>CM029021.1:95589458-96789458 GCA_016801055.1 Panax notoginseng | reverse complement strand
TATATTAAATCCATTTCATAACCTATAATATTCATTTCAATTGAATTGATACACTTTTTAAGTTCATTAACACTTGGCACGACGTTTCGACGTTCAATCGTCACACGCCCGATTTGCCTCTCTTGTGTATACTTACTATGCTTCTATAACTTATCTAATACATTATATATTAATGTTAAACATCATTATATTTACTAACGATCATGTTTTATAACTTAGAATAACATCTTTTATCGTCAGGAGCACTACACATGCATATGTGCATGCCCGACGCCCTTCGATTGCCCCCGAAAACATAACAGACTTAACGATGACCATTTTGACTACTGTTACAGACCTCAAATTGAAAAACTTTAAGAACGAAAGTTGTAGGTCTACTCGTCCTCATTCCAGATAATCTTGAATCACCTCAATCGGAGTTTGTATGAGAACGTTATGGCCATTTTACTACAGGAGGTCAAAATTATCCGACCCAGACTTCTGTTTTGGCGCCGCGGCGCGAGAACTAGGATAACCAGTGGCGCCGGGGAGCAAATTTTGGAGCTGGGGCGTGAATTTCAGTGCTGGGGCACGAATTTCGGTGCTGGAGCGCCAAAACTTGCAGAACCCAACCATCGGAGAACAGAACAACTAATTTCTGTCTATTTAACACTGCTAACATCTAAATTAACATGCTAACTTATATAAATTACACATATACACACTACCCAACATGCATATACTAGTTTAAACCACTAAACAATAATCATAGAAAACTTAATTCCTTGAAAACCATATTTTAAACCCAAAAAGACCATATTTATACTTCTAGACACTATGAACATGGTAATCACAGTTATAAACTAATTCAATTCCTTTGATCTTCGTTATCTTAATTTCATACCCAATCATTATCACAGTTCAATTTCTTTTTACAGTTCATAGGCAATAAAATACTCATTTCTAATAGTTTTATAAGACATGTTCGTGCATCTACGTTCACTGTAAAACCAATTCCCTTTCTTTAACACGTAATTAGCATACAATCATATATATATATATATATATATATATATATATATATATATATATATATATATATATGCTAGTTATAACAATTATCATTACAATTACGCATAATTTCATAATCAATTCTAAAACATGGTTTACATATAATTTTTTGTAAAAACCTTATACACTGAAATTCAATAACACCGAGACTTTTCGTAAAACATATATACTTTATATACACATACCTTATGTTGCTTTACAAATTAGTTATTAATCACTGAGAATAAGAATTCAGAACCTTCTCTTGTTGCTTCTCTCTCTTAGACTCTCTCTCATATTCTCTGAATCTTTCTTTCATTTTCTTTCTTCTTAGACTCATCTAGCAAAACTAGAATACGTAACCCAAAAACCCAAAATTGTTATGGCCATAACACGCCAATTAAAAGCATCAGTTATAAAACATATAGCGTATCAGTTACAAATGTTTATTTTATATTTTATTTATTATTTTATTTATTTAATTTATTTTATTAATAAATCAAAATTTAAAATACAAAAGCCAGAAGGCTCCGTTTGGCAAAACCGGTTTAAAATTATAGACTTAATATACTTAAGTCTTGTTTGGTAAAACTAAATTAAAATCACTTTAATTTATTTTAATAACCACTTATAATATAGTTATTTGTCACACTTCTATTTAATTAAGTTTTCATACTTAATTAATTAATTCTAATAACAATTTATCAATTGAATCATTTAATCACAAAACTCAATACAAATAATTACCCATCAAAATAAAATATCAATATAATAATTCATTTAATCAATATAAACTCTCTAATTTAATTATTAAATTAAACTAGAATATTATCTGAAAATACTGAATTTTCTTAACTCATTAATTATTTATTAAACAAATAATTAACCAAATTAAATTGAATCAATTACACAAATATTTATTCAATGATAAACACTTCTATTAAATATTTATATAATTCAATAAATATTTAAATATTATAATTAAAAATTTAGATTGTTACACATTTGCATCGTAATCTAGTTGCATAGTATGTAGTTGCATTTTCAGTATTTAATGTCGTATGCATTGCTTGAGGGCAAAAAATAGTTCAAGTTTGGGGGTATTTGATAAATAGGTTTTATACCTACTTATTGAATATCAATTCACGAGAATTATACTCATCTCAAGTAGATTTTAGTATATTTTTAATTGCATTTTGTGTTTATTTTGCATTACTTGTAATTAGAACTCCTATGGTATAAAAATGCAAAAAATGGCATAGCTCGGCATTGGTAGGTGGTATGAGACTAGCGAAGGCATGGCACGTGAAACGAGTGTAGATAACGAACTGAGCAGTGATGGAGGAACAAGCAACAAACAACAGAATAACAAGAAGCAACAGCAGCAGATAACAGTATGCAGCAGACAGAAGCAGCGCAGCCACGCTGCTTAACAAAGTATTCTTCGCGTGCCCGCGCTATTTGCAGGCAGAGGCTAAAAGTATACATAGCCCGCCCGCGCGGTTGAACAAGCTAGATGTCGCGTGCCCGCGTTGATGTCACGTGCCGCGCGCGTTATCTGAAGTTATTATTTGACTTATATTTTTGAATTTGAAATTTGAGCGTGGTCTTATGTAAAACTATTCTGGTTGGTACCAAATGTAAATTAAGTATGTTTTTATCAGTTTTTCATATGGGTAATTAGGGTTAGTAGCTTTGAACTAATTTCAAAGGAGGATTTGAGCATAAACGGAAGATTTTCTTCATCTTCTTTTGAATTCAGTCATTGAATAATAACTCATTTCATTTTGCTGGAAATTATTGGAGATTAAAACAGCACTTTGGAACATAATCTGCAATTGGGTTTGGTCAATTCTATCTTCTCTCTGAATTGCATTATTTATTTTCCATGTGTTATTATAATCCCATAATGGCTTTCGGTTCAGAAACGAGCTAAATTCCATTATGGGATTCTAACGGATTTTGATATGTAGTCTATAATTAATTGCCTGCATGCTTGATTGTTCGTTTGTCATTGGAATTTCTGTTATGATTGATTGGATTGCATGAATGTTTGATCATCATTCATTTTATATGCTTATATGGAATTGTAAAATGACATGTGAGCATGGTTATAATCATGATAGCATGCGTTTATGAGGCTACAATGTTTAGCTTTATATTTTGTGAACCAGATAGAAATATACTGTTTCACCGTGTGTAGTAATATAAGAGCTTGTGCTTCAATTCAATATTGCTGCAATTTCACATAGAAATATAGTGATTTTGGTCTTATTGATGATTACATGATTTCTATTGCATGTGGAGGTTATGTAAGCAAGTCATAATACATTGAAAAATGGTTATGTCTAAGTTGGTGCTCTTGGCTAACTTTCCAGGATACTTGTATAATCTTGCATGATGGTAATATTTAGATGAAATATGAAATGAAGTTAGAATCCCATTAATTCCAAATTTGATTTCATTAAAGTAGAATTTTGTTTTTAATTACTAGTTGATTTAGAATTAATTGAAATTGTGAACTAATCGTTTAAGCATATAAAAATAGTGATACAATTGGTGTATGATAATTTAGATTTTAAAACATTTCTCTATGGATCGATACTTTTCTTACTCTGTACTACTTGTTGACCCATGTATACTTGTATGAGTTAGAGTCCTTTTAGTAAGACTAAAAAGGAGGCAACAATAACCAATCCATTCCCAGTATAACATCAAACTCACCAAGTCTAATTGGTATCAAATCTTCCATCATCTTGTGACCCTTAATAACCACTATATAATTCTTATGTATGAATCTAACAGGAATCATTTCCCTATTCGCAATCTCTATGCCCAAAGGATAATCTAATTCTTCTTGAGGCAAATCTAAGTTCTGAGCAAATTCATCGGATATAAATGAACAAGTAGCACCCGAATCAAATAGCACATAAGCATTAATACCATTAATCGGAATGATACCTGACACCACATCCTTAAACTTCACAACATCTTGCACGGTCATATTGAAAGTCCTCGCAGTAGGTCGACTTGACTGTGCAGGTCCAACGATAGTCAATGCACCACCACCGTTGTTATTTTCTTTTCCTCCACTTGCACTCCTCGCTGGCTTTTTAGGGCAATCCCGAGCCATGTGATCCTTCAAACCGCAGGTAAAACATGCTCCTTTCTTTGGGCTAAAACAAGACGGTGAAATGTGTCCCTCCTGACCACAGTTGAAACACACCCGCTTTCACTTCAAACATACCCCAATATGGTTCTTTCCACAAGTAACACAAGCTTCAAACTTTTTCTTCTGCTGACTTCCTTGATGTCCTCCTGTAGTCAAATTCTCGCTCCACTTCCTCTTCTGATTGTTACTTCCAACGTTACTTCCACTAACTTTATTTTCATTCTCATTCTTCCTATTCTTCTGTTCGTGATTGTACTTGTCAAGGCATCGCTTCCACCTTCCGCGATAATTGCCTTTTTTAGTACAGCTGCAAATGTATTTAACTGAAACATTGAAACCTTGCTATACAGCTATGGCTTCAATCCTTATTCGAACCTTCTTGCCTTACGCTCATCAGTATTGACTTGATAAGTGGCAAACCTTGCCAACTCGTTAAACTTCGCAGCATATCCTGGCACCGTCATGGTTCCTTGTTTCAGCTCCAGAAATTGCACCTCCAACTGATTCTGAGAACTTGCTGAAAAGTATATTTCGAAAAACATCTCCTTAAATCTATCCCATGCTATCACTCCTTGTCCCCTCGAACCTTATTTGCTTGGCACCAGTAGCTAGCTTCAGACTTTAGCATGAACGTCGCGAACGGAGTCTTCTGATCTTCATTGACTCTTGCAACGTCGAACACTTTCTCCATTTCCATGATCTAGGTTTGGGCTTCCACTGGATTCATAGACCCTTGAAACTCTGGCGGTCCAACCGCTTTGAATTCCTTAAAGGTCGTGACTTGAGCTTGCAGTTAATTCGCAAGTGCACCCATCAGCAAAGTCACCAACTGTTGAACCGGGTTAGCATTGGCCTCGTTGTTATTGTTAGTAGGCCCCTCAGGAGGTGGTTGTTGACGTGGTTGTCTTCTTCTAGGAGGCATTTTCTGTTAAGATATACGCTTATTAGTTCATTACTCAACTTCTTGGGTATTTGAAGTTTAACTTAAACATTCTAAGATCAAAGCTATAACATATAACATTTCAAATAACTTTGATATTTTATTCATTCATAATGTTTTAAAACATATTAAAGATAGCACAACCGCTATTAACATTTATTTTCCCGAACTAAGCAAGTTTCAGGATTACATATACATGCCATCCCTTTATTCATCTCAAGATAAGGGAGTCAGTATTTATTTACTTACTTACTTAATCACATATTATTATTCTTATTATTCTTTCTATATGGCATATTAAGACGTCGTAAGGCTTCTCTATGCTCCTCCTCCATAATTTGATACACCGTTCTACGATCCATCACGAACCATGGCGAATCCTCAAACTGAGGTGGGTAATAAAAGACTCGATCCTGGGCTCTATCAATCATAGAATTAAATGCATGATTCATTTCGTGCATTTTAGCTTTCTTTGTTTGGCCTTAGCTTTAGCACAGTCTTCACGTTGAGTCGCCTTCATCCAAGCGTCCTCTGCTCTTGCACGCTTAGCTGATTCCTCTTTGAAGTCATCTTTTAATTTCTCCTTGTCAGTCTTCATCTTCTCATTCACTGCCAACAGATCTTCATGCTGAACCTTTGTATGAACTAGGTCCCACTCTGTGTTTCCAAGGCGTGAGTCAAATTCCTGAATCTCTGGATCCTTCTGCTCTATAGTAGCGTAATGCGTCTCAACCAACTCCTTCAGCTCCTCAACCTTGTCCCGTAATTCTATGTTCCGATCATACAAAGCATCATACATCTCAGCTGATATGGAGTTTGGTGGAAACTCCACAGGATCATCTTTCTCATCATCCTCCTCTATCTCCTCAGAACTATCCTCCTCAGGATCGGTCACAGGCTCATCCTCCTGGATCAACTGTTCCCGCACTACGTGAATATTCCGGGGTTCGTCATCTCTAGGTAACTGAGGTATCACCTCCCTAGCTGGACTGGATACTCCTTCGTTAGACATCCTGACAACAAAATATTTTAAGTTTTACTTAACATTTTCGATACTCGCGAGCACATAAGTTATTAACACATAGCACATAATGTCTTTTATTGTTTAGCTTCAATGGATGCCTTAATCCATTCCTTAAAACTCGATAAGAGTTAAACACCTCTATGTTTTCTGTCTTCTTAAAGGTTACTTCCTAAGGTTTCTCCACCCAAGGTTCATAACCTAGAGCTTTGATACCAACATGTGACACCCCCAAATCAGGGTACTTCATTCCCACAAAATTTGGTGTTCACTATCAAAATAATTACATCTAACTACCCATAATAAAGGATAAAATTATCAATTAATTTAAACAATAATCTTTCCCATTAAAGGGTTACATCATCTCATAAACAATCCTAGGTAATCTAACCTTAAATTATTACATCAGTTTGCGGAATACATCATAAAATAAAATAAGTCTTATAACATAATTCATTTAAATAAATTCTCATAAATCTTCAACACTTGGACATATTGCCCTTTCCTTTGCTAGTAGATGTCTCATCAGTTCTTTCAACTTTAGCTGCAGTGTTAATTGCAAGAGTGAGCAAACAATTGCTCACTGATATAAAGAGTAGTAATGCTAACAACATGAGAATGAACAACGAATGCTAAACAATAATGAACTTGTTCTACGAATCAAAAATAGAAAACAAGTTCGAACTTTCATGTCTGATGGTCTTAAGACCACGAACTATGTTCCCGGTGATTAGGTATTACTACCCCAACCTTAACAGTCATTTAGACTATACAAACCCTTCTTAACTTACTTAGGAGGATCAGCCCTTTGTACCATGTATTGTGCACAAACATCTAAACGTTAACACGTACAAAATCCCCTATGTTAGGGTTGTTCATCTCAGTTTGAATTTAGAATTTCCGCACTAAAGAAAGTTTAGCTCGAAACTAACTTATCAGTGGTTCTTAAATTTTAGAACACTATTCCATATTAGACTAGGTCAATCAATAAAAGTTTGCTTACTACTTGAAGGTTTAATACAACAATACAGAATTGAGTAAACATGATATACATGCAAAGTGCTATATTCAAAAGAGTTGGAACAATCTCCTTTGAATCGATGTATTAGAACAATATGTTCTTCGAATAATATTAAGGAAAGTGAAACTTGCTCGATGTAAAGAATTAGGTTACAAGAGCATGTACAATCATACACAAGAAAGAATAAATAGGTTTGCTCAACTGTAAAATAAGATTTGCATAATGAGAATTTTGAACTAGAAAACTTTCTTGATAATAACAAAATAATAGAATTATGGAACTTGCATTCATTATAAAGAGAATGAAGTTAGAGAACTTGCCTTGCATGTAAGCTACGCAAGTATAAAAATGTTTGCCAATTACCCTACACATATCATTGAAATCGCAATAACAATTAGCTGTATTAATACTAGCTTTAGGGGTTTAACCCACCATTTAAGCCATAACCTTATCTTAATGTCTAATCATGTTGGTTAACATCCTTAACGAATCTGAAATCTCACTACAAACTAACATAAACCTCATCATTTATCTTTCACTTTTGAAAACATCACATTTGGTTCATTACACAACTTACTAATTCATAATCTATAGTTTCAACGTTCTGATTACAACATGTTGTTATATCTTATAACATGTTTTAGGTTCCTCTACAATCATTAAAATAAGTTAGGTTAATAATTTCCAAATTATGTTGTTAACAGTTCAATTCTGGGTTTTACTGACCACTGGCGCGATCGCGCCATGGTTAGCTTAGAGTCTGGTGCGCCCGCGCCAAGAGGCAGCGCGCCCGCGCTCGGCACCAGAAACAGTTTTGTAGAAACTCAAACACAATCTCTGTTTAAGGCCAAAAATCCTAATTCCACATAAATTCATGAAACCTAGCAACTAAAACTTTGTAATAACATCACTAAACATGCTATTCACCATTCCAACTGTAACGACCCCAAAATCCATACAATTTATATCTCAACTTCGGTCGTTAACCATACATTAAATCTCTAATTTTACATCATTATTCGATATTAAAAACACTAAAATTGCGGAATATTTAAAACGTTTATACATATCCTTCTTTCTTGCCCTGAATCGCAACATTTACATTACATCTCTTTGATTCAATCTTATATCATGAATCGTTACAACAAAATGACTATACAAAGTTTTACATCATAACTAAAGATCCATATACATTGGATAGCTCAACTTACAATTCAACAACATGTTACGTTCAAAATATGAAATACATTTCTCATAAAACATAGTAATCTTCGTGAATATAGATCTCTATAACTCACTTAGCACATATCTTTACCTTAAAATCTTGACCTGCAAAAGTGGTTATTTGCAAGAGTGAGCTCGACAGCCCAGCAAAGTCTAACAGTTTTCATGCATCACATAGCACATAATAATATGCTAAACACACATATCATAATAACAAAATAGCATGGCATACATGCTTTTAGTTCACATAGCAAATATAAAGATTGAGTTCCTTACTCAATCCTCCTTATATAACCAAAACAATGCAGTCATAAATTGACTTTAACATTTCATGATTTTAACATGTATAACATATCATGCAATTTAAAACAGTTCATCAAGTCCACATAACAAATAGGAACTGAAAGAATTGCCTTGATCGTTGTTTACCAATAACAGTTTAACAGCTTACAGTTATCTGCACTTTACGTGCCCTACACAATTATATAATCATACACATAAACTATTAGTCATATAACAACACATAGTAATTGTAATGTAAACTCTACTCCACATCTCATAATCTTTCCTATTAATTAGCACACAATGTTCAATTAGATTGTGTTAACTTTTCGACTTATGACTCACTATATTTCTTCTTAGTCAAACTCGAAGTTCATTCAAGTGCTTAAGTCTTGCTAGGAATACCTATTAGTTTTATATTAAATCCATTCCATATCTTATAATATTCATTTCAATTGAATTGAAACACTTTTTAAGTTCGTTAACACTTGGCACGGCGTTTTGACGTTCATTCGTCACACGCCCGATTTGCCTCTCTTGTGTATGCTTACTATGCTTCAATAACTTATCTAATACATCATTTATTAATATTAAGCATCATTATATTTACTAAAATTCATGTTTTATAACTTAGGACGTTATCTTTTATGGTCAGGAGCACTACATATTCATATGTGCATGCCCGAAGCCCTCCGATTGCCCTCGAAAACATAACAGTCTTAAAGATGACCATTTTTACTACTGTTACAGACCCCAAATTGAAAAACTTAAAGAACGAAAGTGGTAGGTCTATTCGTCCTCATTCCAGATCATCTTTAATCACTTCGATCGGAGTTCGTATAAGAAAGTTATGGCCATTTTACTACAGGAGGCCAAAACTGTCCGACTTAAACTTTTGTTCCGGTGCCGCGGCGCGAGAACTAAGTCATACAGTGGCGCCGCAGTGCGAGATTGGCGCTGGGGCGTGAATTTTAGAACTGGGGCACGAACTTCTGGCGCTGGGGCTCCATTTTTGGCTCTGGGGCGCCAAAAACTAACAGAACCGAGCACGAAGACCATTTTTGGTCTGTTTAAGAAATTCTAGCAACTAATTACATACATATAATTGATGTAATTTACACATAACCTCACCAAGCATACATATATTAACTTAAAACTACTGAACAACAAATTTAGAAAGACTAAATCCGTAAAAACAATGTTCTAAAATTAAAACTCCATGTTTGACATTTGTTAAACAAGTGTATACTGTAAATCCTACTAACCACCAATTTGATTACTTTTAAACTACAATTTTCTGTAGTTCATATCCAATTAACATACCCGACTTTTAATTTCACAACTAGCATACAATTATATCTATAACCTTTGATTTTGTATAACTCAAGTTCATACACGTTTTCACTGTAAAACCAATTCTTCTTTCTCTGTGAATGCTAGCATACTTCTCATATATACATAATGTTCTAATATAACAATTATAGTTACAAATAAACCTAATATCATATGTAATTATAAAAACATGATTTCCATACAATTTTTGTAAAACTTTATAACATACACAGTGATATTCAATAAAATTATACCGTAATATGTTTTAAGTTTTATATAACATACCTTCACTTGCTTGACCACCACTTGTTAAAACTCAGAACTTTCTCTCCAACCCTTGACAGTCTCTCTCAAAACTCTCATGTCTCTAAGTTTTTCTCTGACAAAACTTCTCTTTTCTTACTTAGGCTTTAGCCAAATAGAATATATGTAAAATAAAAACACAAACAACGTACGATTTTTAAAACGTCTAAACCGGGGCTATACATAATATACTAATAAATTATCAGTTACCAAAATAATATATACATTATATTTATATTTTGTTTAATTTAATTTATATTACTAATAAATCAAATTTAAAAATCCAAAAGCCATAGGGCTTCGTTTGGCAAAACTCTTTAAAATTAAAGACTTAATATATTTAAGCCTTGTTTGGCAAAATAAATTAAAACTACTTTAATTTATTTTAATAACCATTTATAATATAGTTATTTGTCACACTTCTAATTAATTAAGTTTTCACACTTAATTTAATTACTTCTAATAACAATTCATTGCATAATATAATAATTTATTTGATCA
Source organism: Panax notoginseng (assembly GCA_016801055.1). Lineage (NCBI taxonomy): Eukaryota > Viridiplantae > Streptophyta > Magnoliopsida > Apiales > Araliaceae > Panax > Panax notoginseng. The sequence goes on along the minus strand of CM029021.1, from coordinate 96,778,633 downwards.
TTATAAACTCTATAACTTAATTATTAAATTAAATTAGATTACTATTTCAAAATAATTACTTTCCTTAACTCATTAATTATTTATTAAACAAATAAATAATCAAATCACATAAAATCAATTAAACAAATCCAACATCAATTTACATATTATAACACTTATTAAACATAAAATTTTGTACTTTCTTAAGCCATATTTCATACATAAACACTGTTATTTCAACTTCTTCCTACAAACCCTAATTTCACATGTTTGATAATCAAGTATTACTCATATATGATGATTAACAGTTTATAAACCATATATACAAGTATATATATATCAATCTAACCTAACTATAAATTTACAGTGGATAATCGCTAAGAAAGCGAAACCTAGAAATTAGAAGAAATTTATACCTTAAATCCTTGATTGTTGGGAAGAAGAATGATAAGGACCTTAATACTCCAATTCCTTAGCAAAATTTACAGAGAATTTCTCTGTTCCTCACAAACTCTCTTTCTCTGCTCTTAGGCCTTAGAAGAACACGTGAAATAAGAAATAATCCAACTGATAATCGTGGTTATCAGTTAAAAAAAACCCAATAGGCGTCAGTTACAATAAGCCAAAGGCCACAAGGCCTTGTTTGGCCACACACCAACTCCCCCATTCCCATTTATTTTAATAGTCTTATATTATATAGTTTTCACTTGTCACACTTTAGTTAATTTAAATAACTTTAGTTTAGTTAATTTAAATAACTTATAATAGTAATTATAATAATTTCTATTATAAATATAATTATGATTAATAAATAATTATATATCTAATTTAATTAATAAATTAGACTAAAACCTTACTTTATATAATTTACTTATTTTTCTTAAATATTAAACAATTCATTTACTTTAATTATTGTCATTAAATTAAATCCTCAAATAATAAAATTACCATTCATTAATTTAGTTAGCACACATACTCAACTAAATTATTACATCACAATTCATCAAATATTTATTTATATCAATAAATAAATTATTTAAAATATTTATTTAATTTAATAAATATGTAAATTAAATTACAAAATTTCCCGATCGTTACATCCTTCCCTCCTTAAAAGGATTCTGTCTCCAGAATCACAACTCGATAAATTCATTTGTCATATTTTTCCCTCCTTAACAGGATTCTGTCCCCAGAATCATAATACAAGATTAAGCACATAACTGAGGATAATTCCTCATTATAACATCTTCAAGTTCCCACGTAGCTTCTTCAGCATTGTGGTTCATCCATATTACCTTAACAAAATGTATCACTTTATTCCTTAGTACTTGCTCTTTCCTGTTGATAATTTGAACAGAGACTTCTTCATATGTTAAGTCTTTCTCAAACTGTAACGGTTCATATTCTATTACATGTTTATAATCAGGCTTATATGGCCTTAATACTGACACATGGAAAATATTATGAATATGCACCAACTCTGGAGGTAAAGCTACCTCGTATGTCACTTCACCAATGCGTCGAAGCACTTCAAAAGGTCCTATACACCTATGGCTTAATTTCCCCTTCTTGCCAAACCAAATTTTCCCCTTCCAGGGAGATACTTTCAAGAAAACATAACTACCAACATCAAATTCCTGATTTTGTCGGTGTTGATCGACATATTTCTTCTGTCTATCTGGTGCAGCTATCAATCTTGCTCGAATCACCTTGATGATCTCGACCATTTCTTATTCTAACTCTGGACCCAATAGCTGACGTTCACCTACCTCGTCCCAGCATAACGAAGTTCTGCATTTCCTGCCATGTAACGCTTCGTAAGGCGGCATGCCAATACCCACGTGATAACTATTATTATAGGCAAATTCCACCAATGGTAAATGATCATCCCAATTTACTTTGAAATCCATTATAAATGCTCTGAGCATATCTTCTAGCGTTTGGATGGTTCTCTCACTCTATTCGTCGGTTTGAGGATGGTACGCTGTGCTCATTCTCAGCTGTGTTCCCAAACATTCTTTTAATCGTTTCCAAAAATTAGATGTGAAACGCAGATCTCTGTCTGATACAATAGACACAGGTACACTGTGTCTTAAAACAATTTCCTTCACGTAAAGTTTTGCCAATCGATCTAGGTTAAATGTAATCTTGATTGGTAAAAAGTGTGCCGACTTCGTCAGTCGATCGACAATCACCGAGATGTCGTCGAAACCTTTTTGATTCGTTGGAAGACCGACCAAAAAATCCATTGTGATATGCTCCCATTTCCACTCCGGTATCTCCAACGGTTGCAATAATCCGCTTGGCCTTTGGTGTTCAGCTTTAACTTTCTGACACGTTAAACATTTCGCCACACACTCAGCCACATCATTTTTCATATTCGACCACCAAAAATGATGTCTAAGATCTTGGTACATTTTCGTACTCCCAATGTGAATCGAATATTTTGAGTTATGAGCTTCACTCAAAATTTCCTCTTTAATTTCCAGTACTGGCGGAACCCAAATTCTCCCTTCAAATCGAAGTAACCCTTCCGAATCGATTTTGAATTTGTTTTCCTCACCTTCAGATACTTTTCTTTTTATCTTTTCACAGTCTTTATCCTGAAGTTGTGCATTCTTCACTTTATCTACCAGTGTTGAACCGTTTCCCATCTGGAACAATTTTTCGTTTGGATTCTGTCGGATATTTAATTTCCAATTCCATCTTAGTCATTTCCAACACTAACTTCTCCTAAGCTGTCAATATCATTAACTTCTCCCGTCCCTTCCTACTTAAAGCATCAACAACAACATTCGCCTTTCCGGGATGATAGAAAATCTCACAGTCATAATCTTTGATCAACTCCAACCATCTTCTCTGTTGCATATTTAAATCTTTTTGTGTAAAGATATACTTCAGACTTTTATGGTTAGTATATATCTCACACCTCTCTCCATAAAGACAATGTCTCTAAATCTTAAGGGCAAACACCACAGCAGCCAACTCTAAGTCATGAGTCGGATATCCTTTCTCATAATCTTTCAATTGATGTGATGCATACACAATAACTCTGCCATTTTACATAAGCACACATCCTAGTCCTTTATGTGATGCGTCACTATACACCACAAAATTTTCTGTATCATCAGGCAATGACAACACAGGTGTTGTGCTCAACCTCTTCTTCAATTCTCGAAAACTTTCCTCACACATCTCCGTCCAAAGAAACTTAACCGCCTTCCTGGTTAAATTCGTCAACCGAGTTGCGATGTTGGAAAAATCTTGAATAAAAAGCATGTAGTAACCTGCCAATCCTAAGAAACTCCTTACTTCTGACGGTGTCTTCGGCTGATCCCAGTTTATTATAGCTTCAACTTTTGATGGATCTACCGAAATTCCGTCTTTATAAATAATATGTCCGCGAAACTGTACACGTTCCAACCAAAACTCACATTTTGAAAATTTAGCGTACAACTTCTCTGTTCTCAATGTCTCTAACGTCACTCTTAAGTGTTCCACATGTTCCTCCTTGGTTTTAGAATACACCAAGATATCATCGATAAACACCACCGCAAATTATATAAGAATGGTTTAAACACCATGTTCATTAAATCCATGAACGTTACGGGTGCATTGGTTAAACCAAATGACATGACCAGAAACTCGTAATGACCATACCGAGTTCTGAATGCCGTCTTCGGTACATCTTCTGGCCTCACCTTCAGCTGATGATAACCACTTCTCAAATCTATCTTTGAGAAATATTTTGCTCCCTTCAGTTGATCGAACATGTCATCGATTCTAAGTAATGGATACTTATTACCTTATTCAATTCTATGTAATCAATGCAGAGTCGCATCGATTCATCTTTCTTCTTAACAAATAACACCGACGCTCCCCACGACGATACGCTCGGCTGGATATACTTCTTGTCAAGTAATTCTTGCAATTACACCATTAACTCTTTCATCTCTACTGGGGCCATTCTGTATGGTGCTTTAGATATTGGGGCCGTTCCTGGTACTAAATCAATCACGAACTCGATTTGTCGATCCGGTGGAAGACCCGACAAATCGTCTGGAAATACGTCTGCAAAATCTCTTATGATTGGTATCTCTTCTAACTTCACACTCTTCTTCTGTGTATCGACTATGTAGGCTAAGTATCCTACACATCCTTGTCTCAACAACTTCTTGGCTTGCATCACCGTCAGACAACTTGCTTGTCGAGGTGACTTACTGCCGTAAAATACTACCTTTGACGGAGTCATAAGGTTAACACACTTCTTCTGGCAATCGATTATTGCTTCATAATTGAATAACCAATCCATTCTCAGTATAACATCAAACTCACCAAGTCTAATTGGTATCAAATCTACCATCATCTCTTGACCCTTAATAACCACTCTACAATTCTTATATATGAATCTGACATGAATCACTTCCCTATTCGCAATCTCTATGCTCAAAGGATAATCTAATTCTACCTGAGGCAAATCTAAGTTCTGAGCAAATTCATCGGATATAAATGAACAAGTAGCACCCGAATCAAATAGTACATAAGCATTAATACCATTAATCGAAATGATACCTGACACCACATCCTTAGACTGCACAGCATCTTTCATGGTCATATTGAAAGTCTTCCCAGTAGGTCGGCTTGACTGCGCAAGTCCAGTGATAGTCAATGCACCACCACCGTTGTTGTTTCCCATTTCTCCACTTGCACTCCCCGCTAGATTTTTAGGATAATCCTGAGCCATGCGCTCTTTTGAACCGCAAGTAAAACATGCTCATTTCTTTGGGCTAAAATAGTTCGGTGCAATGTGTCCTTCCTGACCACAGTTGAAACACACCCACTTTCACTTCAAACATACCCCAGTATGGTTCTTTCCACAAGTAACACAAGCTTCAAACTTTTTCTTCTGCTGACTTCCTTGATGTCCTCCCGTAGTCGAATTCTCGCACCACTTCCTCTTCTGATTGTTACTTCCAACGTTACTTCCACCATCTTTATTTTCATTCTCATTCTTCCTCTTCTTCTGTTCTTGATTGTACTTGGTCAAGGCATCGCTTCCACCTTCTGCGATAATTGCCTTTTCTAGTACAGCTGCAAATGTATTTAACTAAAACATTAAAACCTTGATATACAGCTAGGGCTTCAATCCTTGTTCGAACCTTCTTGCCTTACGCTCATCAGTATTAACTTAATAAAGTTTTGAAGTTTTAAAACTAAGAGGGACGAACTTAAAGTAACTTGTGTACTTAAAGTTCTAAACATGATGACATATATACATGGCTTAGTTAGCTATGAAATGAGATTAAAAGTTGCACCTAGTTGATTTACCTTGGCCTAGAATGACTTTTAAAAGTGAACTTGAACGCCTTATGCCTCTAGACATGACGAATATGTTCATCATTTAGCTAAGCATGAATTGGACCTTTCAAGTGTGGTTTTAAATACGTCTTCAAATAATGAAATATGCTATGTCTATGTGAAGCATACTAGTTGAGGGTTATTAGTACCAATATATGGGTTAAAAGCTTATATCATCGAATCTTGTTAAAGAAAGTTGTTATGCTTTATTGATTTAAATAAATCATCATGAAACTACGTAGTTTGAATATGAACAACGTAGATCACGTATCTATAACCTTTAAATATGTGTCAAACATATAGCGAGTCAAGTGAGTGATAAATGTATATGATTTTGATGTCAAGTACGGATGGTTAAGATATACATATACATACCTAGTTATCCTAAAAGTATGCTGAGAAAGCAAAATGAAGGTTTTACAAACCTAGTTAAGAAACGATGAAATATTTATTGTTATATTAAGAACGTATGAAATGTATGACTAATGGATATGAATCCATGATTATATAACTGTGTAGAAATACACGCAGTGCAGATAAGCTTTAAGAAGTTAATTCGTAGTTGATAAACTACGAATCAAGCAAGTCTTTCAGTTTCTATTTGATATAGAATTTTATAACTGTTAGTTGAGCTATATTATGCTATGAGAATGTTGATGTATATATATGAAATTCATATTAGCTATGTATAAGATTTGAAAGTTGATCTTTGATGATATGCTTGTGAAGTAAATTTCTATGCATGTTATGTGTGAAGTAACATGCGTAGTTAATATTAATTGATTATGAATGCATGAACTGGATATGGTATTATATGTTATATGCTGCATGAAAATTGTTATAATTGCTGGGCTGTCGAGCTCACCCTTGTAAATAACCACTTTTACAGGTTAAGGACTTACTGTAAAGATTTCGTGCTACACGATTGATATAGTTCAATAGTATCAAAGGAGATTGATTTATTTATTTACATATATACTCTTGAACCATGTTTAGGTTCTAGGAGATGTACAAGATAGTAGTTATGATGTGTAATACTTGTTAAGTTATATTATGTTATACATAGAGGAATTCAAATCGAGATGTAAAAGTTTATACAGTAATTCGAATAGATTGAATCATAATATAATTTGATTCAAGGTTATGTAATTGATTTAAGTTAAGATATCAATAAAAGATTTTTTTTCAAAGGAGATTAAAAAAGTTTAAATTATTCCGCATATTTTTATAACATTGAATATGATGTAATACAGGAATAGTAAATGACCATGATTAGAAACTTATAAAAGTTTGGGGTCATTATACAGATCTTGGAAATGGAGAGAATTTATATTCCAAATTGTAATAAGAAAAGTTATATTCACTAAGTTATGAATAATATATATAAATAGTTTAACGATAGTAGTATCGTGACGGACCGAATCCGAGGTTAGAAGGGACCTGGATTTGGGGGCGTCACAGGTTGGTATCAAAGTTGTAGGCTATAAACTTAGGTAAGTGTACCTTAGGCTATAACTTGAGAGAGAGATATATAAAGATTTAAAATACGTATAAGTGAAGATTCAAATAAGAATCTTGAAGTATTTAGAGAATGAAGATTCAGGAGTTTCCTAACTCCGGTAATAAAAATTATAAGATGATGTCTATAAGATAAATATGACAGAGATAATAAGAATGAACTCGAGTGGAGTTTTGTTGATAATAGGGAAAGAACCCTAAGGTAAATTGATGATCACGACGTGATCAGATTAAGCTATAAAGTGATAAATAGTTTGTAACAACTAAGTGTGTATAACTTGATGCTATAAGAGATTATACTATGAAATGGTAAGATATGAAGTCATGAGGAGTTGTATGTGGTGAGATACGAAGAATTCGTATCGAGCAAAGATCAAGTTAAGAGTGAGATAGAGTTAAGTTAGATTTCAGTTGAGGACTCATGTGAGAGCTGAGTTGTACAAACCTTTGTGTGGGCAGAGGCTTTGTGCTCATGCTCGGTTCCTCACAATGATAATCAATAGAATGTCGGTGTCGCGCTATCGATATGCTTATGGTGAGAAGGTGATTCTTTTCTCATATCATATTTAATAGATATAGACTATTAAGATTAAGATAGAAAATATTAAGATTAGCCGCGAGTTCTTAAAATTCATGCACATGGTACGTTCGTGACTCATAATTATATGAAATGTTTTTTGGACACATCAACGAATGGACGCCTATGGTCTGACTAGGATAAGTTCTTAAACTCATATAATTGTGGCAAGTTCCTGAATTTCCAAAGTGTGGTAAGTTTGATGAACTGTATCGGGTATATATATGTTATGAAGTTAGAAATTTTGGTATAGTAACGACTGAAGTTGATGGAGAAACGTGGATTTTCTAAATCTTCTAGCTCTGCTAGATTTTCAAAGTTTATTGACTTCGTGCTGATGTTCGCACTTCTATTTTCTTGAAATACATTGGATCTTGTGATTGAACCAATGATGTTTAAAAATAATACCTTTATTTTTATGTCTATGCTAATTGTTTCGGCTAAGACAAAAATGATTTGAAAATTTTCAAAATGTATTTCTAACCACGTGCATCATTTGATATGATATATGGTAAACGATGGAGTCATCAATGCAGTTGAACCTAGTGTTGGTTGAGATTGAAAGATCGTCAACCAATTTTGGTACGATGTAGTATGACAAAGTCACATAATGGCGGAATCCTCAACGTACTACTAATCTAGTACGATATCATGATGTCATAAAAGAATTTTTGGTTTTCTTTTATTTATGAAAAAGGTTAATTAAGTTGGCCAAATTATTTCGATTGATGTCCGAATTATTGATAAAAGTCTAAGCTATTTGATTCGGGTAGACGACTGTCGAAAAATAATTGTGAAATTCAAGCATTCTTGAACATTTGTGCCAAACCAGATTGCTCTGGTGCGGATTCAGTTGTTAAAAAGCTAAGGTGAACAACCCTATAAGGGGACATGTTTTCGGGGACAATGGTTCCGAGCATAATGCACGTAGTTGTAAAGCCCCCAAATCTAGGTACTTGAAACCCGAACTCGATGCTTCACGATACCATTTCTATGAGCGGAATAATACTAATAATAATAACAATAATATAAAGATCAACTTAATTTACATATCATCAGAGTTTAATCCCCAGGTACGAGACCTTTAAACATTCATTACATATGATAGATAATATATATCATACTTGTCTTAATAAAGTTAACTATTACATAAAATAGCATTGCATTCATTTAGCAACCTTTCACTTTCCTTTGTTCTTAGCAGAGTCTTCTGGTTGTTCACACTTAGCTGAAAATATTTAAATTGAGCAAGGATGAGCATTTGAGTGCCCAGCAAATAATAGCAATTATATATATAAGTTGAAAAAATTTAAATATTTTCTTTATACTACCCTTCTACAGCAAATCAACAGTTGTAAAGTAATCTGAACCGATAATAATAACATAACAACTCTCTTTCAAATTTTTGAAACTACATATTGACTATAAATAAGGTTTAGGTGACATGCTATGAACATTGTTTTCAATTTTTGAATAGGTTTAAACATAACTTCATCAGCAAGCTGTCATAACTTACGGGCACGGGGGTGATCAGCCCGTTATGCCCTGTATTGATCAACACTACATGCAAGAACGAGGGTATTGTTCACTCTGTCTACCTTGGGTGCATTAAAATTTTTCTCGTGTAAAGGATGTTTATACTTGTCTGGGTTCCAAACCAAAGCAATTCAGTTGGATAATAGTAAGGTTTTATCTTGTTCAACAATAATCTATAATTCAACATATATATACGAGTAATTAACAAAGGTGTATCAACATGTGATTAAATGTAATGATTATCCAAGTGAGGACACTTGTATAACCATTTATAGAAATTAACGAACAGAATATATATATATGAATTAGCATATACTAACATGTTGATAATCAATGAGCGTATATAATATATGGTTAATAATATGTACAGTAATAATATAATTCAGAAACATTATTACTCATGTCCATTGCATAAAGAAAATACAAAGGTAGGATACTTGCCTGATACGCTGCTTACAATTCGCAACTTAGTTTTATCTTTTATATAACCACCTATCAGTAATAAGATCATTTTACTGATTAGAATAACATATCTCAACACATAATACTGCTTGTTACAGTCAGCACATAACCTAATCACATTGTCACATATGTTTAACAACCATTGAATCACAAATAAACATATATTTAATCAAATTATCTAAGTCCAGATCAATTTTTAATACATGTCGGTGTACCGACGGCTTTATCGGGTAATTATCGAGTCTAAGACTCTATCCTGTAACTTAGTATCGGTCATATTATTTTTAAATAACTTATAATAATTTTTAAACATATATTATAATTTATCATGAATTTTCAAACTCCGGAATCATTATTAAATGATTTAACTATTAATTAATTCTATTATCATTAATATTTAATTAATATTAAACTATTAATGAAACCATTGCCAAAATATTAAAGTTATTTATAATAACATAAAATATTTTTAAAGTATTAATATTACCCTTAAATGATTTTTAAAACTATTAAAATCATTTTTAAATAATTACCATTAATATTTAAATATTAATGTACTATTTATCAAAATATTAAAAGTCATTAATTATTACTTAAAATATTTTTAATTCATTTATATCCCTTTTAAATAATTTTTAAATTAATAAAACCACTTTCAAATTATTTATTTAATATAATTATTAAATAAATTTAATATCATTAATAATAAATTAATAATCATTAATATTAAATTATTAATGAAATTATCCTTTAAATATTAAAAGTTATATTTTATAACTTAAAATATCTTTAAACACTTTATTTTCATTTAAAATGATTTTTCTAATATTAAAATCATTTTTAAACTAATTTATTTAATATAATTATTAAATAACTTTAATAATAATTAATTAATGAAATTTACCTTTAAAATATTAAAATTTATATTTTATAACTTAAAATATTTCTAAATACTTTATTATTATTTAAAATGATTTTTAATATAATAAAATGATTTTTAATTAATTTATTTAATTCATTTAGTAAATAACTAAAATATCATTAATATTAATTTATTAATGAATTTCATCACAAAATATTAAAAGTCATTAAAAATAACTTAAATATTTTCTTATATCATAATATAGTTTTAAATGATTTTTCAAGTATTAAAATCATTTTTAAATAATTTATTTAATATAATAATTAAATAAATTAAATACCTCTAATATTTCAAAAATATTAAATATTTATGAAACATAATTAAAATAATTAAAAACAAATTTTCAGACCTTAAAATATTTTTTAATAATTTATTTTTTATTTTTAATAATTAAAATCTAATTTTCTATAATTATTTAATATAAATATAATTTTTATAAATAATCTGTCGCTAAAGACCACCTATAGCGACAGAACCGTCGCTATAGGTGTTCTTCATGTTCTTCATGCAAACCCAGATCCAAGTGCACATATCAGACTACAACTACCAACTTTCAAAACACAAAACACATTAAAGATCACAGAGATATAAGGCCTGACATTTGGTTGTCAGACATCAAAAACAAAATTTCCAGATTTTGCAAATCTTCAAATCCAAGCCTCTAGATGTTATGGATCTAACATCTAACAACCCAGATCATCATTATACACCATATATAACATGCTTAACACACAAAAATTAACATCTAACAACAGATCAATGGTCAGATTTTCAAGTAGGGTTTATACCTTTACTTTGATCAATCTTGATCTTAGGGTTCTGATTTGATATAGATGTTAGTGGGGCTTGAATATGGGACTGATTTGCCTTATATATGATTTCGTTGGTTCAAGAGAGAGAGAGATTCTAGGTTGAGTACTTGTGCCAAATGAGGTAACAAATGAATTTTTCTCTCTCTTTAATCTATATATAGAGCAAGGTGTAATGTAATGGCTGATAATTGAATTATGTGCTGAGATTTTGGTCAATAAGGAAGTTAAGGTTATATATGGCAATATACACAAGCTATCTTAAATAATGTTAGAGGGGCATTTTAGTCTTTTCACTTGAAAGTTTAATGGCATTTTGGGCAATTGGCAAACCCTTAGGGTTTGACCCTTAGGGTTTAACCCTAAGGTTTTCCAACAATTTTCTTTCTAGAATTACATTTTAGGGTTTAAAATAAAAATAAATATTAGTTTCTAAAAAATAGAAAATTAGGGTTTGTTAATTAGATTAAATTTCTAATTACATTATACAGGAACATTAGGGTTTAATATCGCTAATTATAATTAACCTTGCTAATTTAGCAATTAGGATTTACAATTAGTAATTAAGTTTTATAATTACTAATTAAGGTTACTAAATATAGAAATTAGGGTTTCTAATAATAATTAGGGTTTTTTCCTAATTAATTAAACTTACACATTAGGTTAAACAATTTATTAATTATCGTTAAGCGTGCCAAACTAGCGGGTAGGGTTTACATTTTCGAAGTTAGGGTTCCTAATTTAAAAATTAGGGTTTCTAGAAATTAATATTTCAAAAGGTTAATTAGGGTTTACCTAATTAATCAAATCAGTATATAGTACACAACATAAATCATATAACACAGTTATATAGCAGTCTTGAATTTCCTATTTGAATTACAAAATAGGGTTAAACAAATTAATGCTAGGGTTTTGACATTATACACCATAATTGACCAACCATTATCAGTCCACATACATACAGTACATATTTATGGCACTGAAAAATCAAAATATAATATTATTATTCTCATTCCTTGATAAAAATCCAAAATTAGGGTTTGGATTCCATATCTGATTTATTCTTCACATATAACATTATTAATTAAGTTAAAAATAATTAACTTAATTAATCTGACATAAATTCATATAATAAAATAAATAGTTATTATAATAATTCTAAAAATTATTTCATATATTATTATTTAAATAATATATAATTATATTTTCATGGAAAATAAATAATAAAAATATTTCTACTATAAAATTAATTATTATAAGAATATACTTTATAATAATCAATAATTCTAAAATAAAATTATTTGTAAATATTCATGTAATAAATATATTTTTATTTATCACATAAATACATATACACATTATCTTGTACAAATCCTCATCTTTAAAATAATAAAAAAAAAATTTATACGCAAAATTTCTAATGTATTTATATAGAAAATATCGAGTTGTTATAGTAGTCGTTACAAAACACTACGTTGTGGCCCAACGTAATGGTACAATAGGTTGGCCACCTAGTGTACGCGTGGAGGGTGTTTTCAGTCTTTATGATTGATAAACAATCTAGTTTGCAATGTGAAGGATTTTGTTGAAGCATTTATAAACCTAGAGAAGAGCTCACGGTCTTATGACCCCTCAGCATAATTTGGAATCTAAGATTAATCATACTACTTTCCAATTTTTGAAAAATCGTGGAAGATTCTTATTCTTCTGAAGGAACTAAGTAGAGGAGGTTTCAGTGATTCCGAGGACGGAATCCTTATAAGGGGCAGCGGATGTAAGAACCCAAATTTTCAGAAAATATTAAAATAAGAATTTAGTAAATAAAATTCTTAAGTGTGAAATGGGTTCGAATAAAAATATTTATGTGATACGAGGTATGTAGGAATGTGTTACATAGGGTAATATGAACCATGTAATATGTGATTTTTGTGATTAATAAATATATTATTTTTATATATTGTTATTGATCGCGGAGATAATTCAGCTAAGATAAAAGAAGTGGATAAAATTTCCTATCGATATTAAATAGTTTATAGGATTATTTTATCATAGCACTACAAAAAAATGGGCCTTTAGCAACGATTTTTCAGGTAACGACTTTATAAGTCGCTGCTAAAAGTATATGTTTAGCTACGAAATTTGTCATTCGTTGCAGATTGTGTCAGGCTTTTACTTTTTGCAACGAAATTCATAAGTCGTTGCAAAATTCCATTGCTAATTCATTGGCGGGAAAAAATTTCGTTAGAAATTCGTTGCAAAATTTTTGGCCACTTGATTTCCCGTCATCGTGGGCAACAAAAGTTTTTTTGTTGTTAAAAATAGGGCTTTAGCAACGATTTTTTAGGCAACGACTTTATAAGTCGTTGCTAAAAGTGTATGTTTAGCAACAAAAGTTGTCCTTCGTTGCAGATTGTGTCAGGCTTTCACTTTTTGCAACGAAATTCATAAGTCGTTGCAAAATTTGAAAACAAAATTCATTAGAAATTCGTTGCAAAATTTCTAACCAATTGATTTCTCCTCATCGTGGGCAACGAAATAATAATAATTAAAATAATAATTGTAATAATAATTATTGTAATAATAATAATAAATTTTAAATAATTAAAATAATAAGTAAAATTAAAATTTTAAATAATAATAAAATAATTATTATTATTATTATGGTACTAATCCTACAAAGCCCGTGAGTATTAAGACTGGAACAAAATACAAAAGATGATATATTGAGATATAAATTTCAACATAGATTTCTGAGCCATGAAATAAGTCATGTTGCTGCATGCCTACATTTACCAATGATAGAAACTAAAAAGTGTTCACAAGACAAAAGTGTTTACTAATGCGATAATTAAAATTTTAAATAATAATAAAATAATTATCATTATTATTATTTTAATTATTATTATTATTATTATTATTATTATTATTATTATTATTATTGTAATTATTTTAAGTATTATTATAATAATAATTGTTATTATTATTATTTTAATTATTATGATTATTACAATTATTTTATTATTACAATTATTAGTATTATTATTATAATAATAATTGTAATAATAATAATAATTGTAATAATAATAATAATTATTACAATTATTATTATTATTATTATTATTATTATTGTAATTATTATTATTATTATTATTATTAAAATAATAATAATAATTAAAATAATAATTAAAATTAAAATAAGAGTGATCCGACAAATTATCTGTATTAAATGTCAATGTATATGAATATATGAATTGAAAAAAATTAAAAGGACTCACACATCATTATTCTATCTTATTCATTAGAGTTTAGTTGTAATATGACTTTATTATGAAATTTAACGATAAATATAATGTTTTTCAAAAAAAAAAAAAAACTAATTGTAGTGACTATTTTTAAACATTGAACTCTGGCAAATCTTTCTATTATAAATATTTGTTATTCGCTAAAGTACTCGTCTTTATAATTTATTAGATCGATTCTTATGCTTACCCAGGTTTTTTTAAATTTAAATTTAATTTGATCGAGTCCTATAACAATAAAAAGAAAAATCTGTCAAAATATTAAATTTTATTCGAAAAACATTGATACCCAACGTGACTAGTACAAAAAAAACAAAATAAATTTAGATTCAGTGGTTAAAAAAACTTTGAATGTAATTTTATATTTAGGGTATTTAATTTGTAACTACTTTATATTATTTTAGGGTATTTTAATTATTATTTTAAGTATTTAAAATTTATTATTATTAATACAATAATAATTATTACAATTATTATTATTATTATAATTATTATTATTGTTATTACAATTCCTAGTACAGTGGCCAAAAAGTGTATTATCTCATCTTCACATGCATAGAAACGATGCTAAGTGGTTTAAATATTAGTGTTACATAAATTCCAGCAAGATAGGTAGTTGGTCCAGTGGCTTTTGTTAGAATATAAGGTTTCTAGTTTGGAGAGGTTTGGAGTTTGAAACTCGTGAGCAACCTTTTTTTTAAGGAAACTTTCTTTAAGTTCTTAAATTCAACAGTTATATTAAATATGTGATTATTATTATTTTTATTTTTTAAAAAATATTTGATTAAAACATTAATAATATGTTTATAGTTAGTTTCATTTATTATTTAACCTCAATATATATTACTTTATTATATTTTGTTATACGTAACATTTATAGAGAGTTTCAGTTATAATATATTGTGTACATAACTCTTCAAAAAGTCTACGGAATGAAAATTTTAATTAATTTAACGATATTTTAAACATGAACAAATGAAATGTTACATAAGATTAAAACTAAATTGTATGTAGTTAATAAGGTTAGATATATATAAAGTTATTCGAATACAAATTTTATACAACTTTTTACAACGACTATTAAAATGTTGCCTTAAATTAAGATAATAATAATAATAGTAGTAGTAGTAGTAGTAGTAGTACTAATAATATATATATATATATATATATATATATATATATATATATATATATATATATATATATATATATATATATATATATGAAAATATTCATAGTTACTTTATATATATTTAGTTTAATGTAGAGATTTAAGATGAGTATATATATAGATGGTAATAGAATTTATCTAATACACAAAAAATATAACATAAGAAGCAAAAATATCACAACTAGGTTTTGAACCTAAGACCTATGGGATATTGGGCCATTAAGCTACCACTAAGTCATTCTAATTTATTAGTTAACTAAACTACCACCATAACTTGTAGCAGTAGACAGTGTAGCACATGAACAAATGAGGGGCAAATGAGTAATTTCTCATGTCGCTACAGCTTGTAGCGACAGGGGATAATCCATTTCAATCTGTGTCATCCAATGTTGCAGTCAACGGTATAGATTATGGTTGTTGAAATAGTACCCGTGACAACCGATTGTCAAGCATGTTAGTTCCGGGCCTCCGACCCAAATAAATCCAACATCATCAAATCTGATTATTATATCTATGCTTCCCAATGTTTCCTATTTCTAGATAGAAGCAGGATATACTTACAAGTACTCCCTCACTCCGAGAATGAAAGTGATGATTGATTTTATGCGAATTTAAAAAAAAATGTCAAATGATAAAATTATTCATATTTAAATTCTCATCTAATTGCATATTTTTCTATACATGACTAGTGATATTATATAAATATTTATAAATAATAAAAATATGACATTTAATACTAAGGATATTACACACAAATTATTGTAAAAAAATATATTATTTAATATAAGTAAATATTTAACTTGAGATTACATAAAACACTACAATAAATTAAGGATGTAATGAAGAAAATTTTGTAAAGGAATTCATTCCTTCACATAAAGAGTTTTCTAGCAAAAGAACAGTGAAGAAAAAAAATATAATGACAAATCAATCACTCTAGGGTTTCGCTATTTGGCTGCTGAGAAGATTTGGGTATTAGTTATTGATTTTTTGTATCTTAGCTAATGAAATGGGTGGTTTGTTATTTGATTGCAAAATTATGGAATATAATGTTCTTATATCTTAAGATTTGTTTTTTTATTGGTGTTAATCATGTGTTTCTTTGTGATGTGTGCTATCTGTGTGTTATGATCCTAATTGCAAGGTATGAGACTTGTGTCCCACATCGATGGTATGGGACTTTGATGTGGGGTATTTATAAACTTTGGGCGCTCTAACCTTAATAGCTAGCTTTTAAGGTGTGGCTCTCCCATGGTTTGTAACAATTGGTATCAAAGCCGTCCACTACCTCCCGGTTGCAATCATGCGGCGAGGGTGGTGACGTCGGCATTGTAGTGTTCGCCCGGGGCTAGAATCGTCTAGCGCAAAGCCAGCCCGCGTGGGCGCCGGGACTGCAGAGCGTGGTGGAATGTTATGATCCTAATTGCAAGGTATGAGACTTGTGTCCCACATCGATGGTATGAGACTTTGATGTGGGGTATTTATAAACTTTGGGCTCTCTAACCTTAATAGTTAGCTTTTAAGGTATGGCTCTCCCATGGTTTGTAACACTGTGTTTGTGTGTGACTGCGTATATTTATTGTAATTTGATTTGAGAAAATTATTGTGATAGATTATAATTTATTTTTTAATGGATCAGTTTAAAGTAAGTTGTAGTAGTATATTTGTGATGTGGTTTTTGTGCCCATGTATTTGTGAGAACTAAAATTTAAGCTTTGGTTAAATGGTTTGATTTTTCTGTGCTGGATTATTTGGAAATTTCATGGAGGTTCTGTTATCTTTTATGGAATTAAGCTTGGCCTTTGTAATTTTGATTGTTCCTCATCAGTTTACAGATTCGTTTAATATTTATTTTTTCTTTTTGTACTATCAAATGCTGCATTTTGATTGCTTGCTAATTTATAGAATATGGTAATCAAATGGTCTCTGTAATTTACAAAATAACTCATAAAATAATGCCATAGATGTTTTTTGTTTTGTGAACAACTATAGAGTTCTTCATTCGGTCATATAGACAATAAAAAATCATACAAGTATATTATTTTGTGGGAAACCAATACTACTTTGTGTTTCCTGATAGTTTTATTGCCATTACTGGGTAAATTCTGTTTTCTACTTTATTTTGCTCATTTACTGAAATAGACTATCAGTATTTTGGCAAAAAAAAAAATTAAAAACTTTTGACTATTTGTTATAACTTCTATGATTAAAAAAACCTGACTTCTTGGGTAAGATTGTTTATTTTTTGGTTCTGTTGGAGAAAAACTTGTGACCTTTTAAACTGCTTTTTCTCTAGATTCAGGTAACTCATGTAGATTGCATCCACAAATGCTGATTTTCTAGTTTTAAACTCCAATTTTGTTTGTGACAACATGTGAAGGGCCCAGCTCTTTAGAGTCACTTCATTTAGATGCCTGCTATATTAATAAGCTGATTAGACTCTTAAGAATATGCCAGATTTGCCTGCTTTACATAAGTTGCAGTTTTGAGGTTGTAGCCTAAAATCTGTTTTCATTTTCTTGCATTCTTTTCTATACTGTCCAATGTAAATACAAATGAAATTAATAGTCGTAGGACTTCAGTAAGACAATTGGACAATCAATTGGAAAGCTGACAGCATGCCCTATAATTTGTCCCAGGTCTCCTTTATTTATTTATTATTATTTTTTTCTCTAGCACTTGTTGCGGTGAGATTGTATTAGATGCTTCAGCAACTATATATTCATTTAGTAATGCAAAAAGTAAATTTTTGTGTTTCTATTTCATGTTCAGAATTTCACAAAGAAATTTCTCTTTGGGGTTGCCATCATTTGATGAGCAAAGCTAAGTTCAATTTGTCTTCTGTCACTTGGTCTTTAAAACAAGCATTGTCTTGCTTTAGTTAACCTGATCACGCTCTTTTGGACTAGAGCTCCAGATGTTTTAACTGTTGTCTTTACCTTTGAATTCTTTTGGAGAAACTTATGGGCTTATTCCTATATAAGATTGCATAGCACTTTTTACATGCATTAAGAACTCATATAGCTCATTTCAACATTTTCCTCTTTCAGTTAAACTTCAGGTAAATCCACCAGCTAAATTTTCTTCAAATTAGAGGTTCCAAGGGTCTGGTCTTTCTCTAAGATCTTACTCATGATATGGCATTGGAAAGGATTGCAAGGAGTAGCTTGAGACGATCAGGTGCCACTGGAAGTTATGCAAGTCAAAAGGATATGCCCTATGAGGGTGTATCAACTCGCAAGTATTCCTTACCATCCGTTGAAAATGATAAATCATGTGGCAGTCTGTCATACCTATCGAACATCAAGAGGGCAGATCATGTAAGTTTTGGGAGCAGAGGAATAAAGGTGACCCCACAGTATCAGTTTGCTCAAGCATAGAGGGTTGTAGAGGAATCTGATTCAAAGTATGAAAACCAGAAGTATCCCAGTCTGGAAGCAACCAAGCCAGGCGAAAAGCCTAGGGTGGTTGTCCTTGGGACTGGATGGGCAGCATGTAGATTCCTTAAGGGGCTTGACACCAAATTATATGATGTTGTTTGCATATCTCCAAGGAACCACATGGTTTTCACTCCTCTGCTTGCCTCAACTTGTGTTGGAACCCTGGAGTTTCGATCTGTGGCTGAGCCAGTTAGTCGGATACAATCTGCTTTGGCCCAGGATCCCAATTCCTACTTTTATCTGGCTACTTGCACAGATGTAGACACTAACAAACATGAAGTGAGTAGCTCTAACAACTCTGTTTCTCACCAAGGCTATTCTGCAAGAACACACATACATATATATTAATGCATTGTCGTACTTTATGCCTACACTTATGTCTAATCCGTAATTATTATAAGCTCAGAGATATAGTGCCCTAAATACATCAGTTTCACAATGTGCTGAAAAATAATTAGCAAATACTGTACTGCCTTCAATATATGCATAAAAATTTGTTAAAAACATTTCAAATTTAGTTTGAGCCACAAAGAATATCACATTATACAACTCAACTATGAAAATGGTCACTGATTTATGAATAAGATCATAGACATACAAAGAGATGGTCAACTATGAATATGTGCAACTTTCTTTCACTGCATTCATTTTTGTTAGAAGTCTTATTGCTTCATTGAATCAGGTGTACTGTGAGACAGTTGGCGGTGCTGGACTCCCTCATGAGCATTATCGGTTTAAAGTTTCGTATGACAAGCTTGTCATTGCTGCTGGGTCTGAGCCCTTGACCTTTGGTATAAAGGGAGTGAAGGAACATGCATATTTCCTTCGTGAAGTATATCATGCACAAGAAATTTAATTGCACATTGCCCCAAGCTCTTGCGCCTATCACTGGAATCCCTCATGAAAACCCAATCTGAAGATGTTCGCTTGAACTGCATAGGTCTGTCAATTTCTTTTTCTACAGTACTAGCAACAACATGCACGTATATTTGACAATACTGCCTTCTAAATTCTAATTATCCCTCTGGATTGGAAGCATGATGTGAGCATGTAAAACTTGGCTTAATGATGTTAATCTAGTAGAAAGTTATTCTATTGGGTTATGAATTTGATTATATAGTTGGTATATTTGCTTGAAAGTACAATGACAAGTTTAATTTTGGCAAAAAACTAAAGAACTTATATCAGTGCTGGATCAGCGGAAGGATGAATCAATAGAATGTACCTTCAAAGGTGTTGCCAAGCATTTTCGAGAAGTATTTTCTGAACTTGCACAACATGGTCACGGTCATTTGGTTATGATGAAGAAAAAGGTATTTTTTTTAGCTTGTTTGATCAAGTATGAGCTAAGAAGCAAAAATTCTTTTGTAGTTCGGCAAATCCTCGAATCTCAGTGTCCCAGAATCTAGATTCATGGATTCTTTGCGGGGGATTCTTCTGTAAAGGTATAAACATTTTCTTTTGTATGATAAAGAAGTTTTTCATAGTAATGACATACTTTTCTTTGATTAAATGGGTTTTCCATTGTCAATGTAGCTGTTGATGGACGCCATTTTTGGGAATGTGATGTTTATTTGCTTGCTACTTCTTGGGACAAGAGTTTTACCGAAGGCATCAATTGTAAGCTTAAGGTAAAATCTTTTTTTTGCCTACCTTAAATATATCTTAGGCTTGTAAATAGTATAAGTTAGTTTGGGTACTTTATTATCAAAGGATCACCTTTTAAAAACTGAGCATTGCTTACACAAGATCAATTTCCTTTTTATCACATTATTTTCATTCTTTCTATTTTTTCTTGTGCTTGACTTCCTTTGTAAATCGGGACTTTTTATCCATGTCTAGATTTTACAAATATATATAATATTGATAAGTATATCTAGATGTCAAATTATACATGTCAGCTGACATTATCTCAACATGTTGAACATGTTTTTACCGGCTAAATTGATAGATTTGTCTATTGATTTCCATATGGCTTCACTATCATATATGATGGCTCTCTAAAAATGATGAAATGGTTTATCCAACATTCCCATATGACTAGCATATGCTTTGTAAATAACACTTTTTTTACTATTATATGTGTTTCATAGTTTAATTTGGTGAAGTTTCACAATATATGTTTTAGAGAAGGTGAATTGAGCAAAAGAGCCACAACATGATTCACAACGACAATTACAGCAACAACCAAATATATTACAACAAGACATGCTGCTAAGGCACCAAATATCAGACTCGTTCCAGAAACATCATGCAATTAAGCAAGAAAAACAGTTATCGCAATCAGCAATTTTCTTTTCAGTAGAATCATCAAATATGTTTCTGACTTTCGCTAAACGTACAAACATATTTATCAAGTTGTACTGCCATCATTATAAGCCTGTAAAATGTATGTTCACTTGTAGCATTATTTATGAGCACCAATTATTATCTTGATCCATGTGTCGATGTATACCCACCAGGACGAGGTTCACGAAGCACATGCGTCTTTTTCAGGATATTTTATTTAGATATTAATTTGGTAGTCAATAAAAAGGATATTACCATGTCCCTTGATTAGTAAGAAAATAACACAATATTGTTGTCTTTGTGTATTGATTTTGGCACTAAGTGCCTCTGGTGACCTATTTGCTTCATTTTTCTAACTTGCTATTATTTTTAAATATGTGCAGGAAGACTGCTTCTACGATATGCCTTACAATACTGGGTATCAAATTTTCGTGCTACGTTTACGGAAGACAGTGGACGAAATTATGAAGTGTACTCTCTCTATATATGTAGATATATACTTTGATTGAAGAACTGCGGTAGCTTTAGATAGTTAATTGTAAAGATAATGAATGATTATGTAGTAGATGATTTTATTAAGTTAATAATATTTTAGTTTTTTGTATTTTTGTCATTATTTGCTATGGGGACATTGAGCCAGCCATGTATACAAAAAGAATGTCAAATTTTAATTTTGCAACAATATAATTCGTTACCAAATCATTAAACAAGTTTTAATATAGCAATAATTTTTTATACATTTAGTAACAAATTTTCGTTGCAAATGGTATTAAAAATATAATATTTGGCAATGAAAAATTAACCTAATAACAACGGAGATGATATTGTTGCTAATACTAAAATAAAAAGCAATACTTTTTATCGTTGCAAACCATATCAACTTTCGTTGCACATATAAGGAAGCAACAACATATAATGTCGTTGCTAATCAACGACTTTCGTTGCTATTGAAAAATAACCAACAACAAACATTTTCGTTGTTGATTCAGTATAATGTCGTTGCCAAATAATATAATCAGCAACAAAAATTGTTGCTAAAAAGTTTACATTCCGCAACGAAAGCAAGCTTAGGCAACAATTTTCATAATTTACTGCAACGAAAAATGTCATTGCAAAATGGTGTCAATTGCAACGAAAATGCATGGTCGTTGCAAAAAAAAAAGTTCATTTCGTTGCCAATTAGTAGGCTTTTGCAACGAAATGGGGTTTTTAGCAACGAAATTTTAAATATTCTGCAACAATACATTTTGTTGTTAAAGGATCGATGTATCTGTACGAAAGCCAAATTTTGTTGCAAAATATATTACTTTTGGCAACGAAAAAAATACGTTCGTTGCGGAACAATTAGCAACGCTCATTGCGCAACGAAAGACGCAACGACAGTAAAGTCGTTGCCAAAAACCTTTAGCAACGAAATTTGACACATTTAGCAACGAAAATCGGTTGTTACTGAAGCCCCATTTTTTTGTAGTGTAGTAAGTGGATGACATTAATGTATAATTGTCATTTTCTTGTGTATATGTACTAATAACTGATATGATTATAATATAGGTTATTGATAGTACGTAAGTTATCCGCGAATGGGTTTGGATAGTAAAACATGAGTTAGTTGAGAGAATTACCTAATATGAATAAATATTGGTTAATTGATAGTTGAGAGTTATGGAATAATATAATGTGTATGTTAAACCTTAAATAACTATGGTAATATAGTACAAGGTTTAATTTACTTAAGTAAAGGAGTGAATTAATATGTGTGTTGAATATGTGATACTTTATATATGTTACTCAGAATGGTATTATGTGAGAAAGTCTAATGTACGAATAACGTTAAATATATATATGTTATTAAAGGGAGACATAAATCATTATATCTTTAAATGAATATTTAATATTTGAAGAAATTGTTTTGGAAACAATTTATAGAGGGAGAGAGAAATAATAATTATATATTTCTAATAGAGGATATTAAAATATTTCTAATATTGAGTTATTTTAATAAAAGAAGAAAATGTTATTTTTGAATAATAATATTACCTTATATATTTTTGTATGAGGTATGATTAATAATATAGTAAATATATTTAAACGTATTTGCTATATGTAAATAAATTGATGGAAATAATTTATTATAATAGAAAATAAACTTATTATCTATTTTCTGTATATAATATATGTACATGTGTCGTACATATAGTTAATTGATATAATATTAAGAATAATATCTTGAGACAATAAGCAAATTAATTTCTAATTGTAAATATCTTTATTCGGAGAAAACATAATATTTATGTTATGACAAAATACATAATTTCTAATGTATTTTCAAGAGAGTTAATTAATGAAAGAAAACTAAGTTATTTTAATATATTAAATAACTTATGTTATTATTTTATCGTGGATGTTATCATTTAAATAACTAATGGAGTATATATTAATTATTATAAGCGTAAAAGTTATACTTATAATTAATTAAGGTAGTTTAGCATTTAAATGCTTAAGTCACACAAATATTATATTGAAAGAATAATAAGTGTGGAGAATGAGAGAAGCTTAAGATCGAGCTTGTGAAATATGCTTAGTGTGGCAAAGTGAAGGAATAGGCATTCATTAAATAATTTAATGAATGAATAATTGAAGGAATTAATTTGTATGTGCAATGATTTTATATTATATAGTAGCTACATCTATATGATATGAAATGAAGTATGACATTTAATTGGGACTTATGATATACATATGGTAAAAGTAATTAAATCATAAAGTTGGTTTAAATAAATTTTGTTATCCCATCCTAGGTAATGAGACAATTATATGTGTACCCTAAAAGATGGGAGTAAATAAATATGTGTTATTAAAACATTTATTTCAATACCAATGTGTAAGTAAATAGAAAAAGAGATATTAAGTTATTAGTGAACAATTAAATTAAGTCCACACATGTTTTAAAGATTAAAATATGTGGACTAATATATATGGACTATATGAGATGAGTACATAAATAATCCCTAACTTTACTTGGTGTAGTAACATTTACACATTAAAATCACATTTTGGGAATTTAAAGAACCAAACCAAGCCTTAGAATAACAAGTTGCTGAGTTATTTGGCTTGTCCCAAATTTAGTGTCCAATTGCTCCCTATTTCTTATTCACGTGTTTGGCAAAAAAAGGCTAAGGCCTATCTTCCATTTCTTCTTCCAAGCTTTGCTAGACAATGGTTATGGAGGGAGTGGGCATAATGATGATCTCCAACAACCAATTACCAACTTCTTCTTGCCCAATGGATTCCTCTTCTTTTTCTTGGACAAAGCCATGAATTGGGTAAGAGCTTCTCTATAAATTGGGAGCTCCCCCTCATAAGTTATGTTGCTTGAATTCTCGATAGTTATATAGAGAGTTTGTTTCTGAGAATTGAGGGAGCATAATCAGTGTGTTGAGGGAATTCAATTAAGCTTCAAAGAGGTAATAGCACTATCCCAAATGCTTTTGATTTCCTAAGTTTTCAATCACTAAAAATGTCATAAAAAGTAGCTTTTGAGTCACAAAATTGATGGCTAAAACTTGTTGCAATCCACGAATTTCTGTTAGATGTTGTTAACATAGTTAAAAACGAAAACAATGAAAGTTAAACGATCCAATTTGGTTGAGAAACGAATTTGTAGTGAATAATTTCACTAAATTGTCCAAAACATGAACATTTGCATGAACATGAGTTGTGAATTCATATTTGGGTTAGTTAATGTTTATGTTAGTTGATGGGTATTTGGTATGTTGTAGTTTTATGAGTTAAGAACCCATAGAATCGAAAATGAACTAATTTGGACATATATAACTCAAATTATAAAGGTTAGAAAGAAGTTTGGCTTGTTATTACGTAGCAGGGCATGAAACTTTGAGTTTACAGTAGCTAGGCCCGCCCCGATGGGCTATTTATAGGGCAAGACCCCCGCCCCGGTGGGGGGTGGTCTGATTGCAGAGGTTGAAATAAATCTGATAGAACATGTTTTACTAAAATTAGCATAACGTTATCATACGAACTCCGATTGAGGAGATTCAAGATGATCCTGAAAGAGAATGAATAGACCTACAACTTTTGTGCTTTAAGTTATTCAATTTGAGGTCACTAGAAAGGGTCAAAATAGTCATCTTTGTGATTGTTATGTAATCGAAGGCCATCGGAGGGCGTCGAGCGAGCACATGCGCAAGTATAGTGCACCCGACGATGGAATATGTTATTCTAAGTGATGTCACATGAAAATGCATGATATTAGATATGACATATAAGATTACCTTACTTATAGTGGAAATGCTTTATTATGACTTCGTATGTGTTTTCAAAAGAAACTTAAAGATTTTTTAAAACAAACTTTGACGAACTTGTGTACCTCTAATTCTGACCTTGATAACATTTATATGAGGTCTAAGTACGCATGATGTAAGATTCAAAGTTGTATCATAGGTGTGTTAGATTACTTTGATTTGGTTAAAATGATTTCAAAGGCAAGCTCATATATCATTTGCAAACAAAGTTTTATAAACATGGAGTGGTTATATTTTACCCTTGGAAACGTACGTAGAAACATGTACAAATAAGTATAATGTGTGAGTTGAAGTTTCCTTGCATGATTAGTTTAGTATGACATTGAGTTTGAGAATAAAGTTTTGAAGTTTTGAAACTAAGAGGGACGAACTTAAAGTAACTTGTGTACTTAAAGTTCTAAACATGATGACATATATACATGGCTTAGTTAGCTATGAAATGAGATTAAAAGTTGCACCTAGTTGATTTACCTTGGCCTAGAATGACTTTTAAAATTGAACTTGAACGCCTTATGCCTCTAGACATGACGAATATGTTCATCATTTAGCTAAGCATAAATTGGACCTTTCAAGTGTGGTTTTAAATACGTCTTCAAATAATGAAATATGCTATGTCTATGTGAAGCATACTAGTTGAGGCTTATTAGTACCAATATAAGGGTTAAAAGCTTATATCATCGAATCTTGTTAAAGAAAGTTGTTATGCTTTATTGATTTAAATAAATCATCATGAAACTAAGTAGTTTGAATATGAACAACGTAGATCACGTATCTATAACCTTTAAATATGTGTCAAACATATAGTGAGTCAAGTGAGTGATAAAAGTATATGATTTTGATGTCAAGTACGGATGGTTAAGATATACATATACATACCTAGTTATCCTAAGAGTATGCTGAGAAAGCAAAATGAAGGTTTTACAAACCTAGTTAGGAAACGATGTAGTATTTATTGTTATATTAAGAACGTATGAAATGTATGACTAATGGATATGAATCCATGATTATATAACTGTGTAGGAATACACGCAGTGCAGAAAAGCTTTAAGAAGTTAATTCGTAGTTGATAAACTACGAATCAGGCAAGTCTTTCAGTTCCTATTTGATATAGAATTTTATAATTGTTAGTTGAGCTATATTATGCTATGAGAATGTTGATGTATATATATGAAATGCATATTAGCTATGTATGAGATTTGAAAGTTGATCTTTAATGATATGCTTGTGAAGTAAATTTCTATGCATTTTATGTGTGAAGTAACATGCATAGTTAATATTAATTCATTATGAATGCATGAACTGGATATGCTATTATATGTTATATGCTGCATGAAAACTGTTATAACTGCTGGGCTGTCGAGCTCACCCTTGCAAATAATCACTTTTGCAGGTTAAGGACTCACGGTAAAGATTTCGTGCTACACGATTGATATAGTTCAATAGTATCAAAGGAGATTGATTCATTTATTTACATATATACTCTTGAACCATGTTTAGGTTCTAGGAGATGTACAAGATAGTAGTTATGATGTGTAATACATGTTAAGTTACACTATGTTATACATAGAGGAATTCGAATCGAGATATAAAAGTTTATACAGTAATTCGAATAGATTGAATCATAATATAATTTGATTCAAGGTTATGTAATTGATTTAAGGTAAGATATCAATAAAAGATTATTTTTCAAAGGAGATTGAAAAAGTTTAAATTATTCTGCATATTTTTATAACATTGAATATGATGTAATACAAGAATAGTAAATGACCAAGATTAGAAACTTATAAAAGTTTGGGGTCATTATACAGATCTTGGAAATGGAGAGAATTTATATTCTAAATTGTAATAAGCAAAGTTATATTCATTAAGTTATTAATAATATATATAAATAGTTTGACGATAGTAGTATCGCGACGGACCGAATCCGAGGTTCGAAGGGACCTGGATTTGGGGGCGTCACAGGTTGGTATCAAAGCTGTAGGTTATAAACTTAGGTAAGTGTACCTTAGGCTATAACCTGAGAGAGAGAGAGAGAGATAAATATTTAAAATACATATAAGTGAAGATTCAAAAAAGAATCTTGAAGTATCTAGAGAATAAGGATTCAGAAGTTTCCTAACTCCGGTAATAAATATGATAAGATGATGCCTATAAGATAAATATGACAAAGATAATAAGAATGAACTCGAGTGGAGTTTTGTTGATAATAGGGAAAGAACCCTAAGGTAAATTGATGATCACGACGTGATCATATTAAGTTATAAAGTGATAAATAGTCCGTAACGACTAAGTGTGTATAGCTTGATGCTATAAGAGATTGTACTATGAAATGATATGATATGAACTCATGAGGAGTTGTATGTGGTGAGATAAGAAGAATTCGTATCGAGCAAAGATCAAGTTAAGAGTGAGATAGAGTTAAGTTAGATTTCAGTTGAGGACTCATGTGAGAGCTGAGTTATACAAACCTTTGTGTGGGCGGAGGCTTTGTGCTCACGCTCGCTTCCTCACAATGATAATCAATGTAATGTCGGTGTCGCGCTATCGATATGTTTATGGTGAGAAGGTGATTCTTTTCTCATATCATATTTAATAGATAGAGACTATTAAGATTAAGATAGAAAATATTATGATTAGGCGCGAGTTCTTAAAACTCATGCGCATGGTACGTTCGTGACTCATAATTATATGAAATGTTTTTGGATCCCTCAGCGAATGGACGCCTATTGTCTGACTAGGATAAGTTCTTAAACTCATATAATTGTGGCAAGTTCCTGAATTTCCAAAGTGTGGTAAGTTTGATGAACTGTATCGGGTATATATATGTTATGAAGTTAGAAATTTTGGTATAGTAAAGATTGAAGTTGATGGAGAAACATGGATTTTCTAAACCTTCTAGCTCTGCTAGATTTTCAAAGTTTATTGACTTCGTGTTGATGTTCGCACTTCTATTTTCTTGAAATACATTGGATCTTGTGATTGAACCAATGATGTTTAAAAATAATACCTTTATTCTTATGTCTATGCTAATTATTTCAGCTAAGACAAAAATGATTTGAAAATTTTCAAAATGTATTTCTAACCATGTGCATCATTTGATATGATGTATGGTAAACGATGGAGTCATCAATGCAGTTGAACATGGTGTTGGTTGAGATTGAAAGATCGTCAGTCAATTTTGGTATGATGTAGTATGACAAAGTCACATAATGGCGGAATCCTCAACGTACTACTAATTTAGTACGGTATCATGATGTCATAAAAGAATTTTTGGTTTTCTTTTATTTATGAAAAAGGTCAATTAAGTTGGCCAAATTATTTCGATTGATGTCCGAATTATTGATAAAAGTCTAAGCTATTTGATTTGGCTAGACGACTGTCGAAAAATAATTATGAAATTCAAGCATTCTTGAACATTTGTGCCAAACCAGATTTGCTCTGGTGCGGATTCAGTTGTTGAAAAACTGAGGTGAACAACCCTATAAGGGGACATGTTTTTGGGGACAATGGTTCCGAGCGTAATGCATGTAGTTGTAAAGCCCCCAAATATGGGTACTTGAAACCCGAACTCGGTGCATCACGATACCATTTCTATGAGCGAAATAATACTAATAATAATAACAATAATATAAAGATCAACTTAATTTACATATCATCAGAGTCTAATCCCCAGGTAAGAGACCTTTAAACATTCATTACATATGATAGATAATATATATCATACTTGTTTTAATAAAGTTAACTATTACATAAAATAGCATTGCATTCATTTAGCAACCTTTCACTTTCCCTTGTTCTTAGCAGAGCCTTCTGGTTGTTCACACTTAGCTGAAAATATTTAAATTAAGCAAGGATGAGCATTTGAGTGCCCAGCAAGTAATAGCAATTATATATATAAGTTGAAAGAATTTAAATATTTTCTTTATACTACCCTCTACAACAAATCAACAGTTGTGAAGTAATCTGAACCGATAATAATAACATAACAACTCTCTTTCAAATTTTTGAAACTACATATTGACTATAAATAGGGTTTAGGTGACATGCTATGAACATTGTTTTCAATTTTCGAATAGGTTTAAACAGAACTTCATCTGCAAACCGTCATAACTTACGGGCACGGGGGTGATCAGCCCGTTATGCCCTGTATTAATTAACACTACATGCAAGAATGAAGGTATCGTTCACTCTGTCCACCTTGGGTGCATAAAAATTTTTTCCGTGTAAGGGATGTTCATACTTGTCTGGGTTCCAAACCAAAGCAATTCAGTTGGATATATATATATATATATATATATATATATATATATATATATATATATATATATACGGGTAATTAACAAATGTGTATCAACATATGATTAAATACAATGATTATCCAAGTGGGGACACTTGTATAACCATTTATAGAAATTAACGAACAGAATATATATATGAATTACCAGATACTAACATGTTGATAATCAATGAGCGTATATAATATAGGGTTAATAATCTGTACAATAATAATATAATTCAGAAACATTCTTACTCATGTCCATTACATAAAGAAAATGCAAAGGTAGGATACTTGCCTGATACGCTGCTTACAATTCGCAACTTAGTTTTATCTTTTATATAACCACCTATCAGTAATAAGATCATTTTACTGATTAGAATAATATATCTCAACACATAATACTGCTTGTTACAGTCAGCACATAATCTAATCACATTGTCACATATGTTTAACAACCATTGAATCACAAATAAACATATATTTAATCAAATTATCTAAGTCCAGATCAATTTTTAATATATGTCGGTGTACCGACGGCTTTATCGGGTAATTATCGAGTCTAAGACTCTATCGTGTAACTTAGTATCAGCCATATTATTTTTAAATAACTTATAATAATTTTTAAACATATATTATAATTTATCATGAATTTTCAAACTCTGGAATCATTATTAAATGATTTAACTATTAATTAATTCTATTATCATTAATATTTAATTAATATTAAACTATTAATGAAACTATTGCCAAAATATTAAAGTTATTTATAATAACATAAAATATTTTTAAAGTATTAATATTACCCTTAAATGATTTTTAAAACTATTAAAATCATTTTTAAATAATTACCATTAATATTTAAATATTAATGTACTTTTAATTATTACTTAAAATATTTTTAATTCATTTATATCCTTTTTAAATAATTTTTAAATTAATAAAACCACTTTCAAACTATTTATTTAATGTAATTATTAAATTAATTTAATATCATTAATAATAAATTAATAATCATTAATATTAAATTATTAATGAAATTATCCTTTAAATATTAAAAGTTATATTTTATAACTTAAAATATCTTTAAACACTTTATTTTCATTTAAAATAATTTTTCTAATATTAAAATTCTTTTTAAACTAATTTATTTAATATAATTATTAAATAACTTTAATAATAATTAATTAATGAAATTTACCTTTAAAATATTAAAATTTATATTTTATAACTTAAAATATTTGTAAATACTTTATTATTATTTAAAATAATTTTTAATATAATAAAATGATTTTTAATTAATTTATTTAATTCATTTAGTAAATAACTTAAATATCATTAATATTAATTTATTAATAAATTTCATCACAAAATATTAAAAGTTATTAAAAATAACTTAAATATTTTCTTATATCAGAATATAGTTTTAAATAATTTTTCAAGTATTAAAATCATTTTTAAATAATTTATTTAATATAATAATTAAATAAATTAAATACCTCTAATATTTATTAAATATTTATGAAACATAATTAAAATAATTAAAAACAAATTTTCAGACCTTAAAATATTTTTTAATAATTTATTTTTTATTTTTAATAATTAAAATCTAATTTTCTATAATTATTTAATATAAATATAATTTTTATAAATAATCTGTCGCTAAAGACCACCTATAGCGACAGAACCGTCGCTATAGGTGTTCTTCATGCAAACCCAGATCTAAGTGCACATATCAGACTACAACTACCAACTTTCAAAACACAAAACACATTAAAGATCACAGAGATATAAGGCCTGACATTTGGTTGTCAGACATCAAAAACAAAATTTCCAGATTTTACAAATCTTCAAATCCGAGCCTCTAGATGTTATGGATCTAACATCTAGCAACCCAGATCATCATTATACACCATATATAACATGTTTAACACAAAAAAAATTAACATCTAACAACAGATCAATGGTCAGATTTTCAAGTAGGGTTTATACCTTTACTTTGATCAATCTTGATCTTAGGGTTCTGATTTGATATAGATGTTAGTGGGGCTTGAATATGGGACTGATTTGCCTTATGATTTCGTTGGTTCAAGAGAGAGAGAGAGAGTCTAGGTTGAGTACTTGTGCCAAATGAGGTAACAAATGAATTTTTCTCTCTCTTTAATCTATATATAGAACAAGGTGTAATGTAATGGATGATAATTGAATTATGTGCTGAGATTTTGGTCAATAAGGAAGTCAAGGTTAGTTCACCAACTCCATATATGGCAATATACACAAGCTATCTTCATGATTCTTAATAGGTTATGGGGGTTAGGAATGAGGGAAAGATAAGAACTCCGTTGAAGTGAAGTTGAGAAGAAAGGTAGGCAAAATTTTGAGGACGAAATTCTGTAGGGGTGAATGTGATGACCCGGGTAAGGGTGTGGTTTTAAGAAATTCCGAGGACGGAATTTTTATAAGGGGGGAAGAATATAACAACCCGGAATTTTGGATTGTTCAGAATTAGGGTTAAGGCCCAAACTAAGAAAAGAAATCGCGGATCGAACCTATGGGTAATCGGATGGGTAATAACCAATGGGGCAATCCATGGGGTGACCCATGGGGCAAGAGGGGCGGCCATTTGGCCACCAAGTAAGGGTGGAGGCCAAGTTTACTTGGTGGCTAAGTGTTGGATGAGGTGTGAATAGTAACTTTAGGGGCGAAATGACTAAAATGCCCTTAGCTTTGAAAATCTATAAATAGTAAGCTCATTTCATTGTTTTGTGATTTTGAAAATCCTAGATATTTGAGAGAGAGAGAGAGAGAGAGAGAGAAATCGGATGGGAGGGAGAAGGAAGAGCATGAGCATGAATGATCGGATCGAAAATGATCGTGTAATAGCAAAGCTTGCAAATCGCCGGCTTTGTATAACGGAAGAAGATTAAAGAAGAACAGTAATCTAAAACATAGTTTCTTCTAATATTTTTCTTGGAGATTTCTATATCAAAAACATAGCTTAATGAGATTAAGGAATAAAAGAAGATTGGAATGATTTCATATTGTTGAAATCATGAGAAAAGAAGAAATAAGAACTTAGAAATTTAGTTTATAAATTTCTTAAGGAAGTATAAGATTCGTAATGAATTAGAACGATCCGAGTGGATATTATGAATAAGTAGGTGAAATAAGTAAGGAATAATGTTCTATAACATCAAATTCCAACAACAAGTGAAATCATAATCCAAAATATCGATTAAAATGAAGAACGAACGAAGAACACGCGAAGAACACGAAGAACGTTGTTGATGAACAAATTTAAAACCATCGTAGTTTAATTGTTGCTGATGACAAGTTTAAAATCATCGTGTATAAGTTAGTTGCATATTTCTTGGTTAGGAATAGTAGAAACGTTCATGAAGAATGGATTAAAACTTAGCTATAACGAAGTTATGGCGAAATTTTCGTAAAAGACGAACGAGAATTAGAAAGTTAGTAAATGAACCCGAATGGGTAGGGTTTCATAAGAAAGTAAGAGAACATAGAAAACATGAGTCATGGACTCAAGAACGAACGAGTTCCAAGTTCGGATGACCGAATAACGGACGAACGAACGAAGAGCGTTAAAAATGTAAAATGAACAAAGGGTGAAAATCAAGCCAATCGAATGGCATGCTAATGGAGTTAGATTAAATTTCTACTTGATGTGTATTAAAGTACGTAAGATAAGGAAGAGAATGGCTTTGGAACGACCTCGTTCCGAGTTATAACGAAGGAGTTATGAGATCAGAAAGTAAGCGTCTCAAATTGGATTTAACACTTAGAGAAAATTTTCTAGGGTTAGGGCTTGGCGCCGCGGCGCCAATCATGCCTTGCAGAGTGGCGCGGCAGCACCGAACCGGGGGTCGGGTGCTGCAAACTCGTGTCGCGGCGTGAGAGATAACGAAGGGAGTGGCGCTGCAGCGCCAGTGTTGGGAAAAAGCCAGAGATGAGCTTTTAACTGCTCAGCTTTTGGGGGAAATATAAGGGAAGATAAAGAATATAATATTCAACTAAAGTAACACTTAATCAAGTAATTTAAACCTTTATTAAAGATTGAACATATAGATTAAACAAGATTAAATGACAAAGAATATAAACACGGGTTCCGTAATCGATATCCGGGGACCGTAGTCGCGATGAACGAACGTGAGGGATTGCTATGATTGTGATTGCTTAGAGGTGGAACGACGAGGGTAATGAACATGGGGTTCAGGTAATGGATAACGAAAGTATTAAATAGTATATAAATTATCAGAAAGCCGTAACAAACGGTAATAAGATTAATGAAAGCCGAATGTAAGTCGATAAAGAATGAATCCTAAGTGATGACATTTAGTTGTCAGAAAGCCGTAAGGAATAAGAAATTGACTTAATCAAACATTATAGTTTAATAGTTCGTATAAGTTAAGAGAAGTTAGGTTGTGGTACAATTGTAATTTTGATGGTTGACATATGGGAGCTGGGTTAAACAATTCCTTCAGAGAGCGAAGGTATATACGAAACTGGAAACCGATCTAACTCACTATGTGGGCAGTGTAGATGAGACGGGAACTTGTCTGTTGGTTGTTTGTGGGAAATCACTCAGAGTACCATAAGGACTACTAGTAGAGAAGCGATGTGTGCTGAGTCCTAGAGAATTTATAAAAAGAAGATATGAATATAAATCATCCAAGATGATGAACGTTTTGAGTAAGACATCTCCGTATGTCATAAAGCGGTAAACTGGTAAAGGAAGTTAGTCGCGTAAACTTATATTGCAAGAACGCGAACCCTAAGAAGTAAAGTTAAGCAAACCAATGCGTAAGTTCAATATATGACTAATTGGTGTTTATGTTTTCTCCTTATGTGTTATATAGGAATTGGAATGAACAGTTCGGCGTAAGCTGTAGCTGTGTGTAAGGCAAGTTTCCTAACTTCATTCATATTACATGAATGCTAGTTTCTTTAACTTCTCAGATGTTGTACTTGAGAAGTTTTGTCTATGTGCGATTGTGCGATATTTGTACAATGTGGTAGAACGTATGAGGCCTTGAGCCACAATTTGAACACTTCGGTGTTTCTATGATATGCATTGTTCTGTGATTGAGCTGTTCAATACAAGTATGTTCTGTTTATACATGTACCGTTATTGTTAAGTCTGTGCTAATGATTCTAGCCAGACATGATGTGTATGAAAAAGGTAGAGGGATGAAAGTAGTTCAAAGAGAAAACGATTGATGTTTTAAAATGATAGGAATCGAGACTATTCATATTATTCAAGCTGCTTCATAACCTTCGTTTGGTTATAGAAGTCCTAATGAAATGTTTTAATTCTGAAGTTGTTTGTTCAACTGTTATGACTTACTGGGCAATTGAATGCTCACACTTGATTTAAATGAAAAACAATTTTTAGCGAACAAGGTTAGAAGAACTTAAAGATCCCGTAAAGATCAAGTTGACGGTATCCAGATGAAGTACCTTTCAGAAGGTGATGGAGCGAGAAGATCAAGTGAAGACTTGTAATGTAAAAAAAAATTGAATTATAGACTAGTTTAATGAACTGTTATGTATCCTTGGTGGCGGATAAAAGTCACTCTTGTAAGATGAAATGAATAATGTATTTATTATTATTTGTAATGAAAAAGGTTATAAGGTTTCCAGAACCTGGGATTTGAGAGTGTATGTTGTTATATTTTGGTATATAATGATGTATGTTGGATGAAGGATGTACTCGTGACGTACGGAATCCGGGTGTGAAGATAGACCGAATTTCGGGGCATTACAAGTTGGTATCAAAGCTGGGTTATAAACCTTAGGTAGGAGTACCTAAGACTATAATCGTAGAGAGAAGGATAAGAAGATCACCACGTGATCATAGTGACTCGTAGTAACAGATGGGTTGTTAAACGATGAATGATTTATAGCTAGTGCTATGAATGAAAGGTACTATGAAGTAGTACGGGAAGAAGAACTTAGATTGGGTAATGAAGGATAGTATATGAATTAAAGAAAATTCGTATTAAGTAGAGAGAGATTTAGAAGTGGTAAAATTTCAATTGAGGACTCATGTGATAGCTGAGTTGTATGAACCTTTGTTATGGGCAGAGGTTTGTGCTTGGTGTAACAACTGCTTAGCTTATTACAGTGATAATCATTGGAATTGGTCGTGCTATCAAGATGTATACGACGAGAAGGTGAATCTTTTCTCATGTATATACTTGGTAGGTAGAGAACGATAAGGTAGGTGCGAGTTCTTGAAACTCATACTTATGGTAAGTTCGTGACTCATATTAATATGGTATGTTTTCGAACGTCTCATCGAATGGACACCTATGGTCTGTCTGTACGGTATCATGACGTCATAAAATGTTTTGATGTATTGCAAAAAGAATTTAAAGAAGTAGTCGATGTCAATTGAGTTGACTAGACGAATGTTGCGCGTTGATATCTAATTTATTAATATGGTCTAAGCTACTTGATTCGGCTAGACAAATAGTATGTAACTAATGATTTAGTCTGAGGAGAACATGGAAGAGGTAGTTACTTTATTTGTGATTGTAAACTGACCGTTAAAGAAGGACTTGCGGCGAAATGCTGTTTAACCTAGTAAGAGTTCATGGTCGATTTGACCCCTCAGCAAAAGTATGAAACGTTTTCAAAGAAAATTTTATATTTCTCGTTATTCCTTCTACTTCATGATTCTTGATAGGTTATGGGGGTTAGGAATGAGGGAAAGATAAGAACTCCGTTGAAGTGAAGTTGAGAAGAAAGGTAGGCTAAAATTTCGAGGATGAAATTATGTGAAGAAAGGGTGAATGTGATGACCCGGGTAAGGGTGTGGTTTTAAGAAATTCCGAGGATGGAATTTTTATAAGGGGGGAAGAATATAACAACCCGGAATTTTGGATTGTCCAGAATTAGGGTTAAGGCCCAAACCAAGAAAAGAAACCGCGGATCGAACCGATAGGTAATCCGATGGGTAATAACCAATGGGGCAACCCATGGGGCAAGAGGGGCGGCCACTTGGCCACCAAGGGTGGAGGCCAAGTTTACTTGGTGGCTAAGTGTTGGAGGAGGTGTGAATAGTAACTTTAGGGGCGAAATGACTAAAATGCCCTTAGCTTTGAAAATCTATAAATAGTAAGCTCATTTCATTATTTTGTGATTTTGAAAATCCTAGACATTTGATAGAGAGAGAGAGAGAGAACTCGGATGGGAGGGAAAAGGAAGAGCATGAGCATGAATGATCGGATCGAAAGTGATCGTGTAATAGCAATGCTTGCAAATCGCCGGCTTTGTATAACGGAAGAAGATTAAAGAAGAACGGTAATCTAAAACCTAGTTTCTTCTAATATTTTTCTTGGAGATTTCTATGTCAAAAACATAGCTTAATGAGATTAAGGAATAAAAGAAGATTGGAATGATTTCATATGGTTGAAATCATGAGAAAAGAAGAAATAAGAACTTAGAAATTTAGTTTATAAATTTCTTAAGGAAGTATAAGATTCGTAATGAATTAGAACGATCCGAGTGGATATTATGAATAAGTAGGTGAAATAAGTAAGGAATGATGTTCTATAACATCAAATTCCAACAACAAGTGAAATCATAATCCAAAATATCGATTAAAACGAAGAACGAACGAAGAACACGAAGAACACAAAGAACGTTGTTGATGGACAAATTTAAAACCATCGTAGTTTAATTGTTGTTGATGGACAAGTTTAAAACCATCGCGTATAAGTTAGTTGCATATTGCTTGGTTAGGAATAGTAGAAACGTTCATGAAGAACGGATTAAAACTTAGCTATAACGAAGTTATAGCGAAATTTTCGTAAAAGGCGAACGAGAATTAAAAAGTTAGTAAATGAACCCGAATGGGTAGGGTTTCATAAGAAAGTAAGAGAACATAGAAAACGTGAGTCATGGACTCAAGAACGAACGAGTTCGGATGACCGAATTACAGACGAACGAACGAAGAGTGTTAAAAACATAAAATGAACAAAGGGTGAAAATCAAGCCAATCGAATGGCATGCTAATGGAGTTAGATTAAATTTCTGCTCAATGTGTATTAAAGTACGTAAGATAAGGAAGAGAATGGCTTTAGAACGACCTCGTTCCGAGTTATAACGAAGGAGTTATGAGATCGGAAAGTAAGCGTCTCAAATTGGATTTAACACTTAGAGAAAATTTTCTAGGGTTAGGGCTTGGCGCCGCGGCGCCAATCATGCCTTGCAGAGTAGCGCGACAGTGCCGAACCGGGGGCCGGGTGCTGTAAACTCGAGCCGCGGCGCAAGAGATAACGAAGGGAGTGGCGCTGCAGTGCCAGTGTTGGGAAAAAGCCAGAGATGAGCTTTTAACTGCTCAGCTCTTGGGGGAAATATAAGGGAAGATAAAGAATATAATATTCAACTAAAGTAACACTTAATCAAGTAATGTAAACCTTTATTAAAGATTGAACGTATAGATTAAACAAGATTAAATGACAAAGAATATAAACGCGGGTTACGTAACCGATTTCCGGGGACCGTAGTCGCGATGAACGAACATGAGGGATTGCTATGGTTGTGATTCCTTATAGGTGGAACGACGAGGGTAATGAACATGGGGTTCAGGTAATGGATAACGAAAGTATTAAATAGTATATGAATTATCAGAAAGCCATAACAAACGGTAATAAGATTAATGAAAGCCGAATATGAGTCGATAAAGAATGAATCCTAAGGGATGACATTTAGTTGTCAGAAAGCCGTAAGGAATAAGAAATTGACTTAATCAAACATTATAGTTTAATAGTTCGTATAGGTTAAGAGAAGTTAGGTTGTGGTACAATTGTAATTTTGATGGTTGACATATGGGAGCTGGGTTAAACAATTCCTTCAGAGAGCGAAGGTATATACGAAACTGGAAACCGATCTAACTCACTATGTGGGCAGTGTAGATGAGACGGGAACTTGTCTGTTGGTTGTTTGTGGGAAACCACTCAGAGTACCATATGGACTACTAGCAGAGAAACGATGTGTGCTGAGTCCTAGAGAATTTATAAAAAGAAGATAAGAATATAAATCATCCAAGATGATGAATGTTTTGAGTAAGACATCTCCGTATGTCATAAAGCCATAAACTGGTAAAGGAAGTTAGTCGCGTAAACTTATATTGCAAGAACGCGAACCCTAAGAAGTAAAGTTAAGCAAACCAATGCGTAAGTTCAATATATGACTAATTGGTGTTTATATTTTCTCCTTTTGTGTTATATAGGAATTGGAATGAACAGTTTGGCGTAAGCTGTAGCTGTGCGTAAGGCAAGTTTCCTAACTTCATTCATATTACATGAATGCTAATTTCTTTAATTTCTCAGATGTTGTACTTGAGAAGTTTTGTCTATGTGCGATTGTGCGATATTTGTACAATGTGGTAGAACGTATGAGGCCTTGAGCCACAATTTGAACACTTCGGTGTTTCTATGATATGCATTGTTCTGTGATTGAGCTGTTCAGTACAAGTATGTTCTATTTATACATGAACCGTTATTGTTAAGTCTGTGCTAATGATTCTAGCCAGACAGGATGTGTATGAAAAAGGTAGAGGGATGAAAGTAGTTCAAAGAGAAAACGATTGATGTTTTAAAATGATAGAAATCGAGACTATTCATATTATTCAAGCTGCTTCATAACCTTTGTTCGCTTATAAAAGTCCTAATGAAATGTTTTAATTCTGAAGTTGTTTGTTCAACTGTTATGACTTACTGGGCAATTGAATGCTCACACTTACTTTAAATGAAAAATAATTTTCAGCGAACAAGGTTAGAAGAACTTAAAGATCCCGTAAAGATCAAGTTGATGGTATCCAGATGAAGTACCTTTCAGAAGGTGATGGAGCGAGAAGATCAAGTGAAGACTTGTAATGTAAAAAAAAATTGAATTATAGAGTAGTTTAATGAACTGTTATGTATCCTTGGTGGCGGATAAAAGTCACTCTTGTAAGATGAAATGAATAATGTATTTATTATTATTTGTAATGAAAAAGGTTATAAGGTTTCTAGAACCTGGGATTTGAGAGTGTATGTTGTTATATTTTGGTATATAATGATGTATGTTGGATGAAGGATGTACTCGTGACGTATGGAATCCGGGTGTGAAGATAGACCTGATTTCGGGGCATTACAAGTTGGTATCAAAGCTGGGTTATAAACCTTAGGGAGGAGTACCTAAGACTATAATCGTAGAGAGAAGGATAAGAAGATCACCACGTGATCATAGTGACTCGTAGTAACAGATGGGTTGTTAAACGATGAATGATTTATAGCTAGTGCTATGAATGAAAAGTACTATGAAGTAGTACGGGAAGAAGAACTTAGATTGGGTAATGAAGGATAGTATATGAATTAAAGAAAATTCGTATTAAGTAGAGAGAGATTTAGAAGTTGTAAAATTTCAATTGAGGACTCATGTGATAGCTGAGTTGTATGAACCTTTGTTATGGGCAGAGGTTTGTGCTTGGTGTAACAACTGCTTAGCTTATTACAGTGATAATCATTGGAATTGGTCGCGCTATCAAGATGTATACGGCGAGAAGGTGAATCTTTTCTCATGTATATACTTGGTAGGTAGAGAACGATAAGGTAGGTGCGAGTTCTTGAAACTCATATTTATCGTAAGTTCATGACTCATAATAATATGGTATGTTTTCGAACGTCTCATCGAATGGACACCTATGGTCTGTCTGGATGTTCTTAAACTCATATTATTGTGGAAAGTTCCTGAACTCATAATGTGTGGTAAGTTGATGCACTGTACTAAGATATAGGAATGTTTAGACTGAAAATGAGTTGTTTTCAGTAGGCTTAGTATTGAAGGTGCTAGAGAAGATTAAGTATTGTCGCAGTAAGACAATGAAGGAAGAAGGAGAAATAGGATATTCCAAGTCATCTAGCTGTGCAAGATTTCGAACTTTATTGAACCCGTGCTGATATGTATATTTTGAAAAGGAAAGAATTGGTTCAACTTTTGGAATCAATAGAATTTTTTTAAAAGAGCTATTCTTGGTATGTCTATGCTAATTTCTTCGGCTAGACAGAAATTGATTTAAAATATTCAAAATGAATTTTATATCATCTGTGCATTCGATGCAAGGGTGGTAAAATGATGGAGTTATTAAAACAATTGAACCTGGTGTTGGATGTGATCTTAGGATCAACAACCCGCTATGGTATGATGTATAATGACAAAGTCACAAACTGACGAAGTCCTCAATGTACTGTGAAAAGTACGGTATCATAACGTCATAAAATGTTTTGATGTATTGCAAAAAGAATTTAAAGAAGTAGTCGATGTCAATTGAGTTGACTAGACGAATGTTGCACGTTGATATCTAATTTATTGATATGGTCTAAGCTATATGATTCGGCTAGACAAATAGTATGTAACTAATGATTTAGTCTGAGGAGAACACGAAAGAGGTAGTTACTTTCTTTGTGATTGTAAACTGACCGTTAAAGAAGGACTTGCGGCAAAATGCTGTTTAACCTAGTAAGAGTTCATGGTCGATTTGACCCCTCAGCAAAAGTATGAAACGTTTTCAAAGGAAATTTTATATTCCTCGTTATTCCTTCTACTTCATGATTCTTGATAGGTTATGGGGGTTAGGAATGAGGGAAAGATAAGAACTCCATTGAAGTGAAGTTGAGAAGAAAGGTAGGCTAAAATTTCGAGGGTGAAATTCTGTGAAGAAGGGGTGAATGTGATGACCCGGGTAAGGGTGTGGTTTTAAGAAATTCCAAGGACAGAATTTTTATAAGGGGGGAAGAATATAACAACCCGGAATTTTGGATTGTCCAGAATTAGGGTTAATGCCCAAACCAAGAAAAGAAACCGCGGATCGAACCGATAGGTAATCAGATGGGTAATAACCAATGGGGCAACCCATGGGGCAAGAGGGGCGGCCACTTGGC
The DNA here is from genome assembly GCA_016801055.1 of Panax notoginseng. Classification (NCBI taxonomy): domain Eukaryota; kingdom Viridiplantae; phylum Streptophyta; class Magnoliopsida; order Apiales; family Araliaceae; genus Panax; species Panax notoginseng. The sequence continues at coordinate 96,736,724 of CM029021.1, read as the reverse complement.
CACCAAGTAAGGGTGGAGGCCAAATTTACTTGGTGGCTAAGTGTTGGAGGAGGTGTGAATAGTAACTTTAGGGGCAAAATGACTAAAATGCCCTTTGCTTTGAAAATCTATAAATAGTAAGCTCATTTCATTATTTTGTGATTTTGAAAATCCTAGACATTTAATAGAGAGAGAGAGAGAACTCGAATGGGAGGGAGAAGGAAGAGCATGAGCATGAATGATCGGATCGAAAGTGATCGTGTAATAGCAATGCTTGCAAATCGCCGGCTTTGTATAACGGAAGAAGATTAAAGAAAAACGGTAATCTAAAACCTAGTTTCTTCTAATATTTTTCTTGGAGATTTCTATGTCAAAAACATAGCTTAATGAGATTAAGGAATAAAAGAAGATTGGAATGATTTCATATGGTTGAAATCATGAGAAAAGAAGAAATAAGAACTTAGAAATTTAGTTTATAAATTTCTTAAGGAAGTATAAGATTCGTAATGAATTAGAACGATCCGAGTGGATATAATGAGTAGGTGAAATAAGTAAGGAATAATATTCTATAACATCAAATTCCAACAACAAGTGAAATCATAATCCAAAATATCGATTAAAACGAAGAACGAACGAAGAACACGAAGAACACGCGAAGAACACGAAGAACGTTGTTGATGGACAAAATTAAAACCATCGTAGTTTAATTGTTGTTAATGGACAAGTTTAAAACCATCGCGTATAAGTTAGTTGCATATTGCTTGGTTAGGAATAGTAGAAACATTCATGAAGAACGGATTAAAACTTAGCTATAACGAAGTTATGGCGAAATTTTCGTAAAAGGCGAACGAGAATTAAAAAGTTAGTAAATGAACCCGAATGGGTAGGGTTTCATAAGAAAGTAAGAGAACATAGAAAACGTGAGTCATGGACTCAAGAACGAACGAGTTCGGATGACCGAATTACAGACGAACGAACGAAGAGTGTTAAAAACGTAAAATGTACAAAGGGTGAAAATCAAGCCAATCGAATGGCATGCTAATGGAGTTAGATTAAATTTCTGCTCAATGGGTATTAAAGTACGTAAGATAAGGAAGAGAATGGCTTTAGAACGACCTCGTTCCGAGTTATAACGAAGGAGTTATGAGATCGGAAAGTAAGCGTCTCAAATTGGATTTAACACTTAGAGAAAATTTTCTAGGGTTAGGGCTTGGCGCCGCGGCGCCAATCATGCCTTGCAGAGTGGCGCGACAGCGCCGAACCGGGGGCCGGGTGCTGCAAACTCATGCCGCAGCGCGAGAGATAACGAAGGGAGTGGCGCTGCAGCGCCAGTGTTGGGGAAAAGCCAGAGATGAGCTTTTAACTGCTCAGCTCTTGGGGGAAATATAAGGGAAGATAAAGAATATAATATTCAACTAAAGTAACACTTAATCAAGTAATGTAAACCTTTATTAAAGATTGAACGTATAGATTAAACAAGATTAAATGACAAAGAATATAAACGTGGGTAACGTAACCGATATCCGGGGACCGTAGTCGCGATGAACGAACGTGAGGGATTGCTATGGTTGTGATTCCTTAGAGGTGGAACGACGAGGGTAGTGAACATGGGGTTAGGGTAATGGATAACGAAAGTATTAAATAGTATATGAATTATCAGAAAGCCATAACAAACGGTAATAAGATTAATGAAAGCCGAATATGAGTCGATAAAGAATGAATCCTAAGGGATAACATTTAGTTGTCAGAAAGCCGTAAGGAATAAGAAATTGACTTAATCAAACATTATAGTTTAATAGTTCGTATAGGTTAAGAGAAGTTAGGTTGTGCTACAATTGTCACTTTGATGGTTGATATATGGGAGCTGGGTTAAACAATTCCTTCAGAGAGCGAAGGTATATACGAAACTGGAAACCGATCTAACTCACTATGTGGGCAGTGTAGATGAGACGGGAACTTGTTTGTTGGTTGTTTGTGGGAAACCACTCAGAGTACCATATGGACTACTAGCAGAGAAACGATGTGTGCTGAGTCCTAGAGAATTTATCAAAAGAAGATAAGAATATAAATCATCCAAGATGATGAATGTTTTGAGTAAGACATCTCCGTATGTCATAAAGCCATAAACTGGTAAAGGAAGTTAGTCGCGTAAACTTATATTGCAAGAACGCGAACCCTAAGAAGTAAAGTTAAGCAAACCAATGCGTAAGTTCAATATATGACTAATTGGTGTTTATGTTTTCTCCTTTTGTGTTATATAGGAATTGGAATGAACAGTTCGGCGTAAGCTGTAGCTGTGCGTAAGGCAAGTTTCCTAACTTCATTCATATTACATGAATGCTAATTTCTTTAACTTCTCAGATGTTGTACTTGAGAAGTTTTGTCTATGTGCGATTGTGCGATATTTGTACAATGTGGTAGAACGTATGAGGCCTTGAGCCACAATTTGAACACTTCGGTGTTTCTATGATATGCATTGTTCTGTGATTGAGCTGTTCAATACAAGTATGTTCTATTTATACATGAACCGTTATTGTTAAGTCTGTGCTAATGATTCTAGCCAGACAGGATGTGTATGAAAAAGGTAGAGGGATGAAAGTAGTTCAAAGAGAAAACGATTGATGTTTTAAAATGATAGAAATCGAGACTATTCATATTATTCAAGCTGCTTTATAACCTTTGTTCGGTTATAGAAGTCCTAATGAAATGTTTTATTTCTGAAATTGTTTGTTTAACTGTTATGACTTGCTGAGCAATTGAATGCTCACACTTGCTTTAAATGAAAAATAATTTTCAGCGAACAAGGTTAGAAGAACTTAAAGATCCCATAAAGATCAAGTTGACGGTATCCAGATGAAGTACCTTTCAGAAGGTGATGGAGCGAGAAGATCAAGTGAAGACTTGTAATATATAAAAAAATTGAATTATAGACTAGTTTAATGAACTGTTATGTATCCTTGGTGGCGGATAAAAGTCACTCTTGTAAGATGAAATGAATAATGTATTTATTATTATTTGTAATGAAAAAGGTTATAAGGTTTCCAAAACCTGGGATTTGAGAGTGTATGTTGTTATATTTTGGTATATAATGATGTATGTTGGATGAAGGATGTACTCGTGACGTACGGAATTCGGGTGTGAAGATAGACCCGATTTCGGGGCGTTACAGAACCAATAATAACAACATACCAAATCTATCTCAAAATTTTGAAACTACGTACTGACTATAACTGGAGATTAGTCGACTGACTATGAACATTGTTTTTTTCATTTTTGCTAAGGTTTAGCAGAACTTCATCCGCAAACCGTCATAACTTACGGGAACGAGGGTGGTCATCCCAATGCTCCCTGTATTGATCAATACTACATGCAAGAACGATATTATCGTTCACTCTATCCACCTTAGGTACACAAAAGTTTTCCCATATTCGAGATGTTCATACTTAGACGGGAATTCGAACCAAAACAATCTGGTTGGATACAATAACATTCTATCTTGTTCAACAATATTTTTATGTCTAGCTGAATCAAATAGCTTAGACGACTTTTAAGTCAATGTATATGTTGGGTCATAATATTTCCTCTATTGGGCCGGACAGTTTGGGCTTGTCCATTTAATTAGTCTATTGGACCTTTATTATTGAGTCTTATAGTCATTGGGCTTAACATTTATATTTTCTTTATCATATCCCCATAATGATGGGCTGGGTCAAGGGATTGGCCCATTAAATCTTTTTATATCTAAGCCTTTGACTTGTAATGATGAAAAAGGAGAGCAGTTGACCAAAAGTCTGCAGATCATTAATGTGGATGGGATTTTATCCAGCTGGCGGCAGATACAGTAGAAAAAAGGTGACACCCTACATGCAGACGGCTAAGACCATAGAGGAGTGGGGGGATGTGTCAGATCGGGGTTGGTGGCACAAAAAATCGAACATGAGAGTATAACCAAGCAAGGGAGTTTTCTAACAAAAGGTACGCACACATTTTTATCTCTCGAGACACTAGATATTTTACATCCTCCATTGTTAACCCTTGTGACCGCCTGTACTTACTCTCACGCCGGAGCTATCCCCCGACGGTCCAGCCGTCAAGCTTTGTGTATTGATCGTGTTTACTGTGCAGGATCGGGATGTCTTACATGATTGGGACGTGGCCGAAGATCTTGGCGTTAACATTGGCGCTAGAAGGAGGGCTGAGTTCTAGTGTTCAAGAGTTGGCAATCACAAATTTTTATTTGTTCTACGTTTTCAAAGATGGGGAAGAGTAGAGCAGATACACTTGAAGGACAGCCGATGACTGTCAGTGAATCAGCACCACGAATACCTGTAAAGGATCGTTTGGGACCCATAATAAGTGTTCATGCCAGCACAACGTCCAGCCGATCACATGGAGATTCTCGCCCAAGGGCCGTGGGCAAAGCTAAGAAAAAGCTAATCTTCACAACGGAGAAAGAATCTGGTCACGGTCGGAAACAGGCGGACCATGACGAAAAGGCCTCGCGATTGGCAAAGATGGCAGAAGAAACAGATAGGGCCATGGAGGCACTTATGAAACAGCAGCACGATATAGCTGAACCAATGAACCGAATGGAAGAGTTGAAAGATGAAGCGTCCAGTTACATTCGGTCCGAAGAGCGTGGGCATCGAAGTGGGAAGGAACCTGCCCATTCGGGACGTGAGTCTCAGGGCCAGCATCGAGAAAGAAGAAGATCGAGAAGCCCTACTCCTCGAAGATCAAAGGGAGTGCACCTTCATGACAATTCTAGGGAACAGGGCCGAAGTGAAAAAAGAGGTCGATCCAGAGAACGTACTCCCGAGAACGCAAAGAGGGCGCTCGTTATTGTGCAGTCTCGCCAGAGTCACCGGAACGAGAGACGAAGCAGATCTAGGGGCCGTACACCAGAAAGTCCACCTAGGACACTTCGCTCTGGGAGTCATCATCATAAAAGTCCTTCAAAAATTGGGGGTATTGTGGTTAAAGACTGATCTACTCAAAAGAGGAGGGAATCATCAGAGAAAGAAGTGTCATCACAGCCATAAGGAGTGGATTATCTGGTAAAAGAATTGAAAGAGCTCCGGAAACAGTTAGCTGAGGTCCAACAGGTGAAGGATACTCCGGGAAATAAAGCATCCCCATTTTCCTCGAATATTCTGAAGGAGAAGGCAGACACCACCAAGAAGTTGCCTCACATGGAAAGTTACGATGGATCAGGGGATCCATATGATCACAGCCAGGCATTTGATCGGTTTATGGATTATTACGATTTTACTGATGCTGCTAAATGTCACACTTTTGTTACGACGTTGAGAAAGGACGCGAGGCAGTGGATGGGGACTCTGACTGCAGATTCGATCTCATCATGGTCCGAGCTCTACGACAAGTTCCACGCTCGTTTTGGGAGTAACCGAAGAAGAGGGAAGCCCACGGGTTCTTTGGCACAGGTCAGGCAGTACACTAATGAATCGTTGGGTCAGTATGTGAAGAGGTTCCGAGAAGTCGTGGGTCAGGTGTCAGATTTGAACGATCTCCAAGCCGTGGGATTGTTTCAGAATGGTTTGGACCTAGTAAAGTCCGAAAAATTGGTGAAGAAGCTAATGTTCAATCATTCGAAGAGCCTGGCAGAAGCTTTCGACAAGGCAGAAGGTTATATTGTTGTGGAGGAGGCTATGAATAGCCTGAAACGTCCTTCTTCAGATCAAATGAAGGAGGCAGATATTCCTAAGACCCAAAGTGATCAGAAGAAGACAGGGGGGTATAATGATCGGTCAGAAGGCGGTTCGAAGAAGTATAACAACTCATGGCGACAAGGAAATAGTCGTCCACCTGCTTCCGCCCCGAAGGTGAATAAGGTCTATAACAAACTGAACACAGACAGGTCGGTGATTTTGGACCAGATCAGAAACCAACCATTCTTCAAGCCACCTCGTGACAGTTATAGAACAGGGCATGGCAACTCTCGAAAGTATTGTGGCTATCATCAAGCCGCAGGCCATGATACTAACGGGTGTTGCAATCTGAAGGATTTTATGGAGAAGAAAATTCAGAACGGTTTGCTGGTTCAGTATGTGGCTGGGAAGGATCAGCGAGATCAGCAGAATGTCGACCGTACTGTTCAGACAATTCAAGTGGTTCCACCGCTCAAACTGCTCAAATTCCACCCCTGAGGCACATCGTTGATGTTATAACCGGAGGGACAACAGGGAAATTAATAGGGAAGAAGAGGAGAGGATATTTGGATTCGGTCATGTCCGTGGCGAGTGCTCCCCCGAAGGCCGACAGGGCATTTCCAGGAACTGTTATATCCTTTACCGATGCAGATTATCCTTCGGAGCCCATCGAGCCACATGAAGGAGCATTAGTGATTGCTGCACAAGTGGGCTCGGTGGACGTGAAATGTACAATGATAGACAACGGATCTTCTATGGATATTCTATATGCCCACGCTTATCAGAGGATGCATCTCGATGGACGAAAGATGGAGGTCGGGCAGGAGGCTCCTTTATATGACTTCAGCAACGATCCGGTCAAAGTTACAGGCACTATCGAACTCCCAGTGATCTTCGGCACAGCTCCTAAACAGGTAGAAATAATGTGTAAATTCTATGTTGTGCACGAGGATTCGGCTTACAACGCCATACTGGGGAGACCTACACTAACAGCTCTCTAAGCTGTAACTTCTATCCCTCACTTCAAAATCAAGTTCCCCACGGCGCACGGAGTCGGAGAGGTGGCAAGGGACTTGGATCTAGCCCGACGCTGTTACTGGAACGCAGTCATTTCCTCCGGAGTGGGGGTCAGCAAACAGAAACAGACCATGGCAATTGAGTTCTAGTCCTTCATTGAAAGTAGCTCGGAGCCGTTGGTAATTCCTGCAGGAGAGACAGAAGAGATCGAGCTGGTCATCGGAAAGCCAGATAAAACGGTAAAGATTGGTTCGGGTCTACCAGAGCCTCTTCGGACAAACCTTATGGAACTACTTCGATGCTATGCGGATATTTTTGTATGGGAACCTCAGGACATGCCAGGGATTAGCCGGAAGATTGCTGAGCACAGACTGGAAGTGGATCCATCGAAGAAGCCTGTTCGGCAAAAAAGACGAATTTTTGCACCTGAACGTCAGAGAATCATTGACGAAGAGATTGCCAAGCTAATGGCTGGTGATTTCATTTTTGAGATCGACTACCCACAGTGGATGGCTAATGTAGTATTGGTGCAAAAGCAGAACGGGAAATGGCGAGTTTGCATTGACTACACCGACCTGAATAAAGCATGTCCGAAGGACTTTTATCCTTTGCCCCATATCGATCAGCTTATTGATGCCACTTCGGGGTATGCATTACTAAACTTTATGGATGCTTTTTTAGGTTATCATCAAATTTCCATGTGCAAGGAGGACATCCCGAAGACAGCATTCATTACCCACCATTCGGTGTATGCCTATAAGAAGATGACCTTTGGCCTTATAAATGCTGGGGCCACTTATCAAAGAATGATGAATTTCATCTTCGATAGATAGCTGGGGAAGAACATGGAGGTGTACGTGGATGATATGATCGTGAAAAGCATGCAGGTTCAGAAGCACTTGGACGATCTGGAGGAATGTTTTCAGACCATCCGTCATCACAAATTGAGGCTCAATCCGGCAAAATGCACCTTCGGCCTCGGTGCAGGAAAGTTTTTGGGATACCTGGTCAGTCAGAGGGGCATCGAGGCCAATCCGGAGAAAATCCAGGCCATTCTCGACATGAAGACTCCTCAGTCATTCAAAGACGTCCAACGTCTGACTGGCAGGATTGTAGCTTTGAGGAGGTTCATGTCTAAATCTGCAGAGAGATGCTTACCGTTCTTCGACACACTGAAGGGGCCGAAAAATGCAAAGACATTCCAATGGACTTCAGAGTGCGAAGACGCCTTCCAAGGCATAAAGACATATCTATCTTCTGCCCCTCTATTGGTGAAGCCTGCCCCAGCAGAGACCTTGTATTTGTACCTCGCAGCTAGCTCGTTGGCAGTTGGAGCAGTGCTGGTTCGGGAGGTCAGTGGGAAGCAACGTCCGGTCTATTATGTCAGCCATGTCCTAAGAGATGCTGAAACCAGGTACCCCAATATAGAAAAATTTACCTTTGCTTTAATAATTGCTAGTCGAAAGCTTCGGCAATATTTTCAAGGTCGGCTCCTGGTGGTCTACACGGATCAACCATTGAAGAAGGTGATGAGCAAGCCAGAAGTCTCGGGAAGATTAGCAGCATGGACCATGGAATTATCCCAATTCTTCATCGAATATCATCCCAGAACTGCTATTAAAGGTCAAGCCTTGGCCGATTTTGTGGTGGAGTGTTCGTTCTCTGAAGCAGATACTGAGCCGTTGGAAGCCGAGACGTCCAGCCGAGCAATTGTAGTTCTTTAGCATGGTCAGAATTCGTGGACACTGTATGCTGATGGATCCTCTACCGCGGATGTCAGTGGCGTAGGGATTATCTTGACAAGCCCAGAGGGGTTCAAGGTTCAGCAAGCTATCAGATTTGGATTTAAAGCAACTAACAACGAGGCCGAGTATGAAGCAGTGCTAGCGGGGGTTCGGCTGGCGAAGAGTCTAGAGGTACAGAAACTAATTATTTACAGTGACTCTCAGCTGGTCGTCAAGCAGTTATCGGGAGATTACGAAGCTCGTGGAACAAGGATGATAAAGTACTAGGCAGAGTTGAAAGATCGACTTCGATACTTTACCTCTTACGACTTTCAAGGCATAGAACGTAATGACAATTCCATTGCCGATGCCTTATCGAAACTAGCTACTACAGACGCCGTTGTTTTCAATGGGTCAGTCTATTTGGAAGTTTTACAGCAGCCAAGTATTCAGCATGAAGCAGTAATGTGTATCAAACGATCTAACTGCTGGATGACTCCCTACATCAATTATCTAGCAGATGGCGTCCTTCCTTCTGATCAGATGCTAGCAAAGAAGATCAAGTACAAGAGTGCCAACTTCGTTCTTATTGATGGGGATCTTTATCGAAGGGCATTTTCGTCACCCCTACTGAAGTGTCTGGTTCCGTCAGAAGCTGAGTATGCTCTTCGGGAGGTTCATGAAGGCATTTGCGGAGATCACATGTCTGCTAAGTCACTGGCATACAAAGTTCTTCGGCAGGGGTACTATTGGCCAACGATCTTCAAGGAAGCTACAGAGTACGTGAAGAAGTGTGAGAAGTGCCAGCTCAACAATCCGATCCCACATCAGCCACCAGAAGAGCTATACTCGATTCTATCTCCTATACCCTTTGCTGTCTGGGGGGTTGATATATTGGGTCCGTTACCGAAGGCTAAAGGGCAGGTCAGTTTCGTTATAGCTGCTATTGATTACATGACCAAATGGGTAGAAGCGAAGCCACTTCGGTTGATAATGGAACAAGAGTGTCTAAAATTTATGAAGGAATCCGTAGTGTTCCACTTCAGAATTCCTAAAGCGGTGATATCAGACAATGGACGTCAGTTTGTGGGATCAAAATTTAAAGGATTTTTGACAAAATTGGGGATCCAACACAGGAAGACTTCGGTGGCTCATCCATAGTTAAATGGACAGGTTGAGGTAACTAACAGAACACTGCTGAACGGGATCAAGCGCAGATTGGACGAAGCCAAAGAAAGATGGCCGGAAGAGCTGCTCAGTGTATTGTGGGCTTACCGTACTACACCGAGGACTACGATAGGGGATTCACCTTTAAGATTGGCCTATGGTACTGATGCCTTAGTCCCAGTCGAAATTGGATCTCCAAGTCTTTGTGTTAGTCAATTCCGAGAGATCTACAATGACGAAGGACTGAAGGCCAACTTGGATCTGTTAGAAGAAGTCAGAGAAGTGGCATTGATCAAATTAGCAGCCTACCAGAGGAGAGTTGCCAAGCATTACAACAAAGGGGTAAAGCTCCGAAGATTTGAGGTGGGAGACTTCGTCCTCAGAGAAGTCGAAGCATCTACACCGCAGAACATGGGGAAGCTAATGCCGAATTGGGAAGGACCGTATGAAGTAACTGAAGTACCAAAGTCCGGGACGTACCGATTGAAAGCATTGGATGGATCCAAAATAAAGAACACTTGGCACGTTGGCAGACTCTGAAAATACTTTCAGTAGAGATCGAGTCAGTTTACCGGAAGTCTGTACATGATCATCAATAAAAAGTCACTTTTCACGACTGATCTTCTTCCTGTTTGTCCTAAGTTCACAACGAAGTAAGGAGGTATGGTAGGACTCGCTGGCCATTCGATGGCAGCCCAATTATTTGTTGCCCCATGTGGTAGACAAATCCTGGATCCTATATTATTTTTACCAAGGGTGGTAAATCAATGGTCACCGAAGTAAGGAGGTATGGTAGGACTCGCTGGCCATTCGATGGCAGCACAATTATTTGTTGCCCTGTATGGTAGACAAATCCTGGATCCTATATTATTTTTACTAAGGGTGGTAAATCAATGGTCACCGAAATAAGGAGGTATGGTAGGACTCGCTGGCCATTCGATGGCAGCCCAATTATTTGTTGCCCCGTGTGGTAGTCAAATTCTGGATCCTATATTGTTTTTACCAAGGGTGGTAAATCAATGGTCACCGAAGTAAGGAGGTATGGTAGGACTCGCTGGCCATTCGATGGCAGCCCAATTATTTGTTGTCCCGTGTGGTAGACAAATCCTGGATCCTTATACATACTTGTTTTACCCCGAGTGGTAAACAAAATCTTAATGGTACAAGGAGGATCAGCCGAATTCACCTCACACATTACCTGTCTCACACTTCTGAAACGATAAGTATACATTACTTTATTTTTTGGCAAGTGTTAAGTTCAGTTCACTTCATTCAGCTCATTTTATTTCTTAACTTAACTGTTATATGCCTTATCTGATTTATAGTTTAAAGGTAAATGCATTCAGGTTCATTAATGCTGAATTATTGACAAGAAACGAAGTAAACAGAAGTCATAGTAAAGAAAGTTAAAATTTCATTAAATACTTAAAATCTACTTAAATTTCTTTACAAAATATCTGCACTAAATTCTAAAGGTCAGAAGTAGCAAGATCCTATTTATACATCATTTTCAAAATCTAGCAAGGCCGAATCTAATTGGGCTGCCACCAACTTTTCCTTGCATTGACCTCGACAGTCTTCGAATCCTTCGTAATAGACTTTCATAATTTCTGCACCAAGCTCATCAGAAGTCCGATAATCCTCCTGAATTTGCTTGCGCACTTCTTCAGTCAAAGGAGGATCTCATTCCCGAAGAGCCTCAATCTTGCTACGAAGTTTACGGCGCATAGCCTTGTGGGTCTTCTTATCATCCCGAGCCTTTGCATGGACTTCGTCAAGTTGTGCTGACAAGTCTTGATGTGATGTAGTGATCTCTTCGTTCTTATTCTTCAGAGCCTCAGTCTCTGCAACGAAGCGGATATTCATGTTGGCTAATTTGTGCTCACTGGCTTTGTTCGTCTTCAGATCTTCCCTGACCGAGATCAACACTTCGTGAGTTTCTTTCAGATCACTTCTATTTTGGGCCAATTCCTTCTGAAGACCTTCATTGGCCCGGAAAATAGCTTCGCGCTCTTCTCTCTCCCGAGCCAACGTGGCCTTCAGCATGTTGATCTCCCTTTTTAAGGTCTTCTCATCAGACTCGGCATTTATGTGTCTGGGACGTAAACGTCCGAAGACTGCATTCGCCTGCACATGTTCCACAGTATCTAATCAGTTTCGGATATTTACACAAGGGAAGAAATATTTAATGAAGAAAATTGCAACTTACCTTGTCCAGATAACTCATGCCTTCGTCTAGAAAATTCCCGTTCATATGGTCTTCGAATCGGTGATCATCGGTCTCCTGAATGAAGGCATCGAAGAGTTGAAAGAGAAAGTTGGAGTTATACCGAGGCCATAAAGTTGGCGCCCCAATAGCCTCATCATGGAACGTTCTTGGTGGAGGCCTTAGGAGGGGGGCGCAGGTTGGTCGCGAACTGGAGAAGGATCCATGTATACATTTTCGGTGGAAGAAGACTGAGCTGGAGTAGGATCTCGAACTGGCGAAGGAATGGGCATTGGGATAGGATGGCTGTCATTGGGTTATTTTCTTTTCCGAGAAGGTGTCGCAGTGACATCAATTGGCCCCTCTTCATTATTGAATATTCACTGGAATTGTTGGAGGGTGGACCTGCGGAAGAGACACCCTGAGCTCATCGGGGGTTAAGGGGACAACCTTGGTCTTCAGCCTTTTTATTCGAAGGGCCTGTCTGCGATCGCTTGCAGGAAGATCGAGTAGGCTCCTTCGAACGGTTGTTGTTTCTGCAGCCGGTGGTGTTGGGTCAGCAGTCGGTGGTGTTGGTTCAGTGGCTGATGGTGGTAAGTTCAAAGCTGGCGGTATCGATTCGGTGACAGATGGGGGGATTGGGTTGACATTTGGTTCCGATTCAGAAAAGCCTTCGGAATCCGAGGGTATGTAGATCTGTTTGGGCTTTTGGGCGGCATGCTTCCTTCAACGTGGTTTAAGTTGTCTCTCTGGTAAGATGGGTTCTTAGGCTTCGGGCTCAGCGGTTCGAGATTCGATATTGGTTTGAGGTGCTTCAGTATGAGGTTTATCAGTAGGTGGTTTGAAGTGAGAAGAGGCCTCCGGTTGTGAAGAACCACCACCGGCTTTTACTGATCTTCCAACTACATCTTCTTCGGGGGAGACATCCTGTTGGGAGGACTCGGCAATGAGTTCCACAGATCTTCCAGCCAGAAAATCCTCCAACTCCTTCACCTCCGAAGACGATGGTTTGATCAGAGTTACTGCAGAAGATTAACATTTTTACATCAAAATCTATACCATAGCAATTTTCAAAATACTGATAAAATATATTCATACTTACATTTATGGTCGTATAACCACGCTTGCTTGGAAAGAAGTCCGAATTTCCATTCTTCCTTCGGGAAATTGTCAAATAGACCTATTATTTCGGCCTCGCGTTCTTCAGAAATGTCTCCAAAATCAGCAGAAATTTTCTCATCAGTAGCCCAGTTCGGAACGGTAGCAATTTCGGGTCCCTTGACGTAAAACCATTTCTCATTCCATCCTTTGTTACTAGATGGGGTAGTTACCAGCGAACGTCGTTCGAATTTTTCACCCGTCTTCGACGCCTGTTTACCTATAACCTTGAACCCCTTTTCACGAGACTGGCTGATCTTGTATACGGTGAAAAAGAAATCGAGAGTAGGTTCGACTCCGCCTTCATGACAGAATGCAATGAAGGCTAAGATGTGTATGTAAGAGTTCGGCACCAATTGGGCGAACCCGACACCAACGAACCATAGAATGGTCAGTAGAAAAGGATGAAGAGGAAATCTGACCCCTTTCTCAAGAATAGTTCCAGCAACGGTTGTCCATCCTTTCGGACATTGGTACATCCTCTCCTCAGCCCTAGGAACCCTCACCAAATGGGTATCTGGAATATGGCACCGATCCTGGATCCTCTGTAATTCCTTTTCGGTGATGGTTGATGGAGTATTGGCGTGGGTAAAGAATTCCTTTCTCTTAAAGAATTCGGAAGGGGTAAGGCGAGGCTTAGGAGGCATTTTCTTTTTATTAGGAACAGTGGTTTGGGGATTGGAGCTTGAATCCTCTTTGCTAGGATTTGGATTAGGTGGAACAGTTGTTACGGGGGTCACTCGGATTGGAGAACTTTGTTCAGAATCTTGAGAAGCCATTGTTAGCGATTTACAGAGAGAATAGAGAAAGCTCGGAAGGGAAGAAGAGAACTCAAAAGCCCAAAAATTTGAATTGGCAGGTAAAACTGTCAAATTTGGTAAAGTTTATCTTTTATACTGACGGTTACACAGCAATCGAGGGTGGCTTATTAAATTGACAGTCATGATTATGAATTTAAAAAGTTTGCGTCCGGTTTAAGTTTTAGATATTTAGCAAGTTGGGCCTCCTATTAGACTTCCGGTCTTGACCCATCCTTCATCAGTTGGACCTTGGTAAGTCATACTTTGGGCCCATTTCAATCCTGTTGGATCTCGTAATATCATGGACCGCTTATAGTTTTCTATTAAATATCCTATTTAATAAAAAACTAGGGGGCAATGTTGGGTCATGATATTTCCTCTATTGGGCCAGACAGTTTGGGCCTATCCATTTAATTAGTCTATTGGACCTTTATTATTGAGTCTTATAGTCATTGGGCTTAACATTTATATTTTCTTTATCATATCCCCATAATGATGGGCTGGGTCAAGGGATTTGCCCATTAAATCTTTTTATATCTTAGCCTTTGACTTGTAATGATGAAAAAGGAGAGCAGTTGACCAAAAGTCTGCATATCATTTATGTGGATGGGATTTTATCCAGCCGACGGCAGATACAGTAGAAAAAAGGTGACACCCTGCATGCAGACGTCTGAGACCATATAGGAGTGGGGGGAAGTGTCAGATTAGGGTTGGTGGCACAAAAAACTGAACATGAGAGTATAACCAAGCAATGGAGTTTTCTAACAAAAGGTACGCACACATTTTTATCTCTCGAGACACTAGATATTTTACATCCTCCATTGTTAACCCTTGTGACCGCCTGTACTTACTCTCACGCCGGAGCTATCCCCCGACGGTCCAGCCGTCAAGCTTTGTGTGTTGATCGTGTTTACTGTGCAGGATCGGGACGTCTTACGTGATTGGGACGTGGTCGAAGATCTTGGCGTTAACAGTATACATACTCGAAATCAATAAGTATGTATCAACATATGATTAAATACAATGGTTATCCAAGTGGGGACACTTGTCTAACCCTATATACGAATTAACGAATAAAATAAGTATCTGAATTATACAATAATACAATGATTGGATAATTTAAGAACTTGTATAAATACAAAGATTGGATACATAATCAATAATAATAGAGTTAATAATCTGACACAATAATATGATTCTGAAACTTTCTTACTCATGTCCATTGCATAAAGGAAATGCAAAGGTAGAATACTTGCACAATGTAAATAATAGATCAGATACTTGCTCAATAAAATTGGAGTAAGTTTAGGAAATTTGCATAACATGATATACATGTTTGCACGAAATAAAAGTAGTGCATAAAGTTTAGATACTTACCTGAACTGTTGCTTACAATAACACAACTTAGATTAATCTTTTATACAGCGACCTATCAGTAATAAGATCATTCGTTCAATTAGAATAATATATCATATCACATAGTACTGCTAATTGCAGTCATCACATAACCTAATCACATTGTCATATATGTTTAACAATCATTACATCATAAACAAACACGTATCTAGTCAAATTATCTAAGTCCAAATCAATTTTTGAAATATTTCGGTGTACCGACGGCTTTATTGGGAAAATATCGAGTCTAAGACTCTATCCTGCAGTTCAATAGTCGTTTAGATATTTTAAATATCAGCCATATTATTTTTCATAGCCTTATAATATTTTTTAAATAATTATTATACTTTATCATGAATTTTCAAACTCTGAAATCATTATTAAATGATTTAAATATTAACTAATTCTATTATCATTAATATTTAATTAATATTAAACTATAAATGAAACCATTGCCAAAATATTAAAGTTATTTATAATAACTCAAAATATTTTTAAAGTATTAATATTACCCTTAAATAATTTTTAAAACATTTAAAATTATTTTTAAGTAATTACCATTAATATTAGAATATTAATTTATTATTTATCAAAATATTAAAAGTCATCAGTTATAACTTAAAATATTTTTAATTCATTTATTTCTTTTTTAAATGATTTTTTAAATCAATAAAACCATTTTAAACTATTTATTTAATATAATTATTAAATAAACTTAATATCATTAATATTAAATTATTGATGAAATTTACCTTTAAATATCAAAAGTTATATTTTATAACTTAAAATATTTTTAAACTATTTGTTTTCATTTAAAATAATTTTTATAATATTAAAATCATTTTTAATTAATTTATTTAATATAATTACTAACTATGAAGTAATTAAAAAACACAGAAAAAAGGGTTACAATTTTATTCATATAGGTCTTGTTCAAGTTGCAGTTAAACCTCTTAACAGAAAAGGAATTAATTCGTCTATCTACCTCTGCCTTAGAGATGCTAGATTTTTAAATTATTATCCAAGTATTATTGGAGCCATGGAAGCAAGTTTGCATAATGGACCTATCCATTTCAATTGCTTTCCTGATTTCACCTTGAGTCTTAGTGATCAAAATTTATTTAAAGTTTTATCATTAAACATTAAAACTAATGGCGAAATTACTCAAATGATTGAAGGATCTCAACCCATTGCTTTAATTTACAGAATTTATTATAAGACCATGAAGTCAAACTTGAATGTTCATGCTCTTAATAAAAGTTCAAAAGATCAAACAGTTTTAATTCAAAGTTCAACTAGCGATGCTAATATCCAGATCCCTAGAACAATTCTTTGGAAAGATATTACCTTATCTAATCAATGGACTTTACCGAATGAATTACCACAACAGCCTATAGTTAACAATTTATTAAACATAGAAAACATTCAACAGTTTTCTGATGGAACTGTTAAAATTAGTTTTGAACGTACTAGGACCCCAATTATCATTGAATATATTTCCAGTTCTTCAGCCCCTTCAGTTATCCACACTAGAAGAGACACTGAAGTCCTTAGTAATCCTTCGGTTAGAGATATCAAACTTAAAGGTATCCTTAATCAAGGACAAGTTAGTCATCCTTGTTATACTCAGAATGATACCGTTGAAGATGAAGGTTCTTCTTCTCCGGCATCCTCTGTTTATCCCACACAGTCTGATATGCACGTCCCCGTTCATAATCAATTGAGAGTCATTAAAAAGAATTTTGTTTTAGATTGGGATAACTTAGTAAAAGATTTTAATTCAAAATTCAACAAGGAAAAACGTCATCTATTTAGATCTACTCACCCCCTTGAAAATGAAAGAGATAAGATAGTAAATAGATGGAAAAGATTTATTAAAAATGAAGAAATTAATATTACTTTTTACGATTGGTATGAACAATATCAAAGTAAATGTAATGTTATTAGTAAAACTCAATGGACTAAAGAAGATAGATCTAAAGTTTTATCTAGTCATCCTCCTTTAGAAACCGTTTTAATTACAGTTAAAAACACTTCAGTTATTGCTAGTCCCTTCAAAATTCTTGATGGAACTAATAATGATAAAAAAATAATTGAACAATTAAACTTTAGTAATCAATATCTAGCAACTGTAGGAAAACAACTAGATAGAATCGAAGAAAAATTTGAAGAAGGTATTATTCAAAAACCAGATTCAAAAATTGAACAACCTTTGATTAAACTACCCGAAAACAGATATAATTTAAGTTTACCTAATAAAGATGATGAACTAGTTCAGTCAATTGAAAAGTTATTTAAAAAACTTAAAACCGAACCCGGTTCAAGTGGAACTATTGCTGTTATCGATCAGGTCGAATCCGATGATGATAATGACAGTTCTTCTAATCATTCTAATCACTCCACAGAATCCAATCTTAATGAACAGCTAAATAAATTAACTGTTAATACCACGAGTATTACCAGAAATTGGTATTCTAGACCTACTCCTCCGGATCTACAACTCGAAGAAAGAAATCTAGATAAACAGTTTTCTGTGTCATCTAATAAAATATATGAATGGAATATAGATGGATTTAGTGAACAAGAAATTCTTAATAAACTTAATCACATGTCGATGGTAGCCAACAGCTATATTACCAAATTCAACACTTTATCTCAACTCGATATAGTTGAATTAATAGCTAGTGATTTTACTAGTATTCTTAGATCTTGGTGGGAAAAACATCTCACAGAAGACATTAGAATATCCATTGTTCATGCTATTCAAAGAGATAATGAAGGCAATCCCATCTTTGATGAAGATGCTGGTATTGGTCTTCCCGATGGAGTTAATACTTTAATATTCACTATAATTAAACATTTTGTTGGAACCCCTAGTAATATTACAGAAAGAATTTATGATCAATTAAGCAATCTTACTTGTCCCACTCTAAGTGATTTTCGATGGTACAAAGATGTATTTACCTCTAGAGTTATGATGAGAAATGACAGTAATAAACCATTTTGGAAAGAAAAATTCGTTAATGGTTTACCTCTTTATTTGCTCACAAAGTTAGAGAAGAGTTAAGTAAAAATTTAGGTTATATTGATTATGATAATTTAACTTATGGAGATATTATTAGTTATATTCAAAAAATTGGATTAAAAATGTGTATTGATTTTAAATTAGCTAAACAAGCTAGTAAAGACAGAAATAAAGCTAAATACGAGTTAGGAACATTCTGTGAACGGTATGGTTTGCCGCCGGTTGCTCCCTCTAGAAGAAAGCACAAGCATAAGCATAAACATATTGAGTCACATAAAAGTCATAAACGTCGTAAGAAACGATATAATCAGGATAAAAGTAATAATAAAAGTAATAATCAAGATACTTATTACAATAAACCTAAGTCATCAAAGAAAAAGTCATATAAAAAATCAAGGAAATATGATAAAAGTAAAATTGTCTATCACAATTGTGGGCAGAAAGGACACTATAAAAGTGAATGTAGAGTTAAACAACAATTAGCTCAGTTAAATATTTCAGCTGAAGATACAGAACAGTTATTTGAATTAATGAGAATTGAAAATAACAGTAGTAATGAAGAAGGTTTGGACATCCCAGAAGAATCTTCTAGTAATAACACATCTAATGATGATTCTGATAGTGAAAATGAAGTCACTATATGTACCGCAGATTGCAATAAAAACTGTTGCAAAAGAATTAATGTAATTACAAAAGAAGAAGAAGAAAGTTCTTTATTAGTAGATTTAATCAGCAAAATTACAGACCCTGAATTAAAAACTCAGTATTTGAAACAATTAAAAGATTTGTTAACCAAAGATAATAAAGTCACTGATAAGGTTCTTAGAGCCAAAGAAAAACCTATTTTCAGTCTCAATAAAACTCTTGAAAGATTTAAGTCTCTGATAAAAGAAATTAGCCTCCCTAAGTTAAATCAAGAAGTTAATAAACTTCAGAAAGAAATTTCTAACTTAAAATTAGATATTTCCAACTTAAGAAAAGAGATTGATGATAAAAAATCAGATCTTCAAGTTCATGATTTCTCTTCTAGTGATGAAAGTCACGATGAACCAGAATCATCAGGTGCTAAAGATTCTGATCTCTTTATTCAAGGTCTCTCCCTTAAAAGAATTAAAGATATTACTATTCAAAAATGGTATATCTCTATTAATTTAGTTATTGATAAAACTTTCTCAGTACAACTCCCTGCTTTGGTTGATACCGGTGCAGACTTGAATTGTATTCAAGAAGGAATTATCCCAACAAGATATTATAAGAAAACTAGTGAAAAACTTAATTCAGCTAACGGTAGTCAAATGGAGATAAAATATAAATTACCTAATGTACATATTTGTCAAGACAATATGTGTTTTAAGACCTCATTTGTCTTAGTTCGCAATCTTACTGACAAAATTATTTTAGGATTACCATTTATCTATTTATTATACCCATTCACTACTAGTAATAAAGGTTTAAGTTGTGAACATTTAGGAAAGAAAATTACATTTAAATTCTTAATCAAACCAAAAGAAAGAGATTTAAAATTTATTCAAGAAGAGTCAATTTCTAAATCATTGAATCTGTTAAATTGTAAAGTAACCCACCTAAGTTTCCTCAAAGAAGAAGTTAGGTATCAACAAGTTGAAGAACAACTTAAGAGTAACAGAGTTCAAGATAAGATAAAAGAATTAAGAGATTATTTAATAAAAAACTTATGCTCAGATTCTCCCAATGCTTTTTGGCATAGGAAGAAGCACACAGTTAGATTACCCTATGCTAAGGAATTTAAAGAACATTTAATTCCCACCAAAGCTAGGCCTATTCAAATGAGTCATGAACAGATGGAGTTATGTGAAAGTGAAATTAATGATCTTCTTAATAAGGGTTTAATTAGATATAGTAAGTCCCCATGGTCTTGCCCAGCCTTCTATGTTAACAATGAAGCTGAGAAAGAGAAAGGAGTCCCTCGGTTAGTCATTAATTATAAACCATTAAACAAAGTTCTAGAGTGGATTAGGTACCCTTTGCCCAACAAGGATGATCTCCTTGGTAGGTTAAGCGTCTCCACCATCTTTAGTAAATTTGACCTTAAGTCTGGATTCTGGCAAGTTGCTATTCATCCCGATGATAGGTATAAAACTGCATTCACCACTCCGTTCGGACACTACGAATGGAATGTTCAGTCATTTGGACTTAAAAATGTACCCAGTGAGTTTCAGAATATTCTTAACAATATTTTGAATCCTTTTAGTCATTTTATTATTATATACATCGACGATATCCTTGTATTCTCCAAGACTATTGAAGAGCATATTAAACATTTGAATTCGTTCTTCAAAACGGTTAAAACCAATGGTCTTGTTCTTTCTCCTTCCAAGTGTAGTCTGTTTCTGACTAAAGTCAGGTTTCTCGGATTAATCCTCTATCATGGACTCACGCGGCCAATTGACAGAGCTATTCAAGTCGCCGACCGGTTCCCAAATAAGATTACCAACAAAACTCAGCTACAGAGGCTTCTTGGCTCGCTCAATTATATTGGCAAGTTTTACAAGAACCTCAGGAAGATTTGTAAGCCTCTCTTTCAGCGCTTACAAAGTAATCCACCTCCATGGACTGACGTTCATACTTTCGTCGTCCAACAAGTTAAAAAATATGTTAAGGTATTGCCCTGCCTTGGCATTTCAAATGATTTAGCATTCAAAATCGTTGAAACAGATGCCTCTGACATTGGATTCGGTGGCATACTCAAACAAAAGTTAACTCCTTCTTCCGATGAACAAATTGTTCATTTCCATTCTGGCGCATGGAATCCTACACAGTTAAAATACAGTACTATTAAAAAAGAAATTGTATCCCTAGTCTTATGTATTAAAAAGTTTTAGAGAGATTTATTAAACAAGAAATTCCTAGTTAAAATTGATTGTAAGTCAGCAAAATTTATTCTTGAAAAAGATGTTGAAAATGTTGCCTCCAAGCAATTGTTCGCTAGATGGCAAGCTATTTTAAGTATTTTCAATTTTGATATTGAATATATTAAAGGTAGTAACAACTCAGTTCCTGATTTCCTCACCCGTGAGTTCCTTAACACAGGTACTGCTACAACAAAATGAGTGTTCGAGGAGGATCATCTTCTCGTGGTCATGGCCGCTCTGCCGGTCCAGTTAATCAGTCAAAAGGAACTGTTATTCCCCATCCAGTTACCCAAACACACAATAAATTCCAGGTGCTTGGAACAGTACCCAAGCCTTATTCCTCAGTTCTTGCTAGTCAGCCTAAACTATTTGACATTTTTGCTAGTCAACCCAAACCTACCTCATCACAATCCAGTCACTCAGTTTCGGAGTATCGTCAATTTTTTGACCAGCATTTATTTCATATTGAGTTACCAATGAAACCCAAGAATGACCCAATTCAATTAGCTGCCCAGTTTTTTCCTTCTGGTTGACATTTCCTCCCTCTTGCTCCTTATAAATCACTTGTATATTATAGGGACATCCTCATTGAAACTGAGTCCGTTTATATTAAACCAATTTATGCCAACGATGATAAATCCAAGCTCCTTTATCATTCATTGTATATTAAATAGGTTCTCAATCTGTCCGATTGGGGTAGTCATCCTTCTGATCTTAAGTCACTTTCTAATCACACTTGCTCTTTTTGCTATTATGATTATATTGAAGCTTGGCATAAGATCATACTTCATCAAAATGAAGATCATAGTCATTCATGATTTTTCCAGTTCGACCACAAATTCAAAAGTCAATTCCCCAAATGGTTCATCCTTTGGTGGACAAGGTATGGTTTGTGCCATGATATTTTCCCCAAACCTCTCCTTGCTCAGTTAGAACATTTTTGTCATCACAGTAATTATCGTTCCCAATATGAGGAAATTCCTGTCTTCCTTATATTTTGTAGTAAATATAAAATCCCTTGGATTCTTAAATGGCAATATGTCGTTTTAGCTACCCAAGAAGTCACTATATTTCAGTCTCCGTCGTCCATTGGTATTAGGACTGCTCAGACTTGTCTTTCCCCTATTTCTACTGTCTCTCGCCGTTTTTCTATTAAATGGTGGGATAAGTTTGGTGTTGATAGAATAGTTGGCCAAGTTCAGAAAGAATTTTCGCCTTCTCCTTTATTGACTCCTCCAGTTACCACTCCTTCAGTCACCACGGCCCCTGCCGTTGGATCTTCCAGTAAATCAGTCTCTAAGACAGCTGATAAGTTAAAAGAAAAATCAGTTGTTCCTCCTGATTCTGATGAAGTTACTAATGTTTCTAGTTACTCCAACTCTCAGTTAAGGCGTCTTGCAGATGCCATCCATTTGTGACTTGACCAGTTACACGACGAATCAGACAAAGCTTCTTCTCAGTCTAGAGGAGAAAATTCTAGTCAAGATCTTGAAGACGAAGGTGATTGTGATCCCTATGGCACGATCAGCCTTCAAGACGCTCAGGATCCTTTCTCCTGAGCCCCAATGTAATCAATCAAAGTGTGGTTGTGATAACATCATCATCACACCTTCAGCACCTGCTCCGGCAGCCTCAGTCAGCCAGCACCTGCTCCGGCAGCATAGTCAGCAGCATCTTCTGCTTTTCCACCGAAAGCAGCATTCAGTCAGGCATCTGGCCCCACGGCCGTATTAGTCAAAAGAGACGTCTGCTTTTCCACCGAAAGCAGATTCTTTTCCTTTTACTTTAGTAAAATGTTTTTTACTTGTACTTTTTACTTTAGTAAAATGTTTCTTAATTTTATCCCAGTTATTGTAATAGTAATCTTGTAACAGTTCATTTTCTTGTTCTATAAAAGGAAATCGAATTCATTTGAGTAAGGAGACTTAGAAAGACTCAGAGCTCCTTCTCTGACTAATCTTTAGACTCAACCGCTGTTTAGCCTTCTTAACCCCTCTTCATCTTAATGTTCTTAGTTCAGTAAACTTGTAAGTCATTTAATTTCTTGTACTTGTAAATATTCCGAGTTATTATCAATAAAACTGTTTTATTTAGTAATTTAATTGTGTTTGTATGCGCACTTGTTAATGCATTTATTAAATAAATTAAATACCAATAATATCCAAATAAATATTAATATTTATGAAAAATATGTCAAATTATTAAAAGTTAATTTTTATAACTTAAAATAATTTTTAAAACTGATTTTATAATTTTTAGGAATTGATTTCTATTTTTAATGTATTTTTCAGAATTTATAAAACAAAAATAATTAAATTCGTCACTAAAGGCTTTAGCGACAATATCTGTCGCAATAGGTGTTCTTGAGGCTCTAGAACACTGACAATCAGTGCTCAAGGGTACCTCCTTTGACCATATTTAATTAGTTATGTGTAGTGTTTCTGGGCTAGCTATAACTTGGATCGTGTAGTAGTGATGTAATACTACAAGTGTAAATCAATATCTGGGTCAGATCATAACATATGAGCAAGATATAAATCTTTGAAATCACTGTCAGACATGCTCATCATGTTTCTGGGCTGCCAAGAATTTCTGGTCATGGCCGGTCAACGCCTTTTGTGGCCTTCTAACATGAAAGCTGTTGATGGTAAATGTTTTCTGCTCGTCGGGCTGTCTAGACAAGCTATCAGAGAACATGTTTCAATCCATGGTCAAGTCTAAACATCAATAATCAAAACGATCTAAGGCTCAGAAAATCGTGTCAAAGTCTGTTCTTCATTTCTGGGTTTTTCCAGAATGAAGAACAGAATGAGTATGATACTTTGGATCCTTATTTCTCGTGTTGTGAGTTTGCTCTATGTGATCTATTGATTTCAGGTTGTAGCTAACATGTAATACTACATATCCATTACATAAAATCAATACAATAACAACACAATAATAAGATCTAGTTTGGTCAAAGTCTGTCAGAGACAGCGTTCATCTGTTTTCTGGGTTACCCAGAAACAGAAAACGTGATCATTTTACCTACTTTGACCAGACACTATATTCACTCAATTTGATGCTTAGGAGATTATAAGGCATACATATGAAGTCCATTCAACATACTATAACATAGATGCAACAACAATAACAGATCGTTAAACCACTGACAGATCCGAGCCCATGAAGTTCTTGTTAGAGCCTTCTAGGAACGATCTGGGTTTTTTCCAGATTTGGAAAATCATACTCGGCCAACTAGGTTTGACCAGCTATAACGTTTAACCTGTTCATGATCTGGGCTAGATTCCAGTTTTAGATCAAAGATCTCATAGTACACTATATGTTCAAACATTAAAAACACTAAAATCATTAACAGCCAGAGATCTACCAGACCTGACATTCGATTGTCAGTCACAAAAATAAAGTTTTCCAGATTTTTAAAAACTTCAAATTCGAGCCTCTAGATGTTATGGATCTAACATCGAGCAACCCAGATCATCATTATATACTACATATTACATGTTTAATACAAAAAAACTAACATCTAACACTTTGATCAAGATCAGATTTCTTCTAGGGTTCTTACCTCTTTATGAACAAATTCTTATTTCTATGCTTCTGATTTGTTATGTGTGTTGGTGGGGCTGATTTTAGTGACTGAAATGATAGATGAATTCGTGGGTTTAAGCTTGAGAGAGTATGGCTAAGTGTGGGTTGCACAAATGAGGTAATAATACACTTTATCTCTCTTAATGTATGCAATTAAATTGATGCAATGAACTTGGATGTTAATAGCTGATGTGCTGGTGTTGTAGCCCATATCTAGGTTAGGGAAATGATGACTTGCAAGATATGGTGGGATTTGTCTAGCAATAATTCAACATATGGGACAAAAAGGGTATTTTAGTAATTTCATTTTAATCTCAAGGGTATTCTTGTCCAAGGTGCTTGAATCTAGGGTTTAATCACTAGATTTTACATCTTAAAGTTTTCCAAATAATTGCTAGGGTTTGGATAATTAAAAATTAAAGTGTAATAAATATTTAATTTTACACCCACTAATTAAATTAGGATTTTTAATAGAATTTAGGGTTTTTAATAGAAAATTAGGGTTTAAATAATTAGGGTTCCTTAATTATCATTAGGGTTCCCAACTTAACAATTCAATTTGCTAAAATAATAATTATGATTTCTATAATTTGTAATTAGGGTTTCTAATTAGCTAATTAGGGCTTCAAATATTTAAATTAGGGCTTTCAAATATTAATTAGGGTTTTATCTAATTAACATTAATTCTATAATATGCACATAATTCATATAACACAATTTCTGACTGATCTTAATTTCCAGTTTTAAGTTTCCAATCATGGTTTATGACAGTAATACTAGGGTTTGTCGTGATATACTATAATTGACTAATCATTAACAATCTACACATATACTGTATGTATTTATAACACCGAAAAATAATATTATACTTAATATAATATTATTATTCTCATTCATAGCTCAAAATCCAAAATTAGGGTTTAGATTTCATATCTGATTTATCTTTCACATATAGCATGCATTATTAATTAAGTTAAAATAATTAACTTAAAACTCTGAACTAAAATTCATATAATAAAATAATAATTATAATAATTCTAATAATCATTTTATATATTATTTAAATAATATAAAAATCATATTTTTATAGAAAATAAATAATAAAGACATTTCTACTATAAAATTAATTATTATAAGTATATACTTTATAATGATCAATAATTAAAAAATAAAATTATTTGAAATTATTCATGAAATAAATAATTTTATTTATCATATATATGCATACACATTACTTGGCACATATTCTCATCTTTAAAATAATAATAAAAAAAATTAATATGCAAAATTTCTTATTTATTTATATAGAAAATATTCAGGTTATTACATTCACCATCCCTTATAAGGATTCCGTCCCCGGAATCACCGTTTTAAAACTCATACTTACAAGGGTACATAGCATACATAGTCTTTTCAAATAGATCTCGATCAGATTTGATCGAACCGATCTTTAACTATTCAACATAAAGCTTGTCTATCTGATTAAACGGAAGTTCGATTGCTAAGAGAACTCAAATTCCTTCTTCAAAATTTCTTTATAAAATAGTTTATTATATATTGAAAAATCATGTATATCAAAATATAAAAGTTATACGAATAATACCTGGAGTTGCATTCTTAGCTGCTATCGTATACTGGACCGTCATATTGAAGACTCTTGCGATTGATTTTGTTGGTTTGTTTGTTGAAGTGGGTTCCGTTGTCACTAGTCCCGCTGCCTTTTCCTTTA
This sequence comes from Panax notoginseng, assembly GCA_016801055.1. Lineage (NCBI taxonomy): Eukaryota > Viridiplantae > Streptophyta > Magnoliopsida > Apiales > Araliaceae > Panax > Panax notoginseng. The sequence goes on along the minus strand of CM029021.1, from coordinate 96,710,373 downwards.
TTCGTGCTCTCTGTATCCCTTCCCTTTTTCAAACAGTCCTTCACCTTACGCTTCATTGATCTACATCTGAAACACCCTCTGTTCATCCTTGGATTGGGACAGTTGGGAGAGATATGTCCCTCCTACCCACACCTGTAGCACACAAAGTTACCCTTAAGACACTCCCCTGAGTGATTCTTTCCACAATTCCCACACTGCGCAACTTGTTTCTTTCCACCTCCTGGCCTACTTCTGGTATTTTCGAAATTATCTCCTTTTCTTTTCTCAGTCTTACTGCCACTATTTTCTTCTCCAGCTCTAGCTTGATTTGCTTCCCACCAAAAAATCATCTCCCCTTTCATCGTATAGGTGACAAAAGCTGTCTTTTTCCCATCCGTTACTCTAGCTGTCACAAACACCTCTACAGGGTCAGTTGATCCTCTAAATCCTGGCGGTTCGATTGCCTTGAAGTCTTTGAAGTTTGTCGATCGATTATCTGGCTGATTTCCCACGGATGGTAATCCATTCTATATAGCTTGAACATCCACATTCGCCAAATTTTGTGTTGGGTCTAGTTGTCCTTCACCTTTGTTGACATGTTCTTCTGCCTTTTGGTTTCGTTTTCGTCTTGGCGGTATTATATGATTAAATAAGATCATGTTCATCTAACTAATTCATCGTACTTTTTATAGCATATCATATACTGCTTTAAACATCTGTTATCCCCTTTATGACATAATAGTCGGAAATCGTTGCCACAACTTATACAAAAGTTGATAGTATTACTTTACACCCATATACTTATCATATACATATCATAGAATCATACATATTTAAATAACACTAATACTACTCATTTCATACCGCCTTCACTAAGGATCAATTACTTAGCATTCTATATATTTCTATTATCCTCAATAATTCATTCTCACATAACTATACCTAGTTCGTCAAACCTTCCACACATTATGAGTTTAGGAACTTACCACAAATATGTTAGTTCCCAGAGGGCACAATAGATCTAGAAGGGGGGTTGAATAGATCTTTTTTCTTTTCAAAATACTTTTCTGGTTTATGATGTATTGTTCATATTAGAGTATATGACAAACATAGAATCTTTTCAAGCACAGCGGAATAAGTAAAAGATTCTCCTTCATTGATATATTCATAATCATACATACATTGTTCATTGGTTTAGTTTAGTTGTAAGCAGTTAAAACATACATAGCAGTTATAGCAGTTATAGACATAATGTAAATGACATAATGTAAAAGACACAAGGGGTTTTAAGTGGTTCAGAGACTCAAGCTCCTAATCCACTCTTCTGCTTTCAACTAGCAGGATTTCCACTAAGGAAGGGTAGCACCCTGAATCTCTATGATTCTTTCAAGGCCAGCAGCCTTGGAACTTCAGTTCACTAAGAACTCTTCAAGGCCAGTAGCCTTGGGACTCCTCTAGTTCCCTAGGAACTCTTCAAGCCCAGCAGGCTTGGAACTTCATTTAGTCCCTCTGGACAAGGACCCTTTGGCCCTACTTTGTTTAGTCCCTCCGGACAAGGACCCTCTTGGCCTTGCTTCATTGAGTTGTTTGTTTGTTGCTGTTGGAGTTGGTGCTGAGCTGCTAAGATGTCTTCATGCTCTGAACATCTTCTATCTTTAGCAGCTTGGCTTGATCATCCTTGAAGAGCAGTTGAGTGTTGCATGATGCTCAGCTTCTTAGGTTGCTCAACTACTCCGGATGACCCCTTGATGAACTGCCTTGAAGATCATTCTCCTTGGTACTTGATGGCTGCACATGAGAGGCTTCTAAGATGACTGTAAGCTCTTCTGCAAGGTACTTAGAAGCTTTCTCATGCTTGCCACCAAGATGGCTTTTGTGATCTCCCTTCTTGCTACTCGATGCCTTCCCATGATGAACTTGCTAAGATGACCGTAAGCTCTTCTCTATTGTACATAGAGTCTTCCCATGATGGACATCTAGATGGCATGATGCTCTTCTTTCTCTCGGCAGTTCAGAACACTCTTTATGTAGTAGAACTCTCACTTCTATATAGTATAACTCACACTTCTACATCTGTGTTGATCTTACTTTTGAGTGTTCTTGGTGGATCGTAGAGTGAGCCTTTGGACTCACTATCACTTGGTTCGATCAGTCCACCTTCTCTCCAAAACTCACAACTCCAGCAACCTTTGATCTTTGAAGCTCTTCTTCATTTATACATCTTTCCAATCCTTCCGTTGGAAAGTAGCCGTTGGAAGCTATTCAAATGTTTTCACAGACCTCGAGTTACTTGAGGTAGACTGCTTGATGTGACATGTCATACTTTTTCTGACTTTGCAGTCTACTGTTTCACCTGCCCTGTCAGATGTATCACTTTTCTGTCTTGAGCAGGTTGAAGACTTTACTTTATCTGATTCCAAGATCAGAGGTTGTCCTTTTGCATCGATGCTCTCAATAAGCACTTTGTCCAAGTACTACCCTTCAGATTGAACCGTTGCCACTGCTTCGGTCTTCAGGTATTCGAACTCTACGATTCTGATGCACGTCTTCAAGGACCTGATCGTAGTGTCTTGTTGAGTGTTGCTCGCTGACTGGTAGAGTTAACACTACGATCTGGAAGAGTGTTGATTAGATCTTCAATGTAGAACACCTCTTCCTTGTATTGTGCAGTGCTTCAATATTTCTGTTTGCTTTGACTGTTCTCAGATACTGATGGCCTAATTCCTTGCTCTGGTTCCTTTCTGAATATAAAGACACTTCAGATTTGTGGCGCGTCCAGCTTGCTTTCTCCTAGTGATCTTCCGCTCACTTATCATCAATGATCTGAACCACACTTAATCACTTTAGCCTTGCTCTTCAGAGGCTGACCAGTATCTCGGTTCACCTTCCATCAGTTCCTTCTTTGTTTAGCAAAAACTACGATCTTGGTTGCTTCCAAGATCGTTGTCTTCTGTACTCTTGACAGCTACTGCACAAGCTGACTTTCCTTAGTCAACTTCTGAAGTCTTCTTTGGATCTCCTTGTGGAAGACTTCATCACGAATGGCCTTACAGCTCAACCTTGATGATGGTTGGGTTGGTGCTTAGTTCTTCTGTTAGCTTTCATGCCATTCGTTGAGTGCTCTCTGGTTCCCTTACTGTGGAATACATCTTTGCAGTGCCAACCAGAGGCTTCGTATCTTTCGATATTATGGGAGTGCTCATTCGTTGAGAATCGTATCTACTCTACGATTCAGACTTAGCATTGTGAGCACTTCTGTTGGAGTCGTAGTCCTGCACTCTACGATTCAGCTTTGGCTTTGCAGACACTACGATCTCGAGATGTAGTCCTGCACTCTACGATTCAGCTTTGGCTTTGCAGACACTACGATCCCGAGATCAGATCTTGACACTTTACGATTTCTACCTTGTACTTGTTGTCTTCATCTGATCTTGCCCGACTACGATCTCTGCATTCATTCAGTAGACTCTACGATCTCAGAGTGTAGTCTACGATCCTTGTCTTGGCATCGCTAGACTCTACGACTCTGATCATAGCATTCGTTTCATACTTGGCTTCGGTAGATGGTCGTTCGGCTTATAGACAAGTTGTCTCTACGATTCTGAACGTGACTTCCTCAGCACACTACGATCCCGAGAAAGCTCTTCTCGACACACTACGATCCTTCTTTGTTTCCCCTGGAAGTCTACGAACTCCGAGATCTCACTATCTTGCATTCTCCTATTCTGCCTCGATAGCTCCCGAGTTAACTCTGACTCTCCTAGCAGACTACGACTTCTGGTGCAGTACTCGACGATCAGACAAGCCTATCTATTACAACATAAGATCAACCTAACAAGCTTGATCTTTCTATATTTATAGTCCTTGTACATCATTTCTTTTCTAAGGACTTTACAAAGCTGTTTTGCTTATGTAGGATCAACCTAACATATTTGATCAATTCATTCTAAGTCCTTGTACATATATTTCTATTATCTATCAAAGGACTTTACAGCTTTTCTTCATGCAAGCATACTTGCATATTCATATATATATATATATATATATATATATATATATATATATATATATATATATATATATATATCATAATCAAATCATATATTAAATAGGAATATCATTAACATGTTTATTCCTGACAATCTCCCCCTATTTGATTATGACAAAAACAATAAGTGCATATGCATGTTATGAATGAATCTTAGATACAGTGAGCAGCTATATTTCTAAATAGTTAATCATGAATGTCATTTATGAATATGGCAGTTATATATACAGACATTCTACATCATGGATCCAAAACATACTATCAGACTAGAGATGTACCTCCTTGGTTCCATGTGTGTTTCCAGGATGCTTGTTAATCAGCTACTCATCTGATTCTGCTTCTTGCTCTTGCTCCCCCTCAGATGATGGTCTTTCATCTTTGCTTGGCTTGCCTTCATCATCTTTCTTATTTGGCTCCCCCTCAGATCTTGCTTTCATGGGATCATCATCTTTAGGCTCCCCCTCAGATGATGATCCTTTTTCTGCTGCTGCTGCTGCTGCCTTCTTCTTCGACTTCTTTTCTCTTAACCCTTTGCCCTTCTTTTGATGCCTCTTGCTCCTCTTCTTTCTTTGCCTCTTTTTCTCCCCCTTTTTGTCATCAATCACTTGAGAGAGCTGCTCCATGTTGGACATAAGCTGCTCCATCAGGTAGGAGGAGTTGGCAATTTCAAACTTTAGCTCTTGCTGTCTGAGCTCAAGTTGCACATTGAAGGACTGCTTTATATCATCAATCTTGTCAAAGAGAGCTTCTATCTGTTCTGTGTTGGCCTTCTGAATTTGTAGATCTTCTTCCTTCTGATCTTGAATGGCCTTCTGATAGATGTTATCTCTCTCTTGAAGTTTGAGAGATACATCAGCCAAGATAGCTTGAATCTTGTGTTGGTAAGAATCATCTCCTGCTGCTGTCTGCTTCTGTGATTCTTCAGCGAGCATAGATATCTTCTTGCTTAAATCAATAGAGCTTTGTTGTAGTCCCTACTCCAAAGTAGTTTGATCCTCTTGAGTGGTAGCTTCAGTATGGGCAATGGATTGGACTCTACGATCATCATCTTTGGATAGATTTGCAAAGGTATGGATAATCTGAACAATCGTGGAGTACCAATCACCTGTGGAGGATGATGGAGTGACTGATATCAATGCTTAGGACACTTCTTCCACTTCTTCTTCTATCATGCCATCAAATACTGACACGAGATCTAAACTTTCTGAGTCTCCAGAGTCAACCACCACAATCTCGGGATCTGCCGCTATGGGACTCGGTATAATCTCTACCTATTTAACCGATTCTTCATTGAGTACCTGTACGTCTCTATTTTCTCCTTACATCTACAACAACACAAAAGTTGGATTAGTACACGTCAGTAGAATAATAAAAACACATAACATAGATAATGCATTTTTATAAGGTTAACTTCAATATTTTATTCTTTGACTTTTCTTAAGGTTATGACTTAAGGTTTTATTTTCCTCCCCTTATGTTTTATAACCTACCGCTCTGATACCAACCTGTGACACCCCTAAATTCGGGTATCTTCCAACCCGACAGATCGTGCTACACAGTGCTACAATTCACATAAACATTTAGTTGAAGTGCCTCAAAAGAACGGATATGTCTTAGATATATATCAAAAGAATATTTATTTTCTCCAGGTTCTTTATAACCAATACATTGTCTTTGTCATAATATCAATATTATTCCTTACAAAACCTATATTATTACATATGCAATCTACGGGTTTGCCTTTGCCTTCCCTTTATCCTTGCTGGATCCATCGGTCCGTTTGGTCTTAGCTGCATTCATATGGTTCAAGCAATAATTAGCCTAACTAGCTCAACAAGTACAACAATTCTAGGAAAATAGCATGCTTGAAATATAGGAATTGTATATCTTCAATAACTGAACAATAGTTACGAAGTACTATTGATAATTCAAAATAGTACTTCTTTTCTTTCAAAACGTTTTACAACAACAATATTCGGTAAAACATCAATTTCGGTTCAAGACCGTAAGCATTTCATAAGTACTTTGAAAAGGACATCCCGAGACGAAGTCCGTAAGTCCGACATAGCTTACGAGCACGTCTAGGTGATCAGCCTATAGTACTCTATGTTGATCAACACTACATTCATTAAACGTGTATACATTTAAGCTGTGGCAACCTCACGTGCCTATCGTTTGACGACAAAACAGTTTAGCATATTCAGTCTACTTCTGAAAACCACAACAATATTGGTTTGGTAAATCCTTATCAACACTTGATAGAATAATATAACATACGTCTAGCCGAAAGGATTGGCTTTGACTTCCTCAGATACTAACTCATGCGAAGAATACATGAATCACAAAGACTTGTCCAGATTGAACTGGAACAAGGGTTAGAGTACTTACCTTTAGCGTCTGCTTATAGATATAACACGTGCACTTTACGTCTTTAAGGTCTTTACATTAGATGATGGCATAACATAGAACATTAGGTCATGAATGATTACACATGGTTTCTAAAGAATCTTACCCTTCTTCTCAATCTAATTACGTATTAGATTTGTTATTATTGATTCCGGCTTTCCGTTAGGTCATTCTTACATTCATATGTAATTGATTTAACTTAACTCTAAGTGTTCATACTTAAGGCTTAATTATGTTTTAACAATGTTTCATTAAGATCTTTATTTAATTGCTTATCAATTACTCTTCATGTTCAACTTGTAAACATTATCTATTGTCTAGGTCATGAAGATGGCGCTGCGGCGCCGGCTATTACACTTGGTGCCGCGCTGCGGTGTCACCTATTGTTGTCTAGAAACCGGACTCGGCACTGCGGCGCGAGTCCCTTTGTTACTGGTCGCGCTGCGACGCGAGTTTGCAGGGGCTGAGGGCCATTTTAGCGCTGCGGCACGGGCTTATTTGCCTTGGGCTGGCGCCGCGGCGCCAGTTCTGTGCACCAGAAAACATAAACAGTTTTAAATTTATTTTGTGAAACTCCTGGACTCATAACTTCTTCGTTATAAGTCCGAATTGGCTCTTTCAAGAGCCTACGGGTCACAAATTACGTACTTTATGCGTTCATGCAAGATTTTATCTATTTTACTTCATTTGTTAAAATTTCACCTATTAGTCCATTTTAACGAAAACGATAAACGTTCGCGAACGTTCAATGCTCGTTTCTTCGTTCTAAGTCGGAATCCAGCCATTTTCGAGTCCGCAACTCTATAATGCCAAATATGACTTGTCTCCATCAAAAACTAACGTTTACGACTTCAAACACAAAATACGACTTCCATTCCGAGAATTTCACGGATTCGACTATTATCGTCCAGTCGTGTAAATTCTGGCGAAACCTCATTACTAATCATTCTAGGTGGATTTTAATCAACATATAGACATTTCAAGTTACTTATTACACCAACTTATCATCAAAGTAGGTTTTGACTTATTCTCATAAGTCAATGACTTATTTAACTTATTAACTACTAATTTTCATGTTTATGACTTACTATGAACTTAAGTCCATAAATCAATGTTCTCATACTATATTGAATCTACTAACATCATATGACAACATATGGCAAATTCTTCATAAGTTCATCAACTTAATTAGGTTCAAATTGCTTATTCAATTTATTCGGCTTAAGTTCATTCATCCATGACTTATGACATGTTCTTAGTATCTAACTTCATTAGATTACACTTCTCTTATCATCCTAGTATGATAGAGATAGAAGAGATAATATTAATTACCTTTGAAGACTACTTGTACTTCTCTTCTCTTGAAAATCTAGCAAAGGAAAGTTAAACTTCAAAGTGCTTATTGGCTCTAACAAATAAGTTGTTTGTAAAGAGAGTTTGTTGGATAAAATTTGAACAAGTAAATGACAATCTAAGCTTGCTATTTATAGAGGGGCCAAGGTTAGGGCATTAAGGTCATTAAAACATCCCACCTCCTTAGTTAACCTCCTTACTATTCATGTGTTAAGGCTTAAGTAATCTTGCCCATCACTCTTAATTCTTTCCCATCACACAAAGTGTTTGCCCACTACTTCGCCCATGGGTTGGCCCATGGATCCTATTTAGTTAATGGATCATTACTTTGGGCTTAGTTTAGTTAATTACTCTATTTCTTATGGGCTTGCATTCATTTGGTTTAGGCTTCCCATTAATCCACACTTGGCTCAACATTGCTACAACTTGGGCTTGTCCCTTAATGCTTAATGAACTTGCACACCTTACAAGATTACACAAGTTCATTCCTTAGACATTAATTTCCCCAACGCTCTCAATTTAAGTCCGTATGTGAAATATTGCATTTTCCATACTTAGATTATTATTACATAATCCATCTCGCTTCGATATTCTAACGATATGTATTTCTCGGAAGTTCAAAAATAATTCCCAAGCGATAAACGTTGAATAGTGTTTTTCGTAAACTTTCTCGGAAAACCATTATTTTCGTCTTGGAAACTCAAACACTTTAATTTATTCACGTGGTTCAAATACTACGATGTTCTGACATTTCTAGGTTATAGAACGACATACATCTTATTAACACATATAATAACAAATAATATTATTTTATTCACTATTTAATTCTTTCAAATATTTTACAATGGATCTGAATTTCTCGGTCGTTACAGATACTTGCCCCAAGATCACATAGACATTTATTGAAGTTCATCTTTCTGATCGTGCATCGAATTGTGAAACTGCCTGGATCTTTCAGCTTTGGAGGTAGTTTGTGCTGAAGCACTGCACTGCATTCCTCTTTCAAGGCTACTGTCTCAAACTCGTCTAATCTCCTCTTCCTTGACAATACACCCTTCATGAACTTTGTATAACTTGGCATCTGTTCCAATGCCTCCGCAACAGGTATATTAATCTGCAGCTTCTTAAAAACCTCCAAGAACTTTCTGAACTATTTATCTTCCCTCTGCTTATTCATTCTCTGAGGATACGGAACCGGAGGGTGAACTAATGGAACTGTAGTCTTAGGCTTCTCCACTGAACTGAGTTTATCTTTCTCTTCCTGCTGTAACTCAGAATTTTCCTTGGTTTCTCTCTGCTTAGACACAATTTCTTCCTCGCGCGGCCGTGCGTCCTCCCTTTGTAAACATGGCGCGGCGCGCTATGCTCAGTTTCTGCAATATTTTTCCCAGACCTTAATGTGATCACTTGACACTGTTCCTTCCCGTCTCTTCTTGGATTTGCCTCTGTATTACTTGGTAATGAACCTTGGGGCATGTTGTTAAGCATGCTCTCCATTTGACCCATTTGAGTTTCCAGATTTTTAATAGCCACTGCTTGGCTTTTAATCATAATCTCTGTATTCGCCATGTACTTCATCATCATCTCCTCCATTTCTGATTTCTTTTCTTGCTGAGGTGCAGCTGGAGTGTGATGTTGTTGTTGTTGAGAAAATCCCGACGGAAAAGGTGGTCTTGGAGTAAACTGTTGCTACGCTGGCTGAGACTGAAACTGATTATGCGGCTGAAACCGATTTTGTTGATTTCTCTGATTATTTGACCAACTGAAGTTAAGATGATTGCAGTTGTTGGAGTTGTATGTGCTCTAAAACTGACCTTGGTCTTTCCTGTAATTGCTCACATACTGTACCGACTCTGAGCTGATAGCACATTGATCTGTCGAGTGTGACCCTGCACAAATCTCACATAAGAAGGCAACTGTTTTCGTTTTGCCCTCTTTCAATGTATCTATTTTCTTCGCCATGGTTGCCATATGTGCTGACAACTGCATGATAGCATCCACTTCTAAAAAACCTGTAACTTTGGGCTATGGCATCCTAGATGTAGGGTTTTGAAAGTCATTCGCTACCATTGTCTCTATAAGGTTATAGGCTTCCTCATAACTCTTTGCCCATAATGCTCCTCCTGCAGCTGCATCTACAATCGACATAGACTGCCATCCCAATCCATTGTAAAATGTGTTGATCACCATCCAATCTGGCATACCATGGTGTGGACACTTTCTTAACATCTCTTTGTATCTCTCCCAGGCCTCATATAAGGATTCACCCTATTGTTGCTCGAACTGAGTCATTGTTGTCCTCATTTTCGCAGTCTTAGCCATTGGGAAAAACATGGCCAAGAACTTCTGTGCTAGGTCCTCCCATGTAGTTATAGATCCTGCAGGCAAAGAATGAAGCCAACTTCTCACTTTATCCTTCAATGAGAACGAAAACAGCCAAAGTCTGATAGCATCCTCTGTCACCCCGTTGTATCTGAAAGAATCACATATCTCAATAAAGCTCAACAGGTGTTCATTCGGATCATCCGTAGTAGCACCCCCAAACTGTACCGAATTTTGCACCATCTGAATTGTGCCCGTTTTTATCTAGGATGTATTAGCTGCTATCGCTGGTCTAACTATGCTAGACTGTAATCCATTAATATTAGGCATGGAATATTCTCTCAGAGCCCTATGCTCCTCTCTTTGCTCTTCTCCTTGTCCCTCGGCTGCCATATTAGATGTAGTTACCTCTAACTCTGCTTGTAAATTTCTATGCACTCTCGCTTTCCAACCTCTCCCGTTTATGTTATGCTGAGCAGGTGTTAATTCGGGATTGGATGACCGCGTGCGCATAAAAATTTATCCAAGTCCCTGAAACAAAAACAAAAACAAAAACAAAAATAGAAATGAGATTAGATTAGATTTGTCTAAGTCATACAATATAGCTTAAAACTGATGATAATTATTTAAATTTATACGCCTTTCCCCGGCAACGACGCCAAAAACTTGTTGCCTCTTTTTTTAGTTCTAGCAAAAGAGCTCTAACTCATGCAAGCATACATGTTGTCAGGAATAAGCATGTGAATGATATTCCTATTTACATATGATTTGATTATGATATATATATGAATGAATAATATGCAAGTATGCTTGCATTAAAAAAAGCTATAAAGTCTTTTGATAGATAATAGAAACATGTGTACAAGGACTTAGAATGAATTGATCAAGTATGTTAGGTTGATCCAACATAAGCAAAATAGCTTTGTAAAGTCCTTATAAAGAAATGATGTACAAGGACTATAAATATAGAAAGATCAAGCATGTTAGGTTGATCTTATGATGTAATATATAGGCTTATCTGATCGTCGAGCACTGCACCAGAAATTGTAGTATGCCAGGAGAGTCAAGGAGAACTCAACAGCTGTTGAGGCAGAATCGTAGTATGCAAGATAGTAGATTTCGAAGTTCGTAGACTGCCAGGAGAGGCGAGGAAGGATCGTAGTGTGTCGAGTAGAACTTCCTCAGAGCCGAAGTCTACTGAGGAAGTCATGTTCAGAATCGTAGAGGCAGCCTACTTACGAGCCGACCGAGCATCTGCTGAAGCCAAGTCAGAAACGTAGACTACACTCGAAGTCGTAGAGTCTACCGATGCTGAAGCCAAGTCAAGGATCGTAGACTACACTCGAGGTCGTAGAGTCTATTGATGCCGAAGCCATGTCACGAATCGTAGACTACACTCTGAGTTCGTAGAGTCTATTGATTACATGCAGAGATCGTAGTCGAGCTAATCAGATGAAGACATCGAGCACAAAAATAGAAATCGTAGAGTGTCAAGATCTGATCCCGAAGTCATAGTGTCTGCACAGCCGAAGCTGAATCGTAGAGTGTAGAACTACGACCTCAACAGATGTGTTCACAATGCCAAGGCAGAATCGTAGAGCAAATACGATTCTCGACTAATGAGCACTCCTAGAATATCCAAAGGAATAAAGCGTCTTGTTGGCATTGCAAAGATACATCTCACCTGAAGGAAACCAAAGAGCACTCAACGAATTGAATGCAAGCTAACAGAAGATCTAAGCACCAACCCAATCAGCATAAAGATTGAGTTGTAAAGCCATTCGAGATGAAGTCTTCCACAAGATGATCATAAGAAGACTTCAGTAACACCCGAAGATTGAATCATTGGCAACGGTTCAAACTGAAGGATGGTATTCAGACAAAATCTTATTGAGAGCATCAATACAAAAGGAGAACCTCTAATCGAGAAATTAGAAGGAGGAAATAAAGTCTTCGACCTTCCCAAGACATTAAAGTGACAACTGTAGCATCCCCAAATCTCGGTCCTAATCACCAAGGATCTGGTATACTATTTCTATAACTATTGCGGAAGATATAAACATAAATTGTTTATACATTAAACTTTTACACATCATTCCCAAGGTCTACAACCTTAACTTAATACATACCTTCAATATCTTAAAGGTTTACAATGATATTTTCGTCAAAAAATTTAATAGATCTAACTGCACTATAATTTAATCTTGTACTTTGTCTTCGCTTCTGTCTTTACTCAAGCTTTCATCTTAATCTGAAAATTTTATCATGATATAGCAAGGGTGAGCATCAAATTTGCCCAGCAAGTTTAAATTCAATAAAGATATATCATGATTGAAAAGAATGAATAAGCTTTCAAGTTTTCAACAATATAATAATTGTGAAATAACATGAATCAAGTTTCAATAATTTCATGACTGAATCAATAATGTTTGAAGGTCAATAATGACCATAAATAATTTAACTGAACCTTATGGTAATGAAGGTGATCAGCCTTTCATACCTGATGAACATATGCAACATGCACTAAGTGCGAATCAATAATCAGTTAAGACATGAATAATCATCAATAATCATTCACTAACATACTTTGAAATATAACTCGAGTTTGAGTTAAGGAAAAACTTGCCTGATTCGTTGACTACTGCTACGCAGTTTAAGTTAACTTCTTTTGGTAAGACCTATCATTAATAATAAGATTGGTCTTTCAATCAGCATATTCTACTTTGTATCATAATACAATTACTTTGTCAATAGCTTATCTAACACTAATCAAATATTAGATAACATCCTAACACATCGGTATTATCATCATTCTTGGATAATTATTCAATCACTGTATCATATTCATTATGATTAAACACTTAATCTTTCATATTATAAACTCCTTTCTATAATCCAGCAAAATGTTTATAATTCAGCAAACTGTTTTCTCTAATTCAGTAAGCTGTTTTCTCTAATACTTCAATCCAGCTAGCTGGATTCATAATCCTTCAACCTAATGACCAATCCAGCAGACTGGATACATAATTCCTTTAATCCAGCAAGTCAAACTGCAATCCAGCAAACTAGATTACAAATCCAGCAACTAGATTGCAATCCAGCAAGTTGGATGCTACTTCTTTCACACATATTAAATAACATTAAATTTATTCACTAATATTATAAATCCTTAAATAATATTTTAAATCAATAATTTAATAACACTTTAATCCCAATGCTATCAATCATTTAAAAATATCATAATCTAATATTATTAATATTTTAATAATATTTAAATCATTTACTAAACTTATAAACAATTTATTATAATTGTTTACACAATACCAAATAATGTATTAAATCAATCTAAAATGCCATAAACATCACAATACTTCACACCCGACCCAAAACTTCATCAAAATCTTTATAAACCATGCTCAAGGGTCTCAAGTCATAAAATCGTATTTTTCATATTTTTGGACATCATATATTTAATTAAATCCATTTATCCATTTCTCATCATTTAGATGAAAAATATCAAATTAGCTCCAAAAATATTTCTTTTCTGGGATTTGACATAATATAGTTCCATATTGAACATATATTTTTCCCGGAATTTTTAAAATAGATTTACTATATTTAAATAGTCCATAATAGCCAAATCTTCTCCGATTTTTCATAAATCGAGATTAGCTCCAAAAATTCTGAAATTTTTACAGTATGCTCCTACTATACCCATGTACTTCCAGTAAAAATTTTGTAATTTTTGGACTTATACACAGAGAGTTATTCGGGTGGTTTCACAAAAATAGTCCTCCACCGTAAAATCCATAACTCTCAAACCGTATGGCCAAAAATTCCCAAATTTTTACACAACCTGCATAACAACTGATATTATATCTCCAATTTTTCCCAGAATTTTTCAAGCATAAAAACTGGACGAAATTGCCCCCGTTTTTGACTGGTCCAAAACAGTCCTGTTTTCTTCAAAAATTCGGGACTGTTTTGGCTATTACAGCCAATACACCATGAAAACTCAACATTTTAGAGTCCTACCACTTGGGTTAACTAGTAAACACATATATCTAGCACCCCACTTTGACGGATCGCAAAAAGGAGCTATAGATTTAAAACGGTGGATTTTCAAAGTATATAGAAATTTCGATTTCCAAAACTTGAAAATTTATTTTTCTTTTCCTTTTGGGTTCCACCAAATCAACACCCACATTGGGTAAATCCATACTTGAAATCATATAAATCACATAGATTATAGGGGTTTAAGCTTCAAAATCAAAACCCCATTTTCATCAAATCACCAAAAATAAAGAAAGAAAGAAAAGTTTAGGAAAGAAATATTTTTTTTTTATACCTTCCTTCTTCTTCCTTCTTCCTCCTTCCATGGATGGTCTTCCCTCTCCTTCAAGGGTTGCCGACCTTCTCCTCTTTCTCTCCCTCACGGCTTCTCTCTTTCTCTCTCTTCCTTCTCTTCTTTTTCTTTTTCTCTTTCTCCCCTTTCTTCTTTCCTTCTTATCCTATGATTGCCGATTTTTTTTTCCTCTACCTTAATTCGGCTATTTGGCATTTGTATTGCCACATATTGCTATTATTATTATATTACTTTATTGAATGCCCAAACATGTCCTCATCACTAATTGATTTAAAAAAATAAATTGGGTCACTTTCTTAATCTTTTGGGCTTTCAATTAATCTTTTGATCCATGTAATATTTACATAGTCTAATCATTCCATCTTATTCCACCCTAAATATTTAATTAGGGCATCTATTCCAAATATTTAGAATTTAAATCCTCACTTTAGCACATTAAATTCTATAACACAATTAAACTTGTTTTAATTAAGTTATAAAATTAATAACTTGAGATAATTAAAATATATCTCTTGACTTAATATTATTTTTAATATTATTGCTCTCCCACAAGTGAGTCTAGTTTGGGCCTTTAATTAAACCCATAGAGCTAACAAATTTAATTGTTTTACTTACTCACAAAAACTAACTTGGGCTCGCTTAAATAATATTACCTCCTTAGCCCATTAAATCCAATTCTTTTGGACTCTAAATAAATTATTGGGCTATGATATTATTATAGTCAATTACTTTTAATACTTTTGGGCTTCAAATTTAGTTTCTTTGGGGCCATATAAAATTTATATAATCCAACACTCTTAATAGTATTCCCTAATTAGTTAATTAGGGTTTTCCTCACACTAGAAAATAAATTCCTTACTCGTGCACATTAATTTTCTTAACCCAATTAGACTTACTATTATTAGGTTATAAAATTAATTAACTGAGATGTATAAATAAATCTCTTAATGTTGGTATATACATAGATACTAATATTCTATCATATTATAACCTCTTAGGTTATTTAATTACCACACCTAATACATATATTATGTTACATAACTTAATTCTTAATTCACTTGAATTAATTCTATGACCACTAAGTAAAAGTAACCCTTTAGGTCATTTAAATCTCATACCATGTTTTAATAACTTATTTAAGTTATACAATTTATATTGTATAATTAAATTTAATTTCCTCTTCCTCTCTATAAATTGTTTTCAAACAATTTATTTATATATTAAATATATAAATTTAATATATTCAATCATTTATTCAAATATGAAATTAATTTACTAACTTCTTGATACCAATATACATATTTACATATTGGATCTCCTCTCATATTTTTACTTTCCACAATTTGGTATAATATTAAATATTATAGCATTATCCATATAACATAATTCACTTCTCACACTAATTTTGACTTTTCTTCATAAAAGTCAACTGTTGACTTTGACCAAAAGTTAACTTTTACACATTTTGTGTTTACTGTCCATTCTGACTAAACTTGACGTCCCGGACGCAACCGAGCAGTCTATGCTTCAAAATTCTATCTCGAACTCAAATTTTGAGTTTTAAATTACTCCCTTCTTATTGCTAATCGTAATAACTAACGACTTTAAACTTATTTATCTTCTTATTTGCCATTCAAGGCCAACGTTCAAGCTATGTTAATTACTAACATAGTTTTATCTTGATCCTTA
This sequence comes from Panax notoginseng, assembly GCA_016801055.1. Classification (NCBI taxonomy): domain Eukaryota; kingdom Viridiplantae; phylum Streptophyta; class Magnoliopsida; order Apiales; family Araliaceae; genus Panax; species Panax notoginseng. The sequence continues at coordinate 96,694,210 of CM029021.1, read as the reverse complement.
TATCAATAACTTAATTCATCATTCCTCTTGCTAAAGTATATATAGCACCTTACTAAGTATATATATTTCTATACATATACTCATCTTCGTTTAACCTCACAACATCTCTTCATGTGAAATCTTATCTCCTTAATAAAATTTCCATATGTACTTATATAACATTTCTTAGACTATTCAGTTAACACCGAATTTACAGGTATCGTAATACCTTATTCTCGATATTCCTTCAAGTACATATTAATTCATTTCTAGGGTTTTGAAATTTTGTAACCCATATTTCTTTATTCTCATTCAATTAAGAAACCATATAGGTTCTTCTTAAAAAATTTGAAATTCTTAAAATTCCTTCACAGAAACGTCAATTCCATACACTTATTTTCTGTCTAGGTTCATCTTATAACCTTTAATCCATCATTTTAGGATTTTAATAATTATCTAAATTCTCGGTTTGTCACAACAACTCTAATGGGGTAGGTGAAACAGTAGACTACAATGTCATATAAAGTATGACATGTCACATCAGCAGTCTACCTCGGTCAACTCGAGATCTGTGAAGATATTTGAATAGCCATCAATGGCTACTTTCCAACGGAAGGATTGGGAAGGAGTATAAATCAGGAAGAGCTTCAAAGATCGAGGGTAGCTGAAGTTACCGGGTTTTGGAGAAAAGGTGGACTATTCTAAACCATGTAAAATAGTGAGTCCGAAGGCTCACTCTACGATCCACCAAGAACACTCAGATACATGCAAAGGAAGAAGTAGAAGTGAGAGTTCTACTACAAGAAGAGTGTTCTGAACTGTCTAGAGAAAGAAGTGCATCATGTCATCTTGGTGTTTATCATGGGAAGACTCTAAGTAAAATAGAGAAGAGCTCACATCCATCTTAGCAAGTCTATCATGAGAAGACATCAAGTATCAAGAAGGGAGATCGCAAACGTCATCATGTTGGCAAGCATGAGAAAGTTTCTAAGCAGAAGAACTTACAGTCATCTTGGAAACCTATCATTGTGATGCCCCCAAAATTAGGTATACATCACCCATTCTGAGTCGCCAGATACATGGTACAAAATTCAAATACAACTTTATTTATACAATTGTTGAACTGTCGTATAGAATACGACCATAGTTAACTGTGAGTTTTAATACAAATGTATGTAACTCTCAGGGTACCTCGACCACAACCTTACAATGATACTTTACATAAAAGTATAGTCAAACACTATTTTAGGAATTAAAATCTTTGGGAAGTTCTCAATGAAACCTTCGTACATGGGAGGCCATGCGTCTAGGTTATGATAGATATCATATGTCCACAGAATTATCCTTGGTTGACCCAATAGACCCCAAAGAAAAACAAGAAGATTACTATCATCTTTTTTCCAATGGTGAGTCTTCTCTTGACATATAAATATCTCCGTTGTCTCCAAGTGAAAATTATGTTTCAAATAAACTCCAAGATCATACAGGTAGTGCTCGTAGATATATTCAGCTAGTGGATGTGCACAACCATGTCTTATGAGAACACGAGGTTGTATGTCATTAGACATCTTATATGATAGTGGCAAAACACCCTTCCAAAGTTGGGTTCACCTCACCCTATTTGATTCACCAAATATAACTATTAAATGTTGTATAGAATACAACGCACTTTTCTACACTATTTAGGGAGGACCTCCACAGCTAAAGACCACTGTTCTATTTCCTGTTATCCCCACTCGACCTGACAACACTTTTACGGCAACACTCTTATTACCTGAAAGGAATTGTGAAGCAGAAAGGGTGAGCACAACTAACCCAGTAAAAAATATCATGAATAAAGATAATTAAATTATCAATAGCTTTCATCAATAATAAATCAGAGATTTAGAACATATGGTAGATGATAAAACTTTTCAACCATAGTTGCAGCGGAACGAGCAATCCATTAGAAGAGTCAAATAGACCATAAGGTCTATTATCTTCTCTATGTTAAAAGTCCACCAATAATATTTTATCCCTGTAACATCAATCAACAATTCCCGTCCACGATCATGTGAATAACTCATAATCACAATTGTGATTCTAAATTCCTCTTCGCACCCAGGACGAAGATAATTTTCATCACCTGTCTTCACCTGAAACATCAAAAATCATGGTTATACCAAATCACAATTCCTGCTCGTAATTACTAATTCATCTTTGCACAACGGCCAAATATTTCATTATTATCACATCCATGAATTAATATTGCATTGCTGAGACTCAGCTCAATAATTAATCCACATCATCGAATTATCCATGCATTACGACCAAGGATATTCGTTAGTATCAAATCCATGAATTAATATTTCATCGCTAGGACTCAGCTCAATAATTAATCCACATCATCGAATCATCCATGCACTACGGCTAAGGATATTCTTTAGTATCACGACCACGAATTATCCATGCACTACGACCAAAGATAATCGTGTTTTCATCAACGGTCCTGATCATGCCATAAAATATTTCATCTTTGCACTACGGCTAAAGAGAATCCATAGCCATAATCATAACAAAAACTGTCCACCAATGCACTACGGGCCAATGAGGACTTTTTCCACATCATTTGTAACATTACGTTCATGATTACACCAAATAATCCCTGGTCATAATCATACCAAGTCCATCTATGCACTACAGGCCACAGATGACTTTCAACATAATATAAACATGAGGATGATGACAATGATATAAGAATTCAATAAAACAAGTTCAAGAATTAATTTATCCAGGAACCAATAACATCCAAACTGTCAACATGATACTGCATTGTAGAGTAAAATTCAAGAATACTCAGAAGAATATTTCCATGTAAGGATACTGGATGAAGCGCAAATATCAAGGATATTCCACTAATTTCATGGAGTATAGAAGTCAAAGTTTTAACCAACTGAGTACAATAAAGAATGGAATAACAAAAGAAATCACCATGCATGCGATATACCGCACAGGCAGGTTATTCCAACAGAATAATAAATAACGGAACCAGGTCCGGAGTAAAACGCACAGACAGGATATTCCAACAGAATAATAAAGAATGGAACCAGGTCCGGCGTAAAACGCACAGACAGGATGTTCCAACGGAATAATAATAAAGATGGAACCAGGTCCGGTGTAAAACACACAGACATGATGTTCCAACAGAATAATAGAAGAATGTCACCAAGTATAGGGTAAACCGCATATACAGGTTATTCCAACAGAATGATAAGCAATGAAATAACAACAGTTCTCTTCATGAATAAGAAAGAATAACACCCCTTACGAGTACAACAAATAATATTCCTTACCTTAGAAGAAACTGGATATTGGAAAAGTGAAGTAGCAGAATACTTTTCTTCTTTCTCTCTATAGTTTCTCTCTCTAGAGTTTCAGTGAATTCGTAAGAAATAATGAAGGAATGAGCTTTCTATTTATAGAAAAATTGAGAGTGGCTCTTGGTCTTAACGAAGGGTCAAATGACTCTTGGTAATATTGAAGAGACAACTACTATTTGCGAAAGGGTAATTAACCCTTGGAACACCGAAGAGGCAAATAACTCTTGGAAAACTGAAGGGACAAATAACTCTTGGTAATATTGATGGTAATTACTATTGACGAAGGTAATTACTATTGACGAAGGTAAATACTATTGACGAATGTAATTACTATTGACGAAGGTAATTACTATTGACGAAGGTAAATACTATTGACGAATGTAATTACTATTGACGAAGGTAAATACTATTGACGAAGGTAATTACTATTGACGAAGGTAATTACTATTGACGATGGTAAATACTATTGACGAAGGTAAATACTATTGATGACGGTAAATACTATTGACGAAGGTAATTACTATTGACGATGAGACTCTTAGATGATGACATATGGGGCCCCCATAAAATAACCAAACTTACCACAATGTCTCATAATAGACTCTTTATATACATCAAGGATTGAATAAATATTACCACAAATCATTTTATTTTTAATCAACACATGTTTAATCTTTCAACAATTATTAATCATTTATAACTTGTCGTCTCAATTATTGATTTAATAATATAACATATTATACAGATGTTACTGTGACAATAATTGAATCAATAATATAAGAGATATGATGCAGCAATTACTATAGCAATAATTGAGTATAGCTGAGTGACTTCTCACGTAAGAATCAATAATCAATATCGTGTGCTACTATGCAACCACGTATATTACTATACTTTTACTACCGAGTAGTTCAACAATTTTAACTGTAACACCTCCGCCGTTATTTTCATAAAGTATTTTTGTCGTTTTCTCATTCCGACAATAATTCCGTTGTGGGGTCCACCAATGATTGTGCCGTTGTACGAATATTCCCCGATAAAAAGAATATTTCCCGACCAAACGAATATTATATAACAACTTGCATACTTTGCCAAATTTATAAATATTACCCTTAACTTTAAACTTTTATCAATTTAACTATTTACCAAAATAGAAAAATTGAATACTTTTATTTCATAAAATTCGGGGTCTCACAATCACCCCTCCTTATGAAATTTTGCCCTCGAAATTTACGTACGTACCTGGTATTCGAAGAAATGAGAATACCTTGCTTTCTCTTGAGATTGTACCTTCTCGGTAATTTTCTCGCTATCATGATTTTCCCATTTCTCATCTCTTGTATTTCAGATATCATTTTAGAATATAGCTTCAAAACAAAGGTTAATTCACATATCACAATTTGTCAACTTATCAAGTAAACAATTTCAGCTTAGGTAAATCACACACTAACGAAGTATATAACTCGTCTCTTCCCTCCTAATTCTAGACTCTTATCTCCGCCAGCGACCATATACCTAAGCTCTGATACTAAATGTGACGCCCCAAAAATTAGGTATACATCACCCATTCTGAGTCGCCAGATACATGGTACAAAATTCAAATACAACTTTATTTATATAATTGTTGAACTGTCATATAGAATACGACCATAGTTAACTGTGAGTTTTAATACAAATGTATGTAACTCTTAGGGTACCTCGACCACAACCTTACAATGATACTTTACATAAAAGTATAGTCAAACACTGTTTTAGGAATTAAAATATTTGGGAAGTGCTCAATGAAACCTTCGTACATGGGAGGCCATGCGTCTAGGTTATGATAGATATCATATGTCCACAGAATTATCCTTGGTTGACCCAATAGACCCCAAAGAAAAATGAGAAGATTACAATCATATTTTTCCCAATGGTGAGTCTTCTCTTGACATATAAATATCTCCGTTGTCTCCAAGTAAAAATTATGTTTCAAATAAACTCCAAGATCATATAGGTAGTGCTCGTAGATATATTCAGCTAGTGGATGTTCACAACCATGTCTTATGAGAACACGAGATTGTATGTCATTAGACATCTTGTATGATAGTGGCAAAACACCCTTCCAAAGTTGGGTTCACCTCACCCTATTTGATTCACCAAATATAACTATTAAATATTGTATAGAATACAACACACTTTTCTATACTGTTTAGGGAGGACCTCCACAGCTAGAGACCACTGTTCTATTCCCCTGTTATCCCCACTCGACCCGACAACACTCTTACGGTAACACTCTTATTACCTGAAAGGAATTGTGAAGTATAAATGGTGAGCACAACTAGCCCAGTAAAGAATATCATGAATAAAGATAAATGAATTATCAATAGCTTTCATCAATAATAAATCAGAGATTTAGAACATATGGTATGTGTAACGCCCGAGAAATTCGAATCCTTTGTAAAAGACTTAAAAGAATTTATTAATGAATAAAATAATATTATTTGTTATTTTATGTGTTAATAAGATGTGTGTCGTTCTATAACCTAGAAATGTTGGAACGTCGTAGTATTTGAGCCACGTGAAGGAATTAAAGTATTTGAATTTTCAAGACGAAAATGAAGGTTTTCTGAGAAAGTTAACGAAAATCACTATTCATCGATTATCGTTCGGGAAGGATTTTTGAACTTCCAAAAAATATGTAACGTTAGAATATTGAAGCGAGATGGATTATGTAATAATAATCTAATTATGGAAAATGCAATAAATCGCATGTGGACTTAATTTGGAAATATAGGTATTAAAACCTAATGAAATAAATTAAGGTAACTTAGTTTAAAATATAAGTCCAATAGGAATAAGATGTGATCCTATGTGGGATTTATTTTTTAAGTCCATGTATTTAGTTAATGAAGTCCAAGCTATATTAGTGCAAGCCTAACAAGAAGATTGCTAGATTGATTATTAAGCCCAAACCTTAATCAATTAGTAAGCCCATTAAAGTGGACATGATCCATGGAGCAATCCAAGTATAAGTGGGTAGACTTGATGGGCAAACATTAAGTGTGGTGTCCAAGTACTTTAAGTAATGTCCAAGTTTACTTAGTGAGTAAGACATGAATAGTAAGGAGGTGGGATGCCATAAAGACTCTTTTGCCCTCACTTTGTCTAGCCTATAAATAGGGAGCTTCCATTTCATTATTTGGTTGATTAATTTCATCCAACAACTCTCTCTCAAAGCAACTTAATTGTTAGAGCCATTAAGCACTTATAAGCCATTTCAACTTTCCTAGTTGTTTTCCAAAGCTAAGTGAAGTGATCATCAAAGGTAAATGATCTTGTCTTCTTCATCTCTTCTACAATAGGATTGATAGAGAAGGGGGAGGGTTGGATGATAACATGTAATAAGTTATAAGGAATGAGCATAAGCCGAATAAGTTGAATAAGCAACTTGAATATTAATAAGTTGTTAGAATCATGAAGAACGTATCATGAATGGCCATATGATGATTAATATATTGAATATAGTATGAAAACATTGATTAGTGGACATAAGTTAATAACTTATAAGAATAAGTCACTTTGATTATAAGTTGGTGTAATAAGTAACTTGTAACGTCTACTTGTTGATTAAAATCCATTTAGAATGATGAGTATTGAGGTTTCGCCGGAATTTACACAATTGGACGATAGTCGTCGAATTCGTGAAATTCTCGGAATGGAAGTCGTATTTTGTGTTTGATATTGGAAACATTGGTTTTCAATGGGGACAAGTCATATTTGGCATTGTAGAGTTGCGGATTCAAAAATGGCCGGATTCCGACTTAGAACGAAGAAATGAGCGTTGAACGTTCACGAACAGTTATCGTTTTTGTTAAAAACGAACCAATAGGTGAAATTTTAGTTAACGAAGTCAAATAGATAAAATTCTTGATTGGTCACATAATTTGTGACCTGTAGGCTCTTGAACGAGCCAATTCGGACTTATAACGAAGAAGTTACGAGTCCGGAAATCTCAACTTATGGAAAATCTGTCCAAACTGTCTGGTGCACAGAGCTGGCGCCGCGACGCCAGCCCAAGGCAAATCATCCCGCGCCGCAGCGCCAAAGTGCCCATGACTTACTGAAAAGTGGCGACGCAGCGCGGCCATTAACACTAAGACTCGCGCCGCAGTGCCGAGTCCGAATTCTAGGCAATATAGGTGGCGCCGCAGCGCGACACCAAGAGTAAAAGCTGGCGCCGCAGCGCCAGCCTCATGATTTAGATAAAACTTAATGTTTACAAATAGAACATGGTTAGTAATTGATAAACAACTAAAGGAAGATCTTAATGGAATATTGTTAAGACATAATTAAGCCTTAAGTATGAACATTTAGGGTTTAGTTTAATCCACTACAAATGAATGAAAGAATGATCTTACGGAAAGCCGAAACCATTAATAACAAATCTAATATGTAATTAGATTGAGAAGTAGGGTAAGATTCTTTAGGAACCATGTATGATCATTCATGAGCTAATGATCTATGTTATGCTATCATTTAATGTAGAGACCTTAAAGACGCAAAGTGCACGTGTTATTAATTATAGCAGACATTGAAGGCAAGTACTCTAACCCTTGTTCCAGTTCGGTCTGGGCAAGTCTTTGTGATTCATGTATTCTTCGCACAAGTTAATATTGAAGAATGTCAAAGCCAATTCTTTCGGCTAGACGTATGCTATGTTATTCTATCAAGTGTTGATAAAGATTTACCGAACTAATATTGTTGTGGTTTTCAAAAGTAGATTGTGTATGCTCAAATGTATTTTCATCGACTATTCGATGGGCACGTGAGGTTGCCACAACTTAAATGTACACACGCTTAAGGGATGTAGTGTTGATCAATATTGAGTACTATAGGCTGATCACCTAGACGTGCTCGTAAGCTATACCGGACTTATGGACTTCGTGCCGGGATGTCCTTTTCAAAGTACTTATGAACTGGTTACGGTGTTGAACCGGAATTGATGTCTTACTGAATATTGTAGCTATAAAACTTTTTGAATGAAAAGAGGTCCTATTTTTGAATTCTTAATAGTACTTCTTATCTATTGTCCAGTTATTAGGGAAATCTTATTCCTATGTTTCAAGCATGCTATTTTCGTTTGAATTATTGTACTTGCTGAGCTAGTCATGCTCACTCTTGCTCGAACCATATGAACACAGCTAAGATCGAGCGTACCGAAGTTGCAGGCAAGGATAAAGGCAAGGTGAAGATGAACCCGTAGTATACTTATGTAATAGAATAGGAAGACTGTTTGTAATATATATTGATACTATGACAAGCACAACTGAAAGGGTTACAACGAACCTGGGGTATGTAATATTATTTTGAATATATATAAGCTATATGAGTCTTTTTGAGACGATCCAATGGAATATACGAATGAATGGTAGTACCGTGTAGCACCATCTGTCGGGTTGAAAGAGACCCAGATTTGGGGGCGTCACAGGTTGGTATCAAAGAAATAGGTTATAAAACTTAAGGGGGGAAATAAAACCTTAAGCCATAACCTTAAGAAAAGTCAAAGAATAAAAGATGCAAGTTAACCTTGTAAAATGCATTATATATGTTATGTATTTTTATTATTCTACTGACGTTTACTAATCAACTCTTTTTGTTGTTATAGATGTTAGGTGAAAATAGGGATGTACAGGTAGTCAGCGAAGGGTCGGTAAATCAGATAGAAATCATACCGAACCCCATAGTAGCAGATCCGGAGATAGTTGTGGTGGAGTCTGGAGACTCTGAAAGCTTAGACCTCATGTCTGTATTTGACGGCATGATAGAAGAAGAAGTTGAAGCAGTGTCCTTTAATCCAGTAGCAATAGCGGCAGAGATAACTCCAGGAGGGTCGATGATGTCACTATTCATGTCAGCGATAGATAGGAACGTGCACTATTGTCAGGAGGTCAAGGAGCTAAAGGCGGAGCTCCAAGCGGTTATAGAGGACAAACTGGATGTGGAGTCCATGTAGGAACAGAAACATGATGAGAGAGTTTTGGCTAAGGACAAGGTCCATGAGCTAAAACAAGAGGTCTTTGAGCTTAGGAGTGAGCTAAAGACCAAGAAGCAAAAGATAGGGAGAATGTACTATATTCATAGGAGTTCTCATGAGGATTTCCAGTTACAAGTAGCTGGGTATCCTGTAGAGACAGGGCAGACGCGACATACTATCGGCCGTGATATTATTGCCGGTCTTGCCAAGGCAGATTTCGAGAATGCCTTAAGGCAGATATGAACGAGTAGTTGTTTGAATAGTTAAGTATGTACATATTATGGGTATATATAGTAGTGACGTAAAGCCCTCTTTTGTATAATCAAGGGTAGTCTTTTGTAATTCCCAATTTTTGGAAAGCAATAGCGGGAAAGTAATGTATCCAGCTCTGGCTGTTTTATGTAACCGATGTAGTAGTATACTACGACGAGTTAATATAAGTTTTCACTTTCGAAAAATGTTGAGTAATGAATGTTTGAGTTATTGTTTAAATATGGAATGTTAACTAACTGACAAGAAATGCATAATAATGAAATATGTGTTTTTGTAACAGCAAAATGCCGCCAAGAAGAGTACCCCGTAACTAAGGTGCAAACACGAATCAACCGGAGGGAGGACCGGTTAATCCCATGCAAGAATTTTTTAACCTTTTAAGCGCAGCCTTTAACCAAACTAGGGCTAACATTCCTATGAATCCTGGTGTAGTACGAGCTACTACATTTAAGGACTTTAAGAGTGTGGGTCCGTCGGAGTTCAAAGGAACTATGGACCCTATCGAAGCTCAAACGTGGGTTAGGGAGATTGAGAAGGCATTTGTGATAGCAAATGTCGACGAGGCCCAAAAGGTTGCTTTCGCAGCCTACATAATGAAGGGAGAGGCCAACTTTTGGTGGGAGGCCAATCAGGCGAGGGCCGGGTTAGATGCTATAACATGGGAGAGGTTTAAAGAAATATTCTTCGAGAACTACTTTTCCACAAGCATGCAGGGAAGGATGGGGATGCGGTTTTTAGATTTAAAACAAGGGGACATGACGGTTCCCCAGTATGCCGCCAAGTTTAATGAGCTGGCAAGGTTCGCTCCACATCAAGTGGATACTGAGGTGAGGAAGGCGCGACAGTTCGAGCAGGGCTTGAAACCCTGGCTCTATAATCGTATATCGGTATTCCAAAGTACTTCTTTTGGAATTGTTTTAGAGATGGAAATTATTGCCGAAGGTGGTAGTGAGGCATTGAGCCAATACCACAAAGAAAAGAAGAATAAGGGAAATGTTGATGGGAAAGTCAAGATTGAGGGAGCCAGTGGAAGTGGCGAGGGTCAGAAGAGGAATGCATTTAGCTCTGGGAATATCGGGGTGAAGCAAGGAGACCCGAAGAAAAGAATGGAGGCCTGCAAGAACTGTGGAAAAACTCATTTAGGAGTTTGTCTTAAGGGGAAGGCCGTCTGCTACAACTGTGGACAAGAAGGACATAACGCGCCCAATTGTCCAAGCCCGAAGAAGAATCATGGGTGCTTTGTATGTGGGTCTACGGACCACATGGCAAAGAACTGCCCAAAGAAGGGTACGGACGAAAATCGGGGCACTAATAGTAGTAAGTTAGCTATTGGGGGTCCAACTCAACCGGGTAGGCCGATGGCCCGCACCTTTAATATGACAGTCCAAGATGCGATTGCATTAGGGGACGTCATCGCAGGTATTATTCCGATCAACGACTTAAATGCATACGTGCTGTTTGACTCGGGTGCTACTTGTTCGTTCGTCACATGTGATTTTCCTAGACGACTAGGACTGCTTCCCGAAAAGTTGCCTATACCTTTGAACATTAAGGTAGCAAACGAAGAGATTATTCCTGTTGAAAATGTTCACAAGAGTTGTTGTGTAGACATTCAAGGTTGTAAATTATTGGTAGATCTAATACCGATAAAGTTAGGAGAATTCGATGTAATACTCGGATTGAATTGGTTGATAAATCATGGAGTAATAATAGATTGTCAAAAGAAATGTATAAACATTAAAACAGTAAACCAGTCTCATGTAATATTTTACGGGAATAAATCGCCGGGACGTTCGTGTTGTCTTACCATGACACAAACTAGGAAATTATTGAGGAAAGGGTGTGTAGGCTATTTGTGTCACGTGGTTGATACCCAGAGAATGGGAGCGACCATGGAACAAATACCTGTAGTGAGTGAGTTCGTAGATGTATTTCCAAGTGAGTTACCGGGTCTTCCGCTGGATAGGGAGACCGAGTTCATTATAGATATTGTGCCAAGAGCGGCACCAGTTTCCAGGGCACCGTATCGTATGGCGCCAGTGGAGATGAAGGAGTTGATGGTACAGCTGCAAGAACTGTTGGATCGGAAGTACATCCAGCCGAGTATGTCACCGCGGGGAGCACCGATGCTGTTTGTCAAAAAGAAGGACGTATCATTAAGACTTTGTATCGACTATAGAGAGTTGAACAAGTTAACAATAAAGAATAAGTATCCATTGCCCAGGATCGATGATCTTTTTGATCAGTTGAAAGGGGCAAAGTATTTTTCTAAAATAGATTTGCGGATGGGGTATCATCAGCTGAAGGTGAGAAAGGAGGATGTGCCAAAGTCAGCATTCAGGACTCGTTATGGTCATTACGAGTTTTTAGTGATGTCATTTGGGTTAACTAATGCACCTGCTGCATTTATGGACATGATGAACAGAGTGTTTAAACAATATTTGGACAAGTTCATCGTAGTGTTCATTGATGATATTATAGTCTACTCTAAGACGCCAGAAGATCATGTTGAACACCTAAAAATAGTGTTGGAGACATTAAGAAAAGAGAAATTATATGCGAAGTTCACTAAGTGTGAATTTTGGTTAAAAAGGGTTCAGTTTTTAAGTCATGTTATTGACCATGAGGGGATTTCAGTAGATCCAGCAAAGGTGGAAGCCGTGATGAATTGGGAACAGCCGAAAACACCAACTGAGGTGCGGAGTTTCCTAGTGTTAGCGGGTTACTATCGAAGGTTTATTCAGGACTTTTCGAAGATAGCTACTCCGCTGACTAATTTGACGAGGAAGACGGTGAAGTACGTAGGACTGAGAAATGTGAAGATAGTTTTCAAGAACTGAAGAAGAAGTTGAGTGAAGCGCCTGTTCTGTCATTACTAGATGACACAGGAAATTTTGTAGTTTATAGCGATGCTTCGCATAAAGGACTGGGTTGCGTGCTCATGCAGCATGGCAAGGTCATTGCGTATGCATCTAGACAATTGAAGGATTATGAGAAAGTTTACCCTACTCATGATCTAGAACTGGCCGCGGTGGTGTTTGCCCTAAAAATATGGCGACATTATCTATATGGGGAAAAATGTGAGATATACACGGACCATAAGAGTCTAAAATATATCTTCACACAGAAGGAGTTAAATATGAGACAGAGGAGGTGGCTGGAGTTGATAAAGGATTACGACTGTGAAATCCTATATCACCCTGGAATAGCCAATGTAGTGGCCGACGCCTTGAGTAGAAAGGGTCAGGAGAAGTTGTCCTTGTTAACAGCTCAAATTGAGTTAATAACAGAGATGGCTAGAATGGAGTTGGAGGTGAAGTTACCAATTGAGGCGGATCAGAGACTGTTTGCAACAGAGATTCAGTCTACCATAGTAGAGAGAGTTAAGGAAGTACAGCTCAAAACTGACGAGTGTAACCAGATGATGAAGCGGTTGACCAATGAAAAAGATACTAATTTTAATCTTGATAATGAGGGATTATTAAGATTTGAGGGAAGAATTTGGGTTCCGAATGAGACGGAATTAAAGGAGCAGGTTCTACAAGAAGCTCATAATTCAAGGTTTTCGATTCATCCTGGTAGTACTAAGATGTATCAAGACCTTCGACAGAGTTTTTGGTGGCCGAACATGAAGAGAGAGATAGCGGAGTATGTGAGTAAGTGCTTGACTTGTCAAAGGGTTAAAGTTGAACATCAACGACCGAGTGGCTTGTTACAGTCACTGGAGATTCCGGAGTGAAAGTGGGAGCATATCACGATGGATTTTGTGGTGGGACTTCCGACGACTCAGAAGGGATATGATGCGATTTGGGTAATAGTGGACCGGTTGACGAAGTCGGCACACTTTTTGCCAATTCGAATCAAGTACAACTTAGATCAGTTAGCTACACTCTATGTTAAGGAAATTATTTCCAGACATGGAGCACCTATTTCGATTATGTCAGATCGTGACCCCCGATTCACATCGAACTTCTGGAGAAGTCTTCAAGAACAGTTGGGGACACAGTTGAAGCTGAGTACAGCTTATCATCCACAGACGGATGGACAGAGCGAGAGAACAATTCAGACGTTAGAAGATATGCTAAGATCTTGCGTCATGAATTTCAAGGGTAGTTGGGATGATCATCTACAATTAGTGGAGTTTGCGTATAACAATAGTTATCATGCAAGCATAGGTATGCCGCAGTATGAGGCTTTGTATGGAAGAAAATGCCGAACACCATTGTACTGGGATGAAGTGGGTGAACGCTGAATGCTAGGACCAGAATTGGTACAGCAAACAGCGGATGTCGTCAAGTTGATACATATGCGACTCGTAGCAGCTCAGGACAGACAGAAGAAATACGCAGACTTACATCGAGAGAATAGAGAATTTGAGGTAGGCTCGTACGTGTTTCTAAAGGTATCTCCCTGGAAAGGAAAGATACGCTTTGGAAAGAAGGGGAAACTAAGCCCAAGGTTTATAGGACCTTTTGAGGTATTAGAACGGGTAAGTGAGGTAGCTTATAAAGTAGCGTTACCTCCAGACCTAGAGCGAATACATAATGTATTCCACGTTTCAGTACTACGTCCTTACAAACCGGATTACAAGCATATGATAGAGTTTGAGCCTATTCAAATCGAGAAGGATTTAACATATGAAGAGAAAACGATTCAAATCATCGATAGAAAAGAACAAGTTCTACGAAATAAGGTCATATCATCAGTAAAAGTGTTATGGAAGAACCACGATGTGGAGGAAGCAACGTGGGAACTTGAGGAAAAGATGAGAAAGAATTATCCTCTTTTGTTTGAGTGAGATAGGGTGAGATTCTGGGGACAGAATCTTTATAAGGGGGGAAGAATGTAACGCCCGAGAAATTCGAATCCTTTGTAAAAGACTTAAAAGAATTTATTAATGAATAAAATAATATTATTTGTTATTTTATGTGTTAATAAGATGCGTGTCGTTCTATAACCTAGAAATGTTGGAACGTCGTAGTATTTGAGCCACGTGAAGGAATTAAAGTATTTGAATTTTCAAGACGAAAATGAAGGTTTTCCGAGAAAGTTTAAGAAAATCACTATTCATCGATTATCGCTCGGGAAGGATTTTTGAACTTCCGAGAAATATGTAACGTTAGAATATTGAAGCGAGATGGATTATGTAATAATAATCTAATTATGGAAAATGCAATAAATCGCATGTGGACTTAATTTGAAAATATAGGTATTAAAACCTAATGAAATAAATTAAGGTAACTTGGTTTAAAATACAAGTCCAATAGGAATAAGATGTGATCCTATGTGGGATTTATTTTTTAAGTCCATGTATTTAGTTAATGAAGTCCAAGCTATATTAGTGTAAGCCTAACAAGAAGATTGCTAGATTGATTATTAAGCCCAAACCTTAATCAATTAGTAAGCCCATTAAAGTGGACATGATCCATGGAGCAATCCAAGTATAAGTGAGTAGACTTGATGGGCAAACATTAAGTGTGGTGTCCAAGTACTTTAAGTAATGTCCAAGTTTACTTAGTGAGCAAGACATGAATAGTAAGGAGGTGGGATGCCATAAAGACTCTTTTGCCCTCACTTTGTCTAGCCTATAAATAGGGAGCTTCCATTTCATTATTTGGTTGATTAATTTCATCCAACAACTCTCTCTCAAAGCAACTTAATTGTTAGAGCCATTAAGCACTTATAAGCCATATCAACTTTCCTAGTTGTTTTCCAAAGCTAAGTGAAGTGATCATCAAAGGTAAATGATCTTGTCTTCTTCATCTCTTCTACAATAGGATTGATAGAGAAGGGGGAGGGTTGGATGATAACATGTAATAAGTTATAAGGAATGAGCATAAGCCGAATAAGTTGAATAAGCAACTTGAATATTAATAAGTTGTTAGAATCATGAAGAACGTATCATGAATGGCCATATGATGATTAATATGTTGAATATAGTATGAAAACATTGATTAGTGGACATAAGTTAATAACTTATAAGAATAAGTCACTTTGATTATAAGTTGGTGTAATAAGTAACTTGTAACGTCTACTTGTTGATTAAAATCCATTTAGAATGATGAGTATTGAGGTTTCGCCGGAATTTACACAATTGGACGATAGTCGTCGAATTCGTGAAATTCTCGGAATGGAAGTCGTATTTTGTGTTTGACATTGGAAACATTGGTTTTAAATGGGGACAAGTCATAGTTGGCATTGTAGAGTTGCAGACTCAAAAATGGCCGGATTCCGACTTAGAACGAAGAAACGAGCGTTGAACGTTCACGAACGGTTATCGTTTTCGTTAAAAACGAACCAATAGGTGAAATTTTAGCTAACGAAGTCAAATAGATAAAATTCTTGATTGGTCATGAAGATTACGTAATTTGTGACCCGTAGGCTCTTGAACGAGCCAATTCGGACTTATAACGAAGAAATTACGAGTCCGGGAATCTCAACTTATGGAAAATCTGTCCAAACTGTCTGGTGCACAGAGCTGGCACCGCGGCGCCAGGCCAATGCAAATCATCCCGCCCCGCAGCGCCAAAGTGCCCATGACTTACTAAAAAGTCGCGCCGCAGCACGTCCATTAACACTAAGACACGCGCCGCAGCGCCGAGTCCGGATTCTAGGCAATATAGGTGGCGCCGTAGCGCGACACCAAGAGTAAAAGTCGGTGCCGCAGCGCCAGCCTCATGATTTAGATAAAACTGAATGTTTACAAATAGAACATGGTTAGTAATTGATAACCAACTAAAGGAAGATCTTAATGGAATATTGTTAAGACATAATTAAGCCTTAAGTATGAACATTTAGGGTTTAGTTTAATCAACTACAAATGAATGAAAGAATGATCTTACGGAAAGCCGAAACCATTAATAACAAATCTAATATGTAATTAGATTGAGAAGTAGGGTAAGATTCTTTAGGAACCATGTATGCTCATTCATGAGCTAATGATCTATGTTATGCTATCATTTAATGTAGAGACCTTAAAGACGCAAAGTGCACGTGTTATAAATTATAGTAGACATTGAAGGAAAGTACTCTAACCCTTGTTCTAGTTCGGTCTGGGTAAGTCTTTGTGATTCATGTATTCTTCGCACAAGTTAATATTGAAGAATGTTAAAGCCAATTCTTTCGGCTAGACGTATGCTATGTTATTCTATCAAGTGTTGATAAAGATTTACCGAACTAATATTGTTGTGGTTTTCAAAAGTAGATTGTGTATGCTCAAATGTATTTTCATCGACTATTCGATGGGCACGTGAGGTTGCCACAACTTAAACGTACACACGTTTATGGGATGTAGTGTTGATCAACATAGAGTACTATAGGCTGATCACCTAGACATGCTCGTAAGCTATACCGGACTTATGGACTTTGTGCCGGGATGTCCTTTTCAAAGTACTTATGAACTGGTTACGGTCTTGAACCGGAATTGATGTTTTACTGAATATTGTAGCTGTAAAACGTTTTGAATGAAAAGAGCTCCTATTTTTGAATTCTTAATAGTACTACTTATCTATTGTCTAGTTATTAGGGATATCTTATTCCTATGTTTCAAGCATGCTATTTTCATTTGAATTGTTGTACTTGCTGAGCTAGTCATGCTCACTCTTGCTTGAACCATATGAACACAGCTAAGATAGAGCGTACCGAAGTTGCAGGCAAGGATAAAGGCAAGGCGAAGATGAACCCGTAGTATACTTATGTAATAGAATAGGAAGACTGTTTGTAACATATATTGATACTATGACAAGCACAACTGAAAGGGTTACAAAGAACCTGGGGTATGTAATATTATTTTGGATATATATAAGCTATATGAGTCTTTTTGAGACTATCCAATGGAATATACGAATGAATGGTAGTACCGTGTAGCACCATCTGTCGGGTTGAAAGAGACCTGAATTTGGGGGCGTCACAGTAGATGATAAAACTTTTCAACCATAGTTGCAGCGGAACGATCAATCCATTAGAAGAGTCAAATAGACCATTAGGTCTATTATCTTCTTTATGTTAAAAGTCCACCAATAATATTTTATCCCTGTAACATCAATTAACAATTCCCGTCCACGATCATGTGAATAACTCATAATCACAATTGTGATTCTAAATTCCTCTTCGCACCCAGGACGAAGATAATTTTCATCACCTGTCTTCACCTGAAACATCAAAAATCATGGTTATACCAAATCACAATTCCTGCTCGTAATTATTAATTCATCTTTGCACTACGGCCAAATATATTCATTATTATCACATCCATGAATTAATATTGCATTGCTGAGACTCAGCTCAATAATTAATCCACATCATCGAATTATCCATGCACTACGGCCAAGGATATTCGTTAGTATCAAATCCATGAATTAATATTTCATCGCTAGGACTCAGCTCAATAATTAATCCACATCATCGAATCATCCATGCACTACGGCTAAGGATATTCTTTAGTATCACGACCACGAATTATCCATGCACTACGACCAAAGATAATCGTGTTTTCATCAACGGTCCTGATCATGCCATAAAATATTTCATCTTTGCACTACGGCTAAAGAGAATCCATAGCCATAATCATAACAAAAACTGTCCACCAATGCACTACGGGCCAATGAGGACTTTTTCCACATCATTTGTAACATTACGGTCATGATTACACCAAATAATCCCTGGTCATAATCATACCAAGTCCATCTATGCACTACAGGCCACAGATGACTTTCAACATAATATAAACATGAGGATGATGACAATGATATAAGAATTCAATAAAACAAGTTCAAGAATTAATTTATCCAGGAACCAATAACATCCAAACTGTCAACATGATACTGCATTGTAGAGTAAAATTCAAGAATACTCAGAAGAATATTTCCATGTAAGGATACTGGATGAAGCGCAAATATCAAGGATATTCCACTAATTTCATGGAGTATAGAAGTCAAAGTTTTAACCAACTGAGTACAATAAAGAATGGAATAACAAAAGAAATCACCATGCATGCGATAGACCGCACAGGCAGGTTATTCCAACAGAATAATAAATAACGGAACCAGGTCCGGAGTAAAACGCACAGACAAGATATTTCAACAGAATAATAAAGAATGGAACCAGGTCCGGCGTAAAATGCACAGACGAGATGTTCCAACAGAATAATAATAAAGACGGAACCAGGTCCGGTGTAAAACACACAGACAGGATGTTCCAACAGAATAATAGAAGAATGTCACCAAGTATAGGGTAAACCGCCTATACAGGTTATTCCAACAGAATAATAAGCAATGGAATAACAACAGTTCTCTTCATGAATAAGAAAGAATAACACCCCTTACGAGTACAACAAATAATATTCCCTACCTTAGAAGAAATTGGATATTGGAAAAGTGAAGTAGCAGAATACTTTTCTTCTTTCTCTCTATAGTTTCTCTCTCTAGAGTTTCAGTGAATTCGTAAGAAATAATGAAGGAATGAGCTTCCTATTTATAGAAAAATTGAGAGTGGCTCTTGGTCTTAACGAAGGGTCAAATGACTCTTGGTAATATTGAAGAGACAACTACTATTTGCAAATGGGTAATTAACCCTTGGAACACCGAAGAGGCAAATAACTCTTGGAAAACTGAAGGGACAAATAACTCTTGGTAATATTGGTAATTACTATTGACGAAGGTAATTACTATTGACGAAGGTAAATACTATTGACGGAGGTAATTACTATTGAGGAAGGTAATTACCATTGACGAAGGTAAATACTGTTGACGAAGGTAATTACTATTGACGAAGGTAAATACTATTGACGAAGGTAATTACTATTGACGAAGGTAATTACTATTGACGAAGGTAAATACCATTGATGACGGTAAATACTATTGACGAAGGTAATTACTATTGACGAGGAGACTCTTAGATGATGACATATGGGGCTCCCATAAAATAACCAAACTTACCACAACGTCTCATAATAGAGTCTTTATATACATCAAGGATTGAATAAATATTACCACAAATCATTTTATTTTTAATCAACACATGTTTAATCTTTCAACAATTATTAATTATTTATAACTTGTCGTCTCATATATTGATTTAATAATATAACATATTATACAGATGTTACTGTGACAATAATTGAATCAATAATATAAGAGATATGATACAACAATTACTGTAGCAATAATTGAGTATAGCTGAGTGACTTCTCACGTAAGAATTAATAATCAATATCGTGTGCTACAATGCAACCACGTATATTACTGTACTTTTACGACCGAGTAGTTCAACAGTTTTAACGGTAACACCTCCGCCGTTATTTTCATAAAGTATTTTTGTCGTTTTCTCAATCCGACAATAATTCTGTTGTGGGGTCCACCAATGATTGTGCCGTCGTACGAATATTCTCCGATAAAAAGAATATTCCCCGACCAAACGAATATTATATAACAACTTACATACTTTGCAAAATTTATAAATATTACCCTTAACTTTAAACTTTAATCAATTTAACTATTTACCAAAATAGAAAAATTGAATACTTTTATTTCATAAAATTCGGGATCTCACAATCATGTGCAGCATAATGTATCAAGAGGAATGATCTTCAAGGCAGTCATTAAGGGATCATCCGAAGTGGTTGAGTAACTGAAGAAGCCGAGCATCATGCAACACTCAACTGCACTTCAAGGATGATCACGCCAAGCTACTAAGTATAGAAGATGTTCAGAGAATGAAGACATCTTAGCAGCTCAGCACCAACTCCAACAAACAAACAACTCAACAAAAGCCAGGGCCTGAGGGGTCCTTGTCTGAAGGGACTAAATGAAGCCAGGTCCTGAGGGGTCCTTGTCCGGAGGGACTAAATGAAGTTCCAAGCCTGCTGGGCTTGAAGAGTTCCTAGGGAACTAGAGAAGTCCCAAGGCTGCTGGCCTTGAAGAGTTCTTAGTGAACTGAAGTCCCAAGGCTGTTGGCCTTGAAGGAATCTTAGTGATTCAGGGTGCTACCCTTCCTTAGTGGAAATCATGCTAGTTGAAAGCAGAAGAGTGGATTAGGAGCTTGAGTCTCTGAACCACTTAAAACCCCCTGTGTCTTTTACATTATGTACTATAACTGCTATAACTGCTATGCATGTTTTAACTGCTTATAACCAAACTAACTCTACGAACAATGTATGTTTGATTATGAATATATCAATGAAGGGGATCTTTTACTTATTCTACTGTGCTTGAAAAGATTCTTATGTTTGTCATCTGCTAATGTAATAGCAATACAAAATAAAAGAGAAAAGTATTTAAAAGAAAAAGGATCTATTCAACCCCCCCTTCTAGATCTATTGTGCCTACTGGGAACTAATAATTGGTATCAAAGCAGGTTCTCATGCTATATTCAAATGCTAATCGCTTTGAGTCTGATCCCAAGCACAAACATTATTCTAAACTTAGTTTAGTAGTAAATAACTTGTTATATGCAGATGAGCTCATACGTTGGAAATACTGTGTATAGGTAAATGTGTATATACACCTGAAGCTGCTCAGATAGGTCCATGTTCTCGATTGCTACATCAACAAGACCAATCCCCGCCTTCAGTCAATCTTGTAGTTTGAAGACCAGACGAGATAGCTCAAGAGACATAAATGACAAAGAGTCAAACATCCACCAGCCTGAAAGATGAAGAGGCCACACATGCTAAGAAATTCTTATCAAGAGAAGAAAGAAGATCTTCTCAAACTTATGTCTGGCCAACCAGCAGCTGGGTGCAAACTTTGTAAACTAAAGGATGTCAAAGATCTTAATGTTGAGATTCTCTTGGCCTAAATCTTCAAGACAATAACTGATTGATTAAAGGCCAACACGAGCAACAAGCTGTCAGGAGAAAATGTGAAGCTATGCACATCAATGCTTAAACTCAGTATATCTAAGATAAATGATTGTTAAGAGACTGAAAGTAAAAAGGTACGGTTCCTCACTATTATACATGTGTACATCATAAATGCACCTTCTTATGAACCATAACAATATTCAGTCAATCAGTCAAAATCAACCTGAAAAGGTGAAGAGAGAAAGTACTCTGAGGATGTAAACTCAAATGTCTATAAACTTTCTCTCCATCCATGTTTTAGGTTGAAGATGACATCTTGAAGGAAATCTGAAATGGGTTATAAGAGCATCACATGTCAAATGAATTTTATGAGAAGTAATCTTTGCTGGTGGGTTAGTATGTATGTACAAATTCTTGTTCTATGTATTTGATAACACATAGTATGATCAGTTCTAAAAGAGTATCTTGATGATGTGTTGAAACTGATCACCTCCATGAATCAACTAGATACTCCTAAATCGTAGAGTTGATTCTCACTCTGTGAACACTTAAACATTGTGAACATAACCCAGCAAATGATGAAACCATCAAAGATAAATATTGTGTTATTAAATGTCAAATCTTACACACACTCACCTTATGCATATCAAAATGTATTATCTAAAATTAGTTTTATGCATGAATATGATGTTGGTGATAAATGTGATGATTATCCAAATATAAGAGGAACATGGGTTTAAAACTAACCTAGCAGGACTCATTTAATTATGGGTACCAAAAATAGAAATATATTTAAACCTGCAGGTATTAGGTCTGTCTGACCACACTAAGGAATCCTGAAGCAGAAGACTTCAGCCAAGAAGACTCAACCAGCAGAAGGCTAAGGACTGTTCAGAGATGATTCTGATAGAGTTCCTATATGTCCAAGCCTATCCTTGAAGACCCTCTGAGCTAACCAGAATGGAGCTCACATGGCTGCTAATCTGTGTATGGAAGCATGCCAATTAACTAAAGGATCATATGTGCTCAAGAGCAAGCAAATAATGCTATATATAAGAAGAATTCTCAAGGAAGCTCACAACAAAGGATCATCGAGCATCATTCTAGAGGAACTCATCGTGGAAGCAGAACTTCACAAACACAAGACTGTCCAAGGAGACTATGATCGTAGTGCTGTCAAAAGATCGTAGAGCGATCAGTCCTGAAAATATCTATGCGTGTGATACAAGGAGATCTAAGTGATAATAGTGATTCTAGTCAGAAGGAGATATGTAGCGCCCTCAAATCCGGGTATCTTCCAACCCGACAGATGGTGCTATACTGTACAACATTCGTACATTCATTCAATTGAAAAGTCTCAAAGAACGAACATAACTTCTATATATTTAAAGTAATATTTACATTTCCCAAGTTCTATACCCGTTACAAAGGTTCTTTGTCATAATATCAGATAAATTACAACCATAGACCTATACTATTACAAAACAGCTTAGTAATCTGCCTTAGCTTTTCCCTTATCCTTTTTCGATCCTTCGGGATGTTCAGTCTTAGCTGCATTCATATGGTTCAAGCAAGAGTGAGCATAACTAGCTCAGCAAGTATAATAATTTAATAACAACATGCTTGACACATATAAATCGTATATCTTCAATAATTAAACAATAGTTATGAAGTACTATTGATAATTCAAAATAGCACTTCATCTTTTCTTTCAAAATGTTTTACCATAACAACAGTATTTAGTAAAACATTCACTCCGGTCAGAGACCTCGAGTATTCATTCTTTATTGGAAAAGGACAACCCAGAAGTAAGTCCGTAAGCCCGATATTACTTACGAGCACTTCTAGGTGATCAGCCTATTGTACTCTATGTTGATCAACACTACATCCATTAAAACGTATGCACGTTTAAGCATTTAGCAACCTCACGTGCCTGTAGTTTTACCGACAAAACATTTGTTTAACATTTCAGTCTTCTTTTGAAAACCATAACCAGTAGTTGACAAAAGATATCAACATTTGATAATACATGAATAGATCATCAATACATCAATTCTAGCCAAAGGAATTGGCTTCAACTTCAATATACTTCAATTCATGTGATAAAATACATGAATTTCCAAAAACTTGTTCAGATTGAACTGAGACAAGAGTTAGAATACTTGCCTTTAGCGTCTGCTACGGTATTTTAACTTTATGTTCAAGTCGTTCAAGTCTCTACAATACATGATCACATAATGCCTTACATTAGGTCACATATAATCAAGTATGTATATGACTATATCATACCCTTTATTTCAATCTAATTGTGTATTAGATTCATTTACTATTTGTTCCAGTTTATCATTACCCTTGCATTTATATTAGACTAGGTTATTTTAACCTTTTCATTACATTCCTTAAGGTTTAACAAAGCATAAACAATGTCACATTACATTCCTTAAGTTGTGTTTACTTCCTTTTCTTTTCTTTGTACTTAGAAACATTCATTACTATTTTTGTTCTGAGACTGGCGCTGCGGTGCCATCTTTATACCTACATCTCGCGCTGCAGCGCGAGCTCTTAATATCATTATCCCGGACTTGACGCTGTGGCACGAGTCCTTACTTAATGGGCCGCGTTGTGGCGCCACTCTTAAGAGTTTTTTGGTACTGTTCATGGCGCTGCGGTGCCACAATATGTACTATAGTTCGCGCTGCGACGAACTCTTACAGTGTGCTCGGTTACTGTTCCGCGTCGCGGCTCGGGTCTTTTTGCCTAGGGTTGGCGCCGCGGCGCCAACTCTGTGCACCAGATACCAAATTCAGTTTGTGAATTTTGTGAATTTCTCGGACGCATAAATTCTTCATTATAAGTCCGAATTTGCTCGTTAAAAAGCCTACGGTTCACAAATTACATAATCTACATGATCATTCACGAATTTTATCTATTCGACTTCGTTTGCTGAAAATTCACCTATTGGCTCATTTTTAACGAAAACAATAAACGTTCGTGAACGTTCAACGCTCTTTTCTTCGTTCTAAGTCGAAATCCGATCATTTTCGAGTACGCAACTCTTAAATGCCAAATATGACTTGTCTCCATTGGAAAACAATGGTTCTGAGTTCAAACACAAAATTTGACTTCCATTCCGTGAATTTTACGAATTCGACGATTATCGTCCAATCGTGCAAATTTCGACAATTCTTCCTTCTTATGATTTGTTCAACATTACAAATGAACTTCATTCATCATGTGAACATCTCAACAAACGTAATGCAACAACTTATATTCATTGTTGTATTTTAGACTTATTCTTCATGAGCTTATAACTTGTCATTTATAAACTACTTAAGATTTGATTATTCATGTCTTATGACAATTAAGGTTTCTTAATCATCATACTTATATGTTCATAACATATAACTTAATTTAAGTATACATGATACATATGATCATATAAATTCTTTTACATTCATATCATTTCTCTTAATAAATTCCTTTCAAGTTCATATTATTTTCACATAAGTTTATAACTTATGCTAGCTTAAATGACTTATTACTAACTTAATTGGCTTAAGTTCATTACTTACTCATTCATGTTTCTTAATCTAACTTTTCTTATCATCCTATCATGGTAGAGATAGAAGATAATTGAGAAGAAGTCTTACTCTTTTGAAGTCTTGGTAAGGTAGCTTTCTTGTTCTTCTTACTTATGGAATGACTTATGTGTAGCTTATTCTCTCTAACACTTAAGCACTTTAGAAGTGTTGGATTATTTGATCAACCAACAAATGGCTTGTAAGCTTCCTCTATTTATAGACTTTCCAAGGTTAGGGTAGATTGGTCATTAAATCATCCCACCTCCTTAAGCCACCTCCTTATTATTCATTACTTGTTAACCACTAAAACCCATCCTTTGCTTGGTCATTACTCATTTAACTTGGTCATTAATTCAAAGTCTTGGTCACCACATTACTTGGTCATTACTTGTCTTGATCACCACTTATATTGGTCATCACACATTAACCATATTAATATGGTTTTGCCCCATGGGTATTAATTAATTGGACTCTAGATTGGGCTTGGATTAAATAAATCCTTGGGCTTTGCATTAATAACCACTAGTTGGTTCATTAATTAATAGTTGGGCTTCTCTCTCTAATTCACTTGGACTTGTATATAATTGTTAACCAATCATCCAAGCCCATTAACATTTCTTAATACATATTGTTGATGTATTATTTTTGTATTCTAATTCATATAGAATTTATATACAGTATTTCATCCTTCATACAAACTCGTATAATACTTCGTATTATACTTGTTTTCATTACTCTTGTACAATACCAAGTATCACACAATTATTAATTATTCTTTAACACTTCGCTTTACTTAATGTTTATAAACTAAGTCCACAAGCGAATTATTACATTTTCCATAACTAGATTTTTATTACATAATCCATCTTACCTTATTATTCCATCATTGCATATTTCTCGGAAACTCAAAATTATGTCCCGAGCAAATACCGATGAACAATGTTTTTCGAAAAATTTCTCAAAAAACTTTTATTTTCGTCTTGGAAATTCAAACACTTTAATTCATCCACGTAGCTCAAATACTAAGACATTCTAACATCAATAGGTTATACAATGACAACCATCTTGATAACACATGGAATATGATTTTATTATTATTTAAATTAATAAAATCATTTTACAATAAGATCCGAATTTCTCGGTCGTTACAAGATATGCAAGGCTGCCTTCTGACACATGTAGAAAAGGGAATCACAGCTGAGAAAAAAACATCAACAATGGGGGAGCAGTGATCTGTTAAGAAGCAACTGTACTGAGGAATTCTATGAAGAAATGTACCAGCTATAGAGTCCCAAAACTTTGTGGCTGATGAACCAAATGAAGATCAATAGTCAGTAGGAACGTCTCAAAATGCACTACTAATAACCCTTCCGCCACCCAACCCAACATCGTGAAGTGCCTACGATCAAACATGTGATCGTAGTGTAAGAACATGAGGATACCACAATTTCAGCAAGCAATTTCTAAAGTTGGTAGAGGATCTCCCCATCAGAAAAGGTTGAATGAGATGTCATTGCAAATCACTTCTATAGCATTTCATCTGGAAAGCGCCTCAGGGACAAACCTGACCCTTACCTCACTCTAAGAGGTTGGCCCTTCCTGGGCTACCTTGTCCCAGAAGAATTGCTTGATCAAATTCATCTTAAGGACCAAGTCAGTCAATGATCGTAGAGTCGAGGTTGAAGAGAACTCCACGATCGTAGTGCAACCTCAACGATCGTAGAAGATAACTCGACGATCGTAGTTTTACTAAAGGGTACTCCAGTTCATAAGGAGCTTGGAAAATGAGACAATTACTCAACCATTCAAAATGAGGAGATAAGTTCGAGTATATCAGCGATCAAACTATGCTGCATCAAAATGAGGATAGAAGTCAAAGCCATCCACTGTAGCATCTCTCAAAAGTTGATCGTTGAGTCAACAAAGGAAATCATAGAGTCCATAGCTGCCTTACCATGCTACTCTACGAATCAAAAGGTCAACGGTCAAAGCCACGTCGTCTAAACGTCTATTCTTCTAAAAGGAAATATCTAACTAAAAAGTTATGGGGAGTTACAGCTCATTACTGGGCATCGTTCAACCAATGTTCGGTTGACACATCATTGGTTATGCACAGTTAGAAGGAACAGCCATAAAGATAATTTCAAATCTGCAGACAGTTATCAGAAGCTATCGAACCTTTCTCCCTCCCATTTTCAAACCCTAAAATCCTCTCAAAAGCCAGAACAGATTAACACTCCAGAGCTTTATCAAATCACAATCAGCCATCTCTTATAAACCTCTCCGAATCAAATACCCATATTCTTCGAACTAATCAAATGGAAAACTGGAGAGTAATCACTGGCATTCAGCTCGGAACCAAGTTGTTCGAGAAATTCGAAAAGAAGTTCAGAGACATTCTCAAACTTTTGAGGAAAGCCAAATTCTCAGAATGTCTTGAGGCTAGCACTCGAGTATACGTTGACCTGGTAAAGAGTTCTACTCAAACGCCTCCATAAACTCCGGAACCCTTTCTACCAAGGTCAATGGTCAGTATCTAAAGCTGAAATCTTCTGACCTCAATCAATGCCTAGGTTCTCCTAACCAAGGGCTGAAGAACCTTGATGATGTCAATATTGAACAAGCAAAGGAGATCATGGGGTACCAAAGAAACCCTAGTCTGAAAGACATGAAGAAGAAGGAGTTTCCTGAAGAATACGAGTTCTTTGCTGAAATAGTTGGAAAATGCATACTGTGCAAGGACACTGCACATGACACGGTGCTTGACCAACAGTTGAAGATAATGTCAGAAATAGTTTTGAAGAAACAAATCAACTTTGGAGCTATCTTGTTCGATCAAATCTCCAAGTGGGTAGAAAAGCTGAGATGAAGAAGTCCACTGAAAAACCCCTGACTAGGGTGTTTCATTGAAGACTGCTGAGTATTGTGATGAAGAAGAAGTTAGGAGGAAAGATCAAGGATGATGAGGGAGAGCCTTTGAATGTTCACAAGGTAATGTCTCCACAACTATTTATGAACTGGAAGAAAAACCCCAAGGAGAACAGAAGGCTGACAACTGCAAGCAGCAGCAGGACCTCTGCAAAGAAGAGAAAAACAGAAGAGGTAGAAAGCTTTGAGTCTGATGACTCTGTGCCAACATCAACCACACTAGCCAGAAAGAAATCAGAGGTGTGAAGAAAGATGGTGTTGTGAAGATAGCTCATACCCCACCAATGAATCTCTCTTCCAAGGACAAGGATAAAGAAGAAAAAGTCCTAACTACTGAAATAACAAAGAGGAGAAGCAATAGGCTGCTTCAAAGGCCATCCAGCAAGAAAGCTAAAGTGGAAAACAAGCCAGCCTCAGCTTCCCAAAATAGTACATCTGCTGAAGAGAAGGACATAGAGTTAGTAGAAGAAAAGGAGACAGATGTAAAGGCTGAGTCCTCACAGACCAAATCAAGCAGTGAAGGTGAAGCTGGAATAATGAATAAAAATTCAGCATCTGCCGATGAAGATGAATGCTCAAGCCCTGTGGCTAATCATCAGAGCATTCACTCTAATGATGAAGAAGAGATTCAAGATGACCCAACTACAACCCCAAATGCAACTGCCCTTGCCCTTGCTGAACTTGAAGGAAGTTCTTCTGATGAACCAGAGGCTTCCAAGTCTGAAGAAGAAAAGGAGTCTGACTCTCCAAAAACTGAACCTCCAAGAAGAAGGAAGAGCTACAGACTGCAAGCCAAATTTGCCTCCAAAAGGAGAAGTGATCAATCAAATGCCCCCATTGAATTAGGTGATGATGAGTCTGTATCACAGAAAGAAAGTGCTGAGGATAGGACCAACAATGAAGAAAATGAATCAGAGGAAGATCTTGCTGGAGAAAGTTCTGAGAATGAAATGCAGCAAGAAGGATGCTCTGCTGGAAATGATCAAGATAGTTCAGGCTCCGAGAATGAAGAGATTGAAAAAGATTCTGAGTCTGCAACACAGGAAGCAGAAGAACAAGAAGATTATCCAGTTCTCTCACCAGCAAGATTCAAAAGAAGAATAGTGGGGGAAGTCTCAAATGAACTACCAGTAGCTCCACCAGAAAGATGGGTGAACTATGGAGATGAGCAGCTCAAGGTAGTAAGAATGACTACCTTTGACATAGCTAAAAACTGGAACAACATGGAGCCAGACTGCTCGACCATTCTCTATAATCCTGACGACTTGCTAATGAGATGGTTCTTCCAATGGATGCCATGGCTAAAGGCCCACACTGAAAGATATAGAAGCTACTTCAGTTGGTATTACAAGCAGTTTCCAAGCATGGAGCTGGTGGCTCAAAACTTCCCAAGGGTGAAGAAGTTTGCAACCAAAATGATCACATACCAGCCCCACTTCAAAGTCTATCGACAGTCTGGAAATCACTACATCCCCTACGATCGTAGAGTGGACTCTCAAGGAAGCAGAAACATGACCAAGGAGATGATCGTAGAGTCGGGTCACTCTACTGCTGAGACTGCTCAAATTCAAAGTCAGAAGCTTCCAACAGCCCAATCACTACTCTCTGACATTCCCTCATCCTCAACCAGCAATTGGTACTGAACGATTGTTCAGATTCTCCAAGCTTTCGAAAATCTGTCCAAGAATGAAAATCGTATAGTCCGATCCAATGCTCAACCCGAAGCTGCCCAATAAGCGGATCAAACTATTTTGGAGCAAGAACTACTGAAGAGTTCTGATGAACTAAGTGAGAAAATATCTCTACCCACTGAAGAGTCATAGAAGCTGACAGCAGCAGGAGATAATTCATTACAGAACAAACTTCAAGCTACTATGGCTGATGTATCTCTCAAACTCCAAGAGAGAGATAACATCTATCAGAAGGCCATACAAGATCAAAAGGCAGAAGCTCTACGAGTTCAGAAGGCAAATAAAGAGTAGATCCAAGCCCTCTTTGACAAGATTGACGACCTGAAGCAGTCTTTCTCAGTGCAACTTGAGCTAGGCCAACATGAACTCAAGTTTGAAGTTGTCAACTTCTCCTACCTAATGGAGCAGCTTATGTCCAACTTGGAGCAGCTCTCACAAATGATTAATGACAAAAAGGGGGATAAAAAGAGGCATAGAAAGAGGAAGAGCAAGAGGAGAAAGAGGCACTCAAAGAAGAACAGAGGGATATGAGAGAAGAAGTCAAAGAAGAAGACAGCAGCTGCAGAAAAAGAATTATCATCTGAGGGGGAGCCAGAAGATGATGATAACATGATCGCAGAGTCTGTGGGGGAGCATGTTCAGAAAGAAGCTGAAAGGGAGCAAAGCAAAGACAGAAGGTCATCTTCCCAGGGGGAGCAAGAGCAAGAAGAACAAACAGATGAGTAACTGATCAACAGACATCTTGGAAACATACATGGAGCCAAAGAGGTATATCTCTAACTAGTTAGGTATGTTCTAGATCCAGGATGTAAAGTGTCTTAATGTATAATTTGCCATATCTTTATAAATGACATTCATGATTAACTGTTTTAGAAATACAGCTGCTCACTGTATATAAGATTCATTCATATCATGCATATGCACTTATTATTTTTGTCATAATCAAATAGGGTGAGATTGTCAGGAATAAGCATGTGAATGATATTCCTATTTAAATATGATTTGATTATTATTATATATATATATATATATATATATATATATATATATATATATATATATGAATGAACAATATGCAAGTATGCTTTCATTAAGAAAAGCTGTAAAGTCCTTTGATAGATAATAGAAACATGTGTACAAGGACTTAGAATGAATTGATCAATTATGTTAGGTTGATCCTACATAAGAAAAATAGCTTTGTAAAGTCCTTATAAAGAAATGATGTACAAGGACTATAAATATAGACAGATCAAGCATGTTAGGTTGATCTTATGATGTAATAGATAGGCTTGTCTGATCGTCGAGCACTGCACCAGAAATCGTGGTCTGCCAGGAGAGTCAAGGAGAAATCGAGAGCTGTTGAGGCAGAATCGTAGTCTGCAGGATAGTAGATCTCGGAGTTCGTAGACTTCCAAGAGAGACGAGGAAGGATCGTAGTGTGTCGAGTAGAACTTCCTCAGAGCCGAAGTCTACTGATGAAGTCATGTTCAGAATCGTAGAGACAGCCTACCTACGAGCCGACCGAACATCTGCCGAAGCCAAGTCAGAAATGTAGACTACACTCGGAGTCATAGAGTCTACCGATGCCGAAGCCAAGTCAAGGATCGTAGACTACACTCGAGGTCGTAGAGTCTACTGATGCCGAAGCCATGTCAAGGATCATAAACTACACTCTAAGTTCGTAGAGTCTATTGATTACATGCAGAGATCGTAGTCGAGCTATATCAGATGAAGATATCGAGCACAAAGATAGAAATCGTAGAGTGTCAAGATTTGATCCCGAAGTCATAGTGTCTGCACAGCCGAAGTTGAATCGTAGAGTACAGAACTACGACCTCAACAGATGTGCTCACAATACCAAGGCATTAATGAGCACTCCCAGAATATCCAAAGGAATAAAGCCTCTGGTTGGCACTGCAAAGATACATCTCACCTGAAGGGAACCAGAGAGCACTCAAAGAATGGCATGCAAGCTAATAGAAGATCTAAGCACCAACCCAATCAGCATTAAGATTGAGTTGTAAAACCATTCGAGATGAAGTCTTCCACAAGATGATCATATGAAGACTTCAATAACTGACTAAGAAAAGTCAGCAAGTGCAGTAACTAAAAAATGAACAGAAGACAACGATCTTGGAAGCAACCGAGATTGTAGTGTTTGCCAAACAAAGAAAGAACTGATGGAAAGTGAACCGAGATACTAGTTAGTCTCTGAAGAACAAGTCTAAAGTGATTAAGTGTAGGGTCAGTCCATTGATGATAAGTGAATTAGAGATCACAAGGAGAAAGTGAGCTGGACGCGCCATAAATCTGAAGTGTCTTGATATTCAGAGGGGACCAGAACAAGGAGTTAGGCCATCAGTCTCTGAGAATAGTCAAAGCAAACAGAAGAGTTGAAGCACTGCACAAAAGAAGAAAAAGGTGTACTATATTGGAGATCCAATCAACACTCTTCAAGATCGTAGTGTTAACTCTATCAGTCTATGAGCAGCACTCAATAAGACACTACGATCAGGTCCAAGAAGACAAGAATCAGAATTGTAAAGTTCGAACACCCGAAGATTGAAGCATTGGCAACGGTTCAAACTGAAGGATGGTATTCGTACAAAAGCTTATTGAGAGCATCGATGCAAAAGGACAACCTCTAATCGAGAAATTAGAAGGAGGAAATAAAGTCTTCGACCTGCCCAAGACATTAAAGTGATAACTCTAAAGGGATAGGTGAAACAGTAGACTGCAATGTCAGATAAAGTATGGCATGTCACATCAGCAGTCTACCTCTGTCAACTCGAGATCTGTGAAGATATTTGAATAGCCTTCAACGGCTACTTTCCAACAAAAGGATTGGGAAGGAGTATAAATCAGGAAGAGCTTCAAAGATCGAGGGTAACTGGAGTTACCGGGTTTTGGAGAAAAGGTGGACTGTTCTAAACCATGTGAAATAGTGAGTCTGAAGGCTCACTCTACGATCCACCAAGAACACTCAGATACATAAAAAGGAAGAAGTAGAAGTGAGAGTTCTACTATGTAGAAGTGAGAGTTCTACTACAAGAAGAGTGTTCTGAAATACCGAGAGAAAGAAGTGCATCATGTCATCTTGGTGTTTATCATGGGAAGACTCTATGTACAATAGAGAAGAGCTCACAGCCATCTTAGCAAGTCCATCATGAGAAGACATCATGTATCAAGAAGGGAGATCGCAAACGTCATTATATTGGCAAGCATGAGAAAGTTTCTAAGTACCTAGCAGAAGACTTAAAGTCATCTTGGAAACCTATCATGTGCAGCAATCATGTATCATGAGGAAAGATCTTCAAGGCAGTCATCAAGGGATCATCCGAAGTGGTTGAGTAACTGAATAAGCTGAGCATCATGCAACACTCAACTACACTTCAAGGATGATCACGCCAAGCTGCTAAGTATAGAAGATGTTCAGAGCATGAAGACATCTTAGCAGCTCAGCAGCAACTCCAACAAACAAACAACTCAACAAAAGCCAGGGCCTGAGGGGTCCTTTTCCGAAAGGGACTAAATGAAGCCAAGGCCTGAGGGGTCCTTTTCCGGAGGGACTAAATAAAGTTCCAAGCTTACTGGGCTTGAAGAGTTCCTAGGGAACTAGAGAAGTCCCAAGGCTGTTGGCCTTGAAGAGTTCTTAGTGAATTGAAGTCCCAAGGCTGCTGGCCTTGAAGGAATCTTAGTGATTCAGGGTGCTGCCCTTCCTTAGTGGAAATCCTGCAAGTTGAAAGCAGAACAATGAATTAGGAGCTTGAGTCTCTGAACCACTTAAAACCCCCTGTGTCTTTTTAATTATGTCATTTACATTATGTACTATAACTACTATAACTGCTATGTATGTTTTAACTGCTAATTACAACCAAACTAACTGTACGAACAATGTATGTTTGATTATGAATATATCAGTGAAGGGGATCTTTTACTTATTCCGCTGTGCTTGAAAAGATTCTTATGTTTGTCATCTGCTAATGTAATAGCAATACAAAATAAAAGAGAAAAGTATTTGAAAGAAAAAGGATCTATTCAACCCCCCTTCTACATCTATTGTGCCTACTGGGAACTAACACATGTGTCAACAAGCAATACAGAATAAGTCGAGTATCGATCCACGAAGAAAGTTGTCTAAATTAAACTATTATGTATCAACTAAATCACTATTTTTATATACTTAAACTAATGCTTATAATTGTGAATTACTCTAAATGCAAATAATAACTAAAATAAGAATAATAATGTAATAAATCAAATCTGGAGATAATGGGACCCTAACTTCATTTAATAGTTCATCTAATTACAACCATCATGCAAGATTGTTCACGTATCACAGAAAAGTAGCCAAGAGCACTAATGTAGACATAACCATTTTTCAATGTATCATGACCTACTCACATAACATCCACATGCAATAGACACCATGTAATCATCAATAAAACCAATCACACTATATTTCTATGTGAAATTGCAGCAATATTGAATTTAAGCACAAGCCCTTATTTAACTCATACGGTGAAACAATATATGTCTATATGACTCACGAAATACAAAGCTAAGCAAAACAGCCCCATATACGCATGCTATCATAATTACAATCCATACTCGCATGTTATTTTTCAATTCCATACAAGCACCTAAAGCGAATAATGTTCAATCATTCATGCATTCAAATCAACCATGACAGAAATTCCTTATGATACGCAAAATAGTCCAGTAATCAGGCCATAAGTTAGACTACGTATTAAACTCCGTTAGAATCCCTTAATGGAGTTTAGTTCATGGCTGAACCAAAAGCCATTATGAGATCAAAGCAACACATGGAAAATAAACAAACAATTGAAAGAGAGAATGGAGAATCGATCAAACCCAATTGCTGATTACAATCCCAACGTAACGTTCAAATCCTCACTAATATCCATCAACATAAAAATAAAGCATCCACAATGACTAAATTCCAAAGAAGAAGTAGAAAATAATGATGTTATGCTTGGCTCTCCATTGGAAATCTCTCAAAGTGTGTCAACCCTAGTTCTCTTGTCGAAAACACGTAAAAACTAATGAATGATACGTCTGGTGCCAACCAGAATTATTTTTAACCAACTCAAACTCTTACAATTTAAAAATTAAAATAAAATTAATTAGCAGCCGCAGATGTCACGCGCAGGCGCGCGTGTCCCCTTTTGTAATCGTAGCTCGGGCGTGCGTCTTTAAAATCTGGTCAGTTCGGGTGATCCCGCGGGCGCGCATGTTTATGCCTGTGTAGCCGAGTGGCCGCACGACTTCTGTAATTTGGATTCTGTGTTCTGCTGCTGCTACATCCTTGTTCTGTTGTTCTTGTTCATTTATCCTGTTAATGCTTGGTTTCTTTGCTCCAACCTCCATTAGCTCCATTGCCACCAACTATTGTCAAGCTATGACATTTCCTGCACTTTTACACCCAAGGAATTCTCAGTACATGCAATGCAAAATATTATGAAATACAACTAAAAACACACTCAAATGTACTTGAGATGGGCATAATTCTCGTGAATTGATATCCAATAAGTAGGTATAAAACCTATTTATCAACCCACACACAAAGCATCCGTGATTCTTCTTCGGACTCGGACAGTTAGGTGCAATATGCCCCTCCTGTCCATAATTGTAACACACGGCCTTACCCTTGAGACAGTCTCCTAAATGAGTCTTCCCACAGGTCTTGCAGGCCTTCATCCTCCTCTTCGGGTCTCCTTATTTCACTCAGGTATTCCAAAAGTTAAATACCTTCTGCTTCTGTCCCTCGCCACTTTCGTTGGCTCCTTCGACCTTTGCTCCCCCATCCACTTTCCCTTTATTCTTCTTGTCTTTGTGGTACTGGCTCAACGCCTCGCTACCACCTTCGGCGATTATCGCCTTTTCTAATATGGTTCCAAAGGAAGTACTTTGGAAAATGGATATGCGGTTATAGAGCCAGGGTTTCAAGCCATGCACGAACCGTGGAGCTTTCCTAACCTTGGTGTCCACTTGGTGTGGAGCGAACCTCGCTAGTTCATTAAACTTGGCGGCGTATTGGGGAACCGCCATGTCCCATTGCTTCAAGTCTAGAAACCACATCTCCATCATTCCCTGCATGCTCGTGGGAAAGTAGTTCTCGAAGAATATCTCCTTGAACCTCACCTACGTTAGAACCTCTCTCTCAGCCCTAGCTTGATTGTCCTCCCACCAAAAGTTGGCCTCTCCCTTCATCATGTAGGTTGCAAAGGCAACCTTCTGGGTCTCGTCGACATTTTCTATGACTAATGCCTTCACGATTTCCTTCACCCACGTTTGGGCTTCGATAGGGTCTGTAGTTCCTTTGAACTCCGGTGGACCCATGATTTTAAAATCCTTAAATGTAGTAGCTCGTGCTACACCAGGATTTACAGGGATGTTAGCCCCAGTTCTATTAAACATCGCGATTAAAAGTTTCACAAACTCCTGCATGGAGTTAATCGGACCTCCCTCTCGTTGATTTACGTTCGCACCTTGATTATGAGGTACTCTTCTTGGTGGCATTTTGCTGTTACAATAAACAACACATTTCATTACTATTCATTTCCTGTTAGTTAGTTATTATTCAATTTTAAATAATAACTGAAACATTCATTACTCAACATGTTCCGAAAAGGGCTTATATTGATTTATGGTAGTATAATACTACATCGGTTACATTACATAGCCTAAGCTGATTACATTACTTTCCCGCAATTTCTTTCCAAAAATTGGGATTTATAAAAGACTACCCTTTGTCATACAAAAGAGGGTTTTACGTCACTACTAGATACACAATATTTACATTTCTAAACTACTCTACCTACCACTAGATTACATCTGCCTTAAGGCATTCTCAAAATCCACCTTGGCAAGACCGGCGATAATATCACGACTGATTGTATGTCGCGTCTGCCCATTTTCTACGGGATAACTAGCTACCTACTGCTGGAAGTCCGTATAAGAACTCCTATGAACATAGGACATTATCCCTATCTTTTTCTTCTTGGTCTTTAGCTCCCCCTGAGCTCAAAGATCTCCTATTTCAGCTCATGGACCTTGTTCTTAGCCAAAACCCTCTCATCGTGCTCCTGTTCCCACATGGACTCCACGTCTGTCTTATCCTCTATAACAGCCTGGAGCTCTGCTTTCAGCTCCTTAACCTCCTGACAGTAATGGATGTTTTTATCCAATACTGACATGAAAAGTGACATCATTGACTCCCCCGGAGCCATCTCTGCTGCTATAGCTACGGGGTTGAAGGACACCACCTCCACCTCTTCCTCCAGCATGTCGTCGAACACGAACATGAGGTCTAAGCTCTTTGAGTCTCCAGACTCAACCACTACTACCTCAGGATCTACTGCTAGGGGGTTCGGTATGATCTCTATCTGATTAACCGACCCTTCGCTGACTACACGTACGTCTCTATTTTCTCCTGACATCTACAACAACACAAAAAGTTTGATTAGTACACGTCAGTAGAATAATAAAAACACATAACATATATAATGCATTTTTTTATAAGGTTAACTTCCATCTTTTATTTCTTTGACTTTTCTTAAGGTTATGACTTAAGGTTCAAATCTCCCCTTAAGTTTTATAACCTAATGTTTTGATACCAACCTGTGACGCCCTCAAATTTGGGTATCTTCCAACCCAATAGATGGTGCTACACGGTGCTACAGTTCACACAAACATTCAATTGAAATACCTCAAAAGAACAAATATGTCTTATATATATTCAAAATAATATTAGCATACTCCTAGGTTCTTTATAACCGTTAAATTTGTCTTTGTCATAAGATAGAATATAATCATTACAAAACCTATACTATTACATAGTTAATCTATGGGTTCGCCTTAGCCTTCCCTTTATCCTTGCCGGAACCGTCGGTCCATTCGATCTTAGCTGCATTCATATGGTTCAAGCAAGAGTGAGCCTAACTAGCTCATCAAGTACAACAATTCTAGTAAAATAGCATGATTAAGACATAGGAATCGTATATCTTCAATAACTGAACAATAGTTACGAAGTACTATCGATAATTCAAAATAGCACTTCTTTTCGTTCACAACATTTTACAATAACAATATTCAGTAAAACATTAATTCCGGTCCAAGACCATGAGCATTTCATAAGTACTTTGAAAAGGACATCCAGGCACTAAGTCCGTAAGTCCGGCATAGCTTACGAGAACGTCTAGGTGATCAGCCTATAGTACTCTATGTTGATCAACACTACTTTCATTAAACTTGTATATGTTTAAGTTGTGGCAACCTCACGTGCATGTCGTTTGACGACAAAACAATTTATCATACTCAGTCTCGTTTTGAAAACCATAACAATATTAGTTTGGTAAATCATTGTCAATACATGATAGGTTATAAGAAACTCAACATATCATAAGTCTAGCCGAAAGAATTGGCTTTGACTTCATCAGACATTAACTCATGTGTAAGAATACATGAATCACATAGCTTGTCCAGATTGAACTGAACAAGGGTTAGAATACTTGCCTTTAGCGTCTGCTACAGTTTATAACACGTGCACTTTAGGTCTTCAAGGTCTCTACAGTAGTTGATAACATCACATAGCACATTAGGTCATGAATAACATACATGTTTCCTAAAGAATCTTACCCTTCTTCTCAATCTAATTACGTATTAGGTTTGTTATTATTGGTTTCGCCTTTTAGTTTTGTCATTCTTATAGTCACATGAAATTGACTTTCTTTAACCCTAGGTGATCATACTTAAGGCTTAAATATGTCTTAACAATGTTATATTAAGATCCTTAGTTAAGTGTTCATCAATTACCATTCATGCTCAACATACAAATATTCTTCATTATCTAGACTCTAACGCTGGCACTGCGGCGCCGACTTTTCTTCTTTGTGACACGCTGCGGCGCCACGCATTAGGCTAAGAGACTGGACGCAGCATTGCGGCGCGAGTCCCTTCGTTACGGGTCGCGTTATAGCGTGACTCTCTAGGGGCTGAGGGCCATTTTTGCGCTACGACGCGGGCTTATTGGCCTTGGGCTGGCACCGTGGCGCCAGCTCTGTGCACCAAAATTTTTTGACACACTTTGAAATTTTGTGAAACTCCCGGGCTCGTAACTTCTTCGTTATAAGTCCGAATTGGCTCGTTCAAAATCATACGGTTCATAAATCACATACTCTACGTGTTTATGCAAGAATTTTATCTATTCGACTTTGTTTGCTAAAAATTCACCTATTAGTCCATTTTTAACGAAAACGATAAACGTTCGTGAACGTTAAACGCTCGTTTCTTTGTTATAAGTTGGAATTCGGTCATTTTCGAGTCTGCAACTCTATAATGCCAATTAAGACTTGTCTCCATCAACAACTAACGTTTCTGAGTTCAAACACAAAATCCGACTTCCATTCCGAGAATTTCACGAATTCGACGATTATCGTCCAATCATGTGAATTCCGGCAAAACTTCATTACTAATAATTTGTTCATCATTCCAAATGGATTCATTTAATTAACTAGACATCTCAACCTACATATTATAACATCTTATCCTTAAATTAGGTTATGGCTTATTCTTCATAAGTTCATAACTTAACAAATTCTATAATACAAGGTTTTCATTTCCTTATGACTTATTCTTGAATTAAGTTCTTTAAACAATATCTTTACATCTAATGAATCATACAACTTCTTAAAGTAATCATATGACAAGCTTATCCTATTCTTCACAAGTCATAACTTATTTAGGTTTGACTTGCGTATTCCTTACTTATTCGGCTTAAGTCCATTGATTATCCATCTTTATAAGTTCTTAACATACATGATCATTAAGTTACACTTCTCTTATCACCCTATAATGATAGAGATGAAAGATATATATGACAAGAGCCTTACCCTTGATGAACTAGTCCTTCTTCTTCTTGGAAAATCTAATAATGGAAGTTAAGCTTCAAAGTGCTTATTCACTCTAACACTTAAGTTGTTTTATGTTGGATGAAAAATAACAACCAATAAATGAATTGTGAGCTTCCTATTTATAGGACTTCTAGTGTTAGGGCATAATAGTCATTAAGACATCCTACCTCCTTAATTAACGTCCTTACTATTCACGACTTAATGCCTAAGTAAACTTGTTCTCCACCCAAATTACTTGGCCATTACACTTTTTCCTTAGTCATTACTCAAAAGTCTTGGTCACCAAGAATAATCACATTAACATGGGTTGCCCCATGGGTCACTACAACCAATGGATCCTAGCTTTGGGCTTAGATTTAATTACTTTGGGCTTAATATAAACCAACTCTTGGGCTAACCATCTCTACAACTTGGGCTTGCCCTTATTGGACTTTACCCTTCATACAAGATTACACTAATTCATTTCATTAGACTTTAATTCTTAACGTTCTCGTATTAAGTCCGCATGTGAAATATTGTGTTTTTCATACTTAGATTGTTATTACATAATCCATCTCACCTCGATATTATAACATTACGTATTTCTCGGAAGTTTAAAAATAATTCCCGAGCGGAAAACGATAAATAGTATTTTTCAAAAAATTTCTCGGAAAGCTTTTATTTTCGTCTTAGAAATTCAAACACTTTATTCCTCGACGTAGTTAAAATGCTACGACATTATGACGTTTCTAGGTTATAAAACGGCCTTCATCTTTCTAACGCATAATAATTACAAATAATATTATTTTTATTCATTATTAAAAGTATTATAAAAGGTTCAATTTTTTGAGGCGTTACAGCGGATAGGTCGGTCACGTACCCGAGAGGCATTATGGAGGACATATTGGTTAAGGTAGACAAGTTTATATTCCCTGCAGATTTCATTATTTTGGATTTTGAGGATGATAAGAATATTCCAATCATCTTCGGGAGACAATTTTTGGCTACCGATAGGACACTCATCGACGTACAAAAAGGTGAACTAACGATGAGGTTCCAAGATCAAGAAGTAAAATTTAACATTTTTAAGGCCATGAAATTTCCTACGAATGAAGAAGATTGTTTCCGAATGGATATCATTGATCAGATAATTAGCGAAGACGTGGGAAAGAGTTTGGTTAACGATCCATTGGAAACGACTTTATTGGGAGATGAAGAATCAGATGATCCAGAATTTGTGGATATTTGCATATGCTAGATTCACTGCCACGAATGAGCAGATTTAGAGTACAATTTGAACCATTGCATGCGGATGAAAAATCCACAACAAGGATGAAGCCGTCATTGGAGGAGCCACCAACTCTTGAACTTAAGCCACTCCCTAAACACCTCAAGTATACATACTTAGGCCATTCTAATTCTTTACCTGTTATTATTTCTGTTGCACTTAACGAATTACAGGAAGAAAAGTTGTTGAGAGTGCTTAAGGACCACAAATCGTCTATAGGATGGACAATCACGGATATCAAAGGAATCAGCCCATCCTTTTGCATGCATAAAATTCTGCTAGAAGACGATGCAAGACCGATAGTGGAGCAACAGAGACGGCTTAACCCAATCATAAATGAAGTGGTCAAGAAAGAAATCCTGAAATGGCTGGATGCGGGTATCATTTATCCAATTTTCAGACAGTAAGTGGGTCAGTCTGGTACAATGTGTGCCAAAAAAGGGAGGAATGACAGTGGTTCAGAACGATGACAATGAGCTAATTCCGACAAGGATAGTAACTGGTTAGAGGGTTTGCATGAATTATAGGAACTTGAATAAGGCAACCCGCAAAGATCACTTTCCTTTACCCTTTATCGATTAGATGTTGGACAAATTAGCGGGACATGAGTACTATTGCTTGTTGGATGGATATTCGGGTTATAATCATATTGTAATTGCTCCTGAAGATCAAGAGAAGACTACGTTCACGTGCCCATACGACACATTCGCATTCAGGAGAATGTCGTTTGGCTTGTGTAATGTACCCGC
The DNA here is from genome assembly GCA_016801055.1 of Panax notoginseng. Lineage (NCBI taxonomy): Eukaryota > Viridiplantae > Streptophyta > Magnoliopsida > Apiales > Araliaceae > Panax > Panax notoginseng. Next base: position 96,652,635 of record CM029021.1, on the reverse strand, counting down.
TACCTTCTAGCGGTGTATGATGGCTATCTTCTCAGACATGGTAGAGAAAAATGTGGAGGTCTTCATGGACGACTTCTCTATCTATGGGGATGATTTTGATGCATGTCTGGAGAATTTGGTAATGGTCTTACAAAGATGCACAGACACGAATCTGGTACTTAACTGGGAAAAGTGCCACTTCATGGTTGAAGAAGGCATAATTTTGGGGCACAAAGTCTCGGCTCATGGATTAGAGGTCGACAGAGCGAAGTTGGAAACAATTAAAAAGCTTCCGCCACTGAGTTAAGTTAAGGGGATTTGAAGTTTTCTGGGGCATGCTGGGTTTTACAGACGATTTATAAAAGACTTCTCTAAAATTGCAAAACCTCTGTGCATCATTTTAGAGAAGGATTCGGTTTTCAATTTTGATGAGGAGTGTAAATTAGCATTCGAGTTGTTGAAGACGAAATTGACCACAACGCCAGTCATCATCGCGCCGGATTGGACCATGCCCTTTGAGTTAATGTGTGACGTAAGCGACTATGCAGTTGGGGCTGTTTTGGGTCAACGCCGAGAGAAGGTATTCCATGCCATATTTTATGCAAGTAAGATACTCACAGAGACTCAAATGAACTACACAACTACGAAACAGAAATTGCTTGTAGTAGTATATACATTCGATAAATTTTTGGCGTACTTGATCGATACAAAGGTAGTGGTTTATACAGATCACTCGGCTATTCAGTACTTAATATCGAAAAAAGATGTTAAGCCATGCCTTATCCGATGGATTCTCCTTTTACAAGAGTTTGATTTAGAAATAAAGGACAGAAAAGGGACGAAGAACCAAGTCGTCGATCATTTGTCTAGGCTGGAAAATTAGAATAAAAAGGAAGGAACACGTGTGTAATCAACGAGTCATTCTCGAATGAGAAACTATTTGGGATAAATACAGAATTTCCATGGTACGCGGACTTCGCGAATTATCTAGTGTGATAACCCGAGAATGGACCGAAATCCAACCAGATCGAACTAGTTAGACTTGTTAAGTGTTTATATAGGTTATAAACACTAATGTGGCTATGTGGTAATGTGCCTATGAGACAGATTGACTGTGAATTTTAGTGTTACGTGTTATGAAATATTGTGCTAATTGTTAGACCGATATTATTGGTTATAGGTCTTTCAAACACAAATAAGTTTATTGTGTAGCTGTAATCAACGCGAAAGTCAAGTTTCCTAACTTAACCTTGAGTTATATTCATTCAATTATTATAGTGGTTAATTATTGTTAGTTATACCACGTCTAAGAATTTATTGTTGATTAATCGCAGTTAGTGCATGTTTAATAATTCAAATTGAATTACTGATTCAGAAAATATACATTCGTAGAATAACTATTGTTGGATACTTACATCCGTAGAAGCTATTATTGACAGTACAGATAATTCATGTTTATTGTCGAATTGTGTTGAGATATGTCTGAGCTAATTATTCTGGCTAGACGAACAATTGTTAGAACTTAATAGGTTCGAGAAGATAATTCAATTATTATTGACAGATTGATGACAACTATTTTGGCTAGATCGAGAAGTGACTAAATATTGAAACCATAATATTTCGTTGTTAAATCAAATTCTGATTCACAGACTGAGAAGAACAACCTTTTATATAAAGGGAAACATTTTATTGGTCGTATATTCGGCCTTTGCGTGCAATTAAGTATTATGCATAATATATGGTATAATGAAGCTGATCTCTTTATATACTTGCAGAGGGGTATGATTTAATCTTTATGGTTATCTGATACACCTGGGTATATCAAAGTATAACTTTGATAGTTACTCGAGAAGAGAAGTTCAAGATCCAATGGATTGCTCAGCATAAATCTGGAAACCATTCCACTTTGCTATTTCATAGAATTAATTCTTGATTATTCATTTGAATATCGTAGAAAACCTTGAAAGTGTTTTACTCTTTGATTATCAGATTATTGTTGCGTAGAATACGAGAAGACTTGTTATTTATTCGTATACATTTATCGTATATCTTAACTTGCGGGACAAACTTATTACTCACCCTTGCTAAATAAAACTTTTCAGCTAGGGACGAAGTTGCAGAAGGCGCTGTGAAGAAGAACAAAGGAAAAGGCATAGAGATAAATTAGTATAATGAACATTATTATTATTATGTTGTATTGTTAACCATTTTTGTATATCTAAGGGGTATGTTTATAATGTTAAGGTTAGCGGACCTGGGACTAATGTATTAACATCATATGTTAATGTGATATGTATTACTATTTCTATATGAATGGGTAGTTAGATTGTATTATATTGTGGACCGTGAACACCAAACTCGGGGGTCAGGTAACCCGGATTTGGGGGTGTCACAGTTTGGTATAAAAATTGTAGGTTATAAACCTTAAGTGGGGTGGGAAAAACCCTAGGATTATAACTATAAGCGAGATAGAGAGAACTCATTTAGAGTTCTAAGTGAGAAATTGCCAAAGTGCATCAATAGTGAGATAAGTGGACACACAGTGTGAGAATTGTCAACGTCGGGATTTTTGAATGTCTCTTTCCGTTACTTGTTCTTTGATGTTCTCATTTTAGGTGAGATTTGTTAGAAAAAACAAGTGAAAAAGGTCCGACATATATAATGTCGACGATGGACTGTTAAGAGTTGCCAGTTGGTTTTTTAAATGGTTGTACCAACACAATCGAGAAATGGTTTGCACATTGACCCAGTGATGTGACATTGATATACGGGTCGGTGAAACTGAGATTCATTAGGGTCTGGGGAGTTGGTTATGCGGAGGAAAGCTGTTAGGCACCCCCCGACATCCGTGTTACCACGGTGACCGCCTCTTTTCCAGAAACTATTATCTGAATGTGTGTGTGTGTGTGTGTGGGTCAATGTGCTATTATTTGGAAGTAGTGCGAGGCCTCGTTCGCACCTATTTACACAGGGTTTGAATTTATGTAAAAATTCAGTTTTTAGCAAGATATGACAATGATGTTTTATGAAAGAGGTTTTTCAAACCCTGATGCTCAATAGTAATTGAGACCTTTTAATTCTTTAATTTTATTCAATATTCGGCTTGATTGATTTTATTTTTGAGATGCGAAGCATCTGTAAGAAAAATAATGTACAAAATAATGTTGACTTCTTTATGGGTATGAAAACCATATGAGGAAATTCAGACACCGTAAAATAATTTACAAGCTGCTTACAGCTGAAAATGTCCATCACGGGAACCGAATCTAAATCCAATAGGCTAAATCTGTGATCACATGATTCCTAGGCGCACATGATACCGCAATTTGTATGAAAGAAGTAAGCAGGTATATATATAAAAGTTGTAAATATATATATACAGACATGATCACCAACCACGAAGCACCTCTAGGGGGGATCGGAAATGTAAATAAAGTTGTAAAAGCTATCAACCACCACGAAGGAAACTCCAGGTGGGACAAAACGTAAATAAAGCTGTAAAAAGCAATCAACTGCCAAGAAGTGAACTCCAGGCAGGACGAAACGTAAAGAAAACTGTAAAAGCGATCAACCACCACGAAGTAAACTCCAGGTGGGACAAATATATATATATATATATATATATATATATATATATATATATATATATTAAAGCGATAAACGCACCGGATATAAAATCCAGGCTCACCGAATAGAGTTCGACAACAGTTTATATATATATATATATATATATATATATATATATATATATATATATATATATATATCCAGGATATAAGTGACTTATATATATATATATATATATATATATATATGGACTGAAATAAAACCACAGACCGAAGTCCGGGCAAACACACGCAATACGACTCTCAACATGAAGAAGGGTGTGTGCAAAGATAAAGAGAAATGCCAAATAAGGCTTCTATATCTTTAAAGTGGATGAGACTCGGCTCCCGCCCGTACAAAAGTAGCTATATATGAGCTCACAAGTGTTTAAAATGGGAAAGCACTCAGTATATTGCAAGTACGGAGCAAGTTTGACAGGGCTTCCTCGCTCTTTCTCTTCTTAAAATGGCCACCCCAAGACCTCTATTTATAGAGGGGGGGAGCCGCAGGTGTACCTGCGGCCAGTCGCAGGTGTACCTGAGGCTGCTTGAGTTGCCCCGGGTTTCTTGGGTTGGGTCTTCTCGTAGTACGTGCACGTAGGCACTGTAATATCCGCTCGAACTTTCAGAATTGCAATCCAGGCATCCGACTAAGATATACGGGACCTATTTCGGACCGCCGTTGTTGAGAGTTGTACAATGGCATCGGATTAGAGGTTGTACGAAGTTATTGAAGATGGGACGATGCCCTCCGATCTTCGAGCATCAAATTCTATCAGTTACCCCGCACAATAGTCACTCGGCATTGGTTTCCTTTGATTCTTGTGGGACATCGTTGTGTAGAGATGTGTGTATAAAATGTTGAGACGACGTGATGTGGCTTTAGAGTGGCGAGATGATGCCTTGGCCCCTCACCAGAGTTATCGCCAGTTTGGGCTGATAAAACAGATGTTGCTCAGGGTTATTGCTGAGATTGGACTGCTGCAAGTGTCGAAGGTCCTCAGTGTCAACTCTGAGGTGTGCCTGTCCTCCCGGTGTTATCTCTGGGTTGGTACTGGGTGTCTCGTTGTTAGCGCCGAGATTGAAGCTGGTTGCATCTGAAACAAGCATTTCCAGGGTTATCACAGGAACTGCATTCCTTGGGCTGATCACCAAGGTTGGTAGCTATTCCCATAATTAGGACTGAGACTGGATACCTCGAGGTTATCTCCGAGATTAATCGGTCTTCTTCGGTGTGTGTTTCGGTATTGGATCTGCACACCTCGGGGTTATCTCCGACGTTGGAGTTGTTACTCCCAGTGTGTATTCTGGGGTTGATGCTGAACTTCCAGTAGTATCCGGAATAGATATGAACTGTCTTCCAAGGTTCCCTCTTGAAAGACGAATCTGTTCTCCTGCAATATTAGTGACAGGTGTGCAAAAAATTTCGAGTGTCTACAGATGTCCATCTTTATCATACTCATGCAATGCAATGCAGGGGTAGGATAAAGAATCCTAGACACTTGAAATGCCCTAAGACAAATATGATACTATATGTAGCAACATGATGCAAATGTATGATGTATGTGTGCGGGGTTGTTGCCCAACATGCTGGGGATGATTGCTGAATCCTTGTAATATTTACCGAGGATTGGCAAATATGACCTAATCGGATGTGTAATCCGAATCTGTTAGGATGTTGATGTTGGGGTTATCACCAAAGTCCTAAATCCTTGATACCGACTTAATCCCGACGAGGTACCTCTTATGTGTAAGAGATCTGTGGGGATAAAGCTTTGTCTGTTTGAGGATGTGTATAACATATTTGTAAGACCCCGAATTTTATAAAATAAAAGTATTCAATTTTTCTTATAATTACAATTCAGTAAATGGTTAAATTGATAAAAAGTTAAAGTTAAGGGTGATATATGAATTTTTTCAAAAATACGCAAGTGGTTACAAAATACTCATTGTTGTCGGGGAATATTTATTTGGTCGTGGAATATTCTTCCTGTCGGGGAATATTCATACGACGGCGTAGCCTTTTGTGGGCCCCATAACGAAAAGCGATTGGATGAAAAAAAAACGACAAATATAAGTTGTTTACAAATAACGGCGTAGTTGTTAATACTGTTGGAATACCCGGTGGTTAAAATAAAGTAATACGCGTTGTTGCACAGTAGCACACGGTATTGCACAGTATTTTTGAATTATTGATTCTTACGTAAGAATACACTACTCAATAATTGTTACAGTAATTACTGTTCAGTATTTTATTGATTTAATAGTTGCTGCGTTGATATTTTATATTACTGTTGTTTCAATAATTGTCACTACACAGTATTTTCTATTATCGGAGCAATAATTCATATTATCTGAATAATATTATTAGATAACATTATTGGTAATGTCTAGAAAGTTCTGTCTAAGGAGAGGTTTGGTCACCTAATTGTGCGCCAGTAAGGAGAAATTCTTATTGGAAAGCCCCTTCTTTCCTAGGAACGGCCTGGTTGTCATTATTGTGATTCTGTAATATTATTTGTGAATAATTACTTATTGATTTATATGATGAGGAAAATATTGATTTTATGTGGATATTGATGGATAAAATTTTTAATGTGACAATTTTTGAAAATTAATATTTTATCTTTTTCTAATAAAATAATTCATTTTAATATATTATTATATTTTAATAATATAATAATGGTGATATTTTTACAATAAATGTGAGATATATGAGTATATGAGGAGGAAGAGTATTTTTGTTGCAATAAATACTAAAAACATGTTAAATATGTTGGTGGACCCATTTCTTGACTGAAATTTGAGTATAGCTTGTAAAATCGTCCGTTTATGGATTTCGGTCAATTTCTGTTTGGAATTTAGAAAAACTTTCTTCTGCAAATTTGTAGAGAATTGAATTTTCAATAAAAAATCGCGAGATTCGAATTTTCCGATAAAAGGGCTATTTATTATGAATTATTGAAGTTCTAAAGTTCCGAAATAATTGATTTTTGGAAGTTTTAATTATTTTTAATAACAAAAACATTTTTTTTTGTTTTTGTCACTATTATGGGCCTCAAGGGTGGCTGAATTCAGATGATTCTAGGTGGGCGTAGACATATTATTAAATATATTAATATTATATTAAATTTTCTGTTTTGGTGTTCTAAGCATTTTTCTATAAATAAGGTGCTTAGGTTATAATTGAAAATCACACCAGAAACTGAAGTTTTCTCTCTCTATATTATCGAGTGTATTCTTGTGAGTATTTTGATATCTTGAGTGTTGCTATACGGTGCAAGTTCGTTTAGCGTTATTCCAGTCAGAAGCACTGCTCTTCGAGGTAAGGGATAATAAGGGATTGTAAGGGAGATTATTTTCTTCATAAATGATATTATTTCTTCAATATCATTATGCCAAAATATTGGTTGGAAATTTTTATCAAATATGAAACATTTTCATGTCGGGGTTACTATTCATGAGTTACGATTCACGAGTTACTATTCATGAGTTACTATTCACGAGTTACTATTCATAAGTTACTTTTCACGATTTACTATTCATGAGCTACTATTCACGATGGGTTACTATTCATGAGTTACTATTTATGAGTTACTATTCACGAGTTACTATTCACGGGTACTATTCACTACAAAATTGGTTTCTTTTTCTAACCAAATTATAGCTGATTTATGAATATTACTCTAGAGATTAAAACTATGTATTGATTATATTTATTTTATTATCATATATAACATTTTTATAACCCTGATGTTGAAATTCTCTTTCACCGGAGTGTAAAGATGGGTAGATTATTGGTATGATCATGACTAGGGTTCTCTTTGGCCAGTAGTGAAAAGTTGAATTGTTAACTGGTATGATCACGACCATTGAATTTATAATTGAATATCTTTAGCTTAAGTGTAAAGATGAATTGATTAACATGGTTATAATTATTGTTTATACAAATTCTGAAATGATTATATATTTCTTTGAGATATGAATATATTTGGCCTGTAGTGAAAATATGAACTGTTGATGAATATATTTAGCATGTAGTGCAAATATGAACTGTTGAGGAATATTTTTGGCTTGTAGTGCAAAGATGAATTATTGATGAATATCTTTAGCTCGTAATGCAAAGATGACTTGTTGTTGAATATCTTTGGCCTGTAGTGCAAAGATGATTTGTTGATGAATATCATTGGTTCGTAATGCAAAGATGAATTATTGATGAATATCTTTGGTATGTAGTGCAAAGATGGTCTGTTGATGAATATCTTTGGCCGTAGTGCAAAGATGAATTTATTAGTGGTATTATGAACATGAACTGTGATTTGGTATAACCATAATATTTGATATTTCATGTGATGAAAATTATCTTTGTCCTTAATGAGGAAAGGAATTTAGAACTACAATTATGATTATGAGTTATATACGTAATTGTGGACAGATATTGTTGATTAATATTACAGGGATAAAACATTGTTGGTGGACTTTTAAAATGAAGAAGATAATAGATTTTATGGTCTATTTGACTCTTCTAATGGATTGCTCGTTCCGCTGCAACTATGGTTGAAATTTTTTATCATCTACCATATGTTCTAAATCTCTGATTTATTACTGATGAAGACTATTGATAATTTATTTATCTTTAGTCATAATATTCTTTACTGAGCTAGTTGTGCTCACCCTTTTGCTTCACAATTCCTTTCAGGTAATAGAAGTGTAGCTGGGTCGAGCGGGGGATAACAGGGGAATAGAACGGTGGTCTATAGCTGTTGAGGGTGAGGTGAACTTAACTTGGAAGAGTGTTTTGCCACTATCATACAAGATGTCTAATGACATACAACCTCGTGTCATCATAAGACATGGTTGTGCTCATCCACTTGTTGAGTATATTTACAAGCACTACCTATATAATCTTGGTGTTTGTTTGGAGTATAATTCCCAATTAGAGACAGTGGAGATAATGATATGTCAAGAGAAGACTAATCATTGGAAAAAATATGATACTAATCTTCTCGTTTTTTCTTTGGGGTCTATTGGGTCAACCAAGGATAATTCTGTGGTCATATGATATCTATCATAACCTAGATGCATGGCCTCCCATGTACGAAGGTTTCCTTGAGCACTTCCCAAAGATTTTAATTTTTAAAACAGTTTTCGACTATACCTTTATGTAAGGTGTCATTATGAGGTGCTATCCACGGTTGGGACATGAGTCACAGTTGGTATATATTTATATTTAAACTCACAGTTTAAGTGTTGTTGTATTTTGCACGATAATTGTTATAATAAAGTTGTAGTTATTTTCTGTACCATGTATTTGGCGACTCAGAATGGGTTGGATGGAATGGATCTATTTTGGGGGCGTCACAGTTGGTATCAGAGCTTAGGGATATGATCTCTGGCAGAGATCGGGGAATAAAATTAGCAGGGGCGAGATGAGTAAATCCTTCGCTAGTGTGTCCTACCTAAGCTTATTTGTTGGTCAGTCATAATATCGGGATATTATGTGATATATTAATTTGTTCAATTAACCCTTGTTTTGAAGCTGTATTCTAGAATGATATCTAAAATACAGGAGATGAGCAATGGAGAAATCATGATGACAGGGAAGATGGAATCTGAAATGAAAGTAAGGTATTTTCAACTCTTTGAAATACCATGTACGTAAATTTCGGGGACGAAATTTCATAAGGAGGGGAGATTGTAAGACCCCGAATTTTATGAAATAAAAGTATTCAATTTTTTTTATAAATACAATTCAGTAAATGGTTAAATTGATAAAAAGTAAAAGTTAAGGGTGATATATGAATATTTTTCAAAAATACGCAAGTGGTTACAAAATACTCATTGCTGTCGGGGAATATTCGTTTGGTCGTAGAATATTCCTCTTGTCGGGGAATATTCGTACGACGGCGCAGCCTTTTGTTGGCCCCATAACGGAAAGCGATTGGATGAAAAAAAAACGACGAGTATAAGTTGTTTACAAATAATGGCGTAGTTGTTAATACTGTTGGAATACCCGGTGGTTAAACTAAAGTAATACGTGTTGTTGCACAGTAGCACACGGTATTGCACAAATATTTTTAAATTATTAATTCTTACCTAAGAAGACACTACTCAATAATTGTTACAGTAATTACTGTTCAGTATTTTATTGATTTAATAGTTGCTGCGTTGATATTTTATATTACTGTTATTTCAATAATTGTCACTACACAGTATTTTCTATTATCGGAGCAATAATTCATATTATCTGAACAATATTATTAGATAACATTATTGGCAATGTCTAGAAAATTCTGTCTAATGAGAGGTTTGATCACCTAATTGCGCGCCAGTAAGGAGAAATTCTTATTGGAAAGCCCCCTCTTTCCTGGGAATGGCCTGGTTGTCATTATTGTGATTCTGTAATATTATTTGTGAATAATTAATTATTGATTTATATGATGAGAAAAATATTGATTTTATGTGGATATAGATGGAGAAAATTTTTAATGTGACAATTGTTGAAAATTAATATTTTATCTTTTTCTGATAAAATAATTCATTTTAATATATTATTATATTTTAATAATATAATAATGGTGATATTTTTACAATGAATGTGGGATATATGAGTATATGAGGAGGAAGAGTATTTTTGTTGTAATAAATACTAAAAACATGTTAAACATGTTGGTGGACCCATTTCTTGACTGAAATTTGATTATAGCTTGTAAAATCGTCCATTTATGGATTTCGGTCAATTTCTGTTTGGAATTTGGAAAACCTTTCTTCTGCAAAGTTGTAGTGAATTGAATTTCCTATAAAAACTCACGGGATTCGAATTTTCTGATAAAAGAGCTATTTATTATGAATTATTGAAGTTCTGAAGTTCCGAAATAATTGATTTTTGGAAGTTTTAATTATTTTTAATAACAAAAACGTTTTTTTTGTTTTTGTCATTATTGTGGGCCTCAAGGGTGGCTGAATTCAGATGATTCTAGGTGGGCGTAGACATATTATTAAATATATTAATATTATATTAAATTTTCTGCTTTGGTGTTCTAAGCATTTTTCTATAAATAAGGTGCTTAGGTTATAATTGAAAATTACACCAGAAACTGAAGTTTTCTCTCTCTATATTATCGAGTGTATTCTTGTGAGTATTTTGATATCTTGAGTGTTGCTATACGGTGCAAGTTCGTTCAGCGTTATTCCAGTCAGAAGCCCTGCTCTTCGAGGTAAGGGATTGTAAGGGAGATTATTTTCTTCATAAATGGTATTATTTCTTCAATATCATTATGCCAAAATGTTGGTTGGAAATTTTTATCAAATTTAAAACTTTTTCATGTCGGTGTTACTATTCATGAGTTACTATTCACGAGTTACTATTTATGAGTTACTATTCACGAGTTACTATTCACAAGTTACTATTCATGATTTACTATTCATGAGCTACTATTCACGATGGGTTACTATTCATGAGTTACTATTCACAAGTTACTATTCACGAGTTACTATTCACGGGTACTATTCACTACAAAATTGGTTTCTTTTTCTAACCAAATTATAGCTGATTTATGAATATTACTCTGGAGATTAATACTATGTATTGATTATATTGATTTTATTATCATATATAACATTTTTATAACCCTGATGTTAAAATTCTCTTTCACCGGAGTGTAAAGATAGGTAGATTATTGGTATGATCATGACTAGGGTTCTCTTTGGCCAGTAGTGAAAAGTTGAATTGTTAACTGGTATGATCATGACCATTGAATTTATAATTGAATATTTTTAGCTTAAGTGTAAAGATGAATTGATTAACATGGTTATAATTATTATTTATATAAATTCTGAAATGATTATATATTTCTTTGAGATATGAATATATTTGGCATATAGTGCAAATATGAACTGTTGATGAATATATTTAGCATGTAGTGCAAATATGAACTGTTGAGGAATATCTTTGGCCTGTAGTGCAAAGATGAATTATTTATGAATATCTTTGGCCCGTAATGCAAAGATGACTTGTTGTTGAATATCTTTGGCCTGTAGTACAAAGATGATTTGTTGATGAATATCTTTGGTTCGTAATGCAAAGATGAATTATTGATGAATATCTTTGGTATGTAGTGCAAAGATGGTCTGTTGATGAATATCTTTGGCTGTAGTGCAAAGATGAATTTATTAGTAGGATTACGAACATGAACTGTGATTTGGTATAACCTTAATATTTGATGTTTCAGGTGATGAAAATTATCTTTGTCCTAGATGAGGAAAGAAATTTAGAATTACAATTATGATTATGAGTTATATACGTGATTGTGGACAGAAATTATTGATTAATGTTACAGGGATAAAACATTGTTGGTGGACTTTTAACATGGAGAAGATAATAGATTTTATGGTCTATTTGACTCTTCTAATGGATTGCTCGTTCCGCTGCAACTGTGGTTGAAAAATTTTATCATCTACCAAATGTTCTAAATCTCTGATTTATTACTGATGAAAACTATTGATAATTTATTTATCTTTAGTCATAATATTCTTTACTGAGCTAGTTGTGCTCACCCTTTTGCTTCACAATTCCTTCCAGGTAATAGAAGTGTAGCTGGGTCGAGCGGGGGATAATAGGGGAATAGAACGGTGGTCTATAGCTGTTGAGGGTGAGGTGAACTTAACTTGGAAGAGTGTTTTGCCACTATCATACAAGATGTCTAATGACATACAACCTCGTGTCATCATACGATATGGTTGTGCTCATCCACTTGTTGAGTATATTTACAAGCACTACCTATATAATCTTGGTATTTGTTTGGAGTATAATTCCTAATTAGAGACAGTGGAGATAATGATATGTCAAGAGAAGACTCGTCATTGGAAAAAATATGATAGTAATCTTCTCATTTTTTCTTTGGGGTCTATTGGGTCAACCAAAGATAATTCTGTGGCCATATGATATCTATCATAACCTAGATGCATGGCCTCCCATGTACGAAGGTTTCCTTGAGCACTTCCCAAAGATTTTAATTTCTAAAACAGTTTTTGACTATACCTTTATGTAAGGTGTCATTATGAGGTGCTATCCACAGTTGGGACATGAGTCACAGTTGGTATATATTTGTATTTAAACTCACAGTTTAAGTATTATTGTATTTTGCACGATAATTGTTGTAATAAAGTTGTAGTTGTTTTCTGTACCATGTATTTGGCGACTCAGAATGGGTTGGATGGAATGAACCTATTTTGGGAGAGATGAGTAAATCCTTCGCTAGTGTGTCCTATCTAAGCTTATTTGTTGGTCAGTCATAATATCGAGATATTATGTGATATGTTAATTTGTTCAATTAACCCTTGTTTTGAAGCTGTATTCTAGAATGATATCTGAAATACAGGAGATGAGCAATGGAGAAATCATGATGACAGGGAAGATGGAATCTAAAATGAAAGCAAGGTATTTTCAACTCTTTGAAATATCAGGTACGTAAATTTCGGGGACGAAATTTCATAAGGAGGGGAGATTGTAAGACCCCAAATTTATGAAATAAAAGTATTCAATTTTTTGTAAAATTACAATTTAGTAAATGGTTAAATTGATAAAAAGTTAAAGTTAAGGGTGATATATGAATTTTTTCAAAAATACGCAAGTGGTTACAAAATACTCATTGTTGTCGGGGAATATTCGTTTGGTCGTGTAATATTCTTCCTGTCGGAGAATATTCGTACGACGGCGCAGCCTTTTGTGGGCCCCATAACGAAAAGCGATTGGATGAAAAAAAACGACAAGTATAAGTTATTTACAAATAACGGCGTAGTTGTTAATACTGTTGGAATACTCGGTGGTTAAAATAAAGTAATACGCGTTGTTGCACAGTAGCACACGGTATTGCATAGTATTTTTGAATTATTGATTCTTACGTAAGAAGATACTACTCAATAATTGTTACAGTAATTACTGTTCAGTATTTTATTAATTTAATAGTTGCTGCGTTGATATTTTATATTACTGTTATTTCAATAATTGTCATTACACAATATTTTCCATTATCGGAGCAATAATTCATATTATCTGAATAATATTATTAGATAACATTATTGACAATGTCTAGAATGTTCTGTCTAATGAGAGGTTTGGTCACCTAATTGCGCGCCAGTAAGGAGAAATTCTTATTGGAAAGCCCCCTCTTTCCTGGGAACGGCCTGGTTGTCATTATTGTGATTCTGTAATATTATTTGTGAATAATTAATTATTAATTTATATGATGAGGAAAATATTGATTTTATGTGGATATTGATGGAGAAAATTTTTAATGTGACAATTGTTGAAAATTAATATTTTATCTTTTTTTGATAAAATAATTCATTTTAATATATTTTTATATTTTAATAATATAATAATGGTGATATTTTTACAATGAATGTGGGTTATATGAGTATATGAGGAGGAAGCGTATTTTTGTTGTAATAAATACTAAAAACATGTTAAACATGTTGGTGGACCCATTTCTTGACTGAAATTTGATTATAGCTTGTAAAATCGTCCGTTTATGAATTTCGGTCAATTTCTATTTAGAATTTGGAAAAACTTTCTTCTGCAAAGTTGTAGAGAATTGAATTTCTTATAAAAATTGTGAGATTCGAATTTTCTGATAAAAAGGCTATTTATTATGAATTATTGAAGTTCCGAAGTTCCGAAATAATTGATTTTTAGAAGTTTTAATTATTTTTAATAACAAAAACATTTTTTTTGTTTTTGTCATTATTGTGGGCCTCAAGGGTGGCTGAGTTCAGATGATTCTAGGTGGGCATAGAGATATTTTTAAATATATTAATATTATATTAAATTTTCTGCTTTGGTGTTCTAAGCATTTTCCTATAAATAGGGTGCTTAGGTTATAATTGAAAATCACACCAGAAACTGAAGTTTTCTCTCTCTATATTATCGAGTGTATTCTTGTGAGTATTTTGATATCTTGAGTGTTGCTATACGGTGCAAGTTCGTTTAGCGTTATTCTAGGCAGAAGCACTGCTCTTCGAGGTAAGGGATAGTAAGGGATTGTAAGGGAGATTATTTTCTTCATAAATGGTATTATTTCTTCAATATCATTATGCCAAAATGTTGGTTGGAAATTTTTATCAAATTTGAAACTTTTTCATGTCGGGGTTACTATTGATGAGTTACTATTCAGAAGTTACTATTTATGAGTTACTATTCGCGAGTTACTATTCATAAGTTACTTTTCACGATTTACTATTCACGAGCTACTATTCACGATGGGTTACTATTCATGAGTTACTATTCACGAGTACTATTCACTACAAAATTGGTTTCTTTTTCTAACCAAATTATAGCTAATTTATGAATATTACTCTGGAGATTAAAACTATGTATTGATTATATTGATTTTATTATCATATATAACATTTTTATAACCCTGATGTTGAAATTCTCTTTCACCGGAGTGTAAAGATAGGTAGATTATTGGTATGATCATGACTAGGGTTCTCTTTGGCCAGTAGTGAAAAGTTGAATTGTTAACTGGTATGATCATGACCATTAAATTTATAATTGAATATCTTTAGCTTAAGTGTAAAGATGAATTGATTAACATGGTTATAATTATTGTTTATATAAATTCTGAAATGATTATATATTTCTTTGAGATATTAATATATTTGGCCTGTAGTGCAAATATGAACTGTTGATGAATATATTTAGCATGTAGTGCAAATATGAACTATTGAGGAATATCTTTGGCCTGTAGTGCAAAGATGAATTATTGATGAATATCTTTGGCTCGTAATGCAAAGATGATGACTTGTTGTTGAATATCTTTGGCCTGTAGTGCAAAGATGATTTGTTGATGAATATCTTTGGTTCGTAATGTAAAGATGAATTACTGACGAATATCTTTGGTATGTAGTGCAAAGATGGTCTTTTGATGAATATCTTTGGCCGTAGTGCAAAGATGAATTTATTAGTAGGATTATGAACATGAACTGTGATTTGGTATAACCATAATATTTGATGTTTCAGGTGATGAAAATTATCTTTGTCCTGGATGAGGAAAGGAATTTAGAACTACAATTATGATTATGAGTTATATACGTGATTGTGGACATGAATTGTTGATTAATGTTACAGGAATAAAACATTATTGGTGGACTTTTAACATGGAGAAGATAATAGATTTTATGGTCTATTTGACTCTTCTAATGGATTGCTCGTTCCGCTGCAACTATGGTTGAAAATTTTTATCATCTACCATATGTTCTAAATCTCTGATTTATTACTGATGAAGACTATTGATAATTTATTTATCTTTAGTCATAATATTCTTTACTGAGCTAGTTGTGCTCACCCTTTTGCTTCACAATTCCTTTCAGGTAATAGAAGTGTAGCTGGGTCGAGCGGGGGATAACAGGGGAATAGAACGGTGGTCTATAGCTGTTGAGGGTGAGGTGAACTTAACTTGGAAGAGTATTTTGCCACTATCATACAAGTTGTCTAATGACATACAACCTCGTGTCATCATAAGACAGGGTTGTGCTCATCCACTTGTTGAGTATATTTACAAGCACTACCTATATAATCTTGGTGTTTGTTTGGAGTGTAATTCCCAATTAGAGACAGTGGAGATAATGATATTGCAAGAGAAGACTCGTCATTGGAAAAAATATGATAGTAATCTTCTCGTTTTTTCTTTGGGGTCTATTGGGTCAACCAAGGATAATTCTGTGGCCATATGATATCTATCATAACCTAGATGCATGGCCTCCCATGTACGAAGGTTTCCTTGAGCACTTCCCAAAGATTTTAATTTCTAAAACTATTTTTGACTATACCTTTATGTAAGGTGTCATTATGAGGTGCTATCCACGGTTGGGACATGAGTCACAGTTGGTATATATTTGTATTTAAACTCACAGTTTAAGTGTTGTTGTATTTTGCACGACAATTGTTGTAATAAAGTTGTAGATGTTTTCTGTACCATGTATTTGGCGACTCAGAATGGGTTGGATGGAATGGACCTATTTTGGGGGCGTCACAATATTCCATCATCGATCCCCCTTGATGATGTTCACCTTTCCTAGTTTGTATCGCCAGGATATGTCAAGTTTTTGTTGGATTTACTGTCAACAGCAGATGTTGTCAGGATTGCCTAACCTTCGTTGATTTGTACTTCACCGACGTGTGAATCAATGGATGAAAACCCAGTGGGGTAGACTGTCCAGGCTGGTTGACCTTCGCTGACGTGTGAACCAACGGCTGATACTCTGTGAGCATATTGTTAAGGTTGCTTGACCTTCGCCGACGTGTGAATCAACGGAATATTGCATTGTGACCCCCGCTGGGGATCCACTGGGGACTTATGAATACAAACATACACAATCATCGAACAACTTTTGATGCCTCGATGGGTTTACTTGCCATCAGTTGAAATAACGTCAAGGTTGCTTGACCTTCGTTGATGTGTGTGTCAACAGATGAACATGCGTTATAACCCCCACCGGGATTCCATGTTGTAACCCCCGTCGGGGATCCACGTTGTAACCCCCATCGGGGATCCACGTTGTAACCCCCGTCGGGGATCCACGTTGTAACCCCCGTCGAGGATCCACGTTGTAACCCCCGTCGGGGATCACGTTGATCTTTAGGGTAATGACCCAAAATTGGCGGCATTGAACCTGTACAAGGTATTGCCGAATGTGATTTGTAACAAATGAGATCATTGGCAGGGTATACCTCGTGTTTGGGTTACTACCAATGAGTGATGTACATACTCAAAGTTCGATCTGAGAAGACCAGGATTGCAGGTTGTTTTGCTCAATCGTGTAGCATTTTTATTCGCGATTTGACTTTTTCAGACCACAAGAACTCCTTTGCAACTCGAACTGGATCGAGCCGGAGGGGTGGGACCCACATAGGGGTGCCGCAGGTACACCTGCTTCAGCCGAAGATGGACTTGCGACCAACCATGGATATTAATATCCTGCAGGTTGGTCTCACAAGTCACTTTCAACTTTTCTCGCGAAGAAAAATTCGGAGCTCTCCTTCAGATCTGCTGAGTTCGGGCGATTTTCTGCATATTCTGTCACCGTACAAGTGTTCTGCAGTATCCTGGTAACGTATGCATGTATTGTTTTCAAATTTTTATCCGTTGGAAAATGAGTTATCGCATGAAATGCATCTAAACACATAGTAGTGATTATGTATGCTCAAATAACTTGATAAAAAATATTCAACTTTGTAAATATTAGTATTAAACCATGCTGAACATAATGATGTGAAAAAAATTGACTTTTGAGACAGTCAAATTAGCACCTTTTTCTGCTATTTTTGTCCTTTTTGAGGTCCAATGAGCAAAAGGTAAAAAGGAAAAGTACTCCTGATATTGAGGTTAACCTTATGTATTGACGATTTTGATTTTTAATGCATATATTATGTATATGACTTTGGGGCAGGTGTGCTACTGAATGGCCACCTAGTCATGCCTATGTGCATGTGGATAGTCCTATTTTTCAAAGGCGACTATGCAGGCATTTAATTAGTCATGCAATTTTAACTCCACTATAGATGTATGTTAAAGTAATGCATGCGTGCATGTAGTCATAAAATACATTTTGAAAAGCTCCAGGTAAGGAAATACCACACCCTTTCTGAGGTGATTTGGAGACTTGTTGTCCAGATATTATGGATTCGGATCAGCCGAGTAGTTCCCGTAGGACCACTTCTGGTATATAGAGGAGGGCTTCTGAAGTGCCTCGACCCCGTTCTGTTAGAAAGCCTTGTCAATTGGTCGAGGCAGTGATATGTCCAGTCCGGGCTGATGTGTCGGACGTCGAGGACAAGGAGGAGGATATTCCGATTGAGGACCCCGCTCCTACTGCACATGTTCCCCATAGGGAGCTCCCTTGTATTCAGGTGGCAAACCCAGAGCTTCTGGGTGACTTGAGCAAACATCCCTCGATGTACTTGCATTCTAACGAGGTATGACGTTAGATCTTGATCTTCCTTCTTTCCTATTAATGAGGAGTAAAGGATTCTGATGTTGATCTGCATTTCATGCAGGTTCCCGGCTTTACACAGCCTTGAGGGAATTGGTTTAGCATACACTCCATGTACCAGGCTCTTCATCCCAATTATAGAGCGGTAGTGCATGATTGGGGATTCGGGGCATTCTTCTCCATCCTTCCCCGTCGTTGTCCCTGGGGTTACCTCATGGAATTGTCTGAGAAATGGTTTCATCAGACTCAGTCACTCCATTTGTGGGACTATGAGGTGATGATGACGCCGATGGATTGGTGGTTTATCACAGGTATGGAGTTTGGAGGGGAGCCAGTGCCTTGCATGGCGAATATTACCCCTACTACCGTCAGATCCTTATTAAGAGTTCCAGCGGAGGCGCTCAAAGGCTGGACTGTCCGTGCAGGTCCTTTAAGCGTAGATGCTATAAGCAGGCTTTTGAGTGAGCGCATGCCTGATGATGTCAGAGTCAGGGATCGCATTCTTCGGCGATTGTTCCTGATGATCATTAGAGGCTGCTTCATAGCAGATAACTCTTCTACGGTGTCGTTCGCTTTGATCAGCGCCATGCGTCATGTGGACCATATTGGAGAGTATGATTGGGGTTCCTACACCTTTGCCTATTTCCTCTGGGACATGCGTATGCACTCACAGGGTTTGACTGAGTCTTCACTAGGATTCTATCCATTTCTGCTGGTGAGTATTTCTCTTATCACTTCCTATTTATAGGTTAAGAGTGTTTACTGACTGCAGATGTTTTGCCACTGTGTTGGCAGTTTTGGGCCTACGAGAGGCTCCCATGCTTGCATCCAGTGAGTGTGTTAGGTTTAGATACCTATCCACAAGGACGACGATGGCATCATTCCATTTTGGAGGAGGTCCCTGTAGCTGAGGGTTTCACTCACTGTCGCATGCAGCTGGAGTTGTTGACAGCTGATATCAGCACATGGATTCCCTATTCCGGGGAACATTTGGCCATCAATTTTGAGGATGGGTACCCGACTGGCATCGAGTATGTGATCTCCACCCAGAGAGTTCCTCTCTTTACAGATGGAGGATGGGAGCTCTATTTAGGAGATCGTGCTATTAGGAGAACCACATGGGAGATTCGTATGCCGATATTGCTTCCTGCCAGACGTTATTGGCTTGTATTGTAGTCACCCGTCACTGATATCCCATTGTTGGGGTTTGACTGCTTTACATTATCAGAGGGTCCTTGCACTCAAGAGATATTCTAACGTTGGTGGTTCCCTCATACTACTGGAGCCCAGTCCCACGCCACTCAGTTCATTGGGCATATGGATCCAAGATCCGTGATGATGACGGATTGGATAGCCTTTGTCCGAGATCCGACTCATGCGACACAGATTAACAGTTTTAACCGGCGACTAGACCATGCACATTTCTTTATCCGGCATTTGGGCAGAGATCCGACAGAGGCAGATTCGTTTGTTTAATTTTGCTGGTGCCAATCCTCCTCTATATAGTCCTGACATCCCTGTTTACAGAGATCCAGTGACTCAGGAGGAATTACATCAGGTGGACAGGATTGCTGATGTAGATATTGACACCATTGTCTTCTTCTGATGTGTATTCTCGTTATATCTTTTGATAGGCCTCTGTTAGCTATTGGGTGGTTGTGCCCCATTATCGCTATATCTTTTGATAGGCCTTTGTTAGTAGTAGGGGGTCTGTGCCCCATTTCCATGTATTTATAGTTGTACAAAGATGATGTATTAGATGTTGATATACTTAGGAATGTATGCACAATTTTTCATTCCCTATATCATATTGACATCTATTATCTGCAATGCATGTATCATGTTATGCATATATATTTATGTCAAGAGATATTCAGCATTGACCCCTGGATGGTCTTATGACACGACCCGTGTAGATGTCTTCTTCGATAGTTAGCCGTATTGATCATACCCCACCATCATTGGTGGCATCGGGTATGCGATCGTGGTATGATAACATGTCACCATCAGACAGGGTGACCGCAGATCATTTGTTGCAGCATACTATGACCATGTTGATGTTTTAGGTTCCCACAGGATTAGTGGATGGCATGCTAGAGCACTGGGTATCGGAGAGGCATGTTTTCCGATTTGGGACCCAGGAGTTGACTCCCACTTTGGAGGAGTATGCACGGTTGATGATGATGCCGCTGGACAGACCTTGGGTGCATATGGCCTTAGGGGATATGAGTTGACGGTTCATGACCCTCACTGGATTGAGGCGTAGAGTGGCACAGGATGAGCTTACATCAAGCCACGTTATATCCTAGCATTTTCTGTTTGATAGATTTGGCTCTGAGGATAGTTATACACGACATTTTGGGGATTTTACCGCACCAGAGGATCATTGGCGTCTAGCTAGGGTTGATGTACTGCTGTTATGCGTACTGTCGTATATCTATATGCCACGGTACATGGATGAGATAAACATTGGAGTCATCATGGTAGTGAGAGCTCTCAGGGAGGGTCGTACCATTATACCGATGATTATAGCGGAGACTCTGAGGTCAGCCACATACTACTGCACTTATCCGATAGGAGTGTTCACGGGCAGCTCGGTCATGCTATACGTGTGGTTTATGTCACACTTGAGACCGATTGGCACCTTTAGACGGCATGGGTATTATTTCACCCATGACATAGCCATGTCATACTCCTTTCAGCCATCGGAGTGTACAGATGCCATGTCTTGGTCGATGAACTTGGCGGATATCAGGGATCCATTTAGCATATTGTTGTGCTCAGGGATTAGCTCACCTTACAGCTTTATTACTTATACTCCGGGCATGGACTATCTCCCTTTGGCTGGCATGAGAGGCATGACTACCTACCACTCACTGGCCATGATGTCGCAGTTTAACCAGTTTCAGGACTTTCATCCTTTCGAGGGGGTGTTAGGTCAACGTTCAACTTCTCGCTATCTTTCAGCAGAGGACCGATCCCGTGTATATGCTTGTTGGGATCAGCGTGAGATGGCTGCTCTTTCTGTGAGCCATCCGGGTTATTCTATAGAGTATTCCGTATGGATGGATACAGAGATTACATCGGCTGTGGTAGTATCCACATTACCGAGTAGTGATTCAGACGATGTAAAGCCTATGGAGGATATTGATTCCTACATCGAGGAGGAGACATATGATGGGTTTCCAGCATTTCCTTTAGATTCTCCCAGTACTAGCACTGTCGTGATACAGCATTCAGCACAGTACTTTAAGCAAAGTCTCCATCTGACGACCTTCGAGAGAGACCAGGCTAGAGCCTTGATGTTGACTGCCCTTAATGGGAGAGACGTAGCTCTGTTAGAGAGAGACGAGGCATTAGCTCACAGAGATGCCGCTGTTGTTAAGCGGGATGAGGCTAGATCAGCCAGAGATGCAGTGATAGTTGGGCAGGATAGTGCCATATCTGCCCGGGATGTAGCCGTCATAGATAGTACTGTAGTGAAATCCCTTACCACTTGCATGATTGCGGAGATGAGCACTTACATCGCTGAGCATATGGTCACCATGCAGATGGCTGCAGATCTGTTGGGTTATGTGGATATTCTCGTACAGGAGACCACAGCTTTGCCTCCTTCTTCTGAGAGGGATGCCATGTTAGGCTTGTTAGCTCTCATATACCTTGACTTGTAGATGAGCTTGTATTTTCCTACACAGACTAGCTTAGCTATTTTGTCATGTACAGTTTACATTGTGTATATCAAACAACATTATATATATGGCAGGGAAATATATTTTTGATCACTTCCTTTTTAGATATGCTTTGCTACTTGCTTGATATTTTGTCTGCTGCTTCAGCGCTTGCGATCTTGACGTATTCTGAATTCCTCCTTGAGGGATGGACATTGAGATGTCTCTGGATAGTTCAGAATGGATCATTGATCTGTATGTATCCCTACCATCTTTGGTGTCTTAGGATTAGTTTCTGCATGGAAATGTGGAGAGGAGTTTGGCTTTCCTATCTGAGATTGACCGTACCACAGATGGTCGCCAGTACTTCTCTTTAGGAGAAGCCTAGTTAATTCCATCTCTTATGGATTGGTGTTGCTCTTCAAGGTATGACTGCAACTTAGATGGTCGCCGAATCTCCTATTTGGGAGGGGTTCAGGTAATTCCATTCCTTTAGTCTGAAACCAATGAAATGTAGTGGATTAATAGATGATCCCAGTACCAATTGACAAGGGTTTGTGTTTTGGTTGGGGTGAGACCGAACCATGAATGGCTTCCTGCGTACTCCTATTGAAGAGGAGATCAGGTCTGCGTAGTTCGAACCTAGTGTAAGAGGTTCAACGCTGTATGTGGCAGAAAAGGGTGTAGGAATGTTTTTGTTTTTGTAAGGAGAAGAGGGTAGAAATGTTTTTGTTATTTTTGTTTTATTGCGACCGGGCCATGTAACATGGTTGCCTACGTACTCCTTTTAAAGAGGAGATCAGGTCGACGTAGTTCGCCTCTCAGGGCGAGGTAAAAAGTGTGATCCCATGTGCATGTCAGATTGCGGGGAGGAGAAAGTTTAATCCTAGGTTGAGGATAAACTATAGGTATGAGAAGTTTGATCCCATGTATGGGTAGCCAAACTGCAAGTGCGAGAGGTTCAATCTATGGTGGGATGACCTAAGTTGTAGGAATGCAGAGTAGCCAGGCTGCTGGCTTGAAAAGTATATTTCCTTGAGGGGCAAAGTGTGGAATAGTTGTATGTGGTAAAGGGTTTAAAGAATCGGAATGACTGGTGATCTAATGATCCAACACCAGGGTGTTTGCTGGTTACTTCAGACATAGTACCGTTTCACGGCGTCTGAGTTGATGTGTTGTGGAAATTCATCGCCGTCTATTTCTTGCAATCTAAGAGCGCCTCCTGTGAATACTTCCTTGACAACAAATGGGCCTTCCCATTTAGGAGTGAATTTTCCCTTAGATTGATCTTGGTTGTCAATGATTTTCTTCAAAACCAAGTCATGTTGTTTAAACTACCGTAGTAGGATTTTTTTGTTGTAGGATCTGGCGATCCTTTGTTGATATAACTGACCATGGAAGATAACCGCGGTTCGCCTTTCGTCTATTAGAGACAATTGGTGATATCTGTCTTGTACCCATTGGTCTTCATCCAGTTGAGCGTCTATTAACACTCTGAGGGATTCCATTTAAACTTCTATGGGGAGCACTGCTTCCATCCAATAGGTTAATGCGTATGGGGGTTGCCCTAGTGGAAGTGTGCATTGATGTTCTGTAGGCTAACAGAGTAAGAGGCAATAAGTCAGGCCATTCTTTGTGATTGGCGGACATCTTTTGCATAATCTTCTTGATATTTTTGTTAGCCGCTTCAACAACACCATTCATCTTCGGACGATAGATGACAAAGTTACGATGTTTGATGTGGAATTTACTACATAATTCCTCCATCATTTTGTTGTTTAGGTTCTTAGCATTGTCTGACACAATCACCTCTTGTTGTCGATATCGACAAATGACATTGTTTCTGATGAAAGAAATGATGACTTCTTTGGTAACCCTAGGGAAGGAGGCTGCTTCTATCCACTTGGTAAAGTAGTCGATCATGGTGAAGATAAATCGATGTCCATTACTGGCTTTAGGCTCAATGGGCACGATAACGTCCATTCCCCACATTAAGAAGGGCCAAGGTGAACTCATGTTGTGGAGTTCCCGTAGAGGGGCGTGTATAGAATTCCCATGAATCTGGCACTGATAGCATCTCTTGACGTGGTCATTGTAGTCAGCTTTAAGAGATAGCCAATAATGTCCTATCCTGAGGACTTTCTTGACCAGAAGGGGGCCACTCATGTGGGGGCCACAGACTCCACCATGGATTACATCCATAAGCCTTTGGGCTTGATCTTTGTCTAAACATCTGAGGATACCTAGCCGTGCATCTCTTTTGTAGAGCACATTTCCACTCAGGTAAAATTTTATAGCAAGTCGATGGATCCGCCTTTTCTCAATCGGGCTCACCTCAGCGGGTGTAGATCCATCTCGTAGGTATTCCTTGATATGTTGATACCAAGGATGCTGGATGGGAGGTAGCTCATCCGATACTTCTCCAACGTAATTCCCATAGGTTGGGGCCTTGTGCAGGTAAATTATGAAGCTTGGCAAGTGTCCCTTGTTTGATATGCGAATCAAGGAGGCCAAAGTCATTTCTATTACGACGAATGTGTAGAAAGGAGATTTCTTCGAACTCCAAGATCATCTGTAAAAATTGTCGATGGTAAGGCAGCTGATGTAGCTCTTTGGTCTGATAAATTCCGGTGGATTGTCTGATTACCAACTCTGAATCTCCAAAGACAGTTAATCGTCTGATGCCCATTGAACGGGCAAGTTTTAGCCCCATGAGACAGCCTTCATACTCAGCTGTGTTGTTAATGCTGACAAACTGCAATTTGACGGCGATGGGATACTACTCTCCCGTACCAGATACTAGAACTACTCCAGCTCCAGAACCTTCAATATTAACAGCTCCATCAAAATACATCTTCCACGATTGCACGTATCGTACTGATGGTGTTGTTGAACTGTCATTGCTCCTTCATCGGGGAAATATGCCTGCAAGGGTTTGAAATATGGCCAGTTGATCCGCAATTCCTTGACCTTTGATGGACTTTTGAGTCACATATACAATATCAAATTGTTGTAGGATCAACTGCCATCTGGATAGCCGGTAATTTAACATGGGTTTATTGAACACTTACTTGAGAGGATCCACACAGGATATGAGATGGGTTGTGTGACCATGGAGGTAATGTTGTAACCACATGGAAGCCCATGCTAAAGAACAACAAGTCTTCTCAATCAGAGTGTACTTGTGTTCACTACTGCTCAATCTTTTGCTGAGATAATAGATAGCTCGTTCTTGGCCTCTATTGTCTTTCAGTCCCAGCATGCAGCCCATGCATTGTCACTTATGGACAGGTACATGAACAGGGGAACATCATCCCTGGGTGGTACCAAAACGAGAGCTTTAATTAGTTGTTATTTAATTGTGAGGAAGGCATTTTGGCACTCATCATTCCATTTCATGGAGGAGTTCTTCCTTAATAGCTTGAAGATTGGCTCACAGGTTGCTGTGAGTTGAGAGATAAACCTACTAATGAAGTTGATTCTTCCCAAAAATCCCCGTATTTCCTTCTCAGTATGAGGAATGGGCATTTCGGTGATGGCCTGGATTTTGGTAGGATCCAGCTCAATCCCTTTGTGGCTGACTAGAAATCCTAGCAACTTGCCTGATCTAACGCAAAAGGCGCACTTGGCTGGATTCAACTTCAAGTTGTACTTACGCAACCTGTTGAAAAGTTTTTTAAGATGGTCTAAGTGGTACTCTTCCCTTCGGGACTTGACAATGATGTCATCCACGTAGATCTCTATCTCTTTGTGCATTAAATCATGGAAGAGAGCCATCATAGCTCGTTGATATGTGGCTCTGGCATTGATGAGGCCAAACGACAACCATCTATAGCAAAAGGTTCCCCAAGGCGTGATGAAAGTAGTTTTCTCACGATCTTCCTCAGCAACCATGATCTGATGGTACCCCGCAAAGTAATCAGTAAAGGAGTAAATGCAGTATTACGCAGTATTGTCAATAAGAATGTGGATAAATGGCACGGGAAAGCTATCTTTAAGGCAAGCTTTGTTTAAGTCCCGGTAATCCACGCAGACTCACACCTTCCCTCTGGGTTTAGGTATGGGAATAATGTTGGATATCCACTCAGGATATGTGGACATCATGATGATGCCAGCTTGAAACTGGTTCATAATCTCTTCTTTTACCTTTAAACTCTACTCAGGATTCAATCGCCTGAGCTTCTGCTTGATTGGCTTAAATCCTTCTTTAATGGGAAGGCAATGAAGGACAATGTCAGTGGACAAACCCACATGTCTTCGTGAGACCATGCAAACACATCTTGGAATTGGGTTAGTAGCGTAACCATGTCATTCCGCTGGTTTGGGGTAAGGTCTGAACCAATCTGGATTAACTTATGACTTTCTAAGGTTCCGAGATTGAAGGAAGTGGTTTGGTCGAGGTTGGATTTAGGTTTGTCTTTGACCCATTCTTGAATTTCTGGAGGCACCTCAATGTCCTCATGTACTTCCATCAAGGATGAATTCATCGCTACATCAATGGTACAATCCTTGTGGAGAAGAGGAACCGTATCAACAAGTATAGACACATCTAAATTCAGGGTCCTGAAACAAAATATGCTTCCACTTAGTATATATGAAACGTTTTGATCATACATAGTGTTAGCATATACTGGCAAAATAAACTGCTAATATTGTACAGAAAAGTAAGCAGTTATGATATCAACAGGGCAGAAAGAGTTTCTGCCCGTTTTACCCTTGTCGACCAATACAAGGAGTGTTGCTCTAATTGGCAAGGGCAAAGTCCGGGTGGACTGTAGTGATGGAGGGGTTGTCATCTTCCTCCTTTTCCTGAATGATGGCCATACGTCTGGGCAATCATCGTTTGGGGTGTATCTGTTTGTATGTTCATCATGAACGATGATGCGTATGCTCGACATCATTAGAATGACATCCTGCTTGATTCTTCGTTCCTCCTCTTCCACCGCAGGATTTGGAATGAAGACTTTCTTCTCCTTTACCGGTACCGACTTGGGAAATAACATAGCAATGACATTGGTTGGCACCTTTACAGGAGGTTGTGCGGACTCAGAGTTTTAAGGCGATGATAAACGTCATGTGCTTGAAGCTGAAGGAATCTGCTGATGCTTATGATGGTTCCTATGACTAGAACTGACAGAATAGCCTAGTCTAGTTGTTCCAGTTTTCTTGG
This sequence comes from Panax notoginseng, assembly GCA_016801055.1. Classification (NCBI taxonomy): domain Eukaryota; kingdom Viridiplantae; phylum Streptophyta; class Magnoliopsida; order Apiales; family Araliaceae; genus Panax; species Panax notoginseng. The sequence continues at coordinate 96,625,219 of CM029021.1, read as the reverse complement.
TTAATTGAATTGGATACTTGATACCCTGACGTTCTTTACCCAGCCCTTCTCCCAGCTAATGACCTAATGACATCATTTCTTGAGTAGCCGACATTACTTCGGCAGAAATATTGGGTTCGGGAAATGGCATTCCAATAGCATGGTATTGAGTATTGCTTACTTCCAAGGCATGAAAACTGACCGATTCAATATATGCATTGGCATTGATGAATGGCATGTCCCCGTGTTGAGGACACTCTGGTTCAACGTTGACCGTGACTAGGCTATTGTTGATAATGTATTTCTGTTGCTGATGAAGGGTGGAGGGGACTGCCCCTGCCATATGAATCCATGGTCATCCCAAGAGCAGGTTATATCCCGAATCTATCTTGAGTACGTGGAAAGATACACAAAATGTATGGGGACCAATTTCGATTGGCAGTTCAATTACTCCGACCGAATTCCGACAGGCTCCATCAAAAGCTTTGATGACAGTATGGCTACTCCAGATTCGGTTGAGATTGATATTCAACTTCACCAAGGTAGCGTATGGATAGATATTTAGAGATGACCCTCCATTTATCAAGACTCCAGCTAGCATGTATCCGGAGGACAAGGACATAGTGTGCAACGGCTTGTAATAACCGGTCCCTTCGGGCTGTATGTCATCATCAGTGAAGGATATCACATTATTGTTAAAAATGTGATCAACTAAGTGTTGAAATTTTTTCGTATCAACTGATGTTGGTAGATAGGCTTCTTCTAAAACCTTCAACAAGATCGTCCGGTGATCCTCGGAAGTTAGGATCAAGTCCAGGATTGAAATTTGTTGTGGAGCTTTTTTTAAGCTTAAAACCACCTTGGCTTCGTTATGGGCCATAATGCGGAGGAATTTTCAATCTTCTCCATGGGTATTTTCCCCTTTGATTTGATGGTAGACTTCATCACCCGTTGGGGAAGATACAGTGGATTTTTCTTCGACACTATAGTAGTTGTATGTGAGGTTGAGGTGGATCCTTCACTTTCTCCATAATTCCACAACACTTTATGTAAGCTAATAATAGGATATTATGCTCTGCATGACAAGTTGATTGGCTAAATAACGGCCACTTTCAAAGGATTGTTGTTTCCCTTGAGTTGAATTATTGATATCGTAAGTGATTTGTTAATGTCATCGGCCTTAGTGGATATGACTGCTACCAAACTCTTACATTTAGTAGGACAGGTATTTTCATTCCCACGTAGTACAGTATCATTATCTGGTAGTTACAGGACACCACTGTCAATTAGATTCTGGATAAGCTGGCGAAGTGCCCAACATTCTTCTGTGTTGTGACCGCGAGAATGGGAATGATATTGACATACTCCATCAGAATTGTACCGTCCTGAACGGGGATTGATTGGAGGTAGAAGGGAAGTGATTCTTCCTTCATTCATTAGCATCTGAAGGATTTCCTCCATAAATTGGCCCAGATATGTGAATTCCCTTTTGTTAGCAAAATCCCGACGGGCTTTGGCATTTGCTCTCTTTATCACTTTGTCTTCCAGCATTTCATTTTCTGAAATTGACGAGGGAATATTCATGATAAGAGGCAGGAGACTTGCATGCTCCTGGCTGATTAACTAGCGTGTCACTTGATGCTGATAAGTCACCAGTTCTGCCAATTGCTCAATTTGCTTGTATAGAGCTTTCATCTTTCGTTCCATTGTGAATTGGAACTTGGCATAATCTCATTTGTCAACATCGTCTTTGAGGGTCTGGGAGGATTCACAGTTGAAATTGGAACTCTGTCCATTGCTCCAGTTGATCATGTTGACCTCTTCTTCTTTGCGTTGAGGAAGAGGGTTGTCTTCAATGTGAGCCTGATCTGGTTTGATGACCATGATCTCACCGTTGTCTATCAGGTCTTGGATATTGTGTTTCAAGGCCCAACAATCCTGAGTATCATGTCCAGGTGTCCCGACAAGATAAGCACATTTATGAGCGGCATTGAAATCCCGTCCATTAGGGATGGCTGGTGGAAGAAGATGCGTAATTTTCTTCTGTGTTGTCAGAAGAGTGAGAATATTCTCGAGGGTGTCCCCTAAGGGGGTGAACACTCGAGGGTGTTTGACTTCTCCACCTTTTGGTATTGGAGGGTTCGAAGACTGTGCTTGAAAGGGAGTATAATTTCTCCTTTGAATAGGCATGTTTCGATTGCCTTTTTGATCCTGTAGTATCAGGGAAACATCTTCTTCTTTCTTTTTATGGACCCTTCGGGGGTTGTTTCCATAATTTTTGGATTGGATGTGATCAGCAACAGCTTTAAGGGCAGCTAGGTCTTGAATTTTTTCGGACTTCAATCCCATCTCAGCCATCTCCCCATGTTTGACCATTTCAAAAAATGGTTTGCCGATGCCGGCTAAAACTCTTTCATAGAAATGAGCTTCTTGTATGTATATGAAAGTCATGACCATCTCTGATTCTGTCATGGCAGGAATAACTTGGGCAGCCAGGCGTCTCCACCTTTGAGCATACTCTCTAAAAGACTCGTTAGACTGTTTCTTGATCTTGGTAATTTGATACCGATCAGGAGCCATCTGAGACTGAAAGCTTTATTGAGTGAGGAAGGCGTGTGCTAGCTCTTCCCAGCTATGAATCTTTGAGTTGTCTAATCTTGTGTACCATGAACGGGGTTCTCCAGTTAGACTCTTCTGCAACAGTTGAATTATGAGCTTTTCGTCCTCCGCATAAGATACAAGTTCTCCAATAAACACCTTCAAATGTGTGTAAGGATCTCCTAACCCGTCATATTTTTCAAAGTCAGGAGTTTTAAACTTTTCTGGATAATGAACACTAGGGAAAATGTAAAGGTCAGCATATGAAACATTCCCGTGTGTTCCAACTCATTTGATAGCACGAAGGGTCTCTTCCATTTGGAGGACTTTCTTTTTGACGTCGCCGGTGTCTTGATCTCCAGTGAGATGGGCAGCATCATGAGTTTTGTTGGTCGTATCCAACTGCAGTTTAGGTATTGTAATAACCTGGTTTCCCCACTTGTGTAGAGGATTTAGCATGTATGGGTATTTTTGGACCCTGAGTAGACTTGTGTAGTTCTTTGAGTAGAACATCCAAATCTGTAATTTGTTTGCTTAATCCGTCGAATTCTTTGCGAGAAACTGGATTAAGGTCAGTCTGGGCAGATGACGACATGATTGACTATAGGCCTGCAGCCTTTTTGGATTTTGACCGGGTAGTAGGTCCGATTGGTTCACTGCGAAAGACTTACATAGTTTAGCCTTTAGGGAATGTGTGTATAATAACATGCTATGTGATGTGTCCATTTTATGAATTTTATCCTGCAAAACGGATGTCAGCCTGGATTAAGGTCAGTCTGGTCAGATGACGACATGATTGACTACAGGCCTGCAGCCTTTTTGGATTTTGACCGGGTAGTAGGTCCGATTGGTTCACTGCGAAAGACTTGCATAGTTTAGTCTTTAGGGAATGTGTGCATAATAACATCCTATGTGATGTGTCCATTTTAGGAATTTTATCCTGCAAAATGGATGTCAGCTATTTGTAGCATGTCAATTTAAATATGTATGTGTACACATTTCTTCATATTTCTCATTACATGGAGATAGATATGGATGAAATTACAAGTAATTGTACTTACAAGTAATTAAAAATGAGAAAGCATGAAGACACTTTCCTCCGTTTTGGGTTTATCTGTGGCTGACCTATCTTAGATTTCTCTCGTAGCTTTTTGGCATGAAGGTTCCCAAATCATCACAATTTACTCAACGGGAAATTAATCTGGTCTTTCAACTGGAGCGAATTTGGGTGGTGATTTTCCTGAGCCTCGCGGGAATTAGTCTTCCTACTAGTCCAGTAATCAAACACCGACGGGATAGCTTCCTGGTGGAGGGACCACACAACATACATTCACATACATCGCGTCTCACCGTATGGAAATGATGACATATGCGAAGCATTAATATCACAAGCAGATATAGTGCGAGGCACTAAGTGCAACAAGGAAATGCATTCGTACACATTCATCATAAATGTAAATGCAGCATCCACACACAAGCAGATTACAGTTTTGAAAAGATTGTAATAGCGGCTTAAGTCCTCTTACTGGTGTCCCCAACAGAGTCGCCACCTGTCGACGTTGGGATTTTTGAATGTCCCTTTCCGTTACTTGTTCTTTGGTATTCTCATTTTAAGTGAGATTTGTTTGAAAAAACAAGTGAAAAAGGTCCGACATGTATAATGTCGACGATGGACTGTTAACAGTCGCCAATTGGTTTTTTTAAATGGTTGTACCAACACAACCGAGAAAAAGTTTGCACATTGACCCAGTGATGTGACACTGATATACGGGTCAGTGAAACCGAGATTCATTAGGGTCTGGGGACTTGGTTATGCGGAGGGAAGGTGTTAGGCACCCCCCGACATCCGTGTTACCACGCTGACTGTCTCTTTTCAAGAAACTATTATCTGAATGTGTGTGCGTGTGTGTATGTGTGGGTGGGTCAATGTGCTGTTATTTGGAAGTAATGCGAGGCCTCGTTCGCACCTTTATACACATGATTTGAATTTATGTAAAAATTCAGTTTTTAGCTAGATATGGCAATGATGTTTTATAAAAGAGGTTTTTCAAACCCTGATGCTCAATAGTAATTGAGACCTTTTAATACTTCCACTTTATTCAATATTCGGCTTGATTGATTTTATTTTCGAGATGCGAAGCATCTGTAAGAAAATAATGTACAAAATAATGTTGACTTCCTCGTGGGTATGAAAACCATCTACGGAAATTCAGACACCGCAAAATAATTTACAAGCTGCTTACAGCTGAAAATGTCCATCACGGGAAACGAATCTTGTGACGCCCCCAAAATAGGTATACATCACCTATTCTGAGTCGCCAAATACATGGTACAAAATACAAATACAATCCTTAATATACAACAAGGGAGCTGTGAGTTTTAATACAAATACTGTCTTCTAGACAATATCCACTCTCAGAATAAGTCCTCATTACATTTATTGTCACACTATTTAATAGAATAGTGAGGACTACTAATACTATCATCTGGTCCATCACTCCGTTTTCCGACTCATCCCAACTATATTTTCATTTCCTGAAGAGAACAGTGAAAGAAAGGGTGAGTTCAACTAGCCCAGTAAGAAATATTATGACTAAGATAATGCAGAATAAATTATCATTAGCCTTAAATAGTGTTAAACTGATACAATATAACAAATATCAAGTTTAACTGCAGCGGAACAAGCAATCCATTAGAAGAGTCGAGTAGAGAATAAAATCTACTATCTTCTATGATTTAAAAGATTTTTTATGACTTTTATCGCTGAGACTCAGCTTAATAAATAATCCACATCATCCTTGCACCATGGCCAAGGATATTCATTAGTATCACAACCATAAATTATCCATGCACTACAACCAAGGATATTCGTGTATTCATCAATGGTCATGATCATGCCAACAACTGTTCATCAATGCACTACGGGCCAATGAGGACTTTTACCACATCAATTGTAACATTACGGTCATGATTATGCCGAATAATCCCTGGTCATAATCATACCAAGTCCATCTGTGCACTACAGGCCACAGATGACTTTTAACATAATATAAACATGAGGATGATGACAATGATATAAGAATTCAATAAAACAAGTTCAAGAATTAATTTATCTAGGAACTAATAACGTCCAAATTGTCAACATGATACTGCTTTGTAGAGTAAAATTCAAGAATGCTCAGAAGAATATTTCCATGAAAAGATACTAGATGAAGCGCAAATATCAAGGATATTCCACTAATTTCATGGAGTATAGAAGTCAAAACTTTAACCAACTGAGTATAATAGCGAATGGAATAACAAAAGAAATCACCATGCATGCGGTACTTCGCATAGACAGGTTATTCCAACAGAATAATAAGTAACGGAACCAGGTCAGGCAAAATTCGCACCGACAGGATGTTCCAACAGAATAATAATAAAGACGGAACCAGGTCCGACGTAAAACGCAGAGACAGGATATTCCAACAGAATAATAATAAATACGGAACTAGGTCCGGCGTAAAACGCACAAACAGGATATTCCAACAGAATAATAATAAAGACAGAATAATAGAAGAATATCACCAAGTATAGGGTAGTCTGTGTATACTGGTTATTCCAGCAGAATAATAAAGAATAGAATAACAGAGGTTCTCTTCAAGAATACAAAATAAATAATACTCCTTACCGTAAAAGAAACTTAATATAAGAGTAGGGAAGTAGCAGAATACTTTTATATAGTTTTTTTATAATTTCTCTCTCTAGAGTTTCAGTGAATTCGTAAGAAATAATGAAGGAATGAGCTTCTATTTATGGAAGAATGGACTGCATAGTAACTAATTCATGAACGGTCCAGATTGATTTACTTTTAAACGGACGGTCCAGATTGGTTTACATAAAAATATAATATATTCTATTTAAAATCTAATAAAACAAAACTTATAAAATATAATTATATCTATAACCTTTGCCTTTCGGCAAAGGCTTACCAATTCAACCACCAAATTCCTCCACTAACATCCTTGTCAGACACACATCCACACACTTATTATATATATATATAATATATTAACAATAATACTCCCTCCTACACACGCACACACTCCCCCACCCACCATTCCCATCATCACTTTTCTTATATATATATATATATATATATATATATATATATATATATATATATATATATATACACACATATATATAAGAAATAAAACAAAACTGAGATAACTTTCTCCGACTGTTTTAAAAAAATGGGTAAGTGGGGGTCCAAATAATAAGCAAAATTTATAACAATTATTTCATAAAAAATTTCCTCTCAATATTTTAACAACATTTATCATCATTATTATAATTCACAATATTAATCGACCAGGTTGTTCCCAGGAAAGAGGGGGCTTTCCAATAAGGATTTCTTCCTATTGACCCGTAATTAGGTGACCAAACCTCTCCTTGATAGAACTTCTAGACATCGTTAATATTGTAAATAATAATATTAATAACCTTGTCGTCTCAATTATTGATTTAATAATATATAAAATATTGACAATAATTGAATCAAATAACGTGAGATACTATGCATCAATTACTGTAACAATAATTGGACAAAAATTGAGTGACTTCTCACGTAAGCATCAATAATCAATACCGTGTGCTACTGTGCAACTACGCGTATTACTGTACTTTTAACACCGGGTGTTTCAATAGTTAACGATAAAACTTCCGCCGTTATTTTTATAAAGTATTTTTGTCATTTTCTCAATCCGACAATAATTTCGTTGTGGGGTCCACCAATGATTGTGCCGTTGTACGAATATTCCCTGTTAAAACGAATATTCCCTGACCAATCGAATATTATATAACAACTTGCGTACTTTACAAAATATAAAAATATTACCCACAACTATAACATTATATCAAATTCATTCAATAATATTCAAAATGATATTTATAGAAAATTCATCTTTATTTATAAAAGTTGGGGTCTTACAACCTCCCCTTCTTATGAAATTTCGCCCTCGAAATTAGGGTACGTACCTAGTATGTTGAAGAGGTAAGGATACCTTGATTTCATTTCAGATTCTAACTCCCAAGTCATTTTCTCAACATCGTGGTTTCTCCACAAAACTTTGACTTGAGGTATAATCTTGGAGCGTAGAATATGTTCCTTCTTATCCAAGATTTGAACAGGAACCTCTTCATACGTCAAATCTTCCACTATTTTGTCTGGTTCTAACTCAATAATGTGGTTCGGGTCTTCCACATATTTACGTAGCATGGATATGTGAAAAACGTTATGAACACGAGACATACTTGGCAGTAAAACGAGTCTATAGGCCACAGTACCTACTCGATCGAGGATTAAAAATGGCCCGATGAATCGAGGATTGAGCTTTCATCTCTTTCCAAATCTCGTAACTTCTTTCCATGGAGTAACACGTAACAACACATGATCTCCTATATCGAATTCCACATCCTTTCGATGAAGATCAGAATAACTCTTTTGTCGATCTTGTGAGGTTTTTATACGTTGTCGGATCGTTTGAATCTTTTCTGTAGTCATACGTACCAACTCCGGTCCCAACAACATTGCTTCACCCACCTCATCCCAGCATACTAGAGAACGACACTTTCTTCCATACAATACCTCAAATGGAGCCATGCCAATACTAGTTTGATAACTTTTGTTGTACGAAAACTCCACCAATGGTAAGAACTTATCCCAACTTCCCTTGAAGTCAAGGACACAGTGTCTTAATAAATCTTCAAGAGTTTGAATAGTCCTCTCTGACTACCCGTCCGTCTGAGGATGATATGCCGAGCTAAATCGTAAATCTGTGCCCATAGCTTTTTTACAAACTAACCCAAAATCGTGAAGTGAATCTTGGGTCTGGATCAAAAACTATGGATACTGGCATACTATGCAGTCTTACAATCTCGTTTATGTACATACGAGCAAGACGTTCAAGTGTATAAGTTTCTCGTATTGGTAAGAAATGAGCAGACTTCGTCAATCTATCAACAATGACCCAAATTGCATCTATACCTTGAGAAACCTTGGGAAGACCAGTAACGAAATCCATGGTAATGTGCTCCCACTTCCATTCTAGAATTTCAAGTGGTTGCAATGGACCTTTTGGTACTTGATGCTCCACTTTAACTCATTGACAAGTTAGACACCTTGAGATAAACAACTCTATCTCTCTCTTCATATTGCTCCACCAAAATATATGACGAATATCATGATACATTTTGGTACTCCTAGGATGGATTACAAACGGTGTGTTGTGCGCCTCCATCATGATTTTATACTTTAAATCAGGGTCGTTAGGAACACAAAGTCTAGAGTTGACTCGAAGTATTCCTTCTTCATCGATTCTTGCTTCCGGCATAGCACCTTCTTTCACTTTCTTCCTCATACGCTTCAGCTCCAGGTCTGTAGCTTGACCAGCTTTAACTTTATCAATTAAAGTCAGTTCTACTCATATATTTGCCATCATCACATAGGTCCCTAGAGTCTTTAACTCTATCTCCATCCTTTGCAAGTCACACAAAATGAGCCTTTGCGTTGACAATATCGCATTCGCACTTGCATATGATCTTCTACTCAATGTGTCAGCTACCACGTTCACTTTTCCAGGATGGTATTGGATGGTATGATCATAATCTTTCAACAGTTCAAGGCAACGTCGTTGTCGCATGTTAAGTTCCTTTTGACTGAAGAAATATTTGAGGCTTTTATAATCAGTAAAGATCTCCACTTTCTCCCCATACAAGTAATGCCTCCAAATTTTTAGTGCAAAAACAACAGCTGCCAACTCTAGATCATGAGTATGATAATTCCTCTCATATTCTTTGTGTTGTGGCGAGGCATAGGCTATGACTTTCCCATGTTGCATGAGAACACATCCCAACCCTTTGCCCGAAGCATCACTGTAGATGACAAATCCCTCCGAGCCAGATGATATTGTCAGAACATGTGCTAAAATGAGTCTTCTCTTGAGTTTTTGAAAACTCTTCTCACATTCTTCACTCCAATCGAACTTTATATCTTTCCGAGTCAGCTGAGTTAATGGAGTAGCGATTCGAGAAAATCTTTCCATGAATCTCTTATAATAACCAGCTAAACCGAGAAAGCTACGTACCTCGGTCACTGATTTAGGTTGCTCCCAGCTTTAAATTGGTTCAATTTTTGCCGGGTCAACATATATTTCATGACTTGATACTACGTGCCCAAGAAATGCTACTTCCTCAAGCCAGAACTTGCATTTCTTTAACTTGGCATAAAGCTTGTATTCACGAAGCTTTTGGAGTACCAGCCTCAAGTGTTGCTCATGATCTTCACGGCTTTTGGAATAAATAAGGATGTCATCAATAAAGACGATCACAAAGTGATCCAAATATTCCTTGAATACTCGGTTCATCATATCCATGAAGGCAGCAGGAGCATTAGTCAATCCAAAAGACATGACTAGGAATTCATAATGCCCGTACTGAGTTCTGAAAGCCGTCTTTGGAATGTCATCTGTTCTAATCTTCAATTGGTGATATTCGGAACGAAGATCAATCTTTGAAAAAAATTTGGCTCCTTGCAACTGGTCGAACAGGTCATCAATACGTGGCAATGGGTACCTATTTTTGATGGTGACATGATTCAACTACCGATAATCAATACAAAGTCGCATACTCCCATCTTTCTTCTTCACGAATAGAACAAGATCACCCCAAGGTGAAGTACTAGGACGAATAAAGCCAATGTCTAACAATTCCTGTAGTTGGGTCTTTAACTCCTGAAGTTCAATAGGAGCCATTCGATATGGGGCTTTGGAAATGGGTTTTGTACCGGGTTCAAGGTCGATACAAAATTTAATTTCACACTCTGGGGGTAGGCCAGGAAGTTCTTCAGGGAATACGTCAGGGAATTTATTAACAATAGAAATATCATTCAAAACTGACGTGTTTTTGTTTAGATCCGTGACATGAGCTAAGAAAGCTTGACATCCGTTTTTTAATAAACGAAAAGCTATGTAATGAAGGTTTCTCCCAACGGAGTTTCCACAGATAAGTCAAAGTCTAATTTCTCTGGAGTCAAATTTAATCGTTAAGCGCAAGTAGGAGAAATAAAATAATGGGTAGAACCGGTATCAAATAAAGTATAGACTTCGCTAGAGTTTATGATAAGCTTACCCGTGATGACCTCATTCGGGTTCCTTGCTTTCTGGGAGGTCACAACAAATGCTCTCCCTTGCACTACCGACTTTGACTTTTTTGGGACGGCCTTTGGTGCCTCCATCCTGGCTGAACTTGTCTTCTGTGAATGACAAAATCGGGCTAAGTGACCTTCTCTTCCATAATAATAACATGCTTTGGACGGCATCGCGCAGTTTGGACTGATGTGTCGCTCCCCTCCGCATTTGAAGTATATGATAGGTTGTCTTTCTCCTTAACAACAGGTGCTGGTGTTGACGTCTTTCCATCATTGTTGAATCTCCTCTTCTTGAAATGTCCATTCTTATTGTTTTGGTCCTAATTACCACCAAAGTGGTTACCACTTCTGGCCAGTTGATTTCCTCCACGCTTGTTGTCACCACTTTGATGACTGCTCTCATTGGTATTATCATTTTACCGGCTGCTCTCTTTTGGTTGCGTTGACTCGTTATCGCGCTCTACTAATTGAGCCGTATTTACAACATCTGAATACAAACACAGTTTATGAGAAATAAGATGTTGACGTATCTTCGGCTTTAAACCTCTTAAAAACATTCGCGTCATTCTCTCTTCATTATCTACCAAGTGGGATGCAAACCGGGACAACTCGACAAACTTTGTTTCGTACTGCGACACGGTCATATTATTCTGTTCCAACTTGATGAACTCCACCTCCTTTATGTGACGAATACTTTCAGGAAAGTACTTGTCGTTGAATAGTTCTTGGAACTTCTCCCAACACATTTTCAGTGTGGCAAGTTGAGTACGCTTTACCGATTCTCACCAGTAATCTGCCTCTCCTCGCAACATAAAGGCGGCAACGGGAACCTTTTGGTCCTCGTAGCATCCCAAGACATCAAATATCTTGGTGATCTGCTTTATCCATGCTTCCACTTTAAGTGGTTTTGGCTCTCCAATAAACTCTGGTGGTCCCAGCTCCTTGAACTGTTTAGCGGTGATCGTCCGAGAGTTTCCAGTGTTTCCACCTACATTTTGGACAGGAGCCCCTCTCGCCTGTTGTTGCATGAATTTCATAAAGCCTCTGAACATTCCATCATTCATTATTTGGTCAGTGTTGTTGTTTGTATGAGGATTGTCGCCTTCCTGATGCACATTACCCTGATTATTAATATGTGGGGAATCAACTGTCGCCTTTGCTCCATTGCTATTCTCAACATTCTCCAATGTCATTTTCAGATACTGCCACAAAACAAAAGGTTAATTGAAATGTAACATATTATCCCTATATTCTGACCGACCAATTAAATACAAAAAACTTAGGTAGGTCATAGTAGCGAAGGAATTCCCCGTCTCTCCCCTCCTAATTCTATTCTCACATCTTAGCCAGGGATCATATCCCTAAGCTTTGATACCAACTGTGATACCCCCAAAATAGGTATACATCACCTATTCTGAGTCGCCAAATACATGGTACAGAATACAAATACAATCGTTAATATACAACAAGAGAGCTGTGAGTTTTAATACAAATACTGTCTTCTAGACAATATTCACTCTCAGAATAAGTCCTCATTACATTTATTGTCACACTATTTAACAGAATAGTGAGGACTACTAATACTATCATCCGGTCCATCACTCCGTTCCCCGACTCGTCCCAGCTATATTCTCATTTCCTGAAGAGAACAATGAAAGAAAGGGTGAGCTCAACTAGCCCAGTAAGAAATATTATGACTAAGATAATACAGAATAAATTATCATTAGCCTTAAACAGTGTTAAACTGATACAATATAACAAACATCAAGTTTAACTGTAGCGGAACAAGCAATCCATTAGAAGAGTCAAGTAGAGAATAAAATCTACTATCTTCTATGATTTAAAAGGTTTTTCATGACTTTTATCGCTGAGACTCAGCTTAATAAATAATCCACATCATCCCTGCACTATGGCCAAGGATATTCATTAGTATCACAACCACAAATTATCCATGCACCACAGCCAAGGATATTCGTGTATTCATCAATGGTCATGATCATGCCAACAAATTTCCATCAATGCACTACGGGCCAATGAGGACTTTTACCACATCATTTGTAACATTACGGTCATGATTATACCGAATAATCCCTGGTCATAATCATACCAAGTCCATCTATGCACTACAGGCCACAGATGACTTTCAACATAATATAAACATAGAGATGATGACAATGATATAAGAATTCAATAAAACAAGTTCAAGAATTAATTTATCTAGGAACTAATAACGTCCAAATTGTCAACATGATACTGCTTTGTAGAGTAAAATTCAAGAATGCTCAGAAGAATATTTCCATGAAAAGATACTGGATGAAGCGTAAATATCAAGGATATTCCACTAATTTCATGGAGTATAGAAGTCAAAACTTTAACCAACTGAGTATAATAATGAATGGAATAACAAAAGAAATTACCATGCATGCGGTACTTCGCGTAGACAAGTTATTCCAGCAGAATAATAAGTAACGGAACCAGGTCAGGCGAAATTCACACCGACAGGATGTTCCAACATAATAATAATAAAGACGGAACCAGGTCCGGCGTAAAACGCAGAGACAGGATATTCCAACAGAATAATAATAAATACGGAACTAGGTCCGGCGTAAAACGGACAAACAGGATATTCCAACAGAATAATAATAAAGACAAAATAATAGAAGAATGTCACCAAGTATAGGGTAGTCCGCGTATACTGATTATTCTAGCAGAATAATAAAGAATGGAATAACAGAGGTTTTCTTCATGAATACAAAAGAAATAATACTCATTACCATAAAAGAAACTGAATATAAGAGTAGGAATGTAACAGAATACTTTTCTATAGTTTTTTTTATAATTTCTCTCTCTAGAGTTTCAGTGAATTCGTAAGAAATAATGAAGGAATGAGCTTCTATTTATAGAAGAATGGACTGCATAGTAACTAATTCATGAACGGTCCAGATTGATTTACTTTTAAACGGACGGTCCAGATTGGTTTACAATAAAATATAATATATTCTATTTAAAATCTAATAAAACAAAACTTATAAAATATAAAACTTACCAATTCTACAACCAAATTCCTCCACTAACATCCTTTTCAAACACACATCCACACACTTATTATATATATAATATACTAACAATAATACTCCCTCCCACACACGCACACACTCCCCCACCCACCATTCCCATCATCACTTTTCTTTTATATATATATATATATATATATATATATATATATATATATATATATATATATATATATATACATAATACACACATATATATAAGAAATAAAACGAAATTGAGATAACTTTCTCCGACTGTTTTAAAAAAATGGGTAAGTAGGGGTCCAAATAATAAGAAAAATTTATAACAATTACTTCATAAAAAATTTTTTCTCAATATTTTAACAACATTTATTATCATTATTATAATTCACAATATTAATCGACCAGGACGTTCCCAGGAAAGAGGGGGCTTTCCAATAAGGATTTCTCCCTATTGGCGCGCAATTAGGTGACCAACCCTCTCACTGACAAAACTTATAGACATCGTTAATATTGTAAATAATAATATTAATAACCTTGTCATCTCAATTATTGATTTAATAATATATAAAATATTGACAATAATTGAATCAAATAACGTGAGATACTATGCAGCAATTACTGTAACAATAATTGAACAAAACTGAGTGACTTCTCACGTAAGCATCAATAATCAATATCGTGTGCTACTGTGCAACTACGCGTACTACTGTACTTTTAACACCGGGTGTTTCAACAGTTAACGGTAAAACTTTCGCCGTTATTTTCATAAAGTATTTTTGTCGTTTTCTCAATCCGACAAAAATTCCGTTGTGGGGTCCACCAATGGTTGTGTCGTTGTACGAATATTTCATTTTAAAATGAATATTCCCCGACCAATCGAATATTATATAACAGCTTGTGTACTTTGCAAAATTTATAAATATTACCCATAACTATAACATTATATCAAATTCATTCCATAATATTCAAAATGATATTTATAGAAAATTCATCTTTATTTATAAAAGTTGGGGTCTTACAAATCCAGATCCAATAGGCTGAATCTGTGATCACATGATTCCTAGGCGCACATGATACCGCAATTTGTATGAAAGCGGTAAGAAGGTATACATATAAAAGCTATAAATATATATATATACAGACATGATCACCAACCACGAAGTACCTCCATGAGGGATCAAAAATGTAAATAAAGCTATAAAAGCTATCAACCACCACGAAGAAAACTCCAGGTGGGACAAAACGTAAATAAAGCTGTAATACTATCAACCACCACGGAGGGAACTCCAGGCGAAACAAAATGTAAATAAAGCTGTACAAAGAAATCAACTGCCACGAAGTGAACTCCAGGCAGGACGAAACGTAAAGAAAGCTGTAAAAGTAATCAACCACCATGAAGTAAACGCACCGGATGTAAAATCCAGGCTCATTGAACAGAGTTCGACAACAGTTCATATATATAAGTATATATATATATATATATAAATATATATATAACTGTGTGTCGGACTCTGCTCTATGGCTATATATATATATATATATATATATATATATATATATATATGGCTCATCGAATATATATATATATATATATATATATATATATAAGCAAATAAACGCTTCAGACTGATGTCTAGGCTCAATCGAGGCATAACTCGATAATGTTAGTCCATATATATATATATATATATATATATATATATATATATATATATATATATATATATATATATATATGTATGTATGTATATACAAACTGAAATAAAACCACGGACCGAAGTCCGGCCAAACACACGCAACACGACTCTCAACGTGAAGAAGGGTGTGTGCAAAGATGAAGAGAAAGGCTTTAAAGTGTATGAGAAAGCTTATAGTGGGTTGCCAAAGAAGGCTTCTATATCTTTAAAGTAGATTAAACTCGGCTCCCGCCGGTACAAAAGTAGCTATATATGAGCTCATAAGTGTTTAAAATGGGAAAGCACTCAGTATATTGCAAGTGCGAAGCAAATTTGACAGGGTTTCCTCGCTCTTTCTCTTCTTAAAATGGCCAACCCAAGCCCTCTATTTATAGAGGGGGGAGCCGTAGGTGTACCTGAGGCTGCCCGAGTTGCCCCGGGTTTCTCAGTTCGGGTTGTCTCGTAGTACGTGCACGTAGGCACTGCAATGTCTGCTCGAACTTTCGAAATTGCAATCCGGGCATCCGACTGAGGTATACAGGACCTATTTCTAACCGCCATTGTCGAGAGTTGTACAATGGCATGGGATTATAGTTTGTACGAAGTCATTGAAGATGGGACGATGCCCTCCGATTTTCGAGCTTCAAATTCTATCCGTTACCCCGCATAATAGTCACTCGGGATTGGTTTGCCTTGATTCTTGTGGGACATCATTGTGTAGAGAT
The DNA here is from genome assembly GCA_016801055.1 of Panax notoginseng. Taxonomy (NCBI): domain Eukaryota; kingdom Viridiplantae; phylum Streptophyta; class Magnoliopsida; order Apiales; family Araliaceae; genus Panax; species Panax notoginseng. The sequence continues at coordinate 96,609,015 of CM029021.1, read as the reverse complement.
ATGTGTATGAAATGTTGAGACGACGTGATGTGGCTTTCGAGTGGCGAGATGATGCCTTGGCCCCTCACCAGAGGTATCGCTAGTTTGGGCTGATAAAGCAGACGTTGCTCAGGTTTATTGCTGAGATTAAACTACTGCAAGTGTCGAAGGTCCTCGGTGTCAACTCAGAGGTGTGCATGTCCTCCCGGTGTTATCTCTGGGTTGGTACTGGTCTGATCACCAAGGTTGGTAGCTATTCCTATGATTGGGATTTAGACTGGATACCTCGAGGTTATCTCTGAGATTAATCGGTCTTTTTCGGTGTGTGTTCCGGTATTGGATCAGCACGCCTCGGGGTTATCTCCGAGGTTGGAGTTGTTACTCCCAGTGTGTGTTCTGGGGTTGATGATTAACTTCCGGTAGTATTCGGAATGGATATGAACTGTCTTCTAGGGTTCCCTCTTGAAAGACGAATATGTCCTCCTGCAATATTAGTGACAAGTGTGCAGAAAATTTTGAGTGTCTACAAGAATGTTGTACTGGTGAAGTACTAATTGAGTTGTTTAAACATATTGTAGGATATCTGGAAAAGATCAAATGAGTGCAGAGATGTTAGCGGCTGTTGCACCAAATCCAGAAGTTGAGGTGCCAACTTAAAGTGAATCAGTTGAAAAGGTGGGAGAAGATGAACCTATGATTAATCTGGGGAGCAATCATGACGATTATCCCGAGATGTATCTGAATGGAGATGAGGAGGCAGAGTCTGAAGAAGCTAAGGTGGAGTTAAAAAAATAAGATCAAAGTTGGAGAACAAGATCAAATATCGGCAGACGTTCAAGAACTCCGGAGTAAGGAGTTTCTCTTGGAGGAGTTATGAAAAACGGAGCAAGCGTTACGCGAAATAATTGAAGAACGGAACGAGCTGAAGGCGCGGGTGGAAAGGATGAAGACTTAAGGTGGTCGATCGTCTAAAAGGACAATCAAGCAGCAGAAAGGAAAGAAAACGAGAAAGAGGGACAACGACAGCCCTAATTCTGAAAAGTCAAACTCGAAGAAGAAGCAAGCTTGTAGCAAGTGTGGGAAGACTCACGCGGGAGAATGCATGATGTGGAAGAACGCGTGCTTCAATTATAAGCAAGAAGGACATATTTCCCTACATTGTCCTATGCCGAATATGAGGAAGTGTTATTCATGTGGGAGGACGGGTCACGGATTCAACAAGTGTCCCATCAAGAAGAAGACTGGTGAAGGGAATGGACGATAGACAACTTAGATATAAGCGGTAGTAACTTTTGGTAGTAGGTTATGATATTAAGTGTTGTAATATCGAGAACGATGAGTGAACATATATAAATATAAATATGTTTGTATGAATGAAATCTTTATTTTCTATATGAATATAAGATTAAGATTAATTTGTGTGTTCTTAAAACTCATAGTTATTGTAAGTTAATAACTCATAATTATATGAAATGTTTTGAACCCCTCAGCGAATGGACGCCAAATGTATGACTAGGATAAGTTCATACACTCATATAATTGTGGCAAGTTCTTGAACTCATAAGTGTGGTAAGTTTGACGAACTGGGAATAACTATGTGTGAATGGAGAATTACAAATTTGTGTGTAATGTTGTGTTGTTAATCCTGATATGATTTAAAAAGGGATATTAATATGTGTTAAGTACTAAATGTGCTATGAACTATGTGAATAAATATTCGTTTATATATGAGAATTATGTGTTGAATTCTTATTGTGTTAAGAATTTGTGTAGAGAAAGAGAATTAATGTAAGATTTTTATTTAAATCAGGTCATGCTGCCTAGACGACAAAATCGAAATCAAAAGGAAGAGCAATCGGTGAATAATGAAGGAGGTCAAGCTGACCCAATGCAAAACTTTGCAAATATGATAGCCGAAGCTATGGGAAATAGAGCTCCAGTAAGAAGATGAAGAGCGAGAGAACAACCAACTGATAGATTGGCAAATTTCAAAGACTTTAAAGCGGTAGGACCGCCAGAATTCAAAGGAACCATGGATCCAATTGAAGCCCAGACTTGGGTAAAGAAGATGGAGAAAGCATTCGTTATTGCCAGCGTAGCGGAAGAGCAAAATACATCTTTTACAACGTACTTAATGAAGGGAGAAGCCAATTACTGGTGGGAGACTAATCAGGCAAGAGCCGGTACAGTTGTGGTGACTTGGACAAGATTTAAGGAGTTATTCTTTAAGAACTACTTTTCACCGAGTATGCAGTCCAGGATGGAAGTCAAATTTTTAGAACTGAAGCAGGAAAATATGTCAGTTTCGGAATATGCTGCCAAATTCAACGAGTTGGCGAGATTTGCACCTCATCAGGTGGACACAAAGGCGAGAAAAGCGAGAAGATTTGAGAATGAACTGAAGCCGAGGATATTCAACAAGGTAGCGGTATTGCAGATAAATATGTTCGCGGCTTTGATGGAGAAAGCGTTAATTGCTGAAGGAGGGAGCTAAGATACGTCTCGATTTCATCAGGAGAAGAAGAAGAAGACAAACGATGGAGGAAGCAGTGGTGGTAGTAATCTGAATAAGAGGAAATGGAGCGAGAATACCCAGACAGGTAATAAGACAGAAGGAAATAAACAAGGGAGGGATCCATGTGCAATGCGTGGGAAAAACCATTCTTGAGTTTGTTTGAAGAAGAAGGGAATTTGTTTCAACTGAGGTCAAGAGGGGCACATGTTGCCCAATTGTCCCAATTCGAAGAAGATACAAGGTTGCTTTGCGTGCGGATCGACTGATCATATGGTTCGGAACTGTCCAAAGAGGAATGTGGCAAAGGAAATTGGCAACAAGGGACCCGGTAGCGAAACCTTGGCAATTTGAGGACCTACACAGCCAGGAAGACCAACGGCTCGTACTTTCAACATGACAGCGCAAGATGCAGGGGTTGTCCAGGAGGTGGCGACATGTAACGATTTCGCTTAATACTTAAATTACGCAAGTAATATTGAGTTAGATAATTACTGTGAATTGTTTTCTTTTATAGACCCAAGTTACAAGTAAGAATATGAGACACAAAATTAATATTGTGTTGAAAAAAATGAATTGATGATACAACTTTAAAAGATTTTAGAGAATAAGAAAGCGGTGATTCCGAGGGAATCCTTTTAAGGAGGGGTGAATGTGATAACTCGGGATTTCGAATAATCAAAATTTTACGAATAATTTTTTTTTAATTTAATATTGACATTGACTGTTAATATTGTACTGAGTATCTGTGATATGAGTCTCAAGAATTAGTTAATATGTGTATTGACAAATAAATTAGAGTAAACTTGTGCTTAACAGCTTTAGAAACCCTAACCCTAATTTCTGGGTAGGGATTCGATAGAAAATATAATTAAAATGATTATATTAATATTGTTTATAATTTTTGATCAATGATTGATTGGATAAGGTTTAAAATTAGTAAACCCTAATAAGGGATTAGAAACCCTAATCTCAGTTTTAGAAAATCTAACGTACAATTAGTAACCCTAAATGAATGTTAGGAAACCCTAATTTTATATTCGGGAATCTTAAACCCTAATTAGGAAACCCTAATCCTATTTGGCAAGCTTGATGTGTTTATTAAACTTTGGTGTGATTAGGAATCCCTAATTTAATTAGGAAACCCTAATTTTAGTTTTAAACTTTTAATTTTATAATTTAAAAACCCTAATTAGAAAATCCTAGTAAGCTAAAGTTTTAAAACCTAAGGGTTAGAATCTTAGGGTTAAACCCTAAGGGTTTGTGCAATTGTCTAGTATGCCATTAAAATCATTTTGCTAAAGACCAAAATGCCCTTTTTCATTTTCTTTAATTGCTAACTTGTAAAATTACCAAGACCTTTAGTAGGTGAGCAACTACATTGACTTTGTGACACAAAACTCCAGCCAAATCAGTCCATAACATCAGATCATACATGCATATACATAATATATATAGATTAAAGAGAGAGAAAATACATGTATTTTCTCATTTTGCATACAAGCTCTCACCAACTCCCTCTCTCTCTCTCATGAAAAGCTCCAAAAATCACAAGTAGACCAGTCACTGAAACACCTTCTAGATCATCAATATCAGTTCAGTAGATCTAATATCAAAACTTTGCATAAGAATGGTATAAACCCTAGCTAGCCTTTGATATTGTATGCTTGTAAAAATTTTGTGTTTAAGTGTTTAATCATGTGTTATATGATGTCTTTAGATGATCTATGTTGATCCATTATGGATCCATAGCTTCAAAATCCTTTAAAAGTACAGATTTTCAAAACTGTCAAAAAACAAATTTTTTGTCCTGACAAGCAAATGTCAGGAGCCAAAGATTCATGTTCGTTTATGTTTTTTTTGATGTTTTAAAGTCTTAATATATAATCTGTCATGTGGTCTTTAATCTGCAAGTGGAATCAGTGTCGTTTGATGTCTAGATTTTTAGTTATTAACGGTCAAAACCCGTTGACCGGGCATGACCGGGCCAAATCTAGGTAACCCAAAAATGGTTTACTAGCGTCTGACAACGATTTCAAGCTCCCAGATCTATCAGGTTTTACGCGTTTTGTTGTTGTTGTTGAAATCTATCTATAGCCTGACATATGTATTGTATGTTTATGGCTTTATATCGTGTTAATAATGAACATATTGAATGTAATATAAGGTCAAAGTAGCCATCCGAGCCTAACTTAGCATATCTGGGAATTCCCAGAAACTCTGTGAACACCCTTTCTGTCAGAGTTTGACCAAGTGATATATTTTGATTATGTAACTGTTCCTTGACATGTGTACTATAGTTCTGAACCTTCATAACACACATACAATGACTGAAACATAAACTTAATTGAGCATGAAAGTGACCAGTCGAAGTTCTGGGTTTCTGGGGAAACCCAAGTATGGTCTGACAGTATGTTTGAGAGTCCAGATCGCTTTGTTGTGTTGTTGTTTGACAGAGATAAAAATTTATAACTGTAGTACTATATACTGACTACAAGATCAATGCTTGAGATAGCCCGGAACATGTTTATTCTACGAATTGCAAGTGGTTAAACAAGGAAGGTTGATAACGAAGCTGTCAGTGTTCTTGAGCTCAAGAACACCAACAGCGACGCTTTGTGTCGCTAAAGGCCTATAGCGACGATTTATTAGTTTTTATTTTTTGATTTTCCAAAAAATATTTAAAAATAGAAATAAATTATAAAATTTATTAAAAATGATTTTAAAAATTATTTTAAATTATGAGAAATAATTTTTGACCAATTGGAATATTTTTCTTTAATATTTATAATTATTTAAATATTAAAGGTATTTAATTTATTTAATTGGTGTATTAAATAAATTAGTGGAAAATAATTTAATATTATGAAAAATCATTTTAAATAACAATAATGTATTTAAAAATATTTTGAGTTATAGAATGTAACTTTTAGTAATTTTAGAGAATTTTCATTAATAAATTAATATTAATGATATTAGATTTATTTAATTAATAAATAAAATAATTAAGTTAAAAATGATTTTAATAATTTAAAAATTATTTTAAATAAGAATAAAGTGTTAGAAAAAATTTGGAATTATAAAATATAATTTTCAATATTTTTGGAGAATTCTCATTAAAAAATTAATATTAATGATATTAGATTTATTTAATTATTATATTAAATAAATGAATTAAAAATAATTTTATTGATTTAAAAATCATTTAAAAATGAAAAAAATATTTTAAAAATATTTTAAGTTATAATTAATGACTTTTAATATTTGAATGATAATTTCATTAATATTTAAATATTAATTGTGATTGTTTAAAAATGATTTTAATTAATTTAAAAATTATTTAAGTAGAATATTGATGATTTAAAAATGTTTTAAGTTATTAACAATAACTTTAATATTTTGACAAGTATAACATTAATATTTTTATATTATTAAATATTAATGATGATAAGATTATTTGATAATTAAATTATTTAAAAATGATTTAAGTGTTTGAAAAATTATTATAAATTATAATAATTGTTTAAATATTATTAAAAGATTTCAAAAAATATTATAAATGATATTTGACTTATCTAATATAATATTGAAGCTTTGAAACCAAATTTAATTGACAATAAATGTGTTAATTGTCGGATAGAGTGACCAGAATACCGAAAATGGACCGAAGTCCAACCAGATCGAACTAGTTAGACTTGTTAAGTGTTTATATAGGTTATAAATACTAATGTGGCTATGTGGTAATGTGCCTAGGAGACAGATTGACTGTGAATTTCAGTGTTACGTGTTATGAAATATTGTGCTAATTGTGAGACCGATATTATTGGTTAAATGTCTTTCAAACGCAGATAAGTTTATTGTGTAGCTGTAATCAACGCGGAAGGCAAGTTTCCTAACTCAACCTTGAGTTATATTCATTCAATTATTATAGTGGTTCATTATTGTTAATTATACCACGTCCAAGAATTTATTGTTGATTAATCGCAGTTAGTGCATGTTTAATAATTCAAATTGAATTATTGATTCAGAAAATATACATTCGTAGAATAACTATTGTTGGATACTTACATCCGTAGAAGCTAGTATTGACAGTATAGATAATTCATGTTTATTGCCGAATTGTGTAAAGATATGTCTGAGATAATTATTCTAGCTAGACGAACAATTGTTAGAACTTAATAGGTTCGAGAAGATAATTCAATTATTATTGACAGATTGATGCCAACTATTTCGGCTAGATCGAGAAGTAACTAAATATTTAAATCATAATTTTTTGTTGTTAAATCAAATTCTGATTCACAGACTGAGAAGAACAACCTTTTATATAACGAAAAACATTTTATTGGTCGTATATTCGACCTTTGCGCGTGATTAAGTATTATGCATAATATAGGGTATAATGAAGCTGATCACTTTATATACTTGTAGATGAGTATGATTTAATCTTTATGGTTATTTAATATACACTTGGGTATATCAAAGTATAACTTTGATAGTTACTCGAGAAGAGAAGTTCAAGATCCAATGGATCGCTTAGCATAAATCTGGAAAACATTTCACGTTGCTATTTCGTAAAATTAATTCTTGATTATTCATTTGAATATCGTAGAAAACCTTGAAAGCGTTTTACTCTTTCATTATCAGATTATTGTTGCGTAGAATGCGAGAAGACTTTGTAAGACCCCAACTTTTATAAATAAAGATGAATTTTCTATAAATATCATTTTTGAATATTTTGGAATAAATTTGATATAATGTTATAGTTGTGGGTAATATTTATAAATTTTGCAAAGTACGCAAGTTATTATATAATATTCGATTGGTCGGGGAATACTCATTTTAATAGTGAATATTCGTACAACGGCACAATCATTGGTGGACCCCACAACGGAATTATTGTCGGATTGAGAAAATGACAAAAATACTTTTTGAAAATAACGGCGGAAGTTTTACCGTTAACTGTTGAAACACCCGGTGTTAAAAGTACAGTAATACGCGTAGTTGCACAGTAGCACACGGTATTGATTATTGATGCTTACGTGAGAAGTCACTCAGTTTTGTTCAATTATTGCTATAGTAATTGTTACATAGTATTTCACGTTATTTGATTCAATTATTGTCGATATTTTATATATTTTTAAATCAATAATTGAGATAACAAAGTTATTAATATTATTATTTGTAATATTAACGATGTCTAGAAGTTCTGTCAAGGAGAGACTTGGTCACCTAATTGCGCGTCAATAGGGAGAAATCCTTATTGGAAAGCCCCCTCTTTCCTGGGAACGACCTGGTTGATTAATATTGTGAATTATAATAAAGGTGATAAATGTTGTTAAAATTATTAAGGTGATTTTTATGAAGTTTTGCTTATTTTATGGACCCACATTTACCCATTTTTCAAAGTACTCGGTAGAAAGTTTTTTGGTATATATCGATATATATATATATTTGGTTGGGGCCACTAGTGGGATGAATGATTTTGGTGGAGGGATTTTCACCCGTGTATGGGGTGGAGTGGTGGAGTGATGGGTGTATTTATATATATTAAATGTGGGTGAGTGGGTTGTGGTGTGTGTGAATATTAAGTATTTATATATGTTTAATCATGTGGGTGGGAAATGGTGGGGGAAATGATGTTGCTTTACAAAAGTTAATTAGTATTATATGTATATATATGTTTATAAATGTGTGGTTTATATATATATATATATATATATATATATATATATATATATATATATATGTATTATAATTTTGCTTTATTCTTATTGGTTGGTTGATTGACAATTGGTGTCTGTGGGTTACAAAAAAATTTCATCCGATTATATAATTGTTGCATCTGTGAGAAAAATCCTTACACAGTGCCTTTCCATTCTCCTATAAATAGAAGGTCATTTCTTTATTATTTCTTACGAATTCACTGAAACTCTATAGAGAGAAAATTATAGAGAGAAAGAAGAAGAGCAGTCTGTTGCCTTTCTTTTCATATATCCAGTTTCTTCTAAGTTAAGGGGCATTATTTTTTTTGTATTCATGAAGAGAACTTCTGTTATTCCATTATTTATTATTCTATTCGAATAACCTGTATACGCAGGCTACCCTATACTTGGTGAAATTCTTCTGTTATTCCATTCTTTATTATTCTGTTGGAATATCATGTCCGTGCGTTTTACGCCGGACCTGGTTCCATTCTTTATTATTCTGTTGGAATATCCTGTCTGTGTGTTTTACGCCGGACCTAGTTCAATTCTTTATTATTCTGTTGGAGTATCCTGTCTGTGCGTTTTACGCCGGACCTGGTTTCGTCTTTATTATTCTGTTGGAATATCATGTCTGTGTGTTTTACGCCAGACCTGGTTCCGTTATTTATTATTCAGTTGGAATAACCTGCCTGTGCGGTCTATCGCATGCCTGGTGATTTCTTTTGTTATTACATTCTTTATTATACTTAGTTGGTTAAAGTTTTGACTTCTATACTCCATGAAATTAGTGGAATATCCTTGATATTTGCGCTTCATCCAGTATCTTTTCATGGAAATATTCTTTTGAGTATTCTTGAATTTTACTCCACAAAGAAGTATCATGTTGACAATTTGGACGTTATTGGTTTCTGGATAAACTAATTCTTGAACTTGTTTTATTGAATTCTTATATCATTGTCATCATCCTCATGTTTATATTATGTTGAAAGTCATCTGTGGCCTGTAGTGTATAGATGGACTTGGTATGATTACGACCAGGGATTATTCGGTATAATCATGACCGTAATGTTACGAATGATGTGGTAAAAGTCTTCATTGGCCCGTAGTGCATTGATGGACAGTTGTTAGCATGATCATGACCGGTGATGAATACACGAATATCCTTGGCCCGTAGTGCATGGATAATTTATGGTCGTGATACTAATGAATATCATTGGCCGTAGTGCAGGGATGATGTGGATTATTTATTAAGCCGAGTCTCAGCGATAAAAGTGATGAAAACCCTTTTAAATCATAGAAGATAGTAGATTTTATTATCTACTTGACTCTTCTAATGGATTGCTTGTTCCGCTGCAGTTAAACTTGATATTTATTATATTTTATCAGTTTAACACTGTTGAAGGCTAGCGATAAATTATTCTGCATTATCTTAGTCATAATATTTCTTACTGGGCTAGTTGAGCTCACCCTTTTGCTTTTATTGTTCTCTTCAGGAAATGAGAACGTAGCAGGAACTTGTCGGGGAACAGAGTGATGGTCCTAGATGGTGCATTAGTAGTCTTCACTATTCTGTGAAATAGTGTAATAATAAATGTAATGAGGACCCCATTGAGATTGTATATTGTCTAGATGACAATATTTGTATTAAAACTCACAGCATATGTTTAGTCATATTTTACACGACTATTGTATAATTAAGTTTGTGACGCCTCCAAAATTAGGTATACATCACCCATCTTGGGTCGTCAGATACATGGTACAGAATACAAATACAACTTACTAATACAACTGTCGTGTACAATACGACAAAACATAAACTACGAGTTTGAATACAAATATTATCTTCTAGAGAGTATTCATACTCAAAAGGGGTCCTCATTACATTTATTAACACACTATTACATAGAATAGTGAGGACTACTAACTAATACTATCATTCGAACCATCACTCCGTTCCCCGACTTGCCCCAGCTACGTTCTCATTTCTTGAAGAGAACAGTGAAAGAAAGGGTGAGCTCAACTAGCCCAGTAAGAAATATTATGACTAAGATAATGCAGAATAAATTATCATTAGCCTTCAACAATGTTAAACTGATAAAATATAATAGATATCAAGTTTAACTGCAGCGGAACAAGTAATCCATTAAAAGAGTCAAGTAGAAAATAAACTCTACTATCTTTTATGATTTAAAAGGTTTTTCAACACTGTGATCGATGGGACTCATCTTAATAAAATAATCCACATCATCGAATCACCCCTGCACTACGGCCAAGGATATTCGTGTATTCATTAATGGTCATGATCATGCCAACAACTATCCATCAACGCACTACGGGCCAATGAGGACTTTTACCACATCATTTGTAATATTACGGTCATGATTATACCGAATAATCCCTGGTCATAATCATACCAAGTCCATCTATGCGCTACAGGCCACAGATGACTTTTAACATTTTATAAACATGAGGATGATGACAATGGTATAAGAATTCAATAAAACAAGTTCAAGAATTAATTTATCCAAGAATTAACAACGTCCAAATTGTCAACATGATACTGCTTTGTGGAGTAAAATTTAAGAGTACTTAGAAGAATATTTTCATGAAAAGATACTGGATGAACCGCAATTATCAAGGATATTCCACTAATTTCATGGAGTATAGAAGTTAAAACGTAACCAACCGAGTATAGTAAAGAATGAAATAACAAAAGAAATCACCCGACATGCGATAGACCGCACAGACAGGTTATTCTAACAGAATAATAAATAATGGAACCAGGTCCGGTGTAAACGCACAGACAGGATATTCTGACAGAATAATAAATAATGGAACCAGGTCCGGTGTAAAACACACAGACAGGATGTTCCAACAGAATAATAACAAGACGGAACTAGGTCCGGTGTAAAACACACAGACAGGATGTTCCAACTGTATAATAATAAAAACGGAACCAGGTCCGGTGTAAAACACACAGACAGGATGTTCCAACAGAATAATAATAAAAATGGAACCAGGTCCGGTGTAAAACACACAGACATGATGTTCCAACAGAATAGCAGAAGAATGTCACCAAATATAGGGTAGACCGCGTATACAGGTTATTCCAACAGAATAATAAATAATGAAATAACAACAGTTCTCTTCATGAATAAGAAAGAATAACACCCCTTATCGTTTTAAAGAAGAGCTGAAATAAGAAAGTAGTTAAGTAGCAGAATACTCTTCTTCTCTCTCTCTATAGTTTCTCTCTATAGTTTCTCTCTCTAGAGTTCAGTGAATTCGTAAGAAATAATGAAGGAATGAGCTGCTATTTATAGAAAAATAGAATGCATAGTAACTAATCCATGAACGGTCCAGATTGATTACTTTAATCTGACGGTCTATATTTAAAGAAAAATCTTTTAAATAAAATATAATATATTCTATTTATAGAATAACTTTAATAAAGTATTCTGTTTTATATAAAAAGATGTTTCTGTTTTATTACGTTAATAATACGAATAAAACAAAACGTCACTATCGCTAAATAATTCATATTATTAACTGACAATAATTGAATCAAACTAAGTGACTTCTTACATAAGCATTAATAATCAATACCGTGTGCTACTATGCAACCACACTTATTACTGTACTTTTACTACCGAGTAGTTCAACAGTATCAATGGTAAAACTTCCGCCGTTATTTTTAATAAAATATTTTTGTCGTTTTCTCAATCCGACAATAATTCCTCTGTGGGGTCCACTAATGATTGTGCCGTTGTACGAATATTCCCTGTTAAAACGAATATTTCCCGACCAATCGAATATTATATAACAACTTGCGTACTTTGCAAAATTTATAAATATTACCCACAACTATAACATTATATCAAATTAACTCCATAATATTCAAAAATAATATTTATAGAAAATTCATCTTTATTTATAAAAGTTGGGGTCTTACAACCTCCCCTTCTTATGAAATTTCGCCCTCAAAATTAGGGTACGTACCTGGTATGTCGAAGAGGTAAGGATACCTTGATTTCATTTCAGATTCTAACTCCCAAGTCATTTCCTCAACATCGTGGTTTCTCCACAAAACTTTAACTTGAGGTATAACCTTGGAGCGTAGAATATGTTCCTTCTTATCCAAGATTTGAACAGGAACTTCTTCATACGTCAAATCCTCCGCTATTTCGTCCGGTTCTAACTCAATAATGTGGTTCAGGTCTTCCACATATTTCCGTAACATGGATATGTGAAAAACGTTATGAACACGAGACATACTTGGCGGTAAAGCGAGTCTATAAGCCACAGTTCCTATTCGATCGAGGATTAAAAATGGACTGATGAATCGAGGATTGAGCTTTCCTCTCTTTCCAAATCTCGTAACTCCTTTCAATGGAGCAACACGTAAGAACACATAATCTCCTATATCAAATTCCATGTCCTTTCGATTAAGATCAGCATAACTCTTTTGTCGATCTTGTGAGGTTTTTATACGTTGTCGGATCGTTTGAATCTTTTCTGTAGTCATACGTACCAACTCTGGTCCCAACAACGTTGCTTCACCCACCTCATCCCAGCATACTGGAGAACGACATTTTCTTCCATACAATGCTTCGAATGGAGCCATGCCAATACTTGCTTGATAACTGTTGTTATAGGAAAACTCCACCAATGGTAAGAACTTGTCCCAACTTTCCTTGAAGTCAAAGACACAGAGTCTTAATAGATCTTTAAGAGTTTGAATAGTCCTCTCTGATTGTCCGTCCGTCTGAGGATAATATGTTGAACTAAATCGTAAATCCGTGCCCATAGCTTTTTGTAAACTAACCCAAAATCGTGAAGTGAATCTTGAGTCTCGGTCAGAAACTATGGATACTGGCATACCATGCAGTCTTACAATCTTGTTTATGTACATACGAGCAAGACGTTCAAGTGTATAAGTTTCTCGTATCGGTAAGAAATGAGCAGACTTGGTTAATCTATCAACAATGACCCAAATCGCATCAATACCTTGAAAAACCCTAGGAAGACCGGTAACGAAATCCATGGTAATGTGCTCCCACTTCCATTCTGGAATTTCAAGTGGTTGCAATGGTCCTTTCGGTACTTGATGCTTCGCTTTGACTCGTTGACAAGTTAGACACCTTGAGATAAATAACGCTATCTCTCTCTTGATATTGCTCCACCAAAATGTATGACGAAGATCATGATACATTTTGGAACTTCCAGGATGGATTGCAAACGGTGTGTTGTGCGCCTCCATCATGATTTCATACTTTAAATCAGGGTTGTTTGGAATACAAAGTCTGGAGTTGACTCAAAGTATTCCTTCTTCATCGATTCTTGCTTCTGGCATAGCACCTTCTTACACTTTCTTCCTCATACGCATCAGCTCCAGGTCTGTAGCTTGAGCAGCTTTAACTTTATCGATTAAAGTTAGTTCTACTCGTATATTCGTCATCATCACATTGGTCCCTGAAGTGTTTAACTCTATCTCCATCCTTTGCAAGTCAAACAAAATGGGCCTTTGTGTTGACAATATCGCACTCGTACTTGCATATGATCTTCTACTCCATGCGTCAGCTACCACATTCACTTTTCCAATATGGTATTGAATGGTATGATCATAATCTTTCAACAGTTCAAGCCAACGTCGTTGTCGCATGTTGAGTTCCTTTTGAGTGAAGAAATATTTGAGGCTTTTATGATCCGTAAAGATCTCCACCTTCTCCACATACAAGTAATGCCTCCAAATTTTAAGTGCAAAGACAACAGCTGCCAACTCTAGATCATGAGTAGGATAATTCCTCTCATATTCCTTGAGTTGTCTTGATGCATAGGCTATGACTTTTTCATGTTACATGAGAACGCATCCCAACCCTTTGCTCGAAGCATCACTATAGATGACAAATCCCTCCGAGCCAGATGATATTGTTAGAACAGGTGCTGAAATGAGTCTCCTCTTGAGTTCTTGAAAACTCTTCTCACATTCTTTGCTCCAACCGAACTTTGTATCTTTCCGAGTCAGCTGAGTTAATGGAGTACCGATTCGAGAAAATCCTTCCACGAATCTCCGATAATAACCAGCTAAACCAAGAAAGCTACGTACTTCGTTCACTGATTTAGGTTGCTCCCAACTTTGAATAGCTTCAATCTTTGCCGGATCAACCGATATTCCACAACTTGATACTACGTGCCCAAGGAATGCTACCTCCTTCTGCCAGAACTCGCATTTTTTTAACTTGGCATAAAGCTTGTATTCACGAAGCTTTTGGAGTACCAGCCTCAAGTGTTGCTCATGATCTTCACGGCTTTTGGAATAAATAAGGATGTCATCAATAAAGACGACCACAAAGTGATCCAAATATTCTTTGAATACCCGGTTCATCATATCCATGAAGGCAGCAGGAGCATTAGTCAATCCAAAGGACATGAATAGAAATTCATAATGCCCGTACCGAGTTCTGAAAGCCGTCTTTGGAATATCCTCAGTTCTAACCTTCAGCTGATGATATCCAGAATGAAGATCGATCTTTGAAAAGAATTATGCTCCTTGCAACTGGTGAAACAGGTCATCAATACGTGGCAATGGGTACCTATTTTTGATGGTGACATGATTCAACTCCCGATAACCAATACAAAGTCGCATACTTCCATCTTTCTTCTTCACGAATAGAACAGGAGCACCCCAAGGAGAAGTACTAGGACGGATAAAGCCAATGTCCAACAATTCCTGCAGTTGGATCTTTAACTCCTGAAGTTCAATAGGAGCCATTCGATATGGGGCTTTGGAAATGGGTTTTGTACCGGGTTCAAGGTCGATACAAAATTCAATTTCACGCTTTGGGGTAGGCCAGGAAGTTCTTCAGGGAATACGTCAGGAAATTTATTAACAATAGAAATATCATTCAAAACTGACGTATTTTTGTTCAGATCCGTGACATGAGCTAAGAAAGCTCGACATCCATTTTTCAATAAACGAATAACTTTATGGCTTGAGATGACAGTGATTGATTTTAATGGTTTGGTTGCTTGAATTCGCAAAATAGGTCGATTAGGAATATGAAAGCTAACAACCTTACGAAAACAATCAATTTTTGCATGATGAGTAGTTAACCAATCAATCCCTAGAATCACGTCAAATGCAAGTATTTTTAATGAAATCAGATCGACAGGTAATGTGTGGGTACCAACTTGAACCAAACAAGACTTATAAACCGTGGATGTAATGAAGGTTTCTCCCAATAGAGTTTCAACAGATAAATCAAAGTCTAATTTCTCCAGAGTCAAATTTAATCGATGAGCGTAAGTAGGAGAAATAAAAGAATGGGTAGAACCGGTATCAAATAAAGTATAGACTTCGTTAGAGTTTATGATAAGCTTACCCGTGATGACCTCATTCGGGTTCCTTGCTTTCTGGGAGGTCACAACAAACGCTCTCCCTTGCACTACCGGTTTTGACTTTTCTGGGACGGCCTTTGGTGTCTCCATCTTGGCTGAACTTGTTTTTGGTAAACGACAAAATCGAGCTAAATGACCTTCTCTTCCATAATTATAACATGCTTTAGACGGCATCGAGCAGTTTGGACTGATGTGCCCCTCCCCTTCGCATTTGAAACATATGATAGGTGGTCGTTCTCCTTCCTTAACAACGGGTGCTGGTGCTGACGTCTTTCCATCATTGTTGAATCTCCTCTTCTTGAAATGACCATTCTTATTGTTTTGGCCCTAATTACCACCGAAGTGGTTACCATTTCTGGCCTGTTGATTCCCTCGACGCTTGTTGTCACCGCTTCGATGACTGCTCTCACTAGTATTATCATTTTGCCGACTGCTCTCTTTTGGTTGCGTTGACTCGTTATCGCGCTCCACTAACTGAGCCCTATTCACAACATCTGAATACAAACACAGTCTATGAGAAATAAGATGTTGACGTATCTCAGGTTTCAAACCTCGCAAAAACATTCGCGTCATTCGCTCTTCATTATCCACCAAGTGGGACACAAACCGGGACAACTCAGCAAATTTAGCCTCATACTGCGACACGGTCATATTATTCTGCTCCAATTTGATGAACTCCACCTCCTTCATGTGACGAACACTTTCGGGAAAGTATTTGTCATTGAACAGCTTTTGGAACTTCTCCCAAGACATCTTCAGTGCGGCAGGTTGAGTATGCTTAATCGATTCCCACCAGTAATATGCCTCTCCTCGCAACATAAAGGCGGCAAAGGGAACCTTTTGCTCCTCGGAGCATCCCAAGACATCAAATATCTTGGTAATCTGCTTTATCCATGTTTCCGCTATAAGTGGTTTTGCCTCTCCCTTAAACTCTGGTGGTCCCAGCTCCTTGAACTGTTTAGCGGTGACCGTCCGAAAGTTTTCAGTGTTTTCACCTATATTTTGGATAGGAGCCGCTCTCGCCTGCTGTTGCATGAACTACATAAAGTTTCTGAACATTCCATCATTCATCATCTGGTCAGTGTTGTTGTTTGCATGAGGATTGTCACCTTCCTGATGCACATTATCCTGATTATTGATATGTGGTGAATCAATAGTCGCCTGTGCTCCATTGCTATTCTCAACATTCTCAGATGCCATTTTCAGATACTACCACAAAATAAAGTTAATTGATATGCCATATATTATCCTTATATTATGACCAACCAATTAAATACCATGCAAATAAACTTAGGTAGGTCATACTAGCGAAGGAATTTCCCGTCTCTCCCCTCCTAGTTCTATTCTCACATCTTAGCCAGGGATCATATCCCTAAGCTCTGATACCAACTGTGACGCCCCCAAAATTAGGTATACATCACCCATCTTGGGTCGTCAGATACATGGTACAGAATACAAATACAACTTACTAATACAACTGTCGTGTACAATACGACAAAATATAAACTGCGAGTTTGAATACAAATATTATCTTCTAGAGAGTATTCATACTCAAAAGGAGTCCTCATTACATTTATTAACACACTATTACATAGAATAGTGAGGACTACTAACTAATACTATCATTCGAACCATCACTCCGTTCCCCGATTTGCCCCAGCTACGTTCTCATTTCCTGAAGAGAACAGTGAAAGAAAGGGTGAGTTCAACTAGCCCAATAAGAAATATTATAACTAAGATAATGCAGAATAAATTATCATTAGCCTTCAACAATGTTAAACTGATAAAATATAATAGATATCAAGTTTAACTGCAGCGGAACAATCATTCCATTAAAAGAGTCAAGTAGAAAATAAACTCTACTATCTTTTATGATTTAAAAGGTTTTTCAACACTGTGATCGCTAGGACTCAGCTTAATAAAATAATTCACATCATCGAATCACCCCTGCACTACGGCCAAGGATATTCGTGTATTCATTAATGGTCATGATCATGCCAACAACTATCCATCAACGCACTACGGGCCAATGAGGACTTTTACCACATCATTTGTAATATTATGGTCATGATTATACCGAATAATCCCTAGTCATAATCATACCAAGTCCATCTATGCGCTACAGGCCACAGATGACTTTTAACATTTTATAAACATGAGGATGATGACAATGATATAAGAATTTAATAAAACAAGTTCAAGAATTAATTTATCCAAGAATTAACAACGTCCAAATTGTCAACATGATACTGCTTTGTGGAGTAAAATTTAAGAATGCTTAGAAGAATATTTTTATGAAAAGATACTGGATGAACCGTAATTATCATGGATATTCTACTAATTTCATGGAGTATAGAAGTTAAAACTTAACCAACCGAGTATAATAAAGAATGAAATAACAAAAGAAATCACCCGGCATGCGATAGACCGCATAGACAGGTTATTCCAACAGAATAATAAATAATAGAACCAGGTCCGACGTAAACGCACAGACAGGATATTCCGACAGAATAATAAATAATGGAACCAGGTCCGGTGTAAAACACACAGACAGGATGTTCCAACAGAATAATAACAAGACGGAACCAGGTCCGGTGTAAAACACACAGACAGGATGTTCCAACAGAATAATAATAAAAACGGAACCAGGTCCGGTGTAAAACACATAGACAGGATGTTCTAACAGAATAATAATAAAAACGGAACCAGGTCCGGTGTAAAACACACAGACATGATGTTCCAACAGAATAACAGAAGAATGTCACCAAGTATAGGGTAGACCGCGTATACAGGTTATTCCAACAGAATAATAAATAATGAAATAACAACAGTTCTCTTCATGAATAAGAAAGAGTAACACCCCTTACCGTTTTAAAGAAGAGCTGAAATAAGGAAGTAGTTAAGTAGCAGAATACTCTTCTTCTCTCTCTCTATAGTTTCTCTTTAGAGTTCAGTGAATTCGTAAGAAATAATGAAAGAATGAGCTGCTATTTATAGAAAAATAGAATGCATAGTAACTAATCCATGAACGGTCCAGATTGATTACTTTAATCTGACGGTCTATATTTAAAGAAAAATCTTTTAAATAAAATGTAATATATTCTATTTATAGAATAACTCTAATAAAGTATTCTGTTTTATATAAAAAGATGTTTCTGTTTTATTACGTTAATAATACGAATAAAATAAAACGTCATTATCGCTAAATAATTCATATTATTAACTGACAACAATTGAATCAAACTGAGTGACTTCTCACATAAGCATTAATAATCAATACCGTGTGCTACTATGCAACTACACGTATTACTGTACTTTTACTACCGAGTAGTTCAACAGTATCAATGGTAAAACTTCCGCCGTTGTTTTTAATAAAATATTTTTGTCGTTTTCTCAATCCGATAATAATTCCGTTGTGGGGTCCACCAATGATTGTGCCGTTGTACGAATATTCCCTATTAAAATGAATATTCCTCAACCAATCGAATATTATATAACAACTTGCGTACTTTGCAAAATTTATAAATATTACCCACAACTATAACATTATATCAAATTAACTCCATAATATTCAAAAATGATATTTATAGAAAATTCATCTTTATTTATAAAAGTTGGGGTCTTACAAAGTTTGTATTTGAATTCTGTACCATGTATTTGTCGACTCAAGATGGGTGATGTATACCTATTTTGGGGGCGTCACAGACTTGTTTTTTATTCGTATACATTTATCGTATGTCTTAACTTGCGGGGCAAACTTGTTGCTCACCCTTGCTAAATAAAACTTTTCAGCTAGGGACGAAGTTGCAGAAGGCGCTGTGAAGAAGAACAAAGGAAAAGGCATAGCGATAAATTAGTATAATGAACAATATTATTATTATGTTATATTGTAAACCCTTTTTGTATATCTAAGCGGTATGTTTATAATGTTAAGGTTAGCGGACCTGGGACTAATGTATTAACATCATATGTTAATGTGATATGTATTACTATTTCTATATGAATGGGTAGTTAGATAGTATTATATTGTGGATCGTGAACACCAAACTTGGGGGTCAGGTAACCCAGATTTGGGGGTGTCACATCTAGTGAGAAACATTCTTCCACCTGATCTTACACGACAACAGAATAAAAAGTTTCTTCATGACGTCGAGTGGTATATGTGGGATGAACCTTACTTATTCAAACAGTGCATCGAAAAGATGATCAGAAGATGTGCGCCTTACAGTGAAGTGAGGAACATTCTATATGAATGCCACTCATCGACATATGGGGGACACTATGGTAGTGAGAGAAAAGCGGCAAAAGTGCTTCAAGCCGGGTTTTATTGGCCTACACTATTTAAATACGCCCACCAATTTGTTAAAACTTGTGATAGATGTCAACGTGTGGGCAACATATCGAAAAGGAATGAGATGCCACTCCAAATGATCTTGGAAGTTTTGATGTTTGGTGCATCGATTTTATGGGGCCATTTCCTTCATCGTTCAGTAATCGGTATATATTACTTGCGGTGGACTACGTATCCAAATGGGTTGAAGTCGTAGCACTCCCGACTAACGTTGCCAAAGTTGTTCTTAAATTCTTGTAGAAGAACATTTTTACGAGGTTTGGCACGCCAAGAGCCATTATAAGTAATGAAGGTAGTCACTTCTGCAACAAATCGTTTACAGCGCTATTGGCAAAGTATGGGGTCAACCATAAGGTAGCTACAACAAATCATCCCCAAACCAGTGGGCAAGCTGAGGTTTCAAATAGGGAAGTGAAGAAAATCTTGGAAAAGGTGGTAAACCTGAGTCGAAAGGATTGGTCGCTCAGGTTGGACGATGCACTATGGACCTATCGAACTGCATATAAAACACCGATTGGGATGTCACCTTATCAACTACTATACATGAAAGCTTGTCACTTACCAGTCGAGTTACAGCACAAGGCCTATTGGCCTATTCAGAAACTGAACTTTGGTCAAGCAACGGTGGGTGAAAAGAGACTACTTCAGCTAAATGAGCTCGACAAATTTTAAATGCAAGCCTACGAGAACTTATAGTTGTACAAGGAAAAGGTCAAGAGATGGCACGACAAGAAATTGATACAAAGAACGTTTGAGCCTGGGAAATCAGTCTTATTGTTAAACTCACGGTTGAGATTGTTCCCAGGAAAACTAAAATCACGGTGGACGGGACCATTCACCATCAAAACAGTTTTCTCACATGGTGTCGTCGAACTCTACAGTCAAAATCCATTAGAGACTTTCAAGGTCAATGGTCAATGGTTAAAGAATTGCTGGGGTGGTGATTCAAATTGGGATGTCGTCAATATTACCCTCACCGATGCACAGTGATACAAGAGGCACCGTCGGGGTTACGATGTTAAAACTAGCGCTACTTGGGAGGCAACCCAAGCTCTAAACTCTTTCTCTTTTAATTATTCTTTATATTTTAGTTTATAATCTAGTTTAAATATGAAGTTTTTATAAAATTTTGACTCCATTTTTTGAATGATTCGCAGGATGAAGAAGGAAATTAGAGGCATTTTATTTCTGAACCCTAGCGCGGGCCACGCTACCCACTGCACAGTCATAGCGTGGGGCGCGCTACTACCCCAGACCCTTCCTGACATGCTAGCGCGGGTCGCTCCAAGTCGCCGATATCATAGCGCGAGGCGCGCCATTCCCAGCACGGGCCACACTATTGTTCATCATCCTACTGACCCCCTAGCGCGGGCCGCACTGCCCACTGCACAGACTTAGCGCGGGGCGCGCTACTACGCCAGTAACTCACAACCTTCTAGTGCAGGGTGCGCTATCTCCTGCAGATCAATGGCGCGGGCCGCACTGCTCGGCACACCCAGGCGCTGAACCGTTTTAATTACCGTGTCTGAAGCCATAACTATTTCCCCTTTCCTTTGTACACTTAACTTCCCCACTTCTCCTACACCCTTAAAACTTCCACCACTCCATAACTCCTATGATAATTCCACTACTCCATCACTCCTTCTCCTTTTCAACTTCCATTCACATTATACCCATACACTTTCCATCTCCCAACCCACGTTGGTTTTCCATCCCCTATATAAACTCCTACCATACAAGTAGTCAAATTCATATCAGATAAACACTACACTCCAATCCTAAATCTAATTCATTCAGTGCACAAATTCATTAAAATTGGGACATCTCTACAAAGAGGGAAACACAAAGTTATTCTGGTAAGCAGAAATTACTTCATCTTCAATATTCTTCTCTTTTATTGATATCAATTGAGTGGAATACCTTGGAGATTCGATGCCCAAGGAGTGTATGTATGATTTCACATATTGGCTAGCAAGATAATACCAAACAACCTATTTTGTGGAAAGAACTCAATCCGCTCGCTAACTGTTTGATAAAAGTCCTGAACCAAATTTTGAGCCAAAATATCACCAGAAACACCATGTCTTCCCACAAAAGGTAACGCCCATCCACCTCCACTGGTTGGCCTCAATATGATCATACAAAGTTTGTTAGTGAGAGGGCCGCAGAACGATTCACGTCATCCGTTGACAAGAAGAATTTGGTGCTAGAACGTGGATTAAAGCCGGATGCTAATTTGGATGGTGATATGGCTTTGCAAATTGTAGAGCGTAATTGGTTTCAGTTAGTAGAACAACCACTTCCAGTAGCGATCAATATAGTGAATGAGTTTTACGCTAACGCAATGGAACATGTCAATCATGTAGTCATGGTTCGGGGTAAATCGGTGGCGTTTCATACCGAGGCTATCAATGCGTATTTTGGGTTAGAGGCACCACATACTGACCGATATGAAGATGGTTTGCCCGAGTTAGATGAGTTGATTGTCAGATTATGCAAACCAGGAACTCAATGGGTAATTCAAGCCCGGAACATATGAAAAGATAAGTTTTCCCCAATCCGCACTTAGTCGATATGGTAAAGCTTGGTATGCATTTATTTGTGCTCGTTTAATGCCCACACACCATTAACACGATGTAACTAAGGCACGAGCTCGATTATTATATGGGATAATTCACCACCATTTCTGTGTGAATAACTCCATTGCATTCTACAATGTCGATGTGGGGGAGTGTATTCAAGAGTCCATTAACCATTTTCTACGAGGGAGTACTATGGGAGGTGAGCTACATTGTTTCTTAATCACTGATTTATGCCATAAAGCTGGGGTGCAGTGGCAACCTTCTGAGCCTGTACAACACCCGATGGCAATAATCGATCATGCTACAATTGAGAGGTACAAGGCATGGGATGGGTCGAGATCACATTCACGTGGAGAAGGCTATATTATGATCCGGCAACCTTCACCCCCAGTTAGAGCGGAACCAATGCAAGAGCAACCACCTCGGGCTTTAAGGAATCAATTTTTGTGGTTGGCCCAACGTCAAGATCCAATGCATCAGTACAATGCAAATGCATTCGACACGCTTGCTGATGCGTTTTCCTGCTGCAATCCTACTGCACCTCCGGTATCCTGCCAACATATCCTCCTTTGGACGACGACGAGCAGTGACTCATTTTCAGGGAAGTCCTCGTACTTTTATTTGAATTATTTTGCTGTAATAAGGACATTACTTGATTTAAGTTTGGGGGATTATGTTTTCTTCCTGGTTAATTAATGAATTTTTTTAAGAATCATGTTAGTTAATTTGTTTAGTCTTTATAATTGTTCGTATTCACGACATAAAAAAATTTTACATGTAGTTTGCATGAATCCAGTTATTAGATTGTATACGTTGATTCTTGGCCAATGAGGAGATTGAATTTATGTAGACAAGTACATTACTAAGTATGAGAACCTTAACATAATTTCTATTATGAATTGGATCTTGTTCTGATTTGAAACTGGTATAAAACGGGTAGCACGTTAATAACATTTGTGTTAACGGATTAGTTCAAATTGATACATAAGGATTTTCTAAAGGATAATGGTAGTGTAAACGAGAAAATGAGAAGGATAGACAGTGAAAGCAAAAATTAGGCAAGAACCTAAGTTTGGGGGAAAATATGGGGTATATAAGCTTAATAAAAAAATAAAATAAAATAAACAACATGACTAGTTTTGTTTTGGGGCCTTTGTTACTTGAGAAAGTACGCCCGTAGGGGTGTCTTAACACCTAGCGCCCTAAGGTCTTTTATGGTTTGGGAGTTGTTGGTTGAAAGCTCGCTTAGGGGTATCACTTTTAGCCTAAGGGAATGAGACATTTTACAGTCATTGTAGACACTTGAAATTTTCTGCACACTTGTCACTAATATTGCAGGAGGACAGATTCCTCTTTCAAGAGGGAACCCTGGAAGACAGTTCATATCTATTTCGGATACTACCGGAAGTTCAGCATCAACCCCAGAACACACACTGGGAGTAACAACTCCAACCTCAGAGATAACCTCGAGGTGTGCAGATCCAATACCGGAACACATACCAGAGAAGACCGATTAATATCAGAGATAACCCTGAGGTATCCAGTCTTAGTCCTAATCATGGGAATAACTACCGACCTTGGTGATCACCCCAAGGAATGCAGTTGATAACCCCGGAAATGCTTGTTTCAAATGCAACCAGCTTCAATATCGGCGCTCACAACGAGACACCTAGTATCAACCTGGAGATAACACCGGGAGGACAGGCACACCTCAGAGTTGACACTGAGGACCTTCGACACTTGCAGCAGTCCAATCTCAGCAATAACCCTGAGCATAGTCTACTTTATCAGCCCAAACTGGCGATAGCTCTGGTGAGGGGCTAATGCATCATCTCGCCACTCTAAATCCACATCACATCGTCTCAACATTTTCATACACACATCTACACACAACGATGTCCCACAAGAATCAAGGAAAACCAATCCCGAGTGACTATTGTACGGGGTAACGGTTGGAATTTGAAGCTTGAAGACTGGAGGGCATCGCCCCATCTTCAATAACTTCGTACAAACTCTAATCCCATGCCATTGTACAACTCTCGACAACGGCGGTCCGAAATAGGTCCTGTATACCTCAGTCGGATGCCCGGATTACAATTTTGAAAGTTCGAGCGGACATTGAAGTGCCTACGTGCACGTCCTACGAGACGACCCGGCCCAAGAAACTTGGGGAAACTCGGACAGCCTCAAATACACTTGCGACTGGCCACAGGTACACCCGCGGTTCCCCCCTCTATAAAAAGAGGACTTGGGGTGGCCATTTTAAGGAGAGAAAGAGCGAGGAAGCCTTGTTAAATTTACTCCATACTTGCAATATACTGAGTGCTTTCCCATTTTAAACACTTGTGAGCTAAGATATAGCTACTTTTGTACCGGCGGGAGCCAAGTTTCATCCACTTTAAAGATATAGAAGCCTTCTTTGGCAGCCCACTGTAAGCCTTCTCACACACTTTAAAACCTTTCTCTTTATCTTTGCACACACCCTTCTTCACGTTGAGAGTCGTGTTGCGTGTGTTTGACCGGACTTTGGTCCGTGGTTTTATTTCAGTTTTATATATATATATATATATATAGACTAACATTATCGAGTTATGTCTCGATTGAGCCTAGGCTTCGGTCTGGAGCTTTTATTTACTTATATATATATATATATATATATATATATATATATATATAGACTAACATTATCGAGTTATGTCTCGATTGAGCCTAGGCTTCAGTCTGGAGCTGAGTTATGTCTCGATTGAGCCTAGGCTTCGGTCTGGAGCTTTTATTTACTTATATATATATATATATATATATATATATATATATATATATATATATATATATATGTATGTATGTATGTATATTTTCATTCCACCTTGAGTTTACTTCGTGGTGGTTTATCACTTTTACAACTTTCTTTACGTTTCGTCTTGCTTGGAGTTCACTTCATGGTAGTTGATTGCTTTGTACAGCTTTATTTACATTTTGTCCAGCCTGGAGTTCCCTCCGTGGTGGTTGATAGCTTTACAGCTTTATTTACGTTTTGTCCCACCTGGAGTTTCCTTTGTGGTGGTTGATAGCTCTTTATAGCTTTATTTACATTTCTGATCCCCCATGGAGGTGCTTCGTGGTTGGTGATCATGTTTGTATATATATATTTACAGCTTTTATATATATACCTGCTTACTGCTTTCATACAAATTGCAGTCGCCTAGGAATCATGTGATCACAGATTCAGCCTATTAGATCTAGATTCGGTTCCCGTGATGGACATTTTCAGCTGTAAGCAGCTTGTAAATTATTCTGTGGTGTCTGAATTTCCTCAGATGGTTTTCATACCCACGAGGAAGTCGGCATTTTTTTGTACATTATTTTCTTATAGATGCTTCGCATCTCGACAATAAAATCAATCAAGCTGAATATTGAATAAATAGAAGTATTAAAAGGTCTCAATTACTATTGAGCATCAGGGTTTGAATAATCTCTTTTATAAAACATCATTGCCATATCTTGCTATAAACTGAATTTTTACATAAATTAAAACCCTGTGTATATAGGTGCGAACGAGGCCTCGCACTACTTCCAACTAACAACACATTGACCCACACACACACACATTCAGATAATAGTTTCTTGGAAAGAGGCGGTCACCGTGGTAACACGGATGTCGGGGGGTGCCTAACACATTCCCTCCGCATAACCAAGTCCCCGAACCCTAATGAATCTCAGTTTCACCGACCTATATTTCAGTGTCACATCACTGGGTCAATGTGCAAACCTTATCTCGGTTGTGTTGGTACAACCATTTAAAAAACCAACTGGCGACTCTTAACAGTCCATCGTCGATATTATACATGTCGGACCTTTTTCACTTATTTTTTCAAACAAATCTCACCTAAAATGAGAACACCAAAGAACAAGTAACGGAAAAGGGATATCAAAAATCCCGACGTCAACATGTGGCGACTCTGCTAGGGACACCAATAAGAGGACTTAAGCTGCTATTACAATCTTTTCAAAACTGTTATCTGCTTGTGTGTGGATGCTACATTTACATTTATGATGAATGTGTACGAATGCATTTACTTATTGCACTTAGTGCCTCACACCATATTTGCTTATGATATTAGTGCTTCACATATGTTATCATTAGGCTATCCCGTCGGTGTTTGATTATTGGACTCGTAGGAAGACTAATTCCTGCGAAGCTCAGGAAAGGCACCACCCAAATTCGTTCCAGTTGAAAGACCAGATTGATTTTCTGTTGAGTAAATTGCGATGATTTGGGAACCTTCATGCCAAAAAGCCGTGAGAGTTACCTAAGATATGTCAGCCTCTAATAAACCCAAAACGGAGGAAAGTCTCTTCATGATTTCTCATTTTTAATTACTTGTAAGCACAATTACTTGTAATTTCATCCATATCTATCTCCATGTAATGAGAAATATTAAGAAATGTGTACACATACATATTTAAATTGACATGCTACAAACAGCTGACATCCGTTTTGCAGGATAAAATTCCTAAAATGGACACATCACATAGCATGTTATTATACACACATTCCCTAAAGACTAAACTATACAAGTCTTTCGTAGGGAACCCATCAGACCTATTACCCGGTCAAAATCGAAAAAGGCTGCAGGCCTACAGTCAACCATGTCGTCATCTGACCAGATTGACCTTAATCCAGTTTCTCGCAAAGAATTCGACGGATTAAGCAAACAAATTACATATTTGGTTGTTCTACTCAAAGAACTACACCAGTCTACTCAGGGTCCAAAGATACCCGTACATGCTGAATCCTCTACACAAAAAGGAGCCCAAGTCATTACAATACCTGAACTGCAGTTGGATACGACCAACAAAACACATGATGCTGCCCATCTCACAGGAGATCCAGACACCGGCCACATAAAAAAGAAAGTCCTCCAAATGGAAGAGACCCTTCGTGCTATCAAAGGAGTTGGAACACATGGGAGTGTTTCATATGCTGACCTTTGCATTTTCCCTGGTGTTCATTATCCAGAAACGTTTAAAACTCCTGACTTCAAAAAATATAACGAATTAGAAGATCCTTACACACATTTGAAGGTGTTTATTGGAGAACTTGGATCTTATTCAGAGGATGAAAAGCTCATAATACAACTATTCTAGAAAAGTCTAACTGGAGAAGCCCGTCCGTGGTACACAAGATTAGACAACTCAAAGATCCATAGCTGGGAAGAGCTAGCACACGCCTTCCTCACTAAATACTGCTTTTAGTCTCAGATGGCTCCTGATCGGTATCAAATTACCAAGATCAAGAAATAGTCTAACGAGTCTTTCAGAGAGTATGCTCAAAGGTGGAAATGCCTGGTTGCCCAAGTTATTCCTGCCATAACAGAATCAGAGATTGTCATGACTTTCATAGACATACAAGAAGCTCATTTCTATGAAAGAGTTTTAGGTGGCATCGGCAAACCATTTTCTGAAATGGTCAAACATGGGGAGATGGTTGAGATGGGATTGAAGTCCAGAAAAACTCAAAACCTAGCTGCCCTTAAAGCTGTTACTAATCACATCCAATCTAGAAACTATGGAAACAACCCCCGGAGGGTCCACAAAAAGAAAGAGGAAGATGTTTTCCAGATAGTACAGGGTCAAAAAGGCAATCAAAACATGCCTATTCAAAGGAGAAATTATACTCCCTTTCAAGCACAGTCTTCAAACCCTCCAATACCAAAAGGTGGAGAAGTCAAATGCCCTCGAGTATTCACCCTCTTAGGGGACACACTCGAGAATATTCTCACTCTTCTGACAACAAAGAAGAAAATTGCGCATCTTCTTCCACCAGCCAGCCCTAATGGGCGGGGTTTCAATGCGGCTCAGAAATGTGCTTATCATGCCGGGGCACCTGGACATGATACCTAAGATTGTTGGGCCTTGAAACACAAGATCCAAGACCTGATAAACAACGGTGAGATCGTGGTCTCCAAACCAGATCAGCCTCACGTTCAAGACAACCCTCTTCCTTAACACAAAGAAGAAGATGTCAACATGATCAATTGGAGCAATGGACAGAGTTCCAATTTCAACTGTGAATCCTCCCAGAACCTCAAAGATGGTGTTGATAAATGAGATGTTGACAAGTTCCAGTTCACAATGGAACGAAAGATGAAAGCTCTATACAAGCGAATTGAGGAATTGGCAGAATTGGTGACTTATCAGCATCAAGTGACACGCCAGTTAATCAGCCAGGAGCATGTCAGTCTCCTGCCTCTTGTCATGAATATTCCCTCGTCACTTTTAGAAAATGAAATGCTGGAAGACAAAGTGATAAATAAAGCAAATGCCAAAGCCCATCGGGATTTTTCCAACAAAAGGGAATTCCCATATCTGCGCCAACCTATGGAGGAAATCCTTTATATGCTAATCAATGAAGGAAGAATCAATTCCCTTCTACCTCCAATCAATCCCCATTTAGGATGGTATAATTCTGATGGAGTATGTCAATATCACTCCCATTCCCGCGGTCACATCACAGAAGAATGATGGGCACTCCGCCACCTTATCCAGAATTTAATTGACACTGGTGTCCTGCAACTAGCAGACGATGATACTGTACTACGTGGGAGTGAGAATACATGTCCTACAAAATGGAAGAGTTTGGTAGCAGTCAGATCCACTGAGGCTAATGACATTAACAAATTACTTACAATACCAATAATTCAACTCAGGGGAAGCAACAATCCTTTGAAAGTGGCCGCTCCTGAGCCAATCAACTTGCCATGCAAAGCACAATATCCTATTGTTAGCTTACGTAAAGTGTCGTGGAATTATGGAGAAGGTAAGGATCCACCTCACATACAACTGCTATAGTGTCGAAGGATAATCCACTGTATCTTCTCCAACGGGTGATGAAGTCTACCATCAAATCAAAGGGAAAAATACCCATGGAGAAGATTGAAAAATTCCTCCGCACTATGGGTCATAACAAAGCCAAGGTGGTTTTAAGCTTAAGAGAAGCTACACACCAAATTTCAATCATGGACTTGATCCTAACTTCCTAGGATCACCGAACGATCTTGCTGAAGGTTTTAGAAGAAGCCTATCTAACAACATCAGTTGCTACGAAAAAAATTCAACACTTGGTTGATCACATTTTCAACAACAATGTGATATCCTTTACTGATGATGACATACTGCCCGAAGGGACCGGTCATTGCAAGTCATTGCACATTGCGGTCTTGTCCTCCAGATACATGCTAGCTGGAGTCTTAATAGATGGAGGCTCATCTCTAAATATATGTCCATACGCTACCTTGGTGAAGATGAATATCAATCTCAACCGAATCCGGAGTAGCCATACTGCCATCAAAGATTTTGACGGAGCCCGCCAGAATTCGGTCGGAGTAATTGAACTGCCAATCGAAATTGGTCCCCATATATTCTGCGTAACTTTCCATGTACTCAAGATAGATTTGGGATACAACCTGCTCTTGAGACGACCATGGATTCATATGGCAGGGGCAGTCCCCTCCACCCTTCATCATCAACTGAAATACATTATCAACAATAGCCTAGTCACGGTCAACGCTGAACCAGAATATCCTCAACACGGGGACATGCCATTCATCAATGCTAATGCAGATGTTGAATCGGTCAGTTTTCATGCCTTGGAAGTAAGCAATACCCAATACCATGCTATTGGACTGCCATTTCCCGAACCCAAGATTTCTGCTGAAGTAATGTCAGCTACTCAAGAAATGATGTCATTGGGTCATCAGCCGGGACAAGCGCTTTTCACCTCGCCAGGGTATCAAGTACCCAATTCAATAAACCAAGCAAATTGGAATAGCTGGACTAGGCTATTCTGCCAGTTCTAGTCATATGAATCATCATAAGCATCAGCAGATTCCTTCAGCTTCAAGCATGCGGTGTTTATCTTCACCTTCAAACTCTGAGTATGCAAAACCTCTTGTAAAGGTGCCAGCCAGTCTCATGGCTATGTTATTTCCCAAGCCGGTACCAATAAAGGAGAAGGAAGTCTTTGTTCCAAATTCTGCGGTGGAAGAGGAGGAACGAAGAATCAAGCAAGACGTCATCCGAATGATGTTGGGCATACGCATCATCGTTCATGATGAACATACAAATAGATACACCCCAGACGATGATTGCCCAGACGTAATGGCCATCATTCGGGAAAAGGAGGAAGATGACAACCACTCCATCACTGCAGTCCACTCGGACTTTGCCCTTGCCAATTGGAGCAGCACTCCTTGCATTGGTCGACAAGGGTAAAACATGCAGAAACTCTTTCTGCCCTGTAGATATCGTAGCTGCTTACTTTTTTGTATAGTATTAGAAGTTTATTTTGCCAGTATATGCTAACACTGTGTATGATCAAAATGTTTCATACATACTAAGTGCAATTATATTTTGTTTCAGGAAAATTTAGATGTGCCTGTACTTGCTGATACGGTGCCTCTTCTCCATAAGGATTGTACCTTTCATGTAGAGATGAATTCAGCCTTGATGGAAGTACATGAGGACATTGAGGTGCCTCCAGAAATTTAAGAATGGGTCAAAGACAAACCTAAACCCAATCTCGACCAAACCACTTCCTTCAATTTTGGAACCTTAAAAAGCCCTAAGTTAATCCAGATTGGTTCAGACCTTACCCCAAACCAGCGGAATGACATGGTTACGCTACTAAGCCAATTCCAGGATGTGTTTTCATGGTCTCACGAAGACATGGTGGGTTTGTCCACTGACATTGTCCTTCATCGCCTTCCCATTAAAGAAGGATTTAAGCCAGTCAAGTAGAAGCTCATGCGATTGAAACCTGAGTGGAGTTTAAAGTTAAAAGAAGAGATTGTGAAACAATTTCAAGCTGGCATCATCATGGTGTCCATATATCCTGAGTGGATATACAACATTGTTCCCGTACCTAAACCCGGAGGGAAGGTACAAGTCTACGTGGATTACCGGGACTTGAGCAAAGCTTGCCTTAAAGATAGCTTTCTCGTGCCATTTATCCACATTCTTATTGACAACACTGCGCAATACTGCATGTAATCCTTTGTTGATTGCTAGTCAAAGCTAGTCAAATGCCTTCCTCACAATTAAAGAACAGCTAGTCAAAGCTCCCGTTTTGGTACCACCCAGGGATGATGTTCTCCTGTTCATGCACCTGTCCATAAGTGACAATGCCACGGGCTGCATGCTTGTACAGAAAGACGATAGAGGCCAAGAACGAGCTATCTATTATCTCAGCAAAAGATTCAGCAGCAGTGAACACAAGTACACTCTAATTGAGAAGACTTGTTGTGCTTTAGCATGGGCTTCCATGAGGTTACAACATTACCTCTATGGTCACAAAACCCATCTCATATCCCGCGTGGATCCTCTCAAGTACGTGTTCAATAAACCCATGTTAAATTATCGGCGGTCCAGATGGTAGTTAATCCTATAACAATTTGACATTGTATATGTGACTTAAAAGTCCATCGAAGGTCAAGGAATTGTGGATCAACTGGCCGTCGCACCTTCAGGGGATTTCAAACCCTTGGAGACATATTTCCCTGATGAAGGAGTAATGACAGTTCAGCAACACCATCAGTACGATACGCGCCAATCATGGAAGAAGTATTTTGATGGAGCTATTAATATGGAAGGTTCTGGAGCTGGAGCAGTTCTAGTATCTGGTACGGGGGAGCAGTATCTCATCGCCGTCAAATTGCTGTTTGTCAGCACCAACAACACAGCTGAGTATGAAGGCTGTCTCGTGGGGCTATAGTTTGCCCATTCAATGGGCATCAAGCGGTTAACTGTCTTTGGAGATTCAGAGTTGGTAATCAGACAATCCACCAAAATTTATTAGACCAAAGAACTACATTTGCTGCCTTACCATCGACAAGTTTTATAGATTATCTTGGAGTTCAAAGAAATCTCCTTTCTACACATTCCTCGTAATAGGAATGACTTTACGGACGCGTTAGCAACTTTGGCCTCCTTGATTCGAATATCAAACAAAGGACACTTACTAAGCGTCACAATTTCCCAACACAAGGCCCCAACCTATGGGAATTACGTTGGAGAAGTATCGGATGAGCTACCTCCCATCCAGCATCCTTGGTATCAACATATCAAGGAATACCTACGAGATGGATCTACACCCCCTGAGGCGAGCCCGACTGAGAAAAGGTGGATCCATCGACTTGCTATAAAATTTTACCTGAGTGGAGATGCGCTCTACAAAAGAGATGCAGGGCTAGGTCTTCTCAGATGTTTAGACAAAAAACAAGACCAAAGGCTTATAGATGAAATCCATGGTGGAGTCTGTGGCCCCCACATCAGTGGCCCCCTTCTTGACAAGAAAGTCCTCATGACAGGACATTATTGGCTATCTCTCAAAGCTGACTGCAATGACCACGTCAGGAGAAGCTATCAGTGCAAGATTCATGGGAATTCTATACACGCCCCTCCATGAGAACTCCACAACATGAGTTCACCTTAGCCCTTCTTAATGTGGGGAATGGATGTTATCGGGCCCATTGAGCCTAAAGCCAGTAATGGACATCGATTTATCTTCACCATGATCGACTACTTCACCAAGTGGGTAGAAGCAGCCTCCTTCCCCAGGGTTACCAAAGAAGTCATCATTGTTTTCATTAGAAACAATGTCATTTGTCGATATGGACAACCAAAGGTGATTGTGTCAGACAATGCTAAGAACATCAACAACAAAATGATGGAGGAATTATGCAGTAAATTCCACATCAAGCATCTCAACTCTGTCATCTATCATCCGAAGATGAATGGTGTTGTTGAAGTGGCTAACAAAAACATCAAGAAGATCTTGCAAAAGATGTCTGCCAATCACAAAGAATGGCCTGACTTATTGCCTCTTACTATGTTAGCCTACAGAACATCA
Organism: Panax notoginseng; assembly: GCA_016801055.1. Classification (NCBI taxonomy): domain Eukaryota; kingdom Viridiplantae; phylum Streptophyta; class Magnoliopsida; order Apiales; family Araliaceae; genus Panax; species Panax notoginseng. The sequence continues at coordinate 96,575,582 of CM029021.1, read as the reverse complement.
ATGCGCACTCCCACTAGGGCAACCCCCTACACATTAACCTATGGGATGGAAGAAGTGCTCCCTATAGAAGTTAAAATGGAATCCCTCAGAGTGTTAATTGACGGTCAGCTGGATGAAGACCAATGGGTACAAGACAGATATCACCAATTGTCTCTAATAGATGAAAGGTGAACCGCGGCTATCTTCCATAGTCAGTTATATCAACAAAGGATCGCCAGATCCTACAACAAAAAAGTCTGGCTATGGCAGTTTAAACAACATGACTTGGTTTTGAAGAAGATCATTGACAACCAAGATCAATCTAAGGGAAACTTCGCTCCTAACTGGGAAGGCCCATTTGTTGTCAAGGAAGTATTGATAGGAGGCGCTCTCAGATTGCAAGAAATGGACGGCGATGAATTTCCATAACTCATCAACTCAGACGCCGTGAAACGGTACTATGTCTGAAGTAACCAGAAAATACCCTGGTGTTGGATCATCAGATCACTAGTCATTTCGGTTCTTTAAACCCTTTACCACATACAACTCTTCCACACTTAGCCCCTCAGGGAAATATACTTTTTAAGCATACAGCCTGGCTTCTCTGCGTTCCTATAACTTAGGTCATCCCACCACGGATTGAACCTCTCGCGCTTGCAGTTTGGCTACCCATACATGGGATCAAACTTCTCATACCTATAGTTTATCCTCAACCTAGGATTAAACTTTCTCCTCCCTACAATCTGACCTGCATATGGGATCACGCTTTTCACCTCGCCTTGAGGGGCAAACTACGTCGACCTGATCTCCTCTTCAATAGGAGTACGTAGGAAACCATGTTACATGGCTCGGTCTCAATAAAACAAAAACAACGAAAATATTTCTACCCTCTTCTCCTTACAAAAACAAATTCTTACACCATTTCTGCCGCATACAGTGTTGAACCTCTTACACCAGGTTTTAACTACGCAGACCTGGTCTCCTCTTCAATAGGAGTACGTAGGCAGCCATTCATGGTTCGGTCTCACCCCCTATCCGAATATAAACCCTTGTCAATTGGTACTGGGATCATCTGTCAATCCACTACATTTCATTGGCTTCAAACCAAAGGGATGGAATTACCTGAACTCCTCCTAAATAGGAGATTCGGTGACCATCTAAGTTGCGGTCATACCTTGAAGAGCAACACCAATCCATAAGAGATGGAATTAACTAGGTTTCTCCTAACTAGAAGTATTGGCGACCATCTGTGGTGCGGTCAATCTCAGAGAGGAAAGCCAAACTCCTCTCCACATTTCCATGCAGACACCAATTCCAAGACACCAAAGATGGTAGGGATACATACAGATCAGTGATCCATTTTGAACTATCTAGAGACATCTCAATGTCTATCCCTCAAGGAGGAATTCAGAATACGTCAAGATCGCAAGCCTTGAAGCAGCAGACAAAATATCAAGCAAGTAGCAAAGCATATCTAAAAGGGAAGTGATCAAAAATATATTTCCCTACCATATATATAATGATGTTTGATATACATAATGCAAACTGTACATGACAAAATGGCTAAGCTAGTCTGTGCAGGAAAATACAAGCTCATCTACAAGTTAGGGTATATGCGAGCTAACAAGCCCAACATGGCATCCCTCTCAGAAGAAGGAGGCGAAGCTGTGGTCTCCTGTACTAGAATATCCACACGACCCAACAGATCTGCAGCCATCTGCATGGTGACCATATGCTCATCGATGTAAGTGCTCATCTCTGCAATCATGCCAGTGGTAAGGGACCTCACTGCAGTACTATCTGTGATGGCTACATCTCGGGCATATATGAAACTATCCCGCTCAACTATCACTGCATCTCTGGCTGATCTAGCCTCATCCCGCTCAATAACAGTGGCATCTCTGCGATCTAATGCCTCGTCTCTCTCTAACAGAGATGCGTCTCTCCCATTAAGGACAGTCAACATCAAGGCTCTAGCATGGTCTCTATCGAAGGTCATCAGATGGAGACTCTGCTCAAAGTACTGTGCCGAATGATGTATCACGACAGTGCTAGTACTTGGAGAATCTAAAGGAAATGCTGGCAACCCATCAGCTGTCGCCTTCTCGATGTAGGAATTAATATCCTCCATAGGCTATACATCATCTGAATCACTACTCGGTAATGTGGATACTACCGCAGCTGATACAATCTCTATATCCATCCATGCGGAATACTCTGTAGAACAACTCGGATGGCTCACAGAAAAAGCAGCCATCTCATGCTGATCCCAACAAGCATACACACGGGATCGGTCCTCTGCTGAAAGATAGCGAGAACCTGATTGCTGACCTAACATCCCCTCAAAAGGATAAAAGTCTTGAAACTGGTCAAACTGCGACATCACGGCCAACGGGTGGTAGGTAGTCATGCCTCTTAAGCCAGCCAGAAGGAGATAGTCCATGCCCGGAGCATGAGTAATAAAGCTGTAAGGTGAGCTAAGCCCCGAGCACAAAAATATGCTAAACGAATCCCTGATATTCACCAAGAACATCGACCTAGACATGACATCTGTACACTTCGATGGCTGAAAGGAGTATGACATGGCTATGTCATGGGTGAAATAATACACATGTCGTCTAAAGGTGTCAATCGGTCTCAAGTGTGACATAAACCACACGTATAGAGATATAGTGAGTTAGTTGATAAAGGTGTTTAACATAATTCTATCTTAATTGTGGATTTGTGTTAATAAGGTATTAGTACATCGAGAGGTGGCTAGTGCTACATACGTATTCTTGATTAATAAACTGGGATAGTGAGTTAAACTGGAATAAGGTATAATAATCAGAGTGATGCTTAGTGTGAAGTTGTAAGCCTAGTTCTTTAATATTTGTTTGAAAATTCATTTTTAGGGTTTCTTGATTTTTCGTTGGTTTTAATATTTTTACTAATTATACTATAAGCTGGAATTTGATTGGTTTAATAAAATTAGGATTAATAGGAAATTGGTAATTGTGACGTTAATATCTTGCTAAGTCTCTGAGGGAACGATACACTACTTACTATTTTATTACTTGTTGACCACGTATACTTGCGTATTGTGCGTAATTAGATTTTACCCAACACAGACATCCCACCATAGATGTTCCTCTCATGTGCAAGAGACCCTGGGGGAATGAGCATTTATCTGATGAAGATTGTGTATAACAGATTTCATCATCGATCCTCCTAGATGAGGATGTCCTCCCCTTATTTGTATCGCCAAGTCTTGTAAGTGATCTGTCAGAGTTACTGCCAACAGTCTGTGTTGTCAGGGTTGCCTGACCTTCGCTACTATGTGCATCAACGGATACCACCATCGAATCGTCTCCGACGCTTCGCTGGGTTTAACTGCTAATGGCTGGTGATGTCAAGGCTGCTTGACCTTCGTTGAGCTTTGCATCAACGACTGATATCATCGGATGGTTTTCGATGCTTCATTGGATTTACTTCCCAATGACTAGAGTTGTGTAAAATTCCCGTTGAGGAGAGGTTTTTGGAGTTACGACTCCGTACTGACGGCATCGGACCCTTGTGAGGTATTGTCAATTGTAGTTTGCAACAATTATGATCATTGGTATAGTGGACCCTATGTTTTGGCGATACCAATGAGTGGCAGAAAGACCCGCAGTTTGGTATGTAAGAACAAGGATTTCCAGCTTTTTCGCTCAATCGCGTAACATCCTTTTTCCAGATTTGGTTGTTTCAACTTGTGAGGCCTCCTTAGCAACTCGAATTGGACCAAGCCGGAGGGGTGCGACCCATCCATGGGAGCCGCAGGTACACTTGTGGCCAACCGTGGGTGGTTTTAAATGGCTTATTTCTTTCACAAGTCACTTTCATAATGCGCCACACAGGAAATTCGAGAGCTCTTCTTCAGATCTGTTGAGTTAGGGCATCTTTCAGCAAATTCTGTCATCGTACAAGTGTTCTACACTGCCCTGGTAACGTATGCATGTCTTCTTTTCCAGTTTTTGTCTGTTGGAAAATGAATTATCATATGAAATGCATCTAAACACATAGTAGTGATTATGCATACTCATATGATTTGATAAAAAATATGTAACATAGTAAATGTTAGTATTACACTATGCTGAACATAATGATGTGAAAAAATTTAACTTTTGAAACAGTCAAATTGACACTTTTTTTCTGCTATTTCTTATCTTATTTGAGGACAAATGAGCAAAGATTATAAAGCAAAGTAATCCTTGTAATTAGTCTACCGTCATAGATTGTGACTTTGATATTTGTATGCATGTAGGATGTTTATGACTATGGGTAGGTGTGCTACTGAATGGCCACCTAGTCATGCTTATGTGCATGTGGATAGTCCTGTTTACAAAGGAGACTATGACAAAATTTTCCAAAAGTCTAGGCATTGGGTAGAAATGCATTTTTAACTCTACTGTAAGCGTATATTAAAGTAATGCATGCATGCATGTAGTCATAAAAATGCATTTGAAAAGCTCCAGGTTAGAATTTACCACACCCTTTCTGAGGTGATTTGGAGACTTGTGTCCAGATATATATAGATCTGGATCAACCGAGTAGTTCCCGCAGAACCACTTCAGGTGTACGGAGGAGGGCTTCTGATGTGCCTTGAACCCGTTTAGTCAGACAACCTTGTCGTTTGGCAGAGGCGGTGATACGTCCTGACCAGGTTGATGTACAGGATGTTAAGGACGAGGAGGAGGATGTACCGATTGCGGCTCTAACTCTTGCTACTCATGCTTTCCACAGGGATCTTCCAGACATTAATATGACGATTCCAGATCTTCTGGGTGATTTAAGTCGCCACCCCTCGATTTACTTGCAGGCAAACGAGGTGAAAGCTAGGTTTGATCTTCCTTTTTCCTATTGATGAGGAGTAAGGATTCTGATGTGGCTTTGTATTTGATGTAGGTTCCCGGGTTTACATAGCCTCGAGGGAACTGGTTCAACATACACTCTCTATACCAGGCTCTGCATCTATATTACCAAGGTATTATGCATGGTTGGGGCTTTGAGGCGTTCTTCTCTATCCTCCCACGCTGTTGTTCCTGGGATTACCTCAGGGCATTGTCTGAGCGCTAGTTTCACCAGACTCAGTCTCTCCATTTATTGGATTGGGAGGTGATGATGATGTTGATGGATTGGCGGTTTATCACTGGTATGGAGTTTGGAGGGGCGACAGTGCTATGAATGGCGAACATTACCCCAACTGCCGTCAGATCCTTGCTAGGAGTTCCAGTTCAGGCGCTTAAGGGCAGGATCGTTCGTACAGGTCCTTTGAGCATAGATGCTATGAGTGGGCTATTGAGTGAGCCCATGCCCATTGATGTGAGAGTTAGGGATCACATTCTTCTACGATTGTTTGTGGTTATTATCAGGGTTGTTTCATAGAAGACAACTATTTCACGATGTCATTTGCTTTGATCAATGCCACTCGGAAGGTGGACCATATAGGAGAGTATGATTAGGGCTCCTACATCTTTGCCTACTTCCTCTGGGGAATGTGCATGCGTTCGCAGGGCTTGACAGAGGCTTGGCTAGGATTTTACCCATTTCTACTGGTGAGTATTTCTCTTTTGATATCCCATGTACAGGTTAAGAGTGTTGACTGACAATAGATGTTTGCCTTTGTGTTTGCAGTTTTGAGCCTATGATAGGCTCCCATGTTTGCATCCTACTAGTGTGTTAGGTTTGGAGACCTATCCACGAGGACGACGATGGCATCACTCCATATTAGCAGAGGTTCCTGTAGCTGAGGGTTTCACCCATTGTCGCTTATAGTTGGAGTTGTTGACAGCTGATGCCATCATTTGGATTCCCAACTCTGGGGACCATTTGACCATCGGCTTTGAGGATGGATACCCGACTGGTGTCGAGTATGTGATGTCCACTCGCTGGATTCCTCTCATCACAGATGGACGAGAGCTCTATTTAGGAGAGCGTGCTATTAGGAGAACCACATTAGAGATTCGTGTACCAATCTTGCCTCCTGCCATGCGTTATTAGCCTGTGTTGCAGTCGACTATCAGTGATATCCCGTTGATGGACGTTGACGGCTACACTTTGTCAGAGGGTAAATTTACTCAGGAAACATTATACCGCTGGTGGTCCCCTCGTACCATCGGAGCCCAGACCCGCGCCACTCAGTTTATGGGGGATATGGTTCCTGGATCCGTGATGATTACATATTGGATGGCATGTGTCCGAGATCCGACTCATTTGACACAGATTGATAATTTGACCCGGCAGTTGGACCGGGCACATTTTTTTCATCCGGCATTTGGGCAGAGATCCTTCAGAGGTGGATACTTTTGATCCTTACAGCTCGGGGGTGGGCCCTTCAGATGACCCATATGGTTTTGTCGGTGGATCCTCCCTTGTATAGGCCTGACACCCCTCATAGCGGAGATCCAATGACTCATGAGGAGTTACATCAGATGGACATGATTGATGATGTAGACATAGACACCATTGTCTTCTTCTGATGTGTATTCTCACTATATCTTTTGATAGTCTTCTGTTAGATATCGGGTGGATGTGCCCCATTCTCGTTATATCTTTTGATAGGCCTCTGTTAGTTGTAGGGCATCTGTGCCCCATTTCCCTGTATTTTTCAGTTGTACAGAGATGATGTATTTAGATGATGATGTACTTAGGAATGTATGTACTATTTTCCATTCCCTACATCATATTGCAATCTATTATTTGTCATGCATGTATTATGGCATGCATATGTATGTCTGGAGATGTTCAGCATTGACCCCTGGATGGTCTTATGATACGACCCACACATATGTCTTCTTCGACAGTCAGCCGTATTGATCATACCCCACCAGTATTGGTGGCCTCTTGCTTGAGATCTTGGTATGATAGTGTCTCCCTTTCAGACATGGTGATTGTAGATCAGCTATTGCAGCATTCCATGACCCTCCTGACGTTCCAGGTTCCATTGGGCTTTGTAGATGGTATGCTAGAGCACTGGGTACCAGAGAGGCAAGTTTTCTAGTTTGGGACTCATGAGTTGACTCCTACCTTGGAGGAGTATGAGCGGTTGACGACTTTTCCCTTAGACATGCCTTGTGCTCAGATGGCCGTCAAAGATATGTGCCGGCAGTTTATGACCCTCACTGGGTTGCGGCGTAGAGTAGTACAGGATGAGATTACAACCAGTCATGTATCGTCCCAGCGTTTTCTGATAGACAGATTTGGCTCAGTGAACAGCTGTGCACGATACTCCGGGGATTTCACAACGCCATAGGATCAGTGGCATGTGGTCATGGTAGTTTTACTTGTGATGTGTGTAGTGGCCTATATGTACATGCGACTATATATGGATAAGTTGGACATCAGTGTTGTTCTGGCAGTGAAAGCTCTCAAGGAGGGTCATACCATTATTCCGATGATTGTGGTATATACATTGAGGTCAACCACGTACTGTAGTCTCCACCCTGCAGGGGTATTTATAGGGAGCTCGATCTTATTGTATGTGTGATTCATGTCACACTTGAGACTGATTAGCACGTTCCGACGGCATGGGTATTGTTTTTCCCATGAGATAGCTATATCTTACTCCTTTTAGCCTGCGGAGTGTGTAGACGCTACATCCTGGTTGGTGTTCTTAGCGGGGATTGAAGATCCATTTAACATTCTTCCATGTACAGGGCTCAGCTCACCCTACAGCTTCAGCTCATGAACCTGGCATGGATTATCTCCCTCTGGCTGGTTTGAGGGGCATGACCACATATCAACCACTGGCTGTGATGTCACAGTTCAACCTATTTTAAGATGTTCATCCTTTTGAGGGGGCATTAGGTCAGCGCTTGGCTTCTCGCTGTTTGTCAGCAGAGGATCGATCCAGGGTTTATGCATGTTAGGATCAGCGCGAGCGTGTTGAGTTTACTATTAGCCATCCGAGCTTTTCGATAAAGTATTCTGCATTGGATGGAGACAGAGACTACATCGGTTGCGGTAGTATCCATAGTGCTGGGGATTGTTTTAGATGGTGGAGAGCCCATGGAGAATATTCATTTTCCCACCGAGAAAGAGCTATACACCGTGTTACCGGCATCTCTTGTAGATTCTACCAGTACGAGTGCTATTGTGATCCAGCATTTAAAACAATACTTGGAGTAGAGTCTTCATCTGATGACCTTCGAGAGAGATCAGGCTAGGGCCTTGATGTTGACAACTCTTGATGGGAGAGACGCCGCTCTGTTAGAGAGAGATGAGGCATTGGCTCACAGAGATGCCGTTGTTGCTAAGCGGGATGATACCAGATCATCTAGAGATACAGTGATTGTGGATCGGGACAGTGCTATATCGGCTCGAGATATCACTGTTATAGATTGCACTATAATGAGGTCCCTTACTACTGGCATCATTGTAGAGATGAACACATATATTGATGAACATAGTGCAACCATGCAGTTGGTTGTAGATCTGTTGACTCGTGTAGAGACCCTTGGGTAGGAGATCACATCATTACCTCCTTCTTCCAAGAGGGATGCGATGTTAGGCTTGATAGTCTGCATACACACCAACTTGTAGATGGGCTTGTATTTTTTTGCATAGACTAGCTTAGCCATTTTGTCATGTACAATACATTTTGTATATACCAAACAACGTTATATATAGCAGGGAAACATATTTTGATAACTTCCCTTTTAGTTTTGTCTTATTGCTTGCTTGATATTTGCATGTTTCTCTAGGGTTTGTGATCTTGATGTATTCTGAAATCATCCTTTATGGATGGACCTTGAGATGTCTCAGGATGTTTCAGAATGGATCGTTGATCTGTGTGTATTCCCTACCATCTTTGATGTCTTGGGATTGGTTTCCGTATGTAGATGTGGAGAGGAGTGTGGCTTTCCCCTCTGGACTGATCTTGGTTGTTAATGATCTTCTTCAAAACCAAGTCATGTTGTTTAAACTTCCGTAATCAGACTTTTTTGTTGTAGGATCTGGCGATCCTTTGTTGAAATAACTGACCGTGGAATATAGCAGCGGCTCGCCTTTCGTCTATTAGAGACAATTGGTGATACCTATCCTATAACCATTAGTCTTCATCCAGCTGAGCGTTTATCAACACTCTAAGGGATTCCATTTCCACATCTATGGGGAACACTTCTTCCATCCCATATGATAATGAGTAGGGGGTTACCCCAGTGGAAGTGCACATTGATGTTCTGTAGGCTAATAGAGTCAAAGGCAATAAGTTAGGCCATCCTTTGTGATTGGCGGACATCTTTTGCATGATCTTCTTGATGTTCTTGTTAGCCGCTTCAACAACACCATTCATCTTTGGACGGTAGATAACGGAGTTGAGATGTTTGATGTGGAATTTACTGCACAACTCCTCCATCATTCTGTTATTGAGGTTTTTAGCATTGTCTAACACAATTACATCTGGTTATCCATATCAATAAATGACATTATTTCTGATGAAAGTATTGATAACTTCTTTTGTTACCCTGGGGAAGGAGGCTACTTCTACCCATTTGGTGAAGTAGTCGATCATGGTGAATATAAACTGATGCCCATTACTGGCTTTGGGCTCGATGGGCTCGATCAAATCCATTCGCCAGATTGAGAAGGGCTAGAGTGAGCTCATATTATGGAGCTCCCTTGGAGGGGCGTGGATAGCATTCCCAATGAATTTGTCGTTGGTAGAATCTCTTGACATGATCATCACAGTCAGCTTTGAGAGAGAGCCAGTAATGCCCTGTTCTTAGGATCTTATTTACAAGTAGGGGGCCGCTCATGTGTGGGCCACATACTCCACCATGGATTTCATCAATGAGCCTCTGAGATTGGTCTTTATCCAGACATCTGAGGAAACCTAGTCCTGCATCTCTCTTGTAGAGTGCGTCTGTAATAACCCGATATTTTCTATAAAAATAAATAAGGAATTTTTGCATATGAATTTTTTTTTGAATAAGTATCAAGTAATGTGTACGATAAATGCAAATATATTTATTACTTGAAAAATTAGAAATAATTTTAGAATTATTAATTACTACAAATTATATTCTTATGGTAATTAATTTCTATAAGCAGAAATGTTTTTATTAATTATTTTCTATGAAAACATGATTGGATATTATTTAAATAATATATGAAGAGACAATTAGAATTATGATAATAAATATTCTATTATATGAATCTGTTCAGAATATTTAAGCTAATTATTTTAACTTGATTATTGATGTTGTATACGATGGATAAGTCATTTATGGAATCCAAACCCTAAATTGAATTTTTATCAAGAGATGAGAATAATAATATAATATTATATATATTTTAAATTTTCAGTGCTATATATATGTACTGTATATGTGTGGACAGATAATGATTGGTTAATTATGGTAAATTTATATCATGACCCTTATATCGTATTTTTAAGCTTTAATTGTTAAACTCAGTTATGAGTTCAAGACTGAGTAGAAATTGCGTTATATGAATTTATTGTGTATATTAGAATTTCCGTAATTAGGAGAAACCCTAATTATTATTTAAATAACACTGATATGTTGAAATTAGAAATCGTAATTAATGTGTTAGTAAAATATACAGACAATTAGGAAACCCTAATTGTTAATATTAAGAAACCATAATTTTCTACTAAAAACCCTAATTTTAATTTATTGTGTTTAATTAAAATGTTATTGTACAATTATTTTAAATTATCAAACCCTAGAAATTATTTGGGTAATTGTAAGATTTACAATCTAGTGATTAAACCCTAGATTTAATTACCTTGTACAAGAATGTCCTTGACATTTTAAGCGAAATTACCAAAATACCCTTTTTGGTCTTATTAGTGCATTATTAGTTGCATTGTTGCTAGAATCTTCACAAATGCCAGCCATTCACCATCTTCTAGAATCTACCATGACACTATAGCATTACCCACAAATAATTCAGCTATCACACATCATTGTATGCATGATTTGTATTATTTAAGAGAGAGAAATAAATTCATTTGTACACTTGAGTTTGCCCAACTCTCAACCTAAACTCTCTCAAGCTCATAGCTCCGAAATTTCTTAGTTTATACACTCCCAAACAAAGCCCTACTAACACAATAAGCAAAAACAGAAGCTAGAAACAAGATTAAATCAAGAAAGGTATAAAACCCTACTTTGAATTTCTGTCCAATTTTTTTGTATTAGATGTTATGTTTAAGTGTTATAATATGTTTATTATAGTGTCTTATGATGATCTGGGTTGCAGAATGTTAGATCCATAACATTTAGAAGCTCAGATTTGAAGATCTTCAAAATCTGGAAAATTTCATTTTTGTGTTCTGGCAACGAATGTCAGAGGATGTAGATCTTAATATGTTAAGTGTTTTTGATGTTTAAAGCTTGTAATATATAGTCTGTAATGTTCTCTTTAATCTGTAAAAAGAATCAAAGTCATTTGATGTATGGATTGGAAATTATTCACTGTCAAATACCGTTGACCGGCATTGACCGGGACTTTTCTGGGCAGCCAAGAATCCATGAACACTCGTCTGACAAGTTTTAATGGCTCTTGATCTGCCATTTGTTTAATGTTTTGGTTATTTTGTTGAACCCGTATTGTAGTATGCTGTGTAAGATTTCGATATATGCTAATATTACATCTAGATATCAAACACATTAGATTTATTTGATGGTCAAAGTTGGTCATCTGCTCACGCTTTCTGTTTCTGGGAATTTTCCAGAAACTGATTGCACCTTATTTCTGACATGGGTTGACCAGCTTGTATCTTCTTGTTGTGCTGTTGTTTTAGTGGTTATTTGTAATAGATCTATTTAGTTACATGTGGTTTACAACCTGGAACTTTTAGATCACAAAAACAATGCTCGATAAACATGTAGTGGATGCCCAAAGTGAACAGGTCGAGCTGTTCTTCACCCAGAAAATGAAGAACAGCCTCTGACAATGCGTTCTGATGCTTAGATCTTCTTTATGTTTTATGATATGGTCCAGAATTTGTATTGAACTTGAACTCCTACATACATAGTACAATAGTTACTCAATAGGATGCCTAGAAACAACGTGTACAAAGAATTAATTATGGTCAAACCTAGTCACTTGTTCACTGACATTAGTGACCTGGGTTTGATGAAGAACACCTATAGCGACAGTTACGTCGCTATAGGCACCTTTAGCGACAGTTTATTTATTAAATTAATTATTTTCATTAAATAATTACAGAAAATTAGATATAAATTATTAAAAATACATAATTAATTACTAAAAATTATTTTAATGTCCAAAAATTATATTTTAATTATTTTGAATATATTTCATAAATATTTAATATTTTTGAAATATTAAAAAGTATTTAATTTATTTAATTATAATATTAAATAAATTATTTAAAAATAATTTTAATACATAAAAAATCATTTAAAATTTTATTATGGTATTAGAAAATATTTTAAGTTATTTTCCATGACTTTTAATATTTTGTGGTGAATTTTATTAATTAATTATTATTAATGATATTAAAGTTATTTAATAATTATATTAAATAATTTAGTTTAAAAATAATTTTATTATTTTAAAAATCATTTTAAATAGAAATAAAGTGTTAAAAGATATTTTAAGTTATAAAATACAACTTTTAATATTTTAAAGATAATTTCATTAATAATTAAATATTAATGATATTTATTTAATGATTTGTAATGTAAATTTTATTTAATATTTATATTAAATAAATAGTTTAAAAATGGTTTTATTTACTTAAAAATCATTTAAAAAGGACATTAAGGATTTAAAAATATTTTAAGTTATAATTAATGAATTTTAATATTTTGATAGATAATGCATTAATATTTTATTATTAATGGTAAGTATTTAAAAATGATTTAATTATTTTTAAATCATTTAAGGGTAATATAAATGTTTTAAAAATAGTTTGAGTTATTATAAATAACTTTTATATTTTGGCAATGGTTTCATTAATAATTTGATATTAATTGAATATTAATGATAATAGAATTGTTTAATGTTTAATTCATTTACTAATGATTCCGATATTTGAAAATTCATTATAAATTATAATAAATGTTTAAAAATTATTTTAAGTCATTTAAAAATAATATGACTGATACTTACAGATATTGAGATACAAAATAGAGTCTTAGACTCGATAATTACCGGATAAAGCTGTCGGTACACCGACATATTTCAGAAATTGATCTAGACTTAGATATTTTGACTGTATTACTCATTGTTTGTGATTCAATGACTATGGAATATGTGTGGCAAGGTGATTAGGTTATGTGCTGACTGTAATAGATAGTACTATGTGTTATGATATATTGTTTTAATCGAACGAATGATCTGATTAATGATAGGTCATGATAAAAGAGTAGAACTAAGTTGAGAATTGTAAGCAGCAGATCAGGCAAGTATCCTACCTTTGTATTTTCTTTATGCAATGGACATGAGTAAGAAGGTTTCAGAATTATATTATTACTATACAGATTATTATATTATAAACGCTAATTGATTATCAACATGTTAGTCTAGATATATATATTCTGTTTGTTAATTGCTATGAATGGTTATACAAGTGTTCCCACTTGGATAATCATGGTATTTATTCACATGTTGATACACCTTTGTCAATTACTCGTATATGTATATGTTGAAGTATGGATTATTGTTAAGCAAGATAAAAACCTTTTGGTTTGGAACCATGACAAGTATGAACATCCCCTGTAAGGGAAAACTTTTTATGCGCCCAAGGCGAACAGAGTGAACGATAACATCGTTCTTGTAATGTAGTGTTGATCAATACAAGGTACAACGGGCTGATCACCCTCCGTGCCCGTAAGTTATGACGGTTTGTGGATGAAGTTCTGCTAAACCTTTTCGAAAATGAAAAGAATGTTCATAGTATGTTACATAAACCCCATTTATGGTTAGTACGTAGTTTCAAAAATTTGAAAGAGGGTTGTTATGTTATTATTATCGGTTCAGATTACGTCACAACTTTTGATTCGTTGTAGAAGAGTTATATAAAGAAAATACTTAAATTCTTTCAGCTTATATACATATAATTGCTATTACTTGCTGGGCACTCAAATGTTCACCCTTGCTTAAATTAAATGTTTTCAGTTATGTATGATCAACCTGAAGGCTCAGGCACGAATAAGGGGAAAGGAAAGTGGTTCTAATGAGATTATAATATGTTGTATAATAGTTATAGTTTATTAAGACAATGATATATATATATATATATATATATATATATATATATATATCTAATATCATGTATTGTAAGGAATGTATTTAAAGGTCTCGTACCTGGGAGTAAACTTTGATGCATATGTAAATTAAGTTTGAATGTTATATTATTATTAGTATTTTTCAGCTTATAGAAATGGTATTGTGAAGCACCGAGTTTAGGTTTCAAGTACCCGGATTTGGGGGCGTCACAGGTTGGTATCAAAACTGTAAGTTATAAACGTTAGGAATGCGAAACCTAGGTTATAACCTTAGTAGAATGAATGACGAAAGTTAAGATAGATATTCAGTGATTCAAGAGACGAAGGACTCCGGTGATGAGTTATAACCATAGTAGAAAACTCTTATAGAATATGATGAGTTGAGATAGAAGCCAAAGATGCGAGGATATATACCTTGGAGCAAGTTTTAGATATCGCCTTTATGTGATTTGACGCGGAGTGGATGGAGCTGTCTCTCGGCAGAGAGATAGGCATTGATGCGTTTATAGAGATGAATTGAGTTAATTCATCGCCAAACAAAATAAGAGATAACTTATATAAAACTCTTATTTTTTGAATACATATAATATATGCTGATCAGGATAATTTATGCGTGTAGATGTCTGATGAAAAAGACTAGTGGTATGCTTGTGACTTGAACAAGGATTGGATCCCTACCCCTGAGCTAATATTGGAGCCAATAGCAGAAATAGAAGCTCAAAAGGAAACCAAATCGGACGAGGTGGCTATCGTGGAAAACGTAGTACCAGATCCGGAAATGGTGGAACTGACAGATAGTGATTCGGACACTGAAGTTGAAGTTGATCAAGCATCAATGGAAGTCCAGGATCTGGAGAACAAGGTTTCTTCGCTGGAAAGGTTGTGGGAGATAGAAAAGTTGCTGAATATTCAACTGCGTCAGTCGTTAATAGAAATAATGGAAGAACATGATAAGCTTAAAATCCAAATTGATCAGATGGGAGCCCTAAGCAACACACCGTGTGCAGCTCCGAGAGATAAGGGAAAGAGAAAGATAGAAAACTATGACATAAGAAAACCCAGTAAGAAGAAAAGGAAAATGATATGTTATGTTTGCGGACGTGAGGGACATACCTCTCCTCGTTGTCCTGACTATAAGAAAGGCGGATGTTTTATTTATGGGAGGGAAGGTCATCAAGCGAAGAGTTGTCCGAGAAAAAGGCTTAGTAAATAGGTAGTGTAGGTTCTATTGTGTAGGTATGTGTTAATATAATAAGTGTGATAAGTATGTTTGTGTAATGAAATAATTTCAACTTTTATGTTGGTCAAAGTTGTAAATCCCGACTTTCGTAGTCAGAAAGGGATAGTTGGTGTTTAAAGCAGTATGTGCTATGCTATGTAAAATATTCGACGAATGAATATGAATCCAAGTTTGAGAAATGAAATAAGTTTAATATATCAATCTTATGCAATAAGGTTTAGAATGTAAAGTATAATTTATGGTTTTACTTAACCAGATAATGCCGCCAAGACGTCAAACACGAAACCAAAGGGCAGGAGAAACTATCATCAATGCTGAGAGACCACGGCAAGAACCGATGCAAAAATTTGCAAACATGGTAGCTCAGGCTCTGCAGCGGGGAATACCAGCCGCAGAAAACCAACCAGACAATTGCTTGGCAAAATTTAAAGACTTCAAAGCAGTAGGACCACCAGAATTCAGAGGATCAGCTGACCCTATAGAAGCCCAGACAAGGATTAATGAGATAGAAAAGGCGTTCGTAATTGCTAGGGTAGAGGATGGGCAAAAGACCGCTTTTGCCACTTATATGATGAAAGGGGAGGCTAACTTTTGGTGGGAGGCAAATAAAACTAGGGCAGGAGAATGAGTAGTTACTTGGGATAGGTTTAAGAATTTATTTTTCGAAAACTATCACTCATCTAGTATGCAGGCTAGGATGGAGGTGAAATTTCTGGAGTTAAAGCAGGATAACATGACTGTTGCGGAGTATGCCGCAAAGTTTAATGAGTTGGTTAGGTTTGCTCCACATCAAGTTGATACGGAGGCTAGGAAGGCAAGAAGGTTTGAGCTGGGCTTAAAACCCTGGCTCTACAATAAGGTGGCAGTATTGCAACTCAATACTTTTACAGCACTCATGGAGAAGGCTATCATAGCTGAGCAGGGGAGTGAGACCTTGAGCCTCTACAATAAGGAGAAGAAGAACAGAAGCAAGGCAGAAGGATCCTTGAGAGTGGAAGGAAATAGAGGAAATAGGGGTGAGAAAAGAAAAGGAAATTATTACAAGAATGTTCAAGTGAAGCAGGAAGGTGTGAGGAAACAGACTGTGCAGTGTTAGAATTGTGGAAAGAATCACTCTGGTGAGTGTCTGAAGGGTAAGTTTGTATGTTACAAGTGCGGGCAGGAGGGTCAGATCTCTCCTAACTGCCCCAACCCAAGGATGAATAGTAGGTGTTTTATATTTGGATCGACTGAACATCAGGTGAAGGATTGTCCAAAGAGGAGAATGGAGGCATGGAATGTAACCACGGGGAAAGGCAGTGGGACTTTGGCGATCAAAGGACCGACCTTAAGCAACAACCCAACTACGAGGGTCTTCAACATGACGGTCGAGGATACTGTGGCAGTTGGAAATGGAACTCCAGGTGCTATTCGAATAACTTATATATTTTATATGATTTTTCTATATATATAGTAAATTATTTTATAAAGAAAATTTGAAGGAGGAATTTGAGTTCATTTAGAAATCAAATTTTTGTTTAATCAGATAGACAAACTTTATGATGAATAGTTACAGATCAGTTCGATCAATTATGATCAAGGTTTACTTGCAATGATTATATATGTTATGTATCCTTGTACATATGAGTTTTAAAACGGTGATTCCGGGGACAGAATCCTTATAAGGGAAGGTGAATGTAATAACCCGATATTTTCTATAAAAATAAATAATGAATTTTTGCATATGAAATTTTTTTTTAAGAATAAGTGTCAAGTAATGTGTACGATAAATGCAAATATATTTATTACTTGAAAAATTAGAAATAATTTTAGAATTATTAATTACTACAATTTATATTCTTACGGTAATTAATTTCTGTAAGCAGAAATGTTTTTATTAATTATTTTCAATGAAAACATGATTGGATATTATTTAAATAATATATGAAGAGACAATTAGAATTATGATAATAAATATTTTATTATATGAATCTGTTCAGAATATTTAAGCTAATTATTTTAACTTGATTATTGATGTTGTATACGATGGATAAGTCAGTTATGGAATCCAAATCATAAATTGGATTTTTATCAAGAGATGAGAATAATAATATAATATTATATATATTTTGAATTTTCAGTGCTATATATATGTACTGTATATGTGTGGACAGATAATGATTGGTTAATTATGGTAAATTTATATCATGACCCTTATATCGTATTTTTAAGCCTTAATTGTTAAACTCAGTTGTGAGTTCAAGACTGAGTAGAAATTGCGTTATATGAATTTTATTGTGTATATTAGAATTTCCGTAATTAGGAGAAACCCTAATTATTATTTAAATAACCCTAATTGGTTGAAATTAGAAATCGTAATTAATGTGTTAGTAAAATATACACACAATTAGGAAACCCTAATGGTTAATTAGGAAATCATAATTGTTAATATTAAGAAGCCCTAATTTTCTATTAAAAATCATAATTTTAATTTATTGTGTTTAATTAAAATGTTATTGTACAATTATTTTAAATTGTCAAACCGTAGAAATTATTTGGGTAATTGTAAGATTTACAATCTAGTGATTAAACCCTAGATTTAATTACCTTGTACAAGAATGTCCTTGACATTTTAAGCAAAATTACCAAAATACCCTTTTTGGTCTTATTAGTGCATTATTAGTTCCATTGTTGCTAGAATCTTCACAAATGCCAGCCATTCACCATCTTCTAGAATCTACCATGACACTATAGCATTACCCACAAATAATTCAACTATCACACATCATTGTATGCATGATTTGTATTATTTAAGAGAGAGAAATAAATTTATTTGTACACTTGAGTTTGCCCAACTCTCAACCTAAACTCTCTCAAGCTCATAGCTCCGAAATTTCTTAGTTTATACACTCCCAAACAAAGCCCCACTAACACAATAAGCAAAAACAGAAGCTAGAAACAAGATCAAATCAAGAAAGGTATAAAACCCTACTTTGAATTTCTGTCCAATTTTTTTGTGTTAGATGTTATGTTTAAGTGTTATAATATGTTTATTATAGTGTCTTATGATGATATGGGTTGCTAGATGTTAGATCCATAACAGTTAGAAGCTCAGATTTGAAGATCTTCAAAATCTGGAAAATTTCATTTTTTGTTCTGACAACGAATGTCAGAGGATGTAGATCTTAATATGTAAAGTGTTTTTGATGTTTAAATCTTGTAATATGTAGTCTATAATGTGCTCTTTAATCTGTAAAAAGAATCAGAGTCATTTGATGTATGGATTGGAAGTTATTCACGGTCAAATACCGTTGACCGACATTGACCGGGACTTTTTTGGGCAGCCAAGAATCCATGAACACTCGTCTGACAAGTTTTAATGGCTCTTGATCTGCCATTTGTTTAATATTTTGGTTATTTTGTTGAACCAGTATTGTAGTATGCTATGTAAGATTTCGATATATGCTAATATTACATCTAGATATCAAACACATTAAATTTAATTGATGGTCAAAGTTGGTCATCTGGTCACGCTTTCTGTTTCTGGGAATTTTCCAGAAACTGATTGCACCTTATTTCTGACATGGGTTGACCAGCTTGTATCTTCTTGTCGTGGTGTTGTTTTAGTGGTTATTTATAATAGATCTATTTAGTTACATGTGGTTTACACCCTAGAACTTTTAGATCACAAAAACAATGCTCGATCAACATGTAGTGGATGCCCAAAGTGAATAGGTCGAGCTGTTCTTCACCCAGAAGATGAAGAACAGCCTCTGACAACGCGTTCTGATGCTTAGATTTTCTTTATGTTTTATGATATGGTCCAGAATTTGTATTGAACTTGTACTCCTACATACATACTACAATAGTTACTCAATAGGATGCCCAGAAACAACGTGTACAGAGAATTAAGTATGGTCAAACCTAGTCACTTGTTCACTGACATTAGTGACCTGGGTTTGATGAAGAACACCTATAGCGACAGTTACGTCGCTATAGGCACCTTTAGCGACAGTTTATTTATTAAATTAATTATTTTTCATTAAATAATTACAGAAAATTAGATTTAAATTATTAAAAATACATAATTAATTACTAAAAAATATTTTAATGTCCGAAAATTATATTTTAATTATTTTGAATATATTTCATAAATATTTAATATTTTTGGAATATTAAAAAGTATTTAATTTATTTAATTATAATATTAAATAAATTATTTAAAAATAATTTTAATACATGAAAAATCATTTAAAATTATATTATGGTATAAGAAAATATTTTAAGTTATTTTCCATGACTTTTAATATTTTGTGGTGAATTTTATTAATTAATTATTATTAATGATAATAAAGTTATTTAATAATTATATTAAATAATTTAGTTTAAAAATGATTTTATTGTTTTAAAAATCATTTTAAATGGAAATAAAGTGTTTAAAGATATTTTAAGTTATAAAATATAACTTTTAATATTTCAAAGATAATTTTATTAATAATTAAATATTAATGATATTTATTTAATAATTTGTAATATAAATTTAATTTAATATTTATATTAAATAAATAGTTTAAAAATGATTTTATTTACTTAAAAATCATTTAAAAAGGATATTAAGGATTTAAAAATATTTTAAAATATAATTAATGACTTTTAATATTTTGATAGATAATGCATTAATATTTTATTATTAATGGTAAGTATTTAAAAATGATTTTAATTGTTTTTAAATCATTTAAGGGTAATATAAATGTTTTAAAAATAGTTTGAGTTATTATAAATAACTTTTATATTTTGGCAATGGTTTCATTAATAATTTGATATTAATTGAATATTAATGATAATAGAATTGTTTAATGTTTAATTCATTTACTAATGATTCCGATATTTAAAAATTCATGATAAATTATATTAAGTGTTTAAAAATTATTTTAAGTCATTTAAAAATAATATGACTGATACTTACAGATATTGAGATACATAATAGAGTCTTAAACTCGATAATTACCCGATAAGGCTGTCGGTACACCGACATATTTCAGAAATTGATCTAGACTTAGATATTTTGACTGTATTACTGATTGTTTGTGATTCAATGACTATGGAATATGTGTGGCAAGGTGATTAGGTTATGTGCTGACTGTAATAGACAGTACTATGTGTTATGATATATTCTTCTAATCGAACGAATGATCTGATTAATGATAGGTCATGATAAAAGAGTAGAACTAAGTTGAGAATTGTAAGCAGCAGATCAGACAAGTATCCTACCTTTGCATTTTCTTTATGCAATGGACATGAGTAAGAAGGTTTCAGAATTATATTATTACTGTACAGATTATTATAATATAAACGCTCATTGATTATCAACATGTTAGTCCAGATATATATATTCTGTTTGTTAATTGCTATGAATGGTTATACAAGTGTTCCCACTTGGATAATCATGGTATTTATTCACATGTTGATACACCTTTATCAATTACCCGTATATGTATATGTTAAAGTATGGATTATTGTTAAGCAAGATAAAAACCTTTTGGTTTAGAACCATGACAAGTATGAACATCCCTTATAAGGGAAAACTTTTTATGCGCCCAAGGCGGACAGAGTGAACGATAACATCATTCTTATAATGTAGTGTTGATCAATACAAGGTACAACGGGCTGATCACCCTCCGTGCCTGTAAGTTATGACGGTTTGTGGATGAAGTTCTGCTAAACCTTTTCGAAAATGAAAAGAATGTTCATAGTATGTTACATAAACCCCATTTATGGTTAGTATGTAGTTTCAAAAATTTGAAAGAGGGTTGTTATGTTATTATTATCGATTCAGATTACTTCACAACTTTTGATTCGTTGTAGAAGAGTTATATAAAGAAAATACTTAAATTCTTTCAGCTTATATACATATAATTGCTATTACTTACTGGGCACTCAAATGTTCACCCTTGCTTAAATTAAATGTTTTCAGTTATGTATTATAAGGAATGTATTTAAAGGTCTCGTACCTGGGAGCAAACTTTGATGCATATGTAAATTAAGTTTGAATGTTATATTATTATTAGTATTTTTCAGCTTATAGAAATGGTATCGTGAAGCACCGAGTTTGGGTTTCAAGTACCCGAATTTGGGGGCGTCACAGCGTCTTCGTTCAGATAGAATTTCATAGTCAGTCAATGAATCTGCCTTCTTTCAGTCGGGCTCGCCTCAGCGGGTGTAGATCCATCTTGTAAGTACTCCTTGATATGCCGATACCAAGGGTGTTTGATGGGAGGTATCTCATTTGGTACTTCTCCAATGTAATTCCCATAGGCTGGAGCCTTTTGACGGGCAAATGTGATGGTTGTCATGTTTTCCTTGTCAAGTATGTTGATCAAAGAGGCCAAGGTTGCTAGCACATCCACAAAGTCATTCCTATTTCGAGGAATGTGGAGGAAGGATATTTCTTCGAACTCCGAAGCCATCTGTAGAACTTGCCGATGGTAAGGCAGCAAATATAGCTCTTTTATGTGATAGATTTTGGTGGTTTGTTTGATTACCAATTTAGAATCCCCAAAGACAGTTAACCATCTGATACCCATTGCTTGGGCAAGTTTTAGCCCCATTATAAATCCTTCATACTCGGTTGTGTTATTGGTGTTGGCAAACTACAATTTGACGGCGACGAGATGCTGCTCCCCCGTAACAGATACTAGAACTGCTCCAGCCCCAGAATCTTCCATGTTTACAGCACCATCAAATTACATCTTCCATGATGGGTGTGCATCGTACTGATGGTGTTGTTGAACTATCATTACCCCTTCATTGGGAAAGTATGTTTCCAAAGGTTTTAAATCCCCCGAAGGTGCGACAGCCAGCTGATCCGCAATTCATTGACCTTTGATAGACTTTTGCGTCACGTAGACGATGTCAAATTGTTATAGGATCAACTGCCATCTGGATAGTTGAAAATTCAGCATGGGTTTACTGAACACGTACTTGATAGGATCCACGCGGGATATGAGATGGGTTATGCGACCATGAAGATAATGTTGTAACCTCATGAAAAACCATGCTAAAGCTCAGCAAGTTTTCTCAATCAGAGTGTACTTGTGTTCACTGCTGCTAAATCTCTTGCTGAGGTAGTAGATAGCTCGCTCTTGGCCTCTATCGTCTTTCTACCCCAGCATGCAGCCTATGGCATTGTCAATGATGGACATGTACATGAACAGGGGAACATTATCCCTAGGTGGTACCAAAATATGAGCTTTAACTAGATGCTCTTTGATTGTAAGGAAGGCCTTCTGGCACTCGTCATTCCATTTCATGGAGGAGTTCTTCCTTAATAACTTAAAAATAGGCTCACGGGTTTCTGTGAGTTGGGAGATGAATCTGCTAATGAAGTTGATTCTTCCCAAAAATCCACGTATTTCCTTCTCTGTCTGAGAAATGGGCACTTCCGTAATGGCCTAGATTTTGGTGGGATCCAGCTCAATCCCCTTGTGGCTGACTAGTAAACCTAGCAACTTGCCTGATTTAACGCCAAAGGCACACTTGGATGGATTCAACTTCAAGTTGTACTTACGCAACCTGTTGTAGAGCTTTCTGAGATGGTCTAGGTGGTCTTCCTCCCTTCGGGACTTGACAATGATGTCATCCATATAGATCTCTATCTCTTTGTGCATTAAATCATGGAAAAGAGCCATCATGGCTCGTTGGTAGGTAGCTCCAGCATTGATGAGGTCGAATGATAACCGTTTGTAGCAAAAGGTTCCCCAAGGAGTGATGAATGAAATTTTCTCACGATCCTCTTTAGCAACCATTATTTGATGGTACCCCGCAAAGCAATCAGCAAAGGAGTACATGTCGTATTGAGCTGTATTATCAATGAGTATGTGGATGAATGGCACGGGAAAGCTATCTTTGAGGCAAGCTTTATTTAGATCTCTGTACTCCATGCAAACTCGCACCTTCCCTCTTGGTTTGGACACGAGGACTATGTTGGATAGCCACTCAAGGTATGTTGACACCATGATGCTGCCGGCTTGAAATTATTTCACAATTTCTTCTTTAACTTTTAAACTCCACTCAGGTTTTAATCGCCTGAGCTTCTGCCTGACTGGTTTGAATCCCTCTTTTATGGGGAGGCGATGAATAACAATGTCAGTGGATAAACTGACCATGTCTTCATGAGATCATGCAAATACATCCTGGTATTGGGTCAATAGTGTAACCATGTCATTCCTTTTGTTTGGAGTGAGGTCCGTACCAATGTTGATTTGTTTGGGGTTCTCTAAGGTTCCGAAGTTAAATGAGGTGGTTTGATCAAGATTTGGCTTGGGTTTGTCTTCGACCCATTCTTTGATCTCCTGAGGTATCTCATAGTCCTCTTGTATTTCCATCAAGTCTGAGTCCAACATTACATCAAAGTTACAGTCCTTGTGGAGAAAAGGCACCTCATCAGCAAGTATATGCATATCTAACGTTAGAGTCCTGAAACAAAATATACTTTCACTTAATATATGAAACTGTTCAATCATACAAAGTGTTAGCATGTAATGACAAAATAACTGCTAATACTGTACAGAAAGTAAGCAATTATGGCTATCTACAGGGAAGATGGAGGTTCTACCCTTTTTACCCTTGTCGACAAATACAGGGAGTGCTGCTCCAATTGTCAAGGGTGAAATCCAGGCGGACAGTAGTGATGAAGGGGCTGTTATCGTTCTCCTTCTCTAGAATGATGACTATGATATATGGACAATCATCGTCTAGGGTGTTTCTGTTTTTACTGTCCGTGTGGACTATGATGTGTATGCTTGATAAGTGCCTTGTAATGTCCTGCTTACGCTTTTGATCCTCTTCCTCTGCCTCTGGATCTGATATCAAGACCTATTTTCCTTTAACCAGTATCGGCTTATGAAATAACATGGTCATCATATGTGCATGAACCTTTATTAAAGTTTGTGTAGATTCAGCTCCTGTAAGTGCATGCAATCACCGTATGGCTGAAGATGAAGCAACCTATTTGTGTTTGTGAGGATTCCTGTGACTGGAGCTAGCAGAATAGCCTAGTCTGGCCGTCCCTGTTTGACTGGGAACTTGAATTGGGCGCTTAATGCCCTGCTGATCTTTGCCTAACCCTTGTCCAGGTTGATACCCCAAAGATAACATTTCTTGGCTTGCCGACATTACCTTGGCTGAAACTCTGGGTATCGGAGGTGGTGCCCCAATGGGATGGTAGTGAGTGTTGCTAACCTCCAGGGCATGAAAGTTGACAGGCTCAACTTCTGAATTGAAACTGATGAGCGGGATGTCACCTTATACATGACATTCTGGCTTGGCATTAACAGTGACTACGATGTTGTTAATGATGTATTTGAGCTGCTGATGAAGGGTGGACGGGATGGCTCCAGCCATATGAATCCACGGTCTTCCCAAGAGCAGGTTGTACCCTATAGCTATTTTGAGCAAGTGAAAGGATACACTGAAGGTATGTGGCCTAATTTCCACAGGTAGTTCAATCTCTCCGACCGCATTTCGTTGGGATCCGTCAAAAGCTTTGAGAACTGTATGGCTACTTCGGATTCTTTTGAGATTGATGTTCATATTCTCTAAGGTGGCATAAAGACAGATATTCAAAGACGACCCTCCATCTATCAATACTAATGCAACCACGTATCCGAAGGACATAACTACTATATGCAACGGCTTGCAATGACCCGTCATTTCAAGAGGTTTGTCATCATCAGTGAAAGATATCACATTGTTATTAAAAATGTGATCAACTAGATGCTGGAAGTTTTCAACATCCACCGATTTAGGTAAATGGGCTTCTTCCAAAACCCTTAGCAAAACCTTCATGTGATCCTTGGAAGAGAAAACCAAGTCCATTATGGAAATTTGTTGTGGAGCTTCTCTTAAGCTTGAAACCACCTTGGTTTCATTATGGCCCATAGTACAGAGGAATTCTTTGATCTTCTCCATGGGAACTTTCCCCTTTGATTTGATGGCGGGTTTCATCACCCGTTGGGGAAGATACAGTGGATTTTCTTTCGACACTGTAGAAGTTATGTGGGATGTGGATCCTTCAACCTCTCCATAATTCCATGGAACTTTCTGTAGGCTGACAATAGGATGTTGTGGTCTGAATAGCAAGATGATTGGCTCTGGCGCATCCACTTTCAAAGGATTTTAAATACCCTTGAGCTGAATAGGTTAAATTGTATATGAGGGGGTAGCTGAATCTTTCTCTGAAGATATAAATGCTACGACTTCCTTCCGTTTTGTAAGAAATGTATTCCCACTCTCAAGTAGTATAGTGTCATCATCTGCCAGCTGTAGGACATCGCTGGCAATTAGATTCTGCATTAGGTGGCAGAGTGCCCATCATTCTTCTGTGTTGTGACCGCGAGAGTGGGAGTGGTACTGACATACTCCATTAGAATTGAACTGTCTTGAACGAGGGTTGATTGGAGGTAACAGAGCTATGATTCTTCCTTCATTGATCAACATCTAAAATATTTCCTCCATCGGCTGGCCTAAGTATATAAATTCCCTTTGATTGGCAAAATCCCGACAGGCTTTGACATTTGCTCTTTTTGCAATCTTATCTTCCAACATTTCACCTTCGGAAGTTAATAATGGAGTACTTGGACCAAGAGAAAGGAGGCTAGCATGCTACTGACTAAATAATTGGCATGTGACTCGGTGCTGATGGATCACCAGTTCTTCTAATTGGTCGACTTGCTCATAGAGAGTCTTCATTTTTTGTTCCATTGTAAACTGGAACTATGCAAAATCCCATCTGTCAACATTATCCTTGCTGGTCTAGGAGGACCCACCACTGTAATGGGAAGTCTGCCCATTACTCCAATTAATCATGTTAACCTCTTCTTCGTGTTGAGGAAGAGGGTTGTCTTGCACATGGGGTTGGTCAGGTTTAGTCACCACGATCTCACCGTTATCAATCAGATCATGGATCTTATGTTTCAAGGCCCGTCAATCCGGAGTACCATGACCTGGAGCTCCAGCATGATATGCACATTTTTGGCTAACATTGAAACCCTTCCCATTCGGATTGGCTGGTGGAAGAAGATGGGTGATTTTCTTCTGAGTTGTCAAAAGATTGAGAATGTTCTCGAGAGAGTCCCCTAAGGGTGTGAACACTCGAGTGCGTCTGACTTCTCCTCATTTAGGCACTGGAGGGTTTGAAGATTGAGCTAGAAAAGGGGAGTAGTTTCTCCTCTGAATAGGAAAGCTTTGAATGCCTTTTTGATCTTGTAGTATCAAGTAAACATCCTCCTCTTTCTTTTTATGGACCCTCAAGGAGTTGTTTCCATAACTTCCGGACTGGATGTGCTCAGCTACAGCTTTGAAAGCGATAATGTCTTGAATCTTTCTTGACTTCAATCCCATCTCGGCCATTTCTCTATGTTTAATCATTTCAGAGAATATTTTGCCAATACCAGCTAAAACTCTCTCGTAGAAAGGAGCCTCTTGAATGTCTATGAAGGTCATAACCATCTCAGACTCAGTCATAGAGGGAACAACTTGAGCAGCCAAGCGTCTCCACCTTTGAACATATTCTCTGAAAGACTCATTGGCTAGTTTCCTGACTTTGGTAATTTGATACCGATCTGGAGCCATCTGAGTCTGGAAACTGTACTGACTGAGGAATGCATGAGCTAGCTCCTCCCAGCTATGAATCTTGGAGTTGTCTAATCTGGTATACCATGATCTTGCTTCACTAGTTAGACTCTTCTGAAACAGTTGCATTCTAAGCTTTTCATCCCCGGCATAAGATCTGAGTTCCCCAATGAAGACTTTCAAATGCGTGTAAGGATCTCCCAACCCGTCATATTTTTCAAAGTTAGGAGTTTTGAATTTCTCTGGATAATGAACCCCACAAAATCTACAAAGGTCTGTATATGAAACACTTTCGTGTGCTACAATCACTTTGATAGACTGAATGCTCTCTTCCATTTGTAGGACTTTCTTCTTGATATCACCAGTGTCTGGATCTTCTTTGAGATGGGTGGTTTTAGGGGTTTTGTTGGTTTTGTCCAATTGAGATTAAGGTATAGGATTTTCCTTGTACGGTTCTTGAGTTCCTCCATGTGCAGAGGATTCTTTATGTATGGGCATTCGTGAACCCTGAATGGACTTGTGTAGTTCTTTAAGCAGAACAACTAACTCTGTAATTTGGTTGCTTAGTTCTTTAAACTCCTCGCAAGACACGAGAGTAGGACTAGATTAGCCGGATGAAGCCATGCTTGGTTGTAGGCTTGTTGCCTTTTTGGATTTTGAACGGGTAACATGACCAATTATATCCCTACAAAAAGACTTATGTAGTTTAGTCTTAAGGAATGTGGAAATATTACATGCTATGTAATGTATCCTTTTTTAGGAGTATTATCCTGCAAAAATGGATGTTAGCTGTTTGTATGACAGCATAGTATGTTATGTTCTGATATAAAGGGAATGCATGTACACATTCATTCATATTTTCCATTATATTGAGATTGACATGGAAATAAAATTACAAGTAATTGTAATCACAAGTAATTTAAAATGTGAAAGTATGAAGAGATTTTCTTCCGCATTTGGTTTATAAGAGGTTGCAATTTCTTAGTCTACTCTCGCGGCTTTTTGGCATGAAAGTTCCCAAATCATCGCAATTTACTCGATGGAAAGTTAATCCGGTCTTTCAACTGGAGAGAATTTGGGTGGTGCCTTTCCTGAGCCTCATTGGAATTAGTCTTCCTACGAGTCCAATAATCAAACACCGACAGGATAGCCTCCTGGTGGAGGAACCACACAACATACATTCACGTACAACGTGTCTCACCGTATGGAAATTATGACATATGCAAAGCACTAATATCACAAGCAGATATGGTGCGAAGCACTAAGTGCAATAAGTAAATGCATTCGTACACATTCGATCAAATGTAAATGCAACATTAACACAGAAGCAGATAACAGTTTTGAAAAGTTTGTAATAGCGGCTTAAGCCCTCTTATTGGATGTCCCCAGCAGAGTCACCACCTGTCGACGTCGGGATTTTTATTTATCCCTTTTCTGTTCTTGTATTTTGGTGTTCTCATGTTAGGTGAGATTTGTTTGAAAAACCAAGTTGTGAAAAGGTTCGACACGTATATGTCGACGATTGGACTGTAAGATTCGCTAGTTGGTATTTTTAAATGGTTGCACCAACTCAACCGAGAAAAGGTTTGCACATTGACCTAGTGATGTGACACTGTGACGCCCCCAAAAGGTATACATCACCCATTCTGAGTCGCCAAATACATGGTTCAGAAACAATTACAATTTCATTATTACAATTATCGTGCAAAATACGATAACACATATATACTGTGAGTTTAAATACAAATATTGTCTTCTAGACAATATTCAAACTCAAATAAGTCCTCATTACAATTATTGAACACTATTTTACAAAAATAGTGAGGACTGCTAAAACAACTTTCTAGAACCATCA
The DNA here is from genome assembly GCA_016801055.1 of Panax notoginseng. NCBI lineage: Eukaryota > Viridiplantae > Streptophyta > Magnoliopsida > Apiales > Araliaceae > Panax > Panax notoginseng. Next base: position 96,546,652 of record CM029021.1, on the reverse strand, counting down.
CTCCATACCCCGTCTAGTTCCTGCTATATTCTCACCTCTTGAGATGAAAAATGGAACAAAAAGGAAAAGGGTGAGCTCAACTAGCCCAGTAAAGAATATTATGACTAAGATAATGAATAAAAAATTATCGTTAGGCTTCAACAAATCAGATAAAATATAATGAACCAGTTTTAGATCAATATGTTAGAGTTTATGCCCTAGAGACCAATTATTTGATATAATTGCTTAACGTTTTGATATTATATTTGATTGAATAAATAAATAATTTTATTATGGTTTTATTTACTACGTAATATAATTGTTAACATAATAAAATTTCTTAGAATAGTGATACAAATTATATAGTTTCAAGTATGTGACTTGAACATGAGATTATAATTACAATTAGTATCATTGTTCTTAAATGACCCTAGTCGAGTATCATTGTTGATGGGACAACAATGATGCATTGAGACTAGTATGTGGATTGACTGATGACCAAATCTCATTGGTCATAAATATATATGAGATATTAAGTCAATGCATAGGTACATGTTAGAGAACGATGTACTGGACAGACCCACCATGAGAAATCTATATAGAGCATTATGCGAAGTGTCATTAGCAATTCTCATAGTGACAATGATGTAATGGTCCTCCGACCTAAAATCGCTATATTACTACACGAGAATTTATGTACTTTGATATCATCAAATGTCACATTTAATAGGGCGAACTATAAAGGTGATTATTGGGTTCATCATGAATTGTGTGAGAAATATGAGTGATCTAGATGGAATTTAACCATCCTATATATTATGGGTGATATCCATAGGCCTCTTGATTGAGTAGGACTATGAAATGCATGGCCATGCTCAAATAGTGATTTATTTCATATAGTCTACTCATTGATCAAGAAAAGTCAGATTAAATTATGAAGAGTATGACACATTCCATGACTCGAGTTTAATCTAGGATATTAAGGTTAAAAGGATTAAATTACATTGAAACATTGGTCACGAAAAAGGTTGCATCGAATCATCGATCTTATTATTACTTGGGTAGCAGTGATGCATTACTAGATGCCGCTCACTATTTATAATTTTATAATATGATTTTAAAATTATTGCCAACTTAATAATAATGTAAGACCCCGAATTTTATGAAATAAAAGTATTCAAGTTTTCTTATAATTACAATTCAATAAATGGTTAAATTGATAAATAGTTAAAGTTAAGGGTGATATATGAATTTCTTTCAAAAATATGCAAGTGGTTATAAAATATTCATTGTTGTCGGAGAATATTCGTTTGGTCGTGGAATATTCTTTCTGTCGGAGAATATTCGTACGACGTCGCAGTCATTTGTGGGCCCCATAACAGAATAACTGTTAGATGAAGAAATAGACAAATTAAACTTTTTATAAATAACGGCGTAGTTGTTACCGTTAATACTGTTGGAATACCCGGTGGTTAAAGTAAAGTAATACGCGTTATTGCACAGTAGCACACGGTATTGCACAGTATTTTTGAATTATTGATTCTTACGTAAGAAGGCACTACTCAATAATTGTTACAGTAATTACTGTTTAGTATTTTATTGATTTAATAATTGTTGCGTTGATATTTTATATTACTGTTATTTTAATAATTGTCACTACACAGTATTTTCCATTATCGAAGTAATAATTCATATTATCTGAATAATATTATTAGATAACATTATTGACAATGTCTAGAAAGTTCTGTCTAAGGAGATGTTTGGTCACCTAATTGCGCGCCAGTAAGAAAAAATTCTTATTGGAAAACCCTCTCTTTCCTGGGAACTGCCTGGTTGCTATTATTGTGATTCTGTAATATTATTTGTGAATAATTAATTATTAATTTATATTATGAGAAAAATATTTATTTTATGTGGATATAGATGGAGAAAATTTTTAAAATGACAGTTGTTGAAAATCGATATTTTATCTTTTTTCTGATAAAATAATATTTTATTATATTATTATAATATAATAATGATGATATTTTTACAATGAATGTGGGATATATGAGTAAATGAGGAGGAGGAGTATTTTTGTTGCAATAAATGTTTAAAACATGTTAAACATGTTGGTGGACACAAATTTTGACTGAAATTTGATTATAGCATGTAAAATCGTCCGTTTGTGGATTTCGGTCAATTTTTGTTTGGAATTTGGAAAAACATTCTTCTGTAAAGTTGTAGAGAATTGAATTTCCTATAAAAAGTCGCAAGATTCAAATTTTCTGATAAAATGACTATTTATTATGAATTATTGAAGTTCTGGAGTTCCGAAATAATTATTTTTTGGAAGTTTAAAATTTTTTAAATAACAAAAACGTTTTTTGTACTTAAGGTGAGGTGTGTGTGGCTAATTTGGATCAAATTATGGGTGCGTAGAAAATTTTGTTATATATATTATTATTATATTAAATTTTCTACTTTGGTGTTCTAAGCATTTTCCTATAAATAGGGTGCGGGTGCTTAGGTTAGAATTGAAAATCACATCAGAAACTGAAGTTTTCTCTCTATTTCTCTCTCTATAATATCGAGCGTATTTTGTGAGTATTTTAATACTTTGAGTATTGCTATACGGTGCAAGTTCTTTCAGCACTATATCCAGTATTCCAGTCAGAAGTACTATTCTTTCTGATATAAGGGATTGTAAGTGAGATTATTTTCTTCTAAAATGATATTATTTCTTCAATATCATTATGCCAAAATGTTGGTTGACAATTTTTATCAAATTTGGAACTTTTTCATGTCGGGATTACTATTCATGAGTTACTATTCATGAGTTACTATTCACGAGTACTATTCACGAAGCGTGATGATATTTTTTGTGAAATTTCTATCTTTTGGTGTCGGAGTAACTATTCACGTATACGACACTATTCACCAAAAAATGAAATTTCTTCTTTTTGTCCAAAATATCTATTCTGGATACTAGCTTTGATTGTATCCATATTTTGATCATTCTTGAATTTTACCCCACTCTGGTTATTTATTAAATATTTTTGGATGGGAATTGTTTAAAGTACGAATCCTTAATATTTGTACTTTTACTTCACTTGATTCGTTTTCTTTAAAATATTTTTCATCATCCTCAGTCCTAAATGATGATATAACTGAATATCTTTGGCCTGAAGTGCAAAGATAAATGATTTCTGATGAATATTTTTGGCCCGTAGTGCAAAGATGAACAGGTGTTTAGATGAACATGACCAACTGATGAATATCTTTGGCCTGTAGTGCAAAGATGACTTGTTGATGAATATCTTTGACCTGTAGTGCAAATATGACTTGTTGATGTATATCTTTGGCCCGTAGTGCAAAGATGAATTTATCAGTATGATTATGAACATGAACTGTGATTTGGTATAACTATGATCTTTGATGTTTCAGGTGATGAAAATTATCTTTGTCCTGGATGAGGAAAGGAATTTAGAACAACAATTACGATTATGAGTTAGACATGTGATTGTGGACATGAATTTTTGATTGATGTTACAGAGATAAAATATTGTTGGTGGACTTTTAACGTGGAGAAGATAATAGACGTTATGGTCTATTTGACTCTTCTAATGGATTGCTCGTTCCGCTGCAACTATGGTTGAAATTTTATCATCTACCATATGTTCTAAATCTCTGATTTATTATTGATGAAGGCTATTGATAATTTAATTATTTTTAGTCATGATATTCTTTACTGAGCTAGTTGTGCTCACCCTTTTGCTTCACAATTACTTTCAGGTAATAAAAGTGTAGTTGGGTCGAGCGGGGGATGACAGGGGAATAGAACGGTGGTCATCATTTAGTAGTTATATTTGGTAAATCAACTAGGGGGAGGCGAACCCAACGTTGGAAGGGTGTTTTGCCACTATCATACAAGATGTCTAATGACATACCACCTCGTGTCATCATAAGACAGGGTTGTGCTCATCCACTTGCTGAGTATATTTACGAGCACTACCTATATAATCTTGGTGTTTGTTTGGAGTTTAATTCGCAATTAGAGACAGTGGAGATAGTGATATGTCAAGAGAAGACTCACCATTGGGAAGAATATGATAGTAATCTTCTCATTTTTCTTTGGGGTCTATTAGGTCAACCAAGGATAATTCTGTGGCCATATGATATCCATCATAACCTAGACGCATGGCCTCCCATGTACGAAGGTTTCCTTGAGCACTTCCTAAAGATTCTAATTTCTAAAACAGTTTTCGACTATACCTTTATGTAAGGTGTCATGGTGACGTGCTATTCAAGTTGGTGTCCAGAGTCACAGTTGGTATATTTTAGTATCAAAACTCACAACATATGTGTTGTTGTATTTTGCACGACAATTGTTGTAATAAAGTTGTAGTTGTTTTCTGTACCATGTATTTGGCGACTCAGAATGGGTTGGATGGAATGGAACTATTTCGGGGTCGTCACATTTGATATCAGAGCTATAAGTAAAGAGCCCCGAGTCTCTCACTGGTGACTTTCTGTTGATGGGGGATGCACCGAAGCCAGACTCTCCGTAGGGGACGCCGTTCTGCGGTGGAAAACTGATAGGTATCAATGTGAGGTGCTGACACAAGTTGGTGTCCAGAGTTACATTTGGTATCAGAGCTTAGGGATATGATCTCTGGCGGAGATCGAGATTAGAACTAGGAGGGGAGATGAGTAAATCATTCGCTAGTGTGTCCTACCTAAGCTTAATTGTTGGTCGGTCATAATATCGGGATATTATGTGATATGTTAATTTGTTAAATTAACCTTTATTTTTAAAGCTGTATTCTAGAATGATATCTGAAATACAGGAGATGAGCAATGGATAAATCATGATGATAGGAAAGATGGAATCTGAAATGAAAGCAAGGTATTCTCAACTCTTTGAAATACCAGGTACGTAAATTTCGGGGACGAAATTTCATAAGGAGGGGAGATTGTAAGACCCCAAATTTTATGAAATAAAAGTATTCAATTTTTCTTATAATTACAATTCAGTAAATGGTTAAATTGATAAAAAGTTAAAGTTAAGGGTGATATATGAATTTTTTTCAAAAATATGCAAGTGGTTATAAAATATTCATTGTTATCGGGGAATATTCGTTTGGTAGTGAAATATTCTTTCTGTCGGGGAATATTCGTATGACGGTGCAGTCATTTGTGAGCCCCATAACAGAATAACTGTCGGATGAAGAAAAAGACAAATTAAACTTTTTATAAATAACGGCGTAGTTGTTACCGTTAATACTGTTGGAATACCCGGTGGTTAAAGTAAAGTAATACGCGTTGTTGCACAGTAGCACACGGTATTGCACAGTATTTTTGAATTATTGATTCTTACGTAAGAAGGCACTACTCAATAATTGTTACAGTAATTACTGTTTATTATTTTATTGATTCAATAATTGTTGCGTTGATATTTTATATTACTGTTGTTTTAATAATTGTCACTACACAGTATTTTCCATTATCGAATCAATAATTTATATTATCTGAATAGTATTATTAGATAACATTATTGGCAATGTCTAGAAAGTTCTGTCTAAGGAGAGGTTTAGTCACCTAATTACGCGCCAGTAAGGAGAAATTCTTATTGGAAAGCCCCCTCTTTCCTGGGAACTGCCTGATTGCTATTATTGTGATTCTGTAATATTATTTGTGAATAATTAATTATTGATTTATATGATGAGGAAAATATTCATTTTATGTGGATATAGATGGAGAAAATTTTTAAAGTGACAATTGTTGAAAATCGATATTTTATCTTTTCTGATAAAATAATATTTTATTATATTATTATAATATAATAATAATGATATTTTTACAATGAATGTGGGATATATGAGTAAATGAGGAGGAGGAGTATTTTTGTTGCAATAAATGTTTAAAACATGTTAAACATGTTGGTGGACACAAATTTTGACTAAAATTTGATTATAGCTTGTAAAATCGCCCGTTTGTGGATTTCGGTCAATTTTTGTTTAGAATTTGGAAAAACGTTCTTCTGCAAAGTTGTAGAGAATTAAATTTCCTATAAAAAATAGCAAGATTCAAATTTTCTGATAAAAGAGCTATTTATTATGAATTATTAAAGTTTTGGAGTTCCGAAATAATTATTTTTTAGAAGTTTAAAATTTTTTAAATAACAAAAACGTTTTTTGTACTTAAGGTGAGGTGTGTGTGGCTGATTTGGATCAGATTATGGGTGCGTAGGAAATTTTGTTATATATATTATTATTATATTAAATTTTCTGCTTTGGTGTTATAAGCATTTTCCTATAAATAGGGTGCTTAGGTTAGAATTGAAAATCACACCAGAAACTGAAGTTTTCTCTCTATTTCTCTCTCTATAATATCGAGCGTATTTTATGAGTATTTTAGTACTTTGAGTATTGCTATATGGTTCAAGTTCTTTCAGCACTATATCCAGTATTCTAGTCAGAAGTACTATTCTTTCTAAGGTAAGAGATTGTAAGGGAGATTATTTTCTTCTAAAATGATATTATTTCTTCAATATCATTATGCCAGAATGTTGGTTGGAAATTTTTATCAAATTTAAAACTTTTTCATGTCGGGGTTACTATTCATGAGTTACTATTCATGAGTTAATATTCACGAGTTACTATTCACGAGTACTATTCACGAAGCGTGATGATGTTTTTAGTGAAATTTCTATCTTTTGGTGTCGGAGTTACTATTCACGTATACGAGACTATTCACGAATACGACACTATTCACCAAAAAATGAAATTTCTTCTTTTTGTCCAAAATATCTATTCTGGATACTAGCTTTGATTGTATCCATATTTTGATCATTCTTGAATTTTACCCCACTCTGGTTATTTATGAAGTATTTTTGGATGGGAATTGTTTAAAGTACGAATCCTTAATATTTATTCTTTTGCTTCACTGGATTCGTTTTCTTTAAAATATTTTTCATCATCCTCAGTCCTAAATGATGATATAACTGAATATCTTTGGCCTGAAGTGCAAAGATGAATGATTTCTGATGAATATCTTTGGCCCGTAGTGCAAAGATGAACAGGTGTTTAGATGAACATGACCAACTGATGAATATCTTTGGCCTGTAGTGCAAAGATGACTTGTTGATGTATGTCTTTGGCCCGTAGTGCAAAGATGAATTTATCAGTATGATTATGAACAGGAACTGTGATCTGGTATAACCATGATCTTTGATGTTTCAGGTGATGAAAATTATCTTTGTCCTGGATGAGGAAAGGAATTTAGAACAACAATTACGATTATGAGTTAGACAAGTGATTGTGGACATGAATTTTTGATTGATGTAACAGGGATAAAACATTGTTGGTGGACTTTTAATGTGGAGAAGATAATAGACGTTATGGTCTATTTGACTCTTCTAATGGATTGCTCGTTCCGCTGCAACTATGGTTAAAATTTTATCATCTACCATATGTTCTAAATCTCTGATTTATTATTGATGAAGGCTATTGATAATTTAATTATTTTTAGTCATGATATTCTTTACTGAGCTAGTTGTGCTCACCCTTTTGCTTTACAATTCCTTTCAGGTAATAAAAGTGTAGCTGGGTCGAGCGGGGGATAACAGGGGAATAGAACTGTGGTCGTCATTTAGTAGTTATATTTAGTGAATCAACTAGGGTGAGGCGAACCCAACGTTGGAAGGGTGTTTTGCCACTATAATACAAGATGTCTAATGACATACCACCTCGTGTCATCATAAGACAGGGTTGTGCTCATCCACTTGCTGAGTATATTTACGAGCACTACCTATATAATATTGGTGTTTGTTTGGAGTTTAATTCGCAATTAGAGACAGTGGAGATAGTGATATGTCAAGAGAAGACTCACCATTGGGAAGAATATAATAGTAATCTTCTCATTTTTCTTTGGGGTCTATTGGGTCAACCAAGGATAATTCTATGGCTATATGATATCTATCATAACCTAGACGCATGGCCTCCAACGTACGAAGGTTTTCTTAAATTATATATAAATTGTTATGTGCTTATTGTGATATACATGGTGCACAGTTATGGCCTTTTGACCCGTATGTTAGTGGTTTTTGGTTTTGAAATACGGCTTGCATGTCGTGTCTTTCTATAAATTCTAATGTAATATTCTCTTCTCATCTAAATCCCCTCGAACGTAACTTGAGATTTCTTTATATCATGTAATAATCTGTAATTGATGAAGATGTCAAGATGGAGAACACAATTGAAAGATGATGATGGAGAGGAGGCACATGCTTGATGAAGATCCAAGGAAGCTATTTATTTTAAGATCTTTTACCACCTTAGATTGAGCTTCAATCTTTCATTAGCTTGAAAATATTGACAGCGGATTGGGCCATAACTATGACATATTTAATTTTGCACTTTATTTATGCTTGTATGTGATATGATATGATAAATAATGTGCATGTTTAATAAGATTAAAATTGGTGAGATCTAATTTTTTTTTAATAAAATCCCTCATTAAATTATTAAGTCTAAATCAGATGCCTTCCAATGAATAACACTCATCAAGACCTTGATCAATAGATGTAGGTTTGCCAAAGAAAAGTACCCTATTTATCTAGGTAAGATGCGATAGGATAATTGTGATATCCAAACTGTTAAAATCATTGGGCCCGACTTAACTAAGTTATCTCAATAGGATTGTGGACTTAGAGGCATAGGGTTTGGTAGGTATCATTAGATGGACTAGAAACAATTGTTGTTTACCAAACTATCCAGAAGTTATATATGATATAATTGACAGAGGGTTGTCTACCTAAATAATTGTGTTTTGAGAGAATAGCCAAAGCTAACTTAAGGCATAATGAAATATGGATCTTGGCTCACTAGAAAGATTTAATAGAAATTGCTTTCCGAATTAATGGTGAGGGCTATTAATTTAAATAAAATAGTGGGAGGTATATTTTGAATGTACTATTATCAATTACATAATATCAACTCTGCAATTTGACTTATTATTTTTGCACTTATAAATTGTAGATATCAATGGCAAACAACAACAACACAAATAGTCTTTCATTACGATCAGTCCTTGAAAAGGACAAGCTGAGTGGAATTAATTTCCTTGACTGGCATAGGAACTAGAGGATTGTCCTCAAACAAGAGAGTAAGCTATATGTCCTTGATGGGCCCATTCCTGCAGCACTAGCTGTCACTGCACCACGTGCGGAGCATAATGCTTACAAGAAGCATCAAGATGATGCTCTGGACATGAGTTGTGTCATGCTAGCAACCATGGACGCTGAGCTTCAGAAGCAACATGAGTTGATGGATGCTTATGATATGATCGAGCATCTCAAGAAATTGTTTGAAGGGCATGCCGACAGGAGAGCTATGATACAAGCAAGGCATTGTATCACTGCAAAATGGGTGAATATGATCCAGTTGGTCCACATGTGCTGAAAATGATTGGGTATATTGAGTACCTTGATAGGTTGGGTTTTCCAATCACTCCAGAAGCCCAAACTGACCTTGTTTTGCAATCTTTGAACAACAGCTACTCTCAATTTGTTATGAACTATCGTATGAATGAAATTGAGAAACCCCTTACTGAGTTGTTGAGCATGTTAAGAACTGCCGAGAACAACATGAAAAAGGCAGGACCCGCTTCCATAATGATAGTGCAAAAGGGGAATGCTAAGGGTAATTGGAAAGGCAAGAAGAAGATAGGATCTAAATCTTTTGCCAAACCCAATTCCAAAACCAAACAGGCTTTAAAACCTAAAGGTGGGGTGGCTAAAGAAGGTGAATGTCACTTCTGTGGAAAACCTGGACACTGGAAAAGGAACTGTCATGCTTATTTGGAAGAAGTAAAGAAAAGGAAAGGAAGTACGACTTCTGATTCAAGTATATATGTTATAGAAGTCAACTTGTCTACTTCTACATCATGGGTATTGGATACTGGATGTGGTTCTCACATTTGTGTTAATGTGTAGGGACTCCGCAGGAGTAGGACTTTGGCGAAAGGAGAGGTTGACCTACGAGTTGGGAATGGAGAAAAAGTTGCTACACTGGCCGTAGGAACTTATCATTTATCTTTACCCACTGGGCTAGTTTTAGAATTAGAAAATTGTTATTTTGTGCCTGCTATAAGCAAAAACATTATTTCCGTTCTTGTTTGGACAAGAAAGGTTTATCATTTATAATAAAGAACAATCGTTGTTTGTTTTACTTAAATGATATTTGTTATGGTGTTACACAATTGTTTAACGGTCTCTATATTCTTGATTTAGAAATGCCTATATATAACATAAATATAAAAAAATTTAAATCAAATAATTCAAATCCGACATATCTCTAGCATTGTCGTTTAGGCCATATAATTGAGAAACGCATATCCAAACTCCATAAAGATTGGTTCTTGGATTCATTTGATTTTGAATCATATAAGAAATACGAGTCTTGTTTATTAGGCAAAATGACTAAAGCCCCTTTTACTGGACACAGTGAACGGGCTAGCGATGTATTGGGACTTATACATAGTGATGTATGTGGACCCATGAGTTCGTTAGCAAGAGGTAGGTTTTATTACTTCATTACATTTACTGACGACTTTAGTAGATATGGATATGTGTATCTTATGACACACAAATCCGAATCCTTTGAAAAGTTCAAGGAATTCAAGAATGAAGTTCAAAACCAATTTGGCAAAAGCATAAAAGCCCTTAGATCCGATCGAGGAGGTGAATACTTAAGCCAAGACTTTGATGACCTTCTAAAGGAGTGTGGTATTATATCACAACTCACTCCACCTGGAACACCCCAATGGAATGGTGTATCTGAGAGGAGGAATCGAACCTTGTTGGACATGGTACGATCAATGATGAGTCATGCAGATCTTCCAATAAGCTTATGGGGTCATGCCCTAGAGACAGCTGCATTCACACTTAACAATGTTCCTACAAAAATGGTTCAGAAGACACCATATGAGATGTGGACTGGGAAACGTCCTAATATGTCATTCATGAAGATTTGGGGTTGCGAGGCGTTAGTAAAACGTCTGAATTCTGACAAGCTCGGACCCAAATCTGACAAACGTAATTTTGTGGGATACCCAAAGGAAACAAAAGGGTATTATTTCTACAAACCTTCTGAGAACAAAGTATTTATTGCTCGAACTGGTATTTTCCTAGAAAGAGAATTTGTCTCTAAAGGAAACAGTGGGAGGAAAGTAGAACTCGAAGAAATTTGAGAAACACAAAATATCATTGAACCTGAGTTGGAACGTGAGTAGGAACCACAAGATATTTTGGAAAGTGAACCTGCTCAAATTACACAAGTCATTCGTAGATCTGGTAGGACACGCCAAGAGCCTGAGAGATATTATGGATATCTTGTGACTCAAAACGGCGATGTGATGCTCACAGATCAAGATGGGCCTGCTTCCTACCAAGAAGCTATGAATGGACCAGATTCTAAGAAATGGCTTGAAGCCATAAAATCTGAGATGGACTCCATGTATACCAACCAAGTATGGATTCTGGTTGATCCACCTGAAGGGGTAAAACCAATCGCGTGCTAGTGGGTTTTCAAGAAGAAAACCGACATGGATGGTAATGTACAAACCTATAAAGGTCGACTGGTAGCAAAAGGTTTCAAACAAATTCAAGGTGTTGACTATGATGAAACCTTCTCTCCAGTGGCAATGGTTAAATCCATCAGGATCTTACTTGCTATTGCAGCTTTTTATGATTACAAAATCTGGCAGATGGATGTCAAAACTTCTTTCCTTAACGAAAATCTCCTTGAGGATGTGTATATGACATAACCTAAGAGTTTTGTCACTCCAAAGGATGCTGGAAAGGTATGTAAGCTGCAACGATCCATTTATGGATTGAAGCAAGCCTCTCGGAGTTGGAATCTTCGATTTGATGAAGTAGTCAAAGAATTTGGTTTTATTAAAAATGAAGATGAACCTTGTGTATATAAGAAGGTTAGTGGGAGTCACATTGTATTCCTAATATTATATGTTGATGACATATTAATTATTGGGAATGACATTCCTTCCTTATAGGCTGTTAAAATATGGTTAAGAAAATGTTTCTCCGTGAAAGATTTGGGCAATGCTGCCTACATTTTAGGTATCAGGATCTATAAAGATAGATCGAGAAAAATGCTCGGCCTAAGTCAAAGTACATATATTGATAAAGTGTTAAAACGGTTCAACATGCAAGAGGCGAAAAGAGGAAACTTACCCGTGACTCATGGTGTAAAAATCTCTAAGGCCCAATGTCCTAAATCACAAGATGATGATAAGCGTATGAGAAAGATCCCTTATGCTTCGGCAATTGGATCTATTATGTATGCAGTGATATGTACTCGTCTGGATGTCTCGTATGCTTTGAGCATGACGAGCAGATACCAGTTGAATCCAGGTGAAGGTCACTAGACAGCAGTCAAGAATATCCTCAAGTACCTGAAAAGGACTAAAGATTCATTCTTGGTATATGGAGGTGAAGACGAACTGGCAGTAAAGGGTTACACATATGCTAGTTTCCAGACTGACAATGATGACTATAAGTCTCAGTTAGGTTTTGTGTTTTGCCTTAATGGTGGTGCTGTTAGCTGGAAAAGTTTGAAGCAAGAGACAATAGCTGATTCTACAACAGAGGCTGAGTATATTGCTGCTTCTAGTGCAGCCAAGGAGGCTGTATGGATTAAAAAGTTCATCACTGAACTTGGTATTGTTCCAACCATTGCTGATCCGATTTCTCTATACTGTGATAATAATGGAGCCATTGCACAGGCTAAGGAACCCAGATCTCACCAATGATCCAAGCATATACTTAGGCGGTACCATCTCATCCGTGAACTCATTGATAGAGGAGATGTACATATAGGAAGAGTGCCAATAGATGATAATATTGCAGATCCATTGACCAAGGCTTTGTCGCAGCAGAAGCACGACGGTCACACTAGTTCCATGGGTATTAGATGCATGAGTGATTAGCTCTAGTGCAAGTGGGAGACTGTTAGAGTTCTTGCCCTAGAGGCCAATTATTTGATATAATTGCTTAACGTTTTGATATTATATTTGATTGCATAAATAAATGATTTTATTATGGTTTTATTTACTGCGTAATATAAATGTTAACATAATAAAATTCCTTAGAATAGTGATACAAATTATATAGTTTCAAGTATGTCACTTGAACATGAGATTATAATTACAATTAGTATCATTGTTTTTAAATGTCCCTAGTCGAGTATCATTGTTGATGGGACAACAATGATGCATTGAGACTAGTATGTAGATTGACCGATGACCAAATCTCATTGGTCATAAATATACGAGATATTAAGTCAATGCATAGGTACATGTTAGAGAACGATGTACTGGACAGACCCACCATGAGAATTTTATATGGAGCATTATGCGAAGTGTCATTAGCAATTCTCATAGTGACAATGATGTAATGGTCCTCCGACCTGAAATCGCTATATTACTACACGAGAATTTATGTACTTTGATATCATCAAATGTCACCTTTAATATGGTGGACTATAAAGGTGATTATTGGGTTCATCATGAATTGTGTGAGAAATATTAGTGATCTAGATGGAATTTAACCATCCTATATATTATGGGTGATATCCATAGGCCTCTTGATTGAGTAGGACTATGAAATGCATGGCCATGCTCAAATAGTGATTTGTTTCATATAGTCTACTCATTGATCAAGAAAACTCAGATTAAATTATGAAGAGTATGACACATTCTATGACTCGAGTTTAATCTAGGATATTAAGGTTAAAAGGATTAAATTACATTGAAACATTGGTCACGAAAAAGGTTGCATCGAATCATCGATCTTATTATTACTTGGGTAGCAGTGAAGCATTAATAGATGCCGCTCACTGTTTATAATTTTATAATATAATTTTAAAATTATTGCCAACGTAATAATAACCTATAGGGTCACACACATAGAACGTAATTTAAAAGGGAATTAATTTAAATTTGAAGAATTTAAATATATTAATATGATTAATAGTATTTAAATCACGAATTTAAATTAAAAGGATAATTTGTATATATATATATATATATCATCGGGATGAATAGCAACTTGCCAGAATCCGGACTTAAGGTCAAATTTACTAAAGATGGTGGAGACACTTAACCTACCAAGGAGATCATCCTTGTTGGGCAAAGGGTATCTAATCCATTCTAAAACTTTGTTTAATGGCTTGTAATTAATGACTAGACGAGGGACTCCTCGCTCTTTTTCAGCTTCATTATTAACATAAAAGGCTGGGCAAGACCAGGGTGACTTACTATGCCTAATTAATCCTTTATTAAGGAGATCATTAATTTCTTTTTTACATAACTCCATTTGTTCATGACTCATTTGAATAGGCCTAGCTTTGGTGGGAATTAAATGTTCTTTAAATTCCTTAGCATAGGGTAATCTAAATGTGTGCTTCTTCCTATGCCAAAAAGCATTCGGAGAATTAGAACATAAGTTTTTTAGTAAGTAATCTTTTAATTATATTATTTTCTCTTGAACTCTGTTACTCTTAAGTTGTTCTTCAACTTGTTGATACCTAACTTCTTCTTTGAGGAAACTTAGGTGGGTAACCTTACAATTTAATAGATTCAATGATTTAGAGATTGACTCTTCTTGAATAAATTTTAAATCTCTTTCTTTTGGTTTAATTAGGAATTTAAATGTAATTTTCTTTCCTAAATGTTCACAACTTAAGCCTTTATTACTAGTAGTGAATGGGTATAATAAATAGATAAATGGTAAACCTAAAATGATTTTGTCAGTGAGATTGCGAACTAAGACAAATGAGGTCTTAAAACATATACTGTCTTGACAAATATGAACATTAGGTAATTTGTATTTTATTTCCATTTGACTACCATTAGCTGAATTTAGTTTTTCACTAGTTTTCTTATAATATCTTGTTGGTATAATGCCTTCTTGAATACAATTCAAGTCTGCACCGGTATCAACCAAAGCAGGGAGTTGTATTGAGAAAGTTTTATCAATAACTAAATTAATAGAGATGTACCATTTTTGAATAGTAATATCTTTAATTCTTTTAAGGGAGAGACCTCGAATAAAAAGATCAGCCTCTTTAGCGCCTGATGATTCTGGTTCATCGTGACTTTCATCACTAGAAGAGGAATCATGAACTTGAAGATCTGATTTTTTATCATTAATCGCTTTTCTTAAGTTGTAAATATCTAATTTTAAGTTAGAAATTTCTTTCTTAAGTTTATTAACTTCTTGATTTAATTCAGGAAGGATAATTTCCTTAACTGGAGATTTAAATCTTTCAAGAGTTTTATTAAGACTGAAAATAGGTTTTTCTTTGGCTCTAAGAATGTTGTCAGTGACTTTCTTATCTTTAGTTAATAAATCTTTTAATAGTTTTAAATACTTAGTTTTTAATTCAGGGTCAGTAATTTTACTAATTAAATCAACTAATAAAGAACTTTCTTATTCTTCTTTTGTAATTACATTAATTCTTTTGCAACAGTTTTTATTGCAACAATCTGTACATATGGTGACTTCATTTTCACTTTCAGATTCATCGTTAGATGCATTATTACTAGAAGACTCTGGAATATCAGAAGCTTCCTCATTACTACTGTTATTTTCAATTCTCATTAATTCTAATAACTGTTCTGTATCTTCAGCTGAGATGTTTAACTGAGCTAATTTTTGTTTAACTCTACATTCACTTTTATAGTGTCCTTTCTGCCCACAATTGTGACAGACAATTTTACTCTTATCAAATTTGTTTGATTTTTTATATGACTGCTTCTTAAACGATTTAGGTTTATTGTAATAAGTATATTTATTATTACTTTTATTATTATTTTTATCTTGAACATATATTTTCTTACGACGTTTATGACTTTTATGTGACTCAATATGTTTAAACCGATGCCCGTGCTTTCTTCTAGAGGGAGCAACCGGCGGCAAACCATATTGTTCACAAAAAGTACCTAACTCGTATTTAGCTTTATTCCGATCTTTACGAGCTTGTTTTGCTAATTTAAAGTCAATACACATTTTTAATCCAATTTTTTGAATATAACTAATAATATCACCATAAGTTAAATTATCATAATCAATATAACCTAAATTTTTACTTAATTCTTCCATAACTTTGTGAGCAAATAATGATGGTAAACCATTAACAAATTTCTCTTTCCAAAATGGTTTATTACTGTCACTACGCATCATAACTCTAGAGGTGAAAATATCTTTGTACCATCTAAAATCACTTAGAGTGGGACAAGTAAGATTGCTTAATTGATCATGAATTCTTGCTGTAATATTACTAGGTGTTCCAACAAAATGTTTAATTATAGTAAATATTAAAGTATTAACTCCATCAGGAAGACCAATACCAGCATCTTCATCAAAGATGGGATTACCTTCCTTATCTCTTTGAATAGCATGAATAATAGATATTCGAATGTCTTCGGTAAGATGTTTCTCCCACCAAAAAGGAAGAATACCTGTAAAACCACTAGCTATTAATTCAACAATATCTGGTTGTGATAAAGTGTTGAATTTAGTGATATAGCTGTTGGCTACCATTGACACGTGATTAAGTTTATTAAGGATTTCCTGTTCACTAAATCCATCAATATTCCATTCATAAATTTTATTAGATGAAACAGAAAATTGTTTATCTAGATTTCTTTCCTCGAACTGTAGATCCGGAGGAGTTGGTCTAGAGTACCAATTTCTGGTAATACTTGTGTTATTAACAGTTAATTTATTTAACTGTTCATTAAGGTTAGATTCTGTTGAGTGATTAGAATGATTAGAAAAGCTATCGTTATCATCATCGGATTCTACCTGATCGATAACAGCAATAGTTCCACTTGGACCGGGTTCTGTTTTAAGTTTTTTAAATAACTTTTCAATAGACTGAACTAGTTCATCATCTTTATTGGGTAAACCTAAATTATATCTATGTTCATGTAGATTAATTAAAGGTTGTTCAATTTTTGAATCGGGCTTCTTTATTATACCTTATTCAAATTTTTCTTCAATTCTATCTAATTGTTTTCCTATAATTGCTTGATATTGATTACTGAAATTTAACTGTTCAATTATTTTTTTATCATTATTAGTTCCATCAGGAATTTTAAAGGGACTAGCAATGACTGAATTGTTTTTAACTGAAATTAAAACTGTCTCTAAAGGAGGATGACTAGATTCTACTTTATATCTATCTTCTTTGGTCCATTGGATTTTACTAATAACATTACACTTACTTTGATATTGTTCATACCAATCGTAAAAAGTAATATTAATTTCTTTATTTTTAATAAATCTTTTCCATCTATTAACTATCTTATCTCTTTCCTTTTCAAGAGGGTGATTAGATCTGAATAGATGTCTTTTTTCTTTATTAAATCTTGAATTAAAATCTTTTACTAAGTTATCCCAATTTAAAACGAAATTCTTTTTAATAACATGCAGCTGATTGTGAACTGGGCCGTTCATATCAGACTGTGTGGGATAAACAGAGGATACCGGGGAAGAAGAACCTTCATCTTCGACGGTATCATTCTGAGTGTAACAGGGATGACTGACTTGTCCTTGATTAAGGATACCTTTAAGTTTGATATCTCTAACCGAAGGATTACAAAGTACTTTAGTGTCTCTTCTAGTGTGGATAACTGAAGGGGCTGAAGAACTGGAAATATCTTCAATGATAACTGGGGTTCTAGTACGTTCAAAACTAATTTTAACAGTCCCATCAGAAAACTGTTGGATGTTTTCAATATTTAACAAATTGTTAACTATGGGCTGTTGTGGTAATTCATTAGGTAAAGTCCATTGATTAGGTAAGGTAATATCCTTCCAAAGAATTGTTCTTGGGATTTGGATATTAGCATCACTAGTTGAACTTTGAATTAAAACTGTTTGATCTTTTGGACTTTTATTAAGAGCATGAACATTCAAGTTTGACTTCATGGTCTTATAATAAATCCTGTAAATTAAAGCAATTGGTTGAGAACCTTCAATCATTTGAGTAATTTCACCATCAGTTTTAATGTTTAATGATAAGGCTTTAAATAATTTTTGATCACTAAGACTTAAAGTGAAATCCAGAAAGCAATTAAAATGGATAGGTTCATTATGCAAACTTGCTTCCATGGCTCCAATAATACTTGGATAATAATTTAAAAATCTAGCATCTCTAAGGCATAGGTAGATATATGAATTAATTCCTTTTCTATTAAGTGGATATTGTGCTCTGCACGGCAAGTTGATTAATTCGGGAGCGACCACTTTCAAAGGATTGTTTCCTCCCTTGAGTTGAATTGTTAGCATTGTGAGCAATGTATTAATCCCATCAGTTTCAGTGGATATGACTGCTACCACGCTTTTCCACTTAGTAGGCCCTGCATCCTCACTTGCACGTAACACTGTATCGTTGTCTGCTAGGCGCGGGACACCACTGTCGATTAGATTTTGAATAAGGCGGCAGAGTGCCCAACATTCTTCTGTGCTGTGACCACGAGACTGGGAGTGATATTGACATACTCCATCAGAGTTGTACCATCCCGAACGGGGGTTGATTGGAGGTAGAAGGGAACTGATCCTTCCTTCATTGATTAACATATGAAGGATTTCCTCCATAGGTTGGCTCAAATAGGTGAATTCCCTTTTGTTGGCGAAATCCCGACGGGCTTTAGCATTTGCTCTCTTTGTCACTTTGTCTTCTAGCATTTCATTTTCTAAAAGTGACGAGGGAATATTCATGACAATAGGTAAGAGACTGGCATGCTCCTGGCTGATTAACAGACGAGTCACTTGATGCTGATAAGTCACCAGTTCTGCCAATTATTCAATTTGTTTGCAGAGGGCTTTCATCTTCCGTTCCATTGTGAATTGGAACTTGGCATAATCCCATCTATCATCACCGTCTTTGATGGTCTAGGAGGAATCACAGCTAAAATTAGAACTCTGTCCACTGCTCCAATTAATCATGTTGACCTCTTCTTCTTTGTGTTGAGGAAGAGGGTTGTCTTGAACATGAGGATGATCGGGTTTGGTGACCACGATCTCCCAGTTGTCTATCAGGTCCTGAATCTTGTGTTTCAAGGCCCAACAATCCTGAGTATCATGTGCTGGTGCCCCGGCATGATAAGCACATTTCCTAGCAGCATTGAAACCCCGTCCATTAGGGCTGGTGGAAGAAGATGCGTAATTTTCTTCTATGTTGTCAGAATATTAAGAATATTCTCGAGGGTACACCCTAAGGGTGTAAACACTAGAGGGCATTTGACTTCTCCACCTTTTGGTACTGGAGGGTTTGCAGACTGTGCTGGAAAGGGAGTGTAGTTTCTCCTTTGAATATGCATGTTCTGACTGCCTTTTTGCCCCTGTAGTATCAGGGAAACATCTTCCTCTTTCTTTTTATAGACCCTACGGGGGTTGTTCCCATAATTTCTAGATTGGATGTGATCAGCAATAGCTTTGAGTTCAGCTAGGTCTTGAATCTTTCCTGACTTCAATCCCATCTTAGCCCTCTCCCCATGTTTGACTATTTCAGAAAATGGTTTGCCGATGCCGGCTAAAACTCTCTCTTAGAAAGGAGCTTCTTGTATGTCTATGAAAGTCATGACCATTTCTGACTCTGTCATGGCAGGACTAACTTGGGCAGCCAGACGTCTCCACCTCTGGACAAACTCTCTGAAAGACTCGTTAGGCTGTTTCTTGATCTTGGTAATTTGATACCGATTAGGAGCCGTCTGAGTTTGAAAGCTGTATTGAGTGAGGAAAGCATGTGCTAGCTCTTCCCAGCTATGGATTTTGGAGTTGTCTAATCTTGTGTACCACGAACGGGCTTCTCCAGTTAGACTCTTTTGGAACAATTACATTCTGAGTTTTTCATCCTCTGCATAGGATCCCAGTTCTCCAATAAACACTTTTAAATGTGTGTAAGGATCTCTTAACCCGTCATATTTTTCAAAGTCAAGAGTTTTAAATTTTTCTGGATAATGAACACCAGGAAAAATACACAGATCAACATATGAAACACTCCCGTGTGTTCCAATTCCTTTGATAGTGCGAAGGGTCTCTTCCATTTGGGGGACTTTCTTTATGATGTCACCAGTTGTAGACACTCGAAATTTTTTGTACTACTGTTACTAACTTTGCAGGAGGACAGATTCGTCTTTTAAAAGAGAACCCTGAAAGACGATCTAGATTCATACCGGATACTACCAGAAGTTCAACATCAACCCCGGATCGCAATATGAGAGTAACAGTTTCAACCTCGGATCTAACCCCGAGACGTGCAGATACAATACCAGAACACACACCGGAGAAGACCGATTAATCTCAGAGATAACCCCCGAGGTATCCAGTCTCAGTCCCAACCATGGGAATAGCCACCAACCTTGGCAATAACCCCAAGGAATGCAGTTTCGGCATTAACCCCGGAAATGCTTGTTACAAGTGCTATCAGCTTCAATCTCGGCACTCACAACGAGATACACTGTACCAACCCGGCAATAACATCGGGAAGACAGGCACACCTCAAAGATGACAATGAGGACCTTCAACAAATGCAGCAGTCCAATCTCAGCGAAGCCTGAGCAACGTCTGCTTCTCAGCCTAATCCGACAGTAACACCAGTGAGGGGAAACATCGCCATCTCGTCCAAACACGATGCCATATCTCGTCTCTACACAACAATGTCCCACAAGGTTGACCAATCCCGAGTGACTATTGTGCAGGGTAACGGATGAAAGTGGAAGCTTGAAGACCGGAGGGCATCGTCCCATCTTCAAAGACTTCGTACAAACTCTAATCCCATCCCATCGTACAACTCTCGACAACGGCAGTCCGAAATAGGTCCAGAATACCTCAAAACGGATGCCCGGATTGCACTTCTCAAAATCTGAGTGGACATTACATTGCCTGAGTGCACTTACTTCGAGATGACCCGACCAGACGGAACCGGGCCGACCCGACCCGCCTCTGGTACACCTACGACTGAGCCGCAGGTACACCTACGACACCCTTTGCCTATAAATAAGAGGCTTGGGGTGCTGATTTTTAAGAGAAAAAAGATGGGGAAACCCAGCACAATTTGCTCTGCACTCGCCATATAGTGTATTTTCCCACTTTCAAACACCTGTGAGCTCATATATAGCTCTTTTGTACCCACAAAAGTCCAGTGTTTACCCACTCTAAAGATATAGAATCCCTTTTTATCAGTCGGTTGTAAGCCTTCTCACACACTTTAGAGTCTTTCTCTTCATCTTTGCATACACCCTTCTACACATTGAGAGTCGTGTTGCTTGCATTTGCCCGAACTTCGGTCCGTGGTTTCCTTCCAGTTTGTATATATATATATATATATATATATATATATATATATATATATATATATATATATATATATATATTGACTAACATTATCGAGTTATGCCTCGATTGAGCCTAGACTTCGGTATATATATATATTTATATATACTTATATATATCAACTGTGTGTCGGACTTTGTTCGATGAGCCTAGACTTCGGTCTGGAGCGTTTACCGCTTTAATATATAAATATACTTATATATATATCAACCGTGTATCGGACTTTGTTCGATGAGCCTAGACTTCGGTCTGGGGCGTTTACTCGCTTTTATATATATATATATATATATATATATATATATATATATATATATATATATATATATATATATATATATATACCAACTGTATGTCGGACTTTGTTCGATGAGCCTAGGCTTCGGTCTGGTGCGTTTACTCGCTTTTTTATATATATATACTTATATATATGAACTGTTGTCGAAGTATGTTCGATGAGCCTGGATTTTACATCCGGTGCGTTTATCTCTTATATATATATATATATATATATATATATATATATATATATATATATATATATATTTACATTTCGTCCTGCCTGGAGTGTACTTCGTGGCAGTTGACCGCATTTACAGCTTTATTTACATTCCGTCCTGCCTGGAGTTTACTTCGTGGCAGTTGACCGCATTTATAGCTTTATTTACATTCTGTCCCGCCTGGAGTTTCCTTCGTGGCGGTTGACCGTGTTTATAGCTTTATTTATATTTCTGATCCCCCATGGATGTATTTCGTGGTTGGTGATCCTGTCTGTATATATATATTTACCTCTTTTATATATATACCTGCTTATTGCTTTTATACAAATTACAATATTTTGTGAGCCTAGGAATCATGTGATCACAGATTCATCCCATTGGATCTAAATTCGGTTTTCGTGATGGACATTTTCAGCTGTAAGCAGCTTGTAAATTATTCTGCGATGTCTTTATTTCCTCAGATGGTTTACATACCCACGAGGAAGTCGGCATTATTTTTGTATATATATATATATATATATATATATATATATATATATATATATATGTATATTATTTTTCATACGGATGCCTCGCATTCGTCAAATAAAATCAATCTAGCCGTTCATTTAATAAAAATGGAAGTGTAAAAGGCCTCAATTACTATTGAGCATCAGGGTTTGAAAAAATCTTTTTTATAAAACATCATTGCCATATCTTGCTAAAAACTGAATTTTTACGTAAATTCAAATCATGTGTATATAGGTTCAAACAAGGCCTCACACAACTTTCATATAAACAGCACATTGACCCACACACACACACACACACACTCAGATAATAGTTTCTTGAAAAGAGGCGGTCACCGTGGTAACACGGATGTCGGGGGGTGCCTAACACCTTCCCCCTGCATAACCAAGTCCCCAGACCCTAAAATGAATCTCGATTTCGCCGACCCGTATATCAGTGTCACATCACTGGGTCAATGTGCAAACCTTTTCTCGGTTGTGTTGGTACAACCATTTAAAAAACCAACTGGCGACTCTTAACAGTCCCTTCGTCGACATTATACATGTCGGACCTATCTATTACCTCAGCAAAAATGAGCACGTGTTCAAGTACACTCTGATAGAGGCCAAAAATGAGCTATCTATTACCTCAGCAAAAGGTTCGACAGTAGTGAGCACAAGTACACTCTGATCGAGAAGACGTGTTGTGATTTAGCATGGGCTTCCATGAGGTTACAACATTACCTCCATGGTCACATAACCCATCTCATATCCCACGTGGATCCTCTCAAGTACGTGTTCAACAAACCCATGTTGAACTGCCGGCTGTCCAGATGGCAGTTGATCCTACAACAATTTGACATTGTATATGTGACTCAAAAGTCCATCAAAGGTCAAGGAATCGCAGATCATCTGGCCGCCGCACCTTCAGGGGATTTCAAACCCTTGGAAACATATTTCCCCGATGAAGGAGTAATGACAGTGCAGCAACACCATCAATACAATACACGCCAATCATGAAAGATGTATTTTGATGGAGCTGTCAACATGGAAGGTTCTGGAGCTGGAGCCATTCTAGTATCTGATACGGGGGAGCAGTATCCCGTTGCCGTCAAATTACAGTTTGTCAGCACCAACAATATGGCTGAGTATGAAGGCTGTCTCATGGGACTAAAACTTGCCCTTTCAATGGGCATCAGGCGGTTAACTGTCCTTAGAGATTCGGAGTTGGTAATCAGACAATCCACCGGAGTCTATCAAACCAAGGAACTACATTTGCTACCTTACCATCGGCAGGTTTTGAAGATGGCTTTGGAGTTCGAAGAAATCTCCTTTCTACACATTCCTCGTAATAGGAATGATTTCGCGAACGCATTAGCAACTTTGGCCTCCTTGATTCACATATCAGACAAGGAACACTTGCCAAGTGTCACAATTTCCCTGCACAAGGCCCCAGCCTATGGGAATTACGTTGGAGAAGTATCGGATGAGCTACCTCCCATCCAAACTCCTTGGTATCAGCATATAAAGGATATCTGCGAGATGAATCTACACCCGCTGAGGCGAGCCTGACTGAGAAAAGGCGGATCCATCGACTTGCTATGAAGTTCTACTTGAGTGGAGATGCGCTCTATAAAAAAGATGCAGGACTAGGTCTCCTCAGGTGTCTAGACAAAGATCAAGCCCAAAGGCTTATGGATGAAATCCATGGCGGAGTCTGTGGCCCCCACATGAGTGGCCCCCTCCTTGTCAAGAAAGTCCTTAGGACAGGACATTATTGGCTATCTCTTAAGGTTGATTGCCATGACCACGTCAAAAGATGCTATCAGTTCCAGATTCATGGGAATGCTATACACACCCCTCCACGGAAGCTCCACAATATGATTTCGCCTTGGCCCTTCTCAATGTGGAGAATGGACGTTATTGGGCCCATTGAGCCTAAAGCCAGTAATGGTCACCGATTTATCCTCACCATGATCGACTACTTCACCAAGTGGGTAGAAGCAGCCTCCTTCCCCAGGGTCACTAAAGAAGTCATCATTGCTTTCATCAGAAACAATGTTATTTGTCGATATGGACAACCAGAGGTTATTGTGTCAGACAATGCCAAAAACCTCAACAACAAAATGATGGAGGAGTTATGCAGTAAATTCCACATCAAACATCTTAACTCTGTCATCTATCGTCCGAAGATGAATGGTGCTGTTGAAGCGGCTAACAAAAATATCAAGAAGATTATGCAAAAGATGTCAGCCAACCATAAAGATTGGCCTGACCTATCGCCTCTGACTCTATTTGCCTACAGGACCACAATGAGTACTTCAACTGGGGCAACCCCATATGCTTTAACCTAAGGGATGGAAGCAGTGCTCCCCATAGAAGTTGAGATGGAATCTCTCAGAGTGTTGATCGACGCTCAGCTGGATGAAAACCAATGGGTACAAGATAGGTATCACCAATTGTCTCTAACAGACGAAAGGCGAACCGCGACTATCTTCCATGGTCAGCTATACCAGCAAAGGATCGCCAGATCCTACAACAAAAAAGTCCGGCTACGGCAGTTTAAACAACATGACTTGGTTCTAAAGAAGATTCTTGACAATCAAGATCAGGCCAAAGGAAAATTCGCTCCTAACTGGGAAGGCCCGTTTATTGTCAAAGAAGTATTGACAGGAGGCGCTCTCAGATTGCAAGAAATGGACGGCGATGAATTTCCACAACTCATCAACTTAGACACCGTGAAACGGTATTATGTCTGAAGTAACCAGCAAACACCCTGATGCGTCATCATCAGGTCACCAGTCATTCCGGTTCTTTAACCCTTTTACCACATACAACTTTTCTACACTTTACCCCTCTAGGAAACGTACTCTTCAAGCCAGCAACCTGGCTTTCTCTTTTGCACTCATAGGTCATCCCACCGTGGATCGAACCTCTCGCACTTACAGTTTGGCTACCCATACATGGGATCAAACTTCTCGTACCTGCAGTTTATCCTCAACCTAGGATTAAACTTTCTCCTCCCCGCACTCTGACCTGCACATGGGATTACGCTTTTCTTCTCGCCCTGAGGGGCGAACTACGTCGACCTGATCTCCTCTTCAATAGGAGTACGTAGGCAACCATGTTACATGGCCCGGTCGCAATAAAACAAAAACAACAAAAACATTTCTATCCTCTTCTCCTAACAAAAATAAAAAACAACCAAAAACATTCCTACACCATATCAGCCACATACAGCGTTAAACCTCTTACACCAGATTCGAACTACGCAGACCTGATCTCCTCTTCAATAGGAGTACGTAGGCAGCTATTCATGGTACGGTCTCACCCCCTACGAAAATACAAACCATTGTCAGCGGGTATTGGGATTCTCTTTCAATCCACTACATTTCATGCGTCTTCAGACCAAAGGGATGGAATTTCCTGAACTCCTCCCAAATAGGAGATTCGATGACCATCTATGCTGCGGTCATACCTCGAAGAGCAATACTAAACCATAAGAGGTGGAATTAACTAGGCTTCTCCTGAATAGAAGTATTGGCGACCATCTGTGGTGCGGTAAATCTCAGAGAGGAAAGCCACATTCCTCTCCACATTCCCATTCAGAAACAAGTCCCAAGACACCAAAGATGGTAGGGATATACATAGATCGATGATCCATTCTGAACTATCCAGAGACAACTCAATGTCCATCCACCAAGGAAGAATTCAGAATTCATCAAGATCACAAGCCCTGAAGCAGCAGGCAAAATATCAAGCAAATAGCAAGGCATATCTAAAAGGGAAGTGATCCAAAATATATATTTCCATGTCATATATAATGTTGTTTGATATATATACAATGTGAACTGTACATGAAAAAATTGCTAAGCTAGTCTGTGCAGGTAAATACAAGCTCATCTACGAATCAGGGTACATGCAAGCTAGCAAAGCCAACATGGCGTCCCTCTCAGATGAAGGAGGTAGAACTGTAGTCTCCTGGATAAGAATATCCACACGACCCAACAGATCTATAGCCATCTGCATGATGACCATATGCTCATCAATGTAAGCACTCATCTCTGTGATCATACCAGTGGTAAGGGACCTCGCTGCAGTACTATCTGTGACAGCCGCATCCCGGGCAGATATAGCACTATCCCGCTCAACTATCACTGTATCTCTGTCTGACCTGGCCTCATCCCGCTCAACAACAGCGGCATCTCTACGAGCTAATGCATCGTCTCTCTCTAACAGGGCGGCATCCCTCACATCAAGAGCAGTCAACATCATAGATCGAATCTGGTCTCTCTCAAAGGTCATCAGGTGAAGACTCTGCTCTAAATACTGTGCCGAGTGCTGGATCACAAAAGTACTAGTACTAGGAGAATCCGGAAGAAATTCTGGCAACCCAACAGCGGGATCCTCCTCGATGTAGGTATCAATGTCCTCTATAGGCTCTACATCGTCTAACTCAATCTCCGGTACTGCAAATGCTGCTGCAGCCGATAAAACCTCTGTCTCCATCCATGCGGAGTACTCTGCGGAATAACCGGGACGACTGGCAGAAAAAGCAGCTAGCTCACGTTGATCCCAGCAAGCGTAAACACGAGATCGGTCCTCGGCTGAGAGGTATCGAGAAGTTGAGCGCTGACCTGCCGCCCCCTCGAAGGGATGAAAATCTTGGAACTGGTCAAACTGCGACATCACGGCCAATGGATGATAAGTCGTCACGCCCCTCAAGCCATCCAAAGGGAGGAAATCCATGCTCGGAGCATGAGTAATGAAGCTATATGGTGAGAAAAGCCCCGAGCACAGCAATAGGTTAAATGGATCTCTGATATCTGCCAAAAATGTGGACCAGGACTGAGCATCTGTACACTCCGATGGCTGAAAGGAGTATGACATAGCCACATCATTGGAAAAACAATACCCGTGCCGTCTAAAGGTACCAATCGGTCGCAGGTGTGACATAAACCACACATATAGCATGACCGAACTCCCAGTAAACACACCTGATGGGTAAGTACGGCAATAGGAGGCTGATCGTAAGGTCTCTGCCACGATCATAGGTACAATGGTACGACCCTCCCTGAGAGCTCTCACCGCCATGATAACACCTATATCTATCTCATCCATGTACTGCGGCATATACACGTATGACAGTACATATAGTATCAGTACATCAATTCTGGCCGAACGCCAATGATCCTCCGACACGGTGAAATTCCCCTGAATGTTGTGAGAAGCTATCCTCCGCGCCAAATCTGTCATGCAGAAAATGCTGAGAGACCATATGACCAGATGTCAGCTCATCCTGCACCACTCTGCGCCTCAATCCGGTGAGAGTCATGAATCATCTACTCGTGTCTCCCAAAGCTATGTGCACGCAAGGTCGGTCCAGGGGCAGCATCGTCAAACGGGCATACTCCTCTAGAGTAAGAGTCAACTCATGGGTACCAAAGCGAAATACCTGCCTATCAGCTAGCCAATGCTCTAGCATCCCATCTATAAATCCTGCAGGAACCTGAAATGCCAAAAGGGTCATGGTATGCTGCAATAACAGATCTACAGTCACCCTATCTGGTGGTGACATACTATCGTACCACGAGTGCATACCCAATGCCACCACTGACGGTGGGGTATGATCTATATGGCTAATTGTCGAAGAAGACATCTTTGCGGGCCGTGTCATAAGACCATCCATGGGTCAATACCGAGTATCTCTGGACATACATACATATGCATAACATGATACATACATAACAGAAAATGGATGGCAATATGATATAGGGAATGAAAAAAATAGTGCATACATTCCTAAATATATCATCATCTAATACATCAGCTCTACACAGCTACAAATACATGGAAATGGGGCACAAACGCCCTACTACTAACAGAGGCCTATCTAAAGATATAGCGAGAATGGGGAACAGCCACCCAGTATCTAACAGAGGCCTATCAAAAGATATAGCGAGAATATACATCAGAAGAAGACAATGGTCTCGATGTCCACATCCTCAATCCTGTCTACCTGATGTAACTCCTCCTGGGTCACTGGATCTCTATCAACAGGGATATCAGGCCTATAAAGGGGAGGATCTGCGCCAGCAAAACCAAACGGGTCGTCTGAGGGGCCAGCACCTGAGCTGGAAGGAACAAATGTCTGCGCCTCTACTGGATCTCTACCCAAATGCCGAATGAATATCTATGCCCGATCCTACTGCCGGGTCAAGCTATCAATCTGGGTCATATGGGTCGGAGCTCGAACACAAGCTACCCAATCAGTCATCATCAATGATCTAGGAACCATGTCCCCCATGAACTGTGTGGCACGGGACTGGGCCCCAATAATGCGAGGGAGCCACCAGTGCTGGAATATCTCCTGAGTACATGGACCCTCTGATAAATCAAAACCGTCAACTCCCAACAATGGAATATCAATGGTGGGTGACTGTGATATAGGCCAATGACGCCTGATAGGAGGCAAGATCGGTATACGAATCTCGCCTGTGGTGCTCCTAATAGCACGCTCTCCTAAATAGAGCTCCCAGCCTCCATCTGTGAAGAGAGGAAATCTCCGGGTAGAAATCAAATACTCTACTCCAGTAGGGTGTCCATCCTCAAAACCAATGTTCAAATGATCCCTTGAGTATGGAAGCCGTGTGATGGTGTCGGCTGTCAGCAACTCCAGCTGCATACGGCAATGAGCGAAGCCCTCTGATACAGGGACCTCTGGCAAGGTAGAATGGTGCCATCGTCGTCCTCGTGGATAGGTATCTAACCCTATCACACTCACAGGACGCAAACATGGAAGCCTCTCATAGGCCCAAAACTGCCAACACAATGGCAAAACATCTGCTATCAGTAAACACTCTTAACCTATGAAAGGAAAAGACAAGAAAAATACTCACCAGCAGAAACGGGTAAAATCCTAGCCAACCTCGGTCAAACCCTGTGAGCGCAGATGCATGCCCTGGAGGAAATAGGCAAAGGTGTAAGAGCCTCAATCGTACTTTCCTCTACGGTCCACATAGCGTGTGGCGCTAACCAGAGCAAAAGATACCGTGGAAGAGTTATCTGCTATGAAGCAGCCTCGAATGATTATCAGGAACAATCGTCGCAGAACGCGATCCCTGATCCTGACATCATCGGGCATGGGCTCACTCAATAGCCCGCTCATAACATCTACGC
Organism: Panax notoginseng; assembly: GCA_016801055.1. Lineage (NCBI taxonomy): Eukaryota > Viridiplantae > Streptophyta > Magnoliopsida > Apiales > Araliaceae > Panax > Panax notoginseng. Next base: position 96,517,103 of record CM029021.1, on the reverse strand, counting down.
TCAAAGGACCTGAACGGACAGTCCTACCTTTGAGCGCACCCGCCGGAATTCCTAACAAAGACCGGACGACAGTAGGGGTGATATTCGCCATGCAAGGCACTGGCAGGAGAGGTCAACATTATCAAAGAGGATAGATGATGGAATATGTTATACACATCCTCAAACAGATTAAGCTTTATCCCCACAGATCTCTTACACATAAGAGGTACATCTTCAGGATTAAGTCGTTATCAAGAACACATGAATTTGGTGATAACTCCAACATCAACATTCTAACAGATTCGGCTTGCACATCAAATCTGGTCAGTATTGCCAATCCCCAGTTGAAACAACAGGGAGCCAGCAATCATTCCCAGCATGTTGGGCCACAACCCCGTACACATGCCTCATACATTTGCATCATGTTGCTACCCTTAGCACCATATTTATCTTGTTGCGTTTCAAGTGTCTAGGATTCTTTATCCTACCCATGCATCGCCATGCATGAGTAGGATAAAGAGGGGCATCTGTAGACACTCAAAATTTTCTGTACTACTGTTACTAACATTGCAGGAGGACAGATTCGTCTTTTAAGAGAGAACCCTGAAAGACAATCCAAATCCATATCGGATACTACCGGAAGTTCAGCATCAACCCCGGATTGCAATCTGGGAGTAACGGTTTCAACCTCGGATTTAACCCCGAGACTTGCAGATACAATACCGGAACACACACCGGAGAAGACTGATTAATCTCAGAGATAACCCTGAGGTATCCAGTCTCAGTCCCAATCATGGGAATAGCCACCAACCTTGGTGATAACCCCAAGGAATGCAGTTTCGGAGATAACCCCAAAAATGCTTGTTTCAAATGCCACCAGCTTCAATCTCGACGCTCACAACGAGATGCACTGTACCAATCCAGCAATAACATCGGGAAGATAGGCACACCTCAAAGATGACAATGAGGACCATCGACAATTACAGCAGTCCAATCTCAGTGAAGTCTGAGCAACGTCTGCTTATCGGCCCAATCCGGCAGTAACACCTATGAGGGGCAACATCGCCATCTCATCCAACATGATGCCACGTCTCGTCTCTACGCAACAATGTCCCACAAGGCTAACCAATCCCGGGTGACTATTGTGCGGGGTAACAGATGAAAGTTGAAGCTCAAAGACTTCGTACAAACTCTAATCCCATGCCATCATACAAACTCTAATCCCATGCCATCGTACAAACTTTCGAAAACGACGGTCCGAAATAGGTCCTGAATACCTCAAAACGGATGCCCGGATTGCACTTCTCAAAATTCGAGTGGACATTACAGTGCCTAAGTGCACGTATTTCGAGACGACTCGACCCGACAGAACAGGGCTGACCTGACCCGCCTCTGGTACACCTGCGGCTGAGCCGCAGGTACACCTGCAGCACCCTTTGCCTATAAATAAGAGGCTTGGGGTACTGATTTTTAAGAGAAAAAAGACGGGTAAACCCTGCACAATTTGCTCTGCACTAGCCATACAGCGTATTTTCCCACTTTCAAACACTTGTGAGCTCATATATAGCCTCTTTTGTACCCACAAAAGCCCAGTGTTTACCCACTCTAAAGATATAGAAGCCCTTTTTATCAGTCAGCTGTAAGCCTTCTCACACACTTTAGAGTCTTTCTCTTCATCTTTGCACACACCCTTCTACACGTTGAGAGTCGTGTTGCTTACTTTTTCCCGGACTTCGGTCCGTGGTTTCTTTCCAGTCTGTATATATATATATATATATATATATATATATATATATATATATATATATATATATATATATATATATATATATATATATACAGACTTCGGTCTGGAGCGTTTACTGCTTTAATATATATATATATATATATATATATATCAACTGTGTGTCGGACTCTGTTCGATGAGCCTAGACTTCGGTCTGGTGCGTTTATTCGCTTATATATATATATATATATATATATATATATATATATATATACTTATATATATGAACTGTGGTCGAACTATGTTCGATGAGCCTGGGTTTTATATTCGGTGCGTTTATTGCTTTCTTTTATATATATATATATATATATATATATATTGTCCTGCCTGGAGTTTCCTTCGTGGCAGTTGATCGCATTTACAGCTTTCTTTACATTTCGTCCTGCCTGGAGTTTACTTCGTGGCAGTTGACCGCATTTACAGCTTTATTTATATTATGTTCCACCTGGAGTTTCCTTCGTGGCGGTTGACCGTATCTACAGCTTTATTTATATTTCTGATCCCCCATGGAGATACTTCGTGGTTGGTGATCCTGTCTGTATATATATATATGTATTTACCGTTTATATATATATACCTGCTTATTGCTTTTATACAAATTGCCATATTTTGTGTGCCTAGGAATCATGTGATTAAAGATTCATCCCATTGGATCTAAATTCGGTTCCCGTGATGGACATTTTCAGCTGTAAGCAACTTGTAAATTATTCTGCGATGTCTGAATTTTCTCAGATGGTTTTCATACCCATGAGGAAGTCGACATTATTTTTGTATATTATTTTCGTACGGATGCCTCGCATTCGTCAAATAAAATCAATTCAGCCGCTCACTTAATAAAAATGGGAGTGTAAAAGGTCTCAATTTCTATTGAGCATCAGGGTTTGAAAAAACCTCTTTTATAAAATATCACTGCCATATCTTGCTAAAAACTAAATTTTTACATAAATTCAAATCCTGTGTATATAGGTTTGAACGAGGCCTCGCACAACTTTCATATAACAGCACATTGACCCACACACACACACACTCAGATAATAGTTTCTTGAAAAGAGGCGGTCACCGTGGTAACACGGATGTCGGGGGGTTCCTAACACCTTCCCCCGGCATAACCAAATCCCCGGACCCTAAATGAATCTCGATTTTGCCGACCCGTATATCAGTGTCACATCACTGGGTCAATGTGCAAACTTTTTCTCGGTTGTGTTGGTACAACCATTTAAAAAACCAACTGGCGACTCTTAACAGTCCCATCGTCGACATTATACATGTCAGACCTTTTTCACTTGTTTTTTCAAATAAATCTCACCTAAAATGAGAACACCAAAGAATAAGTAACGGAAAGGGATACCCAAAAATCCCGACGTCGGCAAAGAGTCCGTTGGAAATGTCACCTTTTCTGCTCGTTTATAGCAAAGCCTATCATCTTCCTGTGGAGCTAGAGTATAAGACATATTGGGCGATTCGGAAGCTAAATTTTGATTTGAAAGCTGTTGGAGAGAAACGCCTACTCCAACTCAATGAGTTGGATGAATTTCGATTACAGGCGTATGAAAATTCAAAGCTGTACAAAGAAAAGGTGAAGAAATATCATGATCGCAAGATCATAGAGAGAACATTTGAGCCGGGACAAAGAGTTTTGCTTTTCAATTCCAGACTTAAACTTTTTCCTGAAAAGCTCAAGTCAAGGTGGTCAGGGCCGTTCACAGTGAAAGCAGTTTTCCCGCATAGTGCGGTAGAAGTATTTGATAAGTTTTCGGAAAAGCCTTTTAAAGTGAATGGACAGCGATTGAAGCATTACTTTGGTGGCGAGGTGAACAGACAGAAAGTCACCTCAATGCTCTATTTGACATGAGATTCAGAGACAGTCAAGCTAATTGACTATAACTTAGCGCTAGATGGGAGGCAACCCATTGTTTCTATCTCTACTGTTTATTTATTCAGTTTAGGTTGTTTTTGTTAATGCATTTTTATTTGTAGTTGTGATAGTTTGATAGCTTTGCATAAATATATTAGTAGCTGAATGTCATATGATTCTGTTTGTGCATAGCATAGAAATTATGGTGTTAAGATAGACACACATGCTTATTTAATAATTCATGCTTTGATAGTGTTTATTGGTGATATTGTAGGTGTATTGGATTGAATGCATTACTGTCTTGAAGTATTGGGAATGAAAACTGACAGTGCAGGAATCAGAGACACGCGGCCGCGCCTGAAAATGCTTTAGAAATCGCGCGCTCGGGCTGCAAGCAATGCTGTGCAGAAACAAGTACTCGCGGGACCGCGCAACATCTTCATTGAAAATGCGCGCGACCGCGCCAGGCACTGGACTTTTAAAAATTTTTAAGTTTTAAAACAGGTGTTGTGACTCATTTCTTCTATCATTTGAAATCACACAAGAAGTCTTTTCCCTTGTTCTCTCCATAACGCACGACTTCTCATCTCTAAGTCGTTACCATTTGCTCTACTACCCACGATTCTACCCACGTTCAACCTCTATTCAACCTCTATAATGGGATTGATAAATCTAGGGTTTCAGACTTGGTTGTGCAAAATCAGTTTGGGGGTAATCAGTCAGCGGCTATCACTCACTGTCAGGCAAGTCTTCTTCTTCAATTATCAATCTTCAATGGGTCCTAAGCGTGTGAGGTCTCGTACCCCTGAATCACCATCGTCAAGCAGTCAAAGTGGGGATAATTTTAATTTATCAAAATTTATCAACTTGGATGCTCAAATTGAATACTACCGAATCAACGCAAAGTTGTTTGTTCATGAGTGAGGGTTCAAGCCCAACGCACATGATGGTCAGTTAGTGCAAATGATTCGAGAAAGATATGGGCATGGTGTGTGCTCTACGCCAGTGGCTGCACCTATGGCTATTGTGCGGGAGTTTTATGCAAATGCGCAGGTAGCGATGGATGGGTTTGCTTTCATTCGTGGGATTTAAGTGGATTACAGACCGAGCGCCATTCGCCAAGTGTTCTATTTACCCGACCCTCCGGCTGGACGAATAAGTTGGGTGGAGGCAGGTCATTCGAATACAGATTTGAATGTTGTTATCACCGATTTGCGCATTCCATGGACTCAGTGGACATGCACTCCGGGCACTACTCACCCCATGACTTTTCTGGCGTCCACTCTCAATCGCTATGCAAAGGCCTGGAACCTGTTTGTGTGTGCCAAACTCATGTCATCTTCTCATTATCATGAGATTACAGTCGAGCGAGATCTTATACTATGGGGGATCATTGTGGGTAAGAATATCGACGTTGGTTACCTGATAAATCAGAACATGTTGAAATACATACGGGGAAGTACCACGAGCAGTATCCCACATGCTTCTATAGTGATGCATCTATGTGTTAAGGCCGGCGTGAGGTGGACGAATGAGCAGTTGAAGTACCCAAGCCAAGACATTATGCATGCTACAATCGCAAAATTTGAAGATTGTCAAGGGGGTACACCGCATCCCAGAGGAAAGGGTTTTATTCTTCATCCAACCTCGTCTACACCCTCATCGCAGCCCTCCAAGACAGATGAAGCAGGCACGTCGACTCAAGCAACAGATGCTGCTGGGGATCGACAGCTTTGAAGGTTGAAGCGAAAAGTCGACGCTTTGTATGATAATTTCGTAGCATTTGCAACGGGTTTGACGAGGTCACTAGCAGAGGCGTTTCCACCACCAGATTCACCACCCGAAGAGGGTGGTGCAGCTGAGCAGTAGGGGATTTTCTCTAACCCTTTACCTTCATTCATTGAGACAATGAATATTTTAAGTTTGGGGGTATTGGGTAGTAGGGTAGTTGCATATAGTGTTTGCATGATTAGTTTAAATTTTGCATGTTTTATGTGTAAGATAATAATTGGAGAAATTTTTTCTATTTTTAATCATTATTAGTATTTGTGTTAGTATGTGTTTAGTTGCATTTGATGTTTAGTGCATGTCTCATAAATTCTAGCTTTATGGAAGTGATGTCTAAGCTATGATGATAGTGAAATTTGATGGATTGTTGAGTATTTTATGGATATCTTAAGCTTAGCTATAATGATTTACATGATATGATCTATGATGTTGTTTAGATGCTTTCGGTTTGCACTGCCATGTTCACAACTACTTGTAGGCATAAGAATTATGTGTGCATTGCTTAATAGGAAATATGGTTTTAAAAAGCGAATTATGTGGAAAATGGACTGAGAATATGAAAAACATTGATAATCAAACTTTGGGGACACATGGGTATGCTATATATATATAAAAAAGAAAAAGCTATCTTGAAACCTTCTTGAGCTAAATTATTGACTCTTTGGAAGGGGTGAGATGGAGCGTAAAACGCATTCGCTGTATAAAAAAAAGAAGAGAAAAATAGCAATAAGCACCGCAGGAAAGAGCAAAAATCACCCTCGTGAGTAGTAATAAAACAGTTAAGCCCATTGTGGAACCTTAGTTTTCTTTGATATGTTGGAACAGTCTTTGTTGCATAAGTATACATGAATTTTGATTTAGACCGTAATTCTCTAAATTGAGCAGTTTAGCATGTGTATTCTTACTTTAGTCAAGTTTTGGTGAACACAACACACATACACACACAACATTTTTATAGCATGTATGGATTACTTGAGTGTATGATATTATGTCTATGGCTTAGTTTGAAGTTTCATTCTTGAATCCGGATAATTCACTTAGGCATATTGGACTGAAATTCTGTTATAGCTGGATAATGTGAGACTCATTTGTATCATAATCTAGTTACATAGCATGTAGTCGCATTGTTAGTGTTTTATGTCGTATGCATTGCTTGAGGGCAAGCAATAGTTCAAGTTTGGGAGTATTTGATAAGTGGGTTTTATACCTACTTATTGGATATCAATTCACGAGAACTATGCACATCTCAAGTACATTTTAATGTATTTTTAGCTGCATTTCATTTTATTTTACATTGCATATACTGAGAACTCCTATGGTGTGAAAGTGCAGGAAAATAGCATAGCTCGGCATTGGTATGTGGCATGAGATTAGTGATGGCATGACACGAGGGGCGATTGGACAACGAAGCAAAAGCAGCATGTCAAAGGTTCATTAACAACATGACAAGAAAGCAACAAGAGCAGAACACAAGAGTGAAGAGTTCAGGAGCCGTGCGGCTGCGTGACCAAAAGAGCTAGAAAGCGCGCGCCCGCGCCACACACCTACAGAAGCTAGAAACTCTACCAGGCGCGCCCATGCCTATGTTGCACTAGAGTCTCATGCGATCGCGCGCGTCATTGACTGTAGTTGCTGACTTTATTTTATTTTTGAAATTTGAAGTGTTTGAGTTGGTATAAACTACTCTGGTTGGTACCAAACGCGATCATCTTTAGTTTTTACGAGTTTTCCATAACAGAGAACTAGGGTTTGACACTTTGAACGAATTCCAACGAGGATCTAAGCATAGACTTATTATTTTATAATTCTTCTTTAGAATTCAATCATTGATTGCGAACTACTTTTATGTTGCTGGAGATTATTGAGGATTTGAACAGAACTATTGGAGTATAATCAGCAATTGTGTTTGATCGATTCTATCTTCTCTCAATTGTTTTTATTTATTTTCCATGTGTTGCTCTAATCCCATAATGGCTTTCGGTTCAACGATGAACTAAACTCCATTATGGGATTCTAACGGATTTTAATATGTAGTCTAATTGATGGCTTGATTGCTGGATTGTTAGTGTTTCATCAGGAATTTTTATTATGGTTGATTTGATTGCATGAATGCTTGATCACCATTCATTTTATGTACTTGTATGGAATTGAAAGATAACATGCGAGTATGGTTGTAATCATGATAGCATGCGTGTATGGGGCTGAATTGCTTAGCTTTATACTTCGTGAATCAGATAGACATGCATATACTGTTTCACCGTGTGAGTTATATAAGGGCTTGTGCTTAAATTCAATATGGCTACAATTTCACATAGAAATATAGTGATTTTGGTTTTATTGATGATTACATGATTTCTATTGTATGTGGATATTATGTAAGTAGGTCATAATTCATTGAAAAATGGTTATGTCTACATTCGCGCTCTTGGCTAATTTTCTGTGATACATGAATAATCTTGCATGATGGTGGTAATTAGATGAACTATTAAATGAAGTTAGGATCCCATTATTTCCATATTTAAGTTATTACATTAATATTCTTCTTTTAGTTATTATTTGAGTTTAGAGTAATTCAAAAATCATAAGCGTTTCGTTTAAGCATATAAAAAATAGTGATATAGTTGATGCATAATAGTTTAATTTAGAAACCTTTCTCCGTGGATCGATACTTTACTTACTCTGTATTACTTGTTGACCCATGTATGCTTGCATGAGTTAGAGTCCTTTTATTAGAACTAAAAATGAGGCAACAATGGTAAATTGAATAAAAAGAGTTATTTCACTTACATAAGACGGTGAATTAAAATGTGTTTTACATAAGAGGATGAAAGTAATATGTTAATTAAAATTTGATGTTTTGAATATATTACATTGTATTGTAATATATAAGGGTTTATATTTAAAAGATAAGTGATTAATAAAAGAAGAGAACCATTATAATTATAAATAAATATTGGTTAAAGATTTATGCATTAAGTTAATATTTAAGTTATGGCTAACTGAAAATGTGTTGGGACACTTTATGGAAGACAAGAAATTAAGGAATTATATTATATTGGTATTGTATATATACTAATTAATTTAAGGAAAATGATTATTTTAAATAAGGATGTCCAGATTACAATTTCATAGGGTATAATTATGAAGGTGGTTAAATAATTTAGTACAGTGTGTCACCCATACCTTATATTAAATAAATATTAAAATAACGTGGAATTGGAGAAATGCCAAACGTGACCTAGACTCCTAATACTTTTATGGTTAAGATTACGAGCTCGAGTTATATAACTCTAGTAAGTGGGATAAATGAGCCTTGTGTGGCATGAGTATTAAAGTTAAACCAGACTAAATGTTTAACTGGAATTATTAAAAGAGAATTAGTAGAAAGGGAATAAATGATTGATATTAATCAGTTTCAGCTGAATCACCAATTTCAGTCATAGCCAGCTTAGCCTCAGTTTACACCAAGACCACCTTTTCCACCGGGATTTTCTTAACAACAGCATCACACTCTAGCTGCACCTCAGCAATTTTATACCATCCTTATCTACTTTGAACTTTTCTTCCGCATTTTCTACTATTCTCTTCCTTATCTTCTCACATTCTTCATCTTTCTCTTGTGCTTCTTTAACTCTATCTAGTAACGTCGGGTGAGCTTCCATCACGAATAATTTTCCTCTTGCTTCTTTTGGTTCTTCCACCTCTATTTCCAACTTTTCCATTTCTCTTATTAATTCTTCTAGAGTTGTCAGCTTGAATAACTACTCCCTTTTTTTTCTACTTAAAGCGTCGGCTACTACGTTTGCTTTTCCCGGGTGATAAAAAATTTCGCAGTCGTAATCCTTGATTAATTCCAACCACCTTCTTTGTCGCATATTCAACTCCCTCTGTGTGAAGATATATTTCAGACTCTTATGGTCTGTGTATATCTCACATTTTTCTCCATACAAATAATGCCTCCAAATCTTTAAAGCAAATACTACCGCTGCTAACTCCAAGTCATGGGTAGGGTATCGCTTTTCAAAATCCTTCAATTATCGTGACGCATACGCAATGACCTTTCCATGTTGCATTAGCACACAACCAAGTCCTCTATGCGACGCATCACTATATACTACAAATCTTCCTGTATCATCCGGTAATGATAATACAGGCGCTTCACTCAACCTCCTCTTCAATTCTTGAAAACTCTCCTCGCATTTATCCGTCCACACAAACTTCACCGTCTTCCTTGTTAGATTGGTCAGTGGGGTTGCTATCTTAGAAAAATCTTGGATAAATCTTTGATAGTACCCAGCCAAACCTAAGAAACTTCTTACCTCTATTGGCGTCCTTGGTTGTTCCCAGTTACTTACCGCCTCCACTTTTGCAGGATCCACGGAAATTCCATTTTGATCTATCACGTGTCCTAAAAACTAAACCTTCTCCACCCAAAATTCACATTTTAAAAATTTAGCGTACATCTTTTCCATTTGCAAGGCTTCCAATACCATCTTCAGGTGTTCGGCGTGCTCTTCCCTAGTTTTTGAATAAATCAAGATGTCGTTAATAAACACTACTACAAACTTATCTAAGTATTACTTGAAAACTCGATTCATCAAGTCCATAAATGCTGCCGGAGGATTAGTTAACCCAAATGACATCACTAGAAATTCGTAATGTCCGTAACGTGTTTGAAACGCTGTCTTTGGTATGTCCTCCTCTCGCATTTTCAACTGATGATAACCCGTTCGTAAATCTATCTTGGAAAAACACTTCACTCCCTTCAATTGATCGAAAAGGTCGTCTATCCTTGGCAATGGATATCTATTCTTAATCGTCACTCAGTTCAACTCCCGATAGGCGATATAGAGCCTCATAGATTCATCCTTTTTCTTTATAAATAACACTGGTGCTCCCCAAGGAGACACATTTCGCCGAATGTAACCCCTATCTAGCAATTCTTGCAGTTGTATCATCAATTCCTTCTTTTCCACTAGCACCATACGATATGGGGCTTTTGAAATCGGTGTCGTTCCTGGTGCTAAGTCTATTACAAATTTGATTTCTCTGTCTGGCTGAAGACCAGGCAGATCGTCTGGAAACACATCTTGAAAATCTTGGACTATCGATATATTCTTCATTTCTTCTCCCTTTTTTTGAGTGTCTACTATATAGGCCAAATAACCTACACATCCTTTCTTTAACAATTTCTTGGCCTGCATCATCGTAAGGCAACACGATTGCTTGAGCGATGAGCTACCATAAAACACTACCTTAGACTGATTTGAAGTTTGAAGGTTCACACTCTTCTCTTGACAATTGATTATCGCAGCGTGGCTGGATAACCAATCCATTCCTAATATCACATCAAATTCTCCCAGTCTAATCGGAATTAATTCTACCTTTAGTCCGTGCTCTCTAATGTTTGCACAACAGTTTCGGTAAACAAACTCTACGGGGATTATTTCCTTATTTACAACCTCTATGTTCAACGAATTTTCTAAACGTTCATGGGGTATGTTTAGTTGCTTAGCAAATTCTTCAGACACAACGGAATAGGTAGCGCCCGAATCAAATAATACATATGCATTTATATTATTGATTGGGAGAATACCTGACACCCCATCCTTTGCAGTCACTGCGTCCTGGACAATCATGTTAAAGGTTCGGGCAGTCGGTCGGTTGGATTGCGTTGGTCCGCCGATCATCAGCTTGATGCCCCCTCCCTGTTGGCCGCTTCCTCCGCTGCTCCCCTTCTTTGGGCAATCCTTGATTTGATGCTCAGTTAAGCCACATGCGAAACATCCCTTGATCTTTTTTGAATTTGGGAAGTTAGGTGAAATGTGCCCTTCCTGGCCGCAATTGTAGCAGACGTTGCGTCCCTTCCAGTACTCCCCTTGATGGTTCCTCCCACATTTCGAGAAAGCTTCAGTTGTTTCTTAAACCCTCCTTGATAACCCTCTGACTGACTGATGGTTCGATTGTTGGTATTGTGACAACCCGGAAATTCGGGTTGTCCAGAATTTAAGTTTAAAGAATTAGTTATTAATAAAAGGAATTTTTATTAATATTATTATGTGCTATGTGTTTATTAATCGTTCTATAACCTAGGATGATTATAAATCGGGAGTATTCTGGCTACGAGCTAGATTGAGCGAATAAGAATTTTCAAGACGAAAACGAAAGTTTTCCGGGAACAAAATATTTTCGGGGAAAAAGACGAAATATGCACTATTCATCCGTTTCTGGTTGGAGATTTATTTTGAAATTCCGAGAAGATATAGATTACGTTTAATTCTGAGATGTGATGGAATATTAAATAATATTTCAGTTATGGAAAAAACGAAGTTTTCGCCTGCGGACTCAAAACCTAGGGTTAGGAAAAGTGAGTTCCGAGAATTTTATGATCACGTATAATCATTAGGGTAAAACGTGATGGAAAACGCTTAACGTTGAAAAGTGTTTTTCAGTCTTTGAAGATCCGAAGAATACGTAAAAATTAGTCGGTAAAGGAAAGACGAAATATCCAAAAATATTTGGATTCCGAGAATCGCAGTTTTTAAAACTGTCGGACGAAACCTGAAAGACGGAACCACGAAACTTACAGGCTAAGTTAACTTAAAGGTTAAGTAAACTAAGGGCTAAGTAAACTTAGTGCCTAAGTAATGAATAGTAAGGAGGTTTGGGGGGCGAAATGACTATTTTTCCCTAGCTTTGGATTTTCTATAAATAGGAAATTAACTTTCATTTAAATGGAATTTTGAAAATCCTATAACTAGAGAGAGAGAGAGAGTTCGGATGGGAGGATGAGAAGGAGAAGGAAGCAGAAAACTTTGCTCGTGAGCAACCTTTGTCTGACGGAAAAAGATTAAATGAGAACGGTAATCTGAAATCTAATCTCTTTTAAAATTTCTTTAAGTTTTTATGTTTAAAAATATAACTTAATGAAGATAAGAGGTAGATAAGGCTAGCGATGATTTCATATAGTTGAAATCATAAGAAAATGAAGAAATAAGAATTAAAAATTTAGTTTATAAATTTCTTAAGGAAGTATAAGATTCGTAATGAATTTGAACGATCCGAGCGGATTATATGAATAAGTAGGTTAAATAAGTAAGGACTAATGTTCTATAACATCAAATTCCAATAAAAAGTGAAATCGTAATCCAAAATATTGATTAAAATGAAGAACGAACGAAGAACACGAAGAACACGCGAAGAACACGAAAAACGTTTTTGATGGATAAATTTAAAACCATCATAGAATAATTGTTGTTAATGGACAAGTTTAAAATCATCGCGTATAAGTTAGTTGCTTCTTGCTTGATTAGGATCGGTAGAAACGTTCATGAAGAACGGATTAAAACTTAGCTATAACGAAGTTATGGCGAAATTTCGTAAAAGACGAACGAGAATTAGAAAGTTAGTAAATGAACCCGAATGTGTAGGGTTTCATAAGAAAGGAATAGAACGTAGAAAATATGAGTCGTGGACTTAAGAACGAACGAGTTTCGAGTTCGGATGATCGAATTACGGACGAACAAACGAAGAGCGTTAAAAACGTAAAAATGAACGAAGGGTGAAGATCAAGCCAATCGAATGGCATGTTAACGGATTCAGAATGAAGTTCTGTCTAAGGGGTATTGAAGTACGTAAGATAAGGAAGATAATGGCTTTGGAATGACCTCGTTTCGAGTTATAACGAAGGAGTTATGGGATCGGGAAGTGAGCGTCTCAAAGAATTTATTTAACACTTAGAAAAATTTCTAGGGTTTTGTCTTGGCACCGCAGCGCCAGAAGTGGCGCCGCAGCACGAGCTCGGCCATCAACTTCTGGAGAGTGGCGCCGTAGCGCGAGACATAACAAAGGACTTGGCGCCCCAGCGCCAGCCCGGGAAGAGAGGAGAGAGATGTAGGTCGCGCCGCAGCGCGAAAGGAAAGGAAGGGGCACGGCGCCGCAGCGCCGGTGCAGGGCAATGCCCAGAAATGAGATTTTAATTGCTCAATTACTAGGAGATGTGCAAGAAAGAAATATGAACATATAGTTCACCTAAAATAAAACTTAAGCAAATGACTTAAACCTTTATTAAAGGTTGAACGTAAAGATTAAACGAGATTAAATAACAAAGAGTATACATCACGAGTTACGTAACCGATGTCCGGGGACCGTAGTCAGGATGAACGAACGTGAGGAATTGCTATGGTTGTGATTCCTTAGACATTGAGTGACGAGGGTAATGAATAAAATTTCGATGTTACATCGTGATAATGAGAGATAAGTGTGAAGCGTATAGACGCTGTGAACGCAACGTCGTTGCGATGGACGCTTGGTCTTAGCATACAATGATTGGTATGGCTTTGACACTAAGAACGAGTAATGAACATGGGATTCATATAATGGATAACGAAAGTATTAAATAGTATATGAATTATCAAGAAACCCGTAACAAACGGTAATAAGATTAATGAAAGCCGAATGTGATTCGATAGAGAATGAATCCGGAGGGATGACATTTAGTTGTCAGAAAGCCGTAAGGAATAAGAAATTGACTTAATCGAACATTATAGTTTAATAGTTCGTATAAGTTAAGAGAAGTTAGGTTATGGTACAATCGTAACCTTTGATGGTTGATATATGGGAGCTGGGATAAACAATTCCTTCAGAGAGAGAAGGTATATACAAAACTGGAAACCGATCTAACTCACTGTGATGGCAGTGTAGATGAGACGGGAACTTGTTTGTTGGTTGTTTATGGGAAACCACTCAGAGTACCATATGGACTACTAGCAGAGACGCGATGTGTGCTGAGTCCTAGAGAAGTTATAAGAATAAGATAAGAATATAAATCATCAAAGATGATGAACGTTTTGAGTAAGACATTGGTAAAAGAAGTTAGTCGCGTAAACTTATATGGAAAGAACGCGAACCCTAAGAAGTAAAGCTAAGTAAACCAATGCGTAAGTTCAATATATGACTAATTGGTGTTTATGTTTTCTCCTTATGTGTTATATAGGAATTGAAATGAGCAGTTCAGCGTAAGCTGTAGCTGGGCGAAAGGCAAGTTTCCTAACTTCATTCATATTACATGAATGCTAGTTTCTTAAACTTCTCAGATGTTGTACTTAAGAAGTTTTGTCTATGTGCGAATGTGTAATTTGTTAGAATGTATGAGGCCTTGAGCCATAATTTGAACACTTTGGTGTTTTTATGATATGAATTGTTCTGTGATTGAGCTATTCAATACAAGTATGTTCTATTTATACATGAACCGTTATTGATAAGTCTGTGCTAATGATTCTAGCCATACAGGATGTGTATGAAAAAGGTAGAGGGATGAAAGTATTTCAAAGTAAAAATAATTGATGTTTTAAGATGATAGGAATCGAGACTATTCCTATTATTCAAGCTATTTCATAACCTTTGTTCGGTTATAGAAGTTCTAAAGAAATGTTTTAATTCTGAAGTTGTTTGTTCAACTGTTATGACTTGCTGGGCAATTGAATGCTCACACTTGTTTTAAATGAAAAACAATTTTCAGCGAACAAGGTTAGAAGAACTTGAGGATCCCATAAAGATCAAGCTGACGGTATCCAGACGAATTGTCATTCAGAGTGTGAAGGTAGCGAGAAGATCAAGTGAAGACTTGTAATTTAGAAAGATGAATTGAACTCTAGACTAGTTTAAGGAACTGTTATGTATCCTTGGTGGCGGATAAAAGTCACTCTTGTAAGATGAAATGAATAATGTATTTATTATTAATTGTAATCAAAAAGGTTATAAGGTTTCCAGAACCTGGGATTTGAGAGTGTATGTTGTTATATTTCGATATATAATGATGTATGTTGGATGAAGGATGTACTCGTGATGTACGGAATCCAGGTGTGAAGATATACCAGATTTCGGGGCGTCACAGCTATTGTTGTTGTTGTTGTTGTTGTTGTTGTTGTTGTTGTTGTTGTTGTTGTGGTTATCCCATTTCCTCTTTCCCAGATGGATTCCACCACTACTACTCCCTCCACGAGTTTCTCCCACAACATTCTTATTTTTCTTTTCCTTGTTGTATTGGCTCAATGCCTTGCTACCTCCGTGAGCAATTATCGCCTTCTCTAACAATGTGACAAACGAGTCGATTTGAAGGACCGACACCTTGTTGAACAACCAAGGTTTTAGTCCGAGTTCAAAGCGTCGAGCATTCCTTTCTTCGGTGTCGACTTGATGTGTTACAAATCGTGCAAGTTCATTGAACTTGGATGCGTACTGTGCCACCGTCATCTCCCCTTGCTTCAGTTCCAGAAATTTTACCTCCATCCTATTCTTCATGCTCTTCGGGAAGAAATTCTCGAAGAACAAAGTCTTAAACCTTTCCCATGATATAGTTCCTTCTCCCGCCCTCTGTTGATTTACTTCCCACCAGTAGTTTGCTTCACCCCTCATCATGTATATAGTGAACAATGTTTTCTGGTCTTCACCCACACAAGCAATGGTGAAGGTTTTCTCCATTTTCTTGATCCACATTTGCGTTACGATAGGATCGGTAGTACCCACGAATTCCGGAGGTCCTACGCTCTTAAAATCCTTGAAGTTTGTGACCGGAGCTACTTGTGGATTTGGTGGTACTGGTTCGTTTCTTCCCCTAAGAGCTTCCCCTAGAATGTCTACAAGCCTCTGTATTGGATCCACTGGTCCTCTCTCATCATTTACCGATTCTTCTGGTGCAGTTATTCTACGTCTGGGCAGCATGCTTCTGTATCATAAAATTTTCATTTTATTATCTAGTTATATTACTTAGACATTTTTCAAATAGAAAAATTTATAACACGTTTCGGAAATAAGATCATTTATATTCATATGCCAAATCGTTACATCACATGTTTATCTCTAGCATACTTCTGTAATTGACACAACATATTCCTTAATATTACAAAAGACGGGGACAACACCAACATACTACCCCTCTAATATTTTTCAAAAGTTGGGGTTTACTACCATCTCACATCTTACATAAAAAGACTGAGATTTCACAACACACATAATAAAAATATTACAACTACTAAAATTTAACACCTAAACTCAATCTAATATCCCGCGCTCCACAGCGCTCTGGTACTCTCTCTGGGAAATGTGCACCACCAAATCACGGCTTATGGTGTGTCGAGTTTGTCCCTGCTCTGTCGGGTAATGACTTACTCCATCAATCAACCTTCCCATGGCCGTGCATAGAGCATAGCCCATCTTGTTCATCTTCCTCCTTTTGCATCTCACTTCACCCTCTAGATCGTTAGCCCTATCGTTGGCTCCTTCCCACTTCTCCTCAAAGTGGATCCTATCTTCAAACTCATAGATGCGTAACTCACATTGATTTTACCTTTAAAATCTTTTAGAAACATTTTTAGTTTTCTTATACTTACCTCATATGTGAAACATCACCTAAGCTACTCATACATGTTGAAGCACCTGTAGGTTAAGTTTTGTTCCTTTGTTCTATTTACTCATAAATTTCCATTTTACCAAGTTAAAAGAGCTTATTATAACAACTACTAACTATAGTATTCGTTAACCACATAACATTGTCAAATAACCCCTTTAAGTTCGTACTTGCGTATTTATTTAGGAACGCTTTTAGTTCATGCTTGCATAGTTTATAAAGTGTCTAACTAGATGTGTGAACATATTAGTTATTTCTAGAGGCATAAAGCATCCTATCATATTTGTTCAAAAGTTTGCAATACAAGTCGTAGAGTTTTCCATCTCAATTGGTTTTCAATGATTTAAGATGTTATGACTAACAATCTATATATGCAAGGTACGTTGAGTCCACACTTCATGTATATTTACAAGATCAACTATAAACATATGTTCACAAGATTAGATTCAAAAAAGCGTAAGGTTTTATAAACATGATTTTCGTCTTTTAACTTTTCATTTAATAAGGTTATGATTCGACTCCAAACCTACTAAACACCTTGTAACATACATTGATACATGTTTAAGGAGTATGTATGTTCTTGAAATTAAGTGGAGTTTAAGACTTCTTGCATCAAACAAACAAACAAAATTCTTTTTTTGTTATAGCACCCCCCGCCGGGGTGGGCGTTTGTGCTTTAGGACCCCCCGTCGGGGCGGGCATGTCCCCTGCTAAACACAAGCAAGTATCCCCTGTTTGGACTATTATGAAATTTTCAACCAAACTCTCATCCAAGCAACAATGTAATGATGTATAATTGCTATAAACTTGCTACATCACATTCATAGCATGCTTCTAACATTCCCAAATGTAACGACCCCAAAATAGGTCCATTCCACCCAACCCATTCTGAGTCGTCAAATACATGGTACAACTACAACTTTATTACAACAATTGTCGTGCAAAATACAACAACACATATGCTGTGAGTTTGGATACAAATATATACCAAATGTGACTCATGTTCCAACCGTGGACATCACCTCACAATAACACCTTACATAAAGGTATAGTCAAAAACTGTTTTAGAAATTAGAATCTTTGGGAAGTGCTCAAGGAAACCTTCGTACATGGGAGGCCACGCGTCTAGGTTATGATAGATATCATATGGCCACAGAATTATCCTTGGTTGACCCAATAGACCCCAAAGAAAAATGAGAAGATTACTATCATATTCTTCCCAATGGTGAGTCTTCTCTTGACTTATCATTATCTCCACTGTTTCTAATTGAGAATTATACTTCAAACAAACACCAAGATTATATAGGTAGTGCCCATAGATATACTCAGCAAGTGGATAAGCACAACCCTGTCTTATGATGACACGAGGTTGTATGTCATTAGACATCTTGTATGATAGTGACAAAACACCCTTCCAACGTTGGGTTCGCCTCACCCTATTTTCTTCACCAAATATAACTACTAAATGATGACCACCGTTCTATTCCCTTGTTACCCCCGCTCGACCCAGCTACACTCTTATTACCTGAAAGGAATTGTGAAGCAAAAGGGTGAGCACAACTAGCTCAGTAGAGAATATCATGACTAAAGATAATTCAATTATCAATAGCCTTCATCAACAATAAATCAGAGATTTAGAACATATGGTAAATGATAAAAATTTCAACCATAGTTGCAGCGGAACGAGCAATCCATTAGAAGAGTCAAATAGACTATAAAGTCTATTATCTTCTCCATATTAAAAATCCACCAACAATGTTTTATCCCTGTAACATCAATCAACAATTCTGGTCCACAATCATATGAATAACTCATAATCATAACTGTAGTTCTAAATTCCTCTTCTCATCCAGGACGATGATAATTTCCATCACCTATCTTTACCTGAAACATCAAAGATCATGGTTACACCAAATCACATTTCCTGTTCATAATCATACTAATAACTTCATCTTTACACTACGTCCAAAGATATTCATTTGTATCACCAGTTGGTCATGTTTATCTCAACATCTGTTCATCTTTGCACTACTGGCCAAAGATATTCAACAACATGTCATCTTTACACTACGGGCCAAAGATATTCATCAACAATTCATCTTTGCACTACAGGCCAAAGATATTCATCAATATTTCATCTTTGCACTACAGGCCAAAGATATTAATATCTCAAAGAAATATATAATCATTTCAGAATTTATATAAACAATAATTATAACCATGTTGATCAATTCACCTTTACACTTAAGCTAAAGATATTCACTTATAAATTCAATGGTCATGATCATAACAGTCACAATTCAACTTTACACTACAGGCCAAAGAGAACCCTAGTCATGATCATACCAATAATCTACCCATCTTTACACTCCAGTGAAAGAGAATTTCAACATCAGGGTTATAAAAATGTTATATATGATGATAAAAATAATATGATCAACATATAGTTTTAATCTCAAGAGTAATATTCGTAACTCGTGAATAGTAACCCCGACACAAAAGATAGAAATTCTACAATAAAATTCATACCAATATTTCGGTATAATGATATTGAAAGAATAACATTACTTAAATTTATAAACAATTTATTTTAATTGTTTACACTTTACTAATTAATGCATTTAATCATCATAAAATGCCAACTCTTACAATTTCATCATCAATAACCAAAACCCTCATCAAAAATCTGCATATACCTCATATAGGATTCTCAAGCCATAAAATCCTATTTTCCAATTTTCTTTCTTCACAAAACATATTTAATTCATTTACTCATAACTAAAATATTTTCATGAAAAATACCAAATCAGTTCCAAAAATATTTCTTTTCTGGAATTTAGCATAATATAGTCCCATAGTGAACATATATTTTTCTCAGAATTTTTAAAAGTCATTTACTATTTTTCATATGGCCAAAATAGCCGAATATTTAGACATTTATCAAAAATTGTACTTTTGTCTAAAAATTCTGAAATTTACAGAGTATACTTCTATCATATACATGTACTCCCAATAAAAATTTCATCAATTTTGGAGTTAACCACAAGGAATTATAAGCGGTTACTTTTAAAATAGTCTTTTCTCATAAAATTCATAACTCTCAATCTATACATCCAAAAATCACCATTTTTGGACACAATCAATAAAACTCATCAAAATATCATTTCAAATTTTTCCAGAATTTTTGAAGTTCAGAAAAATTACGAAACTGAAAATCATAACAACCCTTAATATCATTTACTATCCCTTACTATCCCTTACCTCAAAATAGCAGTACTTCTGATCGGTATAAGGCTGAAAGAAACTTGCACTGATGAATAGAAACTCTCAAAGTATCTAAATACTCACAAAATATGCTTCATAATATAGAGAGAGAAAGAGAGAAAGCTTATGTTTCTGGTGTGATTTTCAATTCTAACTTAGCCCTCTATTTATAAGAAAATTTTGGTAGGTTTGACCTGCAACCTGATGGCTTTACCTGCTACTATTCCCACCCACCACATTTGAAATATAATTCAGCACATTTCTTCACCTACCACAAGTGGGGCCCACCAATTCTAGAATTTTCTACCAAAATGATAAACTCCGAAAATTCAACAATTTCTGAACCAGTCATCTCGTAAAATTCATAATAAATCATACGTTCATTTTTAACGGTTCAAAATTTGTAGACATATACTCAACTTATATATGTATAACATATCCAAATATTACCACGATCCAACGGTCGGATTAAAAATTATAACCCCCGCAAAATATCTCAAAAACCCTAATTTTTAATACCTCCATTCCGATAAAAATACTGATAAAAACCTCAGCATTAACTCCTTCACTTTTAACCACAAAAATATATCCCTCGTTTATATCCACATAAAATAAATATTTCCTTATCATATGAATCAATAATTAATTATTCACAAATAATATTACAGAATCACATTTATGACAACCAGGCCGTTCCCAGGAAAGAG
The DNA here is from genome assembly GCA_016801055.1 of Panax notoginseng. NCBI lineage: Eukaryota > Viridiplantae > Streptophyta > Magnoliopsida > Apiales > Araliaceae > Panax > Panax notoginseng. The sequence goes on along the minus strand of CM029021.1, from coordinate 96,496,317 downwards.
GGGGCTTTCCAATAAGGATTTCTCCTTACTAGCGCGCAATTAGATGACCAAACCTCTCCTTAGACAGAACTTTCTAGACATTGCCAATAATGCTATCTAATAATATTAATCAAATAATATGAATTATTGATCTGATAATAGAAAATACTGTGCAGCAACAATTATTGAACAACAATAATACAAAATTTCAACGTAGCAATTATTGAATCAATAAAATAAAATATTGAACAGTAATTACTGTAACAATTATTGAGTAGTGCCTTCTTACGTAAGAATCAATAATTTCAAAAATACTATGCAATACCGTGTGCTACTGTGCAATAACGCGTATTACTATATTTTAACCACCGGGTATTCTAACAGTGTTAACGGTAACAACTACGCCGTTATTTGTAAAAACTCAAATTTGTCGTTTTCTTCACCCGACAGTTATTCTGTTATGGGGCCCACAAATAGCTGCGTCGTCGTACGAATATTCCCCGACAGAAAGAATATTCCACGACCAAACGAATATTCCCCGACAACAATGAATATTTTATAACCACTTGTGTATTTTGAAAAAAATTTATATATCACCCTTAACTTTAACATTTATCAATTTAACCATTTACTGAATAGAAATTATAAGAAAAATTGAATACTTTTATTTCATAAAATTCGGGGTCTTACACCACACATACAAGCAATTAATTTCAAGGATCAATTCAAGATTTTTGCCATTTTTCTAAAGTGTAACACATTTAGCGATTCTCTTCGCGATGGATTCGTTACTTGATCGATTTACTTCGTTTAAGTTTCGTTGAATTCGTATTGGGACATATTAACAATATCTAGCATCAATTGATACATTCTAGCAAGTTTCAACTATAAACATTTCAACTCAAAACAAGTGTTTTGATACTTTTTTTATGAACTTTGCAAAACTTGAATGTATGAACATCTAGAGGAGGGTTTCCTTTTCTGAAGTTGAATTGCTACTCTAGCTTCAATTTGCAGATTGTATAAGCTTATCCCAACCACACTCTCACACACTAAAACTTTTCTCAGAGAACTTTGCAACATGTCTGTGAATGAGAAGGGCTTTATTTATAGGCAAGCTTGTGACCAATTTGGTTTTACTCAATGAATCAAACCATTGGAATGGAGAAGAAGCTAATGGTTATGAAGGATTTGGTGGAAGAGTACTAAGTAGCCCACTCCCCTCTCCATGATTTGCTAGCTATGTGGTTGGTAATGAGGGACTAGGCTGTAAGACCCCAAATTATTATTAAATGAAATTTAAATTTCCTCTATTTATTATTTTGAAATAGTAAGGGTTAAATTGATTAACGAGATTAGTTATGGGTAAAATGCGCAAATATTTTAAATAAGCAGGTGATTATAAAATATTCATTGTTGTCGGGGAATATTCGTTTGGTCGTGGAATATTCTTTCTGTCGGGGAATATTCGTACGACGGCGCAGTCTTTTGTGGGCCCCATAACGGAAAGCGATTGGATGAAGAAAATGACAAGTATAAGTTGTTTATAAATAACGGCGTAGTTGTTACCGTTAATACTGTTGGAATACCTGGTGGTTAAAACACAGTAATACGCGTTGTTGCACAGTAGCACACTGTATTGCACCAATTATTGATTCTTACGTAAGAAGGCACTACTCAATAATGGTTACAGTAATTACTGTTCAGTATTTTATTTTATTGATTCAATAATTGCTGCGTTGATATTTTATATTACTGTTGTTTTAATAATTGTCACTACACAGTATTTTCCATTATCAGATCAATAATTCATATTATTTGAATAATATTATTAGATAACATTATTGGCAATGTCTAGAAAGTTCTGTCTAAGGAGAGGTTTGGTCATCTAATTGCGCGCCAGTAAGGAGAAATCCTTATTGGAAAGCCCCCTCTTTCCTGGGAATTGCCTGGTTGCCAGTACTGTGATTATGTAATATTATTTGTGAATAATTAATTATTAATTTATATGATGAGGAAAATATTAATTTTATGTGGATATAGATGGAGAAAATTTTTAAGTGACAATTATTAAAAAAATGATATTTTATCGTTTCTGATAAAATAATTTATTTAATAATATAATAATGGTGATAGTTTTACAATAAATGTGGGATATATGAGTATATGAGGAGGAAGAGTATTTTTTTTGTATTAAATGATTAACACATGTTTTGTGTGTCGGTAGACCCCATTTCTTGACTGAAATTTGATTATAGCCTGTAAAATCGCCCGTTTATGGATTTCGGTCAACTTCTGTTTGGAATTTGGAAAAACTTTCTTCTGCAAAGTTGTAGAGAATTGAATTTCCTATAAAAAATCGCGAGATTTGAATTTTCTGATAAAAGGGTTATTTTCTATGAATTATTAAAGTTTTGGAAAATAAAATGATTTTTATTAATTATGGGTGGGACCCACTTTTATTCTAACACATGTGGGCTGCTAATTTGGGTCAAGGATGGCTGGTGGCTGAATTGGCATGCGTAGAAATGAGTTTTGTAATTATAATATTTTATTATTTAGTCTCCTTTGGCGTTCTAGCATTTTCCTATAAATAGGTGCTTAAGTTAGAATTGAAAATCACACCAAAAACAAGTTTTCTCTCTTTCTCTCTCTAGATTATTGAGTGTATTTTGTGAGTATTTATATACTTTGAGAGTTTCTATTCATCAGAGCAAGTTTCTTTCAGCCTTACACCGGTATTCCGACCAGAAGTACAGTCTTTACGAGGTAAGGGATGTTATTTTATTCGAAAATGATATTATTTCTTCAATATCATTATGCCAAAATATTGGTTGGAAATTTTTATCAAATTTGGAACTTTTCACGTCGGGGTTACTATTCATGAGTTACTATTCACGAGTTACTATTCACGAGTTACTATTCACCGAAAATGAAATTTTTTTCTTTTCGTCCAAAATATCTATTCTGGGTACTAGCTTTGATTGTATTCATGTTTTGATCATTCTTGAATTTTACTTCACTATGAATAATTATAAGGTATTTTTGGACATGGATAAATCGAAATACGAATCCTTAATATTTGTTATTTTGTTTCACTGGATTCGTTTTCTTTAAGATATTTTTTCATCATCCTCAGTCCTAAATGATGATATTACTGAATATCGTTGGCCTGTAGAGCAAAGATGAATGATTAACTAATGAATATCTTTGGGCCGTAGTGCAAAGATGAACAGGTGTTGAGATGAACATGACCGACTGGTGATACAAATGAATATCTTTGGCCTGTAGTGCAAAGATGAATATTTGATTAAAGATGGTTAGTGATTGTTGTTACAGGGATAAAATATTGATGATGGACTTTTAAATCTTAGAAGATAGTAGAACTCATTCTCTACTTGACTCTTCTAATGGTTTGCTGTTTTCGCTGCAGTTATTGATTTAAAACTTGTTGTCTATTGTATTCTATTAGATTTTTCCCTGTTGAAGACTAACGATAATTTGTTCTGTATTATCTTAGTCATAATGTTCTTTACTGGGCTAGTTGAGCTCACCCTTTTCCTTTTTGTTCCATTTTTCTCAGGAGGCGAGAATGTAGCGAGTACTAGTCGGGGTATGGAATGATGGTTCTAGAAGTTATTTTAGTAGTCTTCACCATTTTTGTGAAATAATGTATCAATAATTGTGATGAGGACTTATTTGAGTGTGGATATTGTCTAGATGACAATATTTGTATTTAAACTCACAGTTCTTATGTTGTAACAGTAAAGATGTAGTTGTTTCTGTACCATATATTTTGGCGACTCAGAATGGGTGTTGTATACCTATTTTGGGGGCGTCACATAGGCCAATGGCCTATTACGTGAAGAAGAGATGGAGTGACACTCATATTGGGACACTACCAATTCTCAGCATTTTATTAGCACACTTAGGTTTATTTTACCATTGGTTCACAATTAATCAAACATATACATCCACTTATTAATCACACATACAATCATATAATTCATGTGCATTGATTTATTTCAATTAATATTTATTCTAGACTAGGATATAATTTAATTGTGTACCAATGTTACTTATTATTTATTATTAATTTAATCAAAGTTACTCTCTATGATAAACGAGATTTTGTAATTTAATTTTAATATTTATTGAATTAAATAAATATTTTTTGATAAATTAATTATTAAAGTAAATAATATAGTGATGAAGTTGTGATAGATTAATTTAATTATGTGTTATATTTATTAAACTAATGTGGATAATTTTATTATTCGATGCATGTATTTATGTGAGCTTATTGAATTAAAAGAAATATTTAATAAGCCTAATATTATTTTAATTAATTTAATAATTAATTAGAGATTTAATAATTTGACATTATTAATGAATGAGAAATTCAATTATGCGACTATGTGAATTAATGAGAAATTATTTTATTAAACTAGATATTTGATTTATTTTATAAAGGGTGTGACATTTTTTCAAACTATATTATATAGGTTTTATTAAATTAATTTGATATAAGCCTTTAAGGCTAGCCAAATGAGGCCTTAAGAGGAGTTGGGTGCAGTTAAACCACGTATGGAGTAACTGACCTCAACTCTGCGCATAAAGGCTCAGTTGGCATTATTCTACGTATTCTTCATTTTAGAGTAAATTGAGACTCAGAGAGAATTCAGAGAATTGTTAAGTAAATTGTGATTGAAGTAGTGTTGAGAAGGAATTTATCTCCTGTGAATTTACATTCTACGCTTTGGGTAATCTCTTCAACTCAATTCCTATTTTACGTCATTTAGTTTTGTACAAAAATATGGCTTTCATTCATTCTGTAAAGTCTCTGTAAATTGTTAAGAGTAAGGATTATGTGTATATATGAGATAAGATGTGATTTTAATGTGTCTTTCCTATGCATTGGATGGTTCCATTTCATCAGTTTCATGAAAAATTATACAATATACGATTACAGAGTATGTTATATGGCCATATGGCCCTTACTCACAAAACTTATTACGTCAACAATATATTATTGTAAGACCCCGAATTTTATGAAATAAAAGTATTCAATTTTTCTATTCAGTAAATGGTTAAATTGATAAAAGTTAATGTTAAGGGTGATATATGAATTTTTTTTCAAAATAAACAAGTGGTTATAAAATAATCATTATTGTCGGGGAATATTCATTGGTCGTGGAATATTCTTTCTGTCGGGGAATATTCGTACGACGGCGCAGCCATTTGTGGGCCCCATAACAGAATAACTGTCGGATGAAAAAAATGACAAATTTAAGTTTTTACAAATAACGGCGTAGTTGTTACCGTTAACACTGTTGGAATACCCGGTGGTTAAAATACAGTAATACGCGTTATTGCACAGTAGCACACGGTATTGCACAATATTTTTGAATTATTGATCCTTACGTAAGAAGACACTACTCAATAATTGTTACAGTAATTACTGTTCAATATTTTATTTTATTAATTCAATACTTGCTGCGTTGATTTTTTTATTGTTGCTCAATAATTGTTGCTACACAGTATTTTCCATTATCAGATCAATAATTCATATTATTTAAATAATATTATTAGATAGCATTATTGACAATGTCTAGAAAGTTCTGTCCAAGGAGAGGTTTGGTCATTTAATTGCTCGCCGGTAAGGAAAAATCCTTATTGGAAAGCCCCCTCTTTCCTGGGAACGGTCTGATTGTCATAAATGTGATTCTATAATATTATTTGTGAATAATTAATTATTGATTCATATAATAAGGAAATATTTATTTTATGTGGATATAAATGAGGGATATATTTTTGTGGTTAAAAATGAAGGAGTTAACGTTGAGGTGTTTTATCTGTATTTTTGTCGGAACGGAGGTATTGAAAATCAAATTAGGGTTTTTGAGATATTTTACGAGGGTTATAATTTTTAATCCGACCGTTGGATCGTGGTAATATTTGGATATGTTATACATATATAAGTTGAATATACAAAAATTTTGAACCGTTAAAAATGAACGTATGATTTGTTATGAATTTTACGAGATGACTGGTTCAGAAATTGTTACATTTTCGGAGTTAATCATTTTGGTGGAAAATTCTAGAATTGGTGGGCCCCACTCTTGGTTGATGAAGAAATGTGCTGAGATTTTTATTCAAATGTGGTGGGTGGGAATAGTAGCAGGTAAAGCCATCAGGTTGCAGGTTAAGTCTGCTTCGGCGTGCTAACATTTTTCTATAAATAGAGGGCTAAGTTAGAATTGAAAATCACACCAGAATTCATAAGTTTTCTCTCTTTCTCTCTCTAGATTATTAAGTGTATTTTGTGAGTATTTAGATACTCTGTGAGTTTCTATTCATCAGTGCAAGTTTCCTTCAGCCTTATACCGATCAGAAGTACTGCTCTCTTGAGGAAAGAGATTTTAAGGGTTGTTATATTTTCCAGTTTCATAATTTTTCTGAACTTCAAAAATTTTGGAAAAATTTAAAATGATATTTTGATGAGTTTTCTTGATTGTGTCCAAAAATGGTACTTTTTGGATGTATAGATTGAGAGTTATGAATTTTATGAGAAAAGACTATTTTAAAAGTAACCGCTTATAATTCCTTGTGGTTAACTCCAAAATTGATGAAATTTTTATTGGGAGTACATGTATATGATAGAAGTATACTCTGTAAATTTTAGAATTTTTGGACAAAAGTATAATTTTTGATAAATGTCTAAATATTCGGCTGTTTTGGCCATATGAAAAATAGTAAATGACTTTTAAAAATTCTGAGAAAAATATATGTTCACTATGAGGCTATATTATGCTAAATCCCAAAAAAGAAATATTTTTGGAACTGATTTGGTATTTTTTATAAAAATGGTCTAGTTATGAGTAAATGAATTAAATATGTTTTGTGAAGTAAGAAAATTAAAAAATAGGATTTTATGACTTGAGAATCCTATATGAGGTATATGCAGATTTTTGATGAGGGTTTTGGTTATTGGTGATGAAATTTTATGAGTTTGGCATTTTAGAATGATTAAATGCATTATTTAGTAAAATGTAAACAATTAAAATAAATTGTTTATAAATTTAAGTAATGTTATTCTTTCAATATCATTATACCAAAATATTGGTATGTATTTTATTGTGGAATTTCTACCTTTTTGTGTCGGGGTTACTATTCAAGAGTTACTACTATTCACGAGTTACTATTCACGAGTTACTATTCATGAGTTACTATTCACGAGTTACTATTCACGATAAAATTAGTTTCTTTTTCTAATCAAATTATAGTTGCTTTATGAATATTACTATTGAGATTAAATCTATATGTTGATCATATTGTTTTTATTATCATATATAACATTTTTATAACCCTGATGTTGAAATTCTCTTTCACTTGAGTGTAAAGATGGATAGATTATTGGTATGATCATGACTTTGGGTTCTCTTTGACCAGTAGTGCAAAGTTGAATTATTGACTAGTATGATCATGTCCATTGAATTTATAATTGAATATCTTCAGCTTAAGTGCAAAGGTGAAATGATCAACATGGTTATAATTATTGTTTATATAAATTATTATATATTTCTTTGAGATATTAATATATTTGGCATGTAGTGCAAATATGAATTGTTGATGAATATATTTGACCGTAGTGCAAATATGAACTATTGAGGAATATCTTTGGCATGTAGTGCAAAGATGAAATATTGATGAATATCTTTGGCTTGTAGTGCAAAGATGAATTGTTGATGAATATCTTTGGCCCGTAGTGCAAAGATGACATGTTGCTGAATATCTTTGGCCAGTAGTGCAAAGATGAACAGATGTTGAGATAAACATGACCAACTGGTGATACAAATGAATATCTTTGGTCGTAGTGCAAAGATGAAGTTATTAGTATGATTATGAACAGGAAATGTGATTTGGTGCAACCATGATCTTTGATGTTTCAGGTAAAGATAGGTGATGAAAATTATCTTCGTCCTGGATGAGAAGAGGAATTTAGAACTACAGTTATGATTATGAGTTATTCATATGATTGTGGACCAGAATTGTTGATTGATGTTACAGGGATAAAACATTGTTGATGTATTTTTAACATGGAGAAGATAATAGACTTTATAGTCTATTTGACTCTTCTAATGGATTGCTCGTTCCGCTGCAACTATGGTTGAAATTTTTATCATCTACCATATGTTCTAAATCTCAGATTTATTACTGATGAAGACTATTGATAATTTATTTATCTTTAGTCATGATATTCTTTACTGGGCTAGTTGTGCTCACCCTTTTGTTTCACAATTCCTTTCAGGTAATAAGAGTGTAGCTGGGTCGAGCGAGGGTAACGGGGAAATAGAACGGTGTTCTCTAGCTGTGGATGTTCTCCCGAAGCAGTATAGAAAAGTTCATTTAGTAGTTTTATTTGGTGAATCCAATAGGGTAAGGTGTACCCAACGTTGGAAGGGTGGTTTGCCACTATCATACAAGATGTCTAACGACATACAACCTCGTGTCATCATAAGACATAGATGTGCTCATCCACTTACTGAGTATATATATGTGACGACCCCAAAACAGGTCCATTCCATCCAACCCATTCTGAGTCGCCAAATACATGGTACCGAAAATAACTACAACTTTATTATTACAATTGTCGTGCAAAATACGACAACACATATACTGTGAGTTTAAATACAAATATTGTCATCTAGACAGTATTCATACTCAATTAAGTCCTCATTATACTTATTGATATACAATTTTACAAAATAGTGAGGACTACTAAAATAACTGTCTTGAACCATCATTCCATACCCCGACTAGTACTCGCTATATTCTCGCCTCCTGAGAAGAAAATGGAACAACAAGGAAAAGGGTGAGCTCAACTAGCCCAGTAAAGAATATTATGACTAAGATAATATACAACAAATTATCGTTAGTCTTCAACAGGGAAAAATCTAATAGAATACAATAGACAACAAATTTTAAATCAATAACTGCAGCGAAAACAGCAAACCATTAGAAGAGTCAAGTAGAGAATGAGTTCTACTATCTTCTAAGATTTAAAAGTCCATCATCAATATTTTATCCCTGTAACAACAATCAATAACCATCTTTAATCAAATATTCATCTTTGCACTACATGCCAAAGATATTCATTTGTATCACCAGTCGATCATGTTCATCTCAACACCTGTTCATCTTTGCACTACGGGCCAAATATATTCATCAGAAATCATCAATCTTTGCACTACAGGCCAAAGATATTCAATTATATCATCATTTAGGACTGAGGATGATGAAAAATATTTTTAAGGAAACGAATCCAGTGAAACAAAATAATAAATATTAAGGATTCGTATTTCAGCTATTCCATGTCCAAAAATACCTCATAAATAATCATAGTGGAATAAAATTCAAGAATGATCAAAACATGGATACAATCAAAGCTAGTACCCAAAATAGATATTTTGGACGAAAAGAAGAAAATTTTATTTTTCGGTGAATAGTAACTCGTGAATAGTAACTCGTGAATAGTAACTCATGAATAGTAACCCCGACATGAAAAGTTCTAAATTTGATAAAAAGTTCAGATCAATACTTCGGCATAATGATATTGAAGAAAATAATATCATTTAAGAAGAAATAACATCCCTTACCTCGGAAAGACGGTACTTCTGACTAGAATACTAGATATAGTGCTGAAGGAAACTTGCACCGTATAGCAACACTCAAAGTATCAAATACTCACAAGAATACGCTCGATATAGAGAGAGAAATAGAGAGAAACTTGTATTTCTGGTGTGATTTTCAATTCTAACCTAAGCACCCTATTTATAGGAAAATGCTTAGAACACCAAAGCAGAAAATTGAATATAATATTAATATAATTATACAAATTTTTCTTAGCCCACCTTTGGTCAAAAACACCAGCCACACATGTTAATGATGTCCAACAAAATACAAAAAACATTTTTCTTCAAACTAATAAATAAAACTTCCAAAAATCAATTATTTCGGAACTTCAGAACTTCAATAATTCATAATAAATAGCCCTTTTATCAGAAAATTTGAATCTCGCGAGTTTTTATAGGAAATTCAATTCTCTACAACTTTGCAGAAGAAAGTTTTTCCAAATTCCAAACAGAAATTGACCGAAATCCACAAACGGGTGATTTTACAGTCAATAATAAATTTTCGGTCAAGAATTGTGTCCACCAACACACAAAACATGTGTTAATCATTTAATGCCATAAAAATACTCTTCCTCCTCATATACTCATATATCACACATTCATTGTAAAAATATCACCATCAATATATTATTAAAATAATATATTTAAATGAATTATTTTATCAGAAAAAGATAAAATATTAATTTTCAACAATTGTCACATTAAAAATTTTCTCCATCTATATCCACATAAAATCAATATTTTCCTCATCATATAAATCAATAATTAATTATACACAAATAATATTACAGAACCACAGTACTGGCAACCAGGCCGTTCCCAGGAAAGAGGGGGCTTTCTAATAATGATCTCTCCTTACTGGCGCGCAATTAAATGACCAAACCTTTCCTTAAACAGAACTTTCTAGATATTGCCAATAATGTTATCTAATAATATTATTCAGATAATATGAATTATTGTTCCGATAATAGAAAATACTGTGTAGTGACAATTATTAAAACAACAGTAATATAAAATATCAACGCAGCAATTATTGAATCAATAAAATAAAATATTGAACAGTAATTACTGTAACTATTATTGAGTAGTGCCTTCTTACGTAAGAATCAACAATTAGTGCAATACCGTGTGCTACTGTGCAACAACGCGTATTACTGTGTTTTAACCACCGTGTATTCCAACAGTATTAACGGTAACAACTACGCCGTTATTTATAAACAACTTATTTTTGTCGTTTTCTTCATCCAATCGCTTTCCGTTATGGGGCCCACAAAAGACTGCGCCGTCGTACGAATATTCTCTGACAGTAAGAATATTTCACGACCAAGCGAATATTCCCCGACAATAATGAATATTATATAACCACTTACTTATTTTGTAAAATTTGCACATTTCACCCATAACCAAAGTATTATATCAAATTAACCCCTTATTATTCACAATAATATTTAGAGAAAATTTGATTTTATTCATTAATAAGTTGGGGTCTTACAACCTCCCCTCCTTATGAAATTTCGTCCTCGAAATTGACGTACGTACCTGGTGTTTCGAAAAGATGAGGATACCTCGCTTTCATTTCCGTTTCCAACTCCCAGGTCATTTCCTCAATAGCATGGTTTCTCCAAAAACTTTAACTTGTGGTATGACCTTCGCGCGTAGGACATGCTCCTTCCTATCCAGGATCTTGACAGGTACCTCCTCGTACGTTAAGTCTTCGGCTATCTCGTCTGGTTCTAACTCAATAACGTGGTTCGCGTCTTTCACATATTTTGAAGCATAGATATGTGAAAAACGTTATGAACACGAGACATACTTGGAGGTAACGCGAGTCTATAGGCCACATTTCCTACTCGGTCAAGAATTTCAAATAAATCGAAGGCACATTATATAACACATTCTTCTAGACTCTTACTTCTAGAATAACACATTCTTGCACCTTCTTCTTTATATTCATCAGCTCCAGGTCTGTAGCTTGAGTGGCTTTAACGTTATCGATTAAAGTCGATTTTACTCGTATATCATCACGTGGTTCCCTAGAGTCATTAACTCTATCTCTATCATTTATAAATTATACAAAATAGGTCTTTGTGTTCAACAATATCGCACTCGTACTCGCATACGATCAATGCGTCAGCTACCACGTTTACTTTTCTAGGATAGTATTGGATGGTGTGATCGAAATCTTTCAACAGCTCGAGCCAACGTCGGTGTTACATGTTGAATTCTTGGAAGCTCTTCTCGCATTCTTCGGTCCATTCGAAGTTTGTATCTTTTCGAGTCAGCTGAGTTAATGGAGTAGCGATTCGAGAAAATCCTTTTACGAATCTCCGATAATAACTAGAAAGCTACGTATTTCGATTACTGACTTAGGTTGCTCTCAACTGTGACTCATATCCCAATCTTGGATAGCACGTCACAATGACACCTATCAGTTTACTACCACACGAATATGGTATCCCCTACGGAGAGTCTGGCTTCAGTGCATTCCACAAAGAAAGTCACCAGATAGAGGCTCGGGTACAAACTTCTACAGTTGAGTTTTTAACTCCTGAAGTTAAATAGGAGCCATTCGATATGAGATTTTAGAAGTGAGTTTTGTACCAGATTCAAAAATGATACAAAATTCAATATCACACGTAGGCCAAGAGATTCTTCAGGAAATACGTCAGGGATTTACTAACAATAGAAATATCATTCAAATCTGACGTATTTTGTTCAAGTCCATAACATAGCTAAGAAAGCTTGACATCCGTTTTTCAATAAACGAATGACTTTACGGCTTGATATGAAATAGTTTGACTTCAATGGTTTGGTTGCTTGAATTTGAATAACAGGTTGCTTAGGAATATGAAGACTAACAACCTTACGAAAGAAATCAATTTTGGCATGATGAGTAGTTAACCAATTAATTTCTAAAATCACATCAAAAGCAAGTATCTTTAAAGAGATAAGGTCAACAGGTAATGTGATGGTGCCAACTTGGATCAAACAAGATTTATAAACAATGGATGTGATGAAAATTTCTCCTAACAGAGTTTCAACAGATAAGTCAAAGTCTAATTTCTCCGGAGTCAAGTTTAAACGTTGAGCACAAGCAAGAGAGATAAAAGAATGGGTAGAACCGGTATCTAATAAGGTATAGACTTCGCAAAAATTTATAATTAACTAATCCGTGCTAACTTCGTTCGGGTTCCTCGCATTCTGACCAGTCACGAAAAATGCTCTTCCAGGAACCGTTGACTTTGACTTTTCTGGGACAACTTTTTGAGTCACCACCCCCGTTGGACTTGGTTTCCCTACAGTGCAATCTCGAGCGATATGTCCTTCCTTTCCACAGTTATAACATACCTTAAACTGTTGTGGGCAGTTTGGGCTGATATGTCCTTCTTTTCCGCACTTATAGCATATGACCGGTGGTCGTTCTCCTCCCTTGGAACCAGTTGCTGCTGGTGCTGACGTCTTCGTATTATCATTGTTGAATCTCCTTTTTTTAAAATCTCCTCCCGACTCACTTCTGCTATATTCATGGCCACGATTACCACCAGAGTGGTTGCCGTTCTTGTCTGTATTCTTCTTTCTCCACTGTTAACATTCTCAGTCGACATTCTAAAATACTGCCATAGAACAAAGGTTAATTTAACAAATTAACATATCACATAATATCCCTATATTATGACCGACCAACAAATAAGCTTAGGTAGGACATACTAGCGAAGGATTTACTCGTCTCTCCCCTCCTAGTTCTATTCCCCGATCTCCGCCAGAGATCATATCCCTAAGCTCTGATACCACCTGTGACGACCCCAAAATAGGACCATTCCATTCAACCCATTCTGAGTCGCCAAATACATGGTACAGAAAATAACTACAACTTTATTATTACAATTGTCGTGCAAAATACGACAACACATATACTGTGAGTTTAAATACAAATATTGTCATCTAGACAGTATTCATACTCAATTAAGTCCTCATTATACTTATTGATATACAATTTTACAAAATAGTGAGGACTACTAAAATAACTGTCTTGAACCATCATTCCATACCCCGACTAGTACTCGCTATATTCTCGCCTCCTGAGAAGAAAATGGAACAACAAGGAAAAGGGTGAGCTCAACTAGCCCAGTAAAGAATATTATGACTAAGATAATATACAACAAATTATCGTTAGTCTTCAACAGGGAAAAATCTAATAGAATACAATAGACAACAAATTTTAAATCAATAACTGCAGCGAAAACAGCAAACCATTAGAAGAGTCAAGTAGAGAATGAGTTCTACTATCTTCTAAGATTTAAAAGTCCATCATCAATATTTTATCCCTGTAACAACAATCAATAACCATCTTTAATCAAATATTCATCTTTGCACTACATGCCAAAGATATTCATTTGTATCACCAGTCGATCATGTTCATCTCAACACCTGTTCATCTTTGCACTACGGGCCAAATATATTCATCAGAAATCATCAATCTTTGCACTACAGGCCAAAGATATTCAATTATATCATCATTTAGGACTGAGGATGATGAAAAATATTTTTAAGGAAACGAATCCAGTGAAACAAAATAATAAATATTAAGGATTCGTATTTCAGCTATTCCATGTCCAAAAATACCTCATAAATAATCATAGTGGAATAAAATTCAAGAATGATCAAAACATGGATACAATCAAAGCTAGTACCCAAAATAGATATTTTGGACGAAAAGAAGAAAATTTTATTTTTCGGTGAATAGTAACTCGTGAATAGTAACTCGTGAATAGTAACTCATGAATAGTAACCCCGACATGAAAAGTTCTAAATTTGATAAAAAGTTCAGATCAATACTTCGGCATAATGATATTGAAGAAAATAATATCATTTAAGAAGAAATAACATCCCTTACCTCGGAAAGACGGTACTTCTGACTAGAATACTAGATATAGTGCTGAAGGAAACTTGCACCGTATAGCAACACTCAAAGTATCAAATACTCACAAGAATACGCTCGATATAGAGAGAGAAATAGAGAGAAACTTGTATTTCTGGTGTGATTTTCAATTCTAACCTAAGCACCCTATTTATAGGAAAATGCTTAGAACACCAAAGCAGAAAATTGAATATAATATTAATATAATTATACAAATTTTTCTTAGCCCACCTTTGGTCAAAAACACCAGCCACACATGTTAATGATGTCCAACAAAATACAAAAAACGTTTTTCTTCAAACTAATAAATAAAACTTCCAAAAATCAATTATTTCGGAACTTCAGAACTTCAATAATTCATAATAAATAGCCCTTTTATCAGAAAATTTGAATCTCGCGAGTTTTTATAGGAAATTCAATTCTCTACAACTTTGCAGAAGAAAGTTTTTCCAAATTCCAAACAGAAATTGACCGAAATCCACAAACGGGTGATTTTACAGTCAATAATAAATTTTCGGTCAAGAATTGTGTCCACCAACACACAAAACATGTGTTAATCATTTAATGCCATAAAAATACTCTTCCTCCTCATATACTCATATATCACACATTCATTGTAAAAATATCACCATCAATATATTATTAAAATAATATATTTAAATGAATTATTTTATCAGAAAAAGATAAAATATTAATTTTCAACAATTGTCACGTTAAAAATTTTCTCCATCTATATCCACATAAAATCAATATTTTCCTCATCATATAAATCAATAATTAATTATACACAAATAATATTACAGAACCACAGTACTGGCAACCAGGCCGTTCCCAGGAAAGAGGGGGCTTTCTAATAATGATCTCTCCTTACTGGCGCGCAATTAAATGACCAAACCTTTCCTTAAACAGAACTTTCTAGATATTGCCAATAATGTTATCTAATAATATTATTCAGATAATATGAATTATTGTTCCGATAATAGAAAATACTGTGTAGTGACAATTATTAAAACAACAGTAATATAAAATATCAACGCAGCAATTATTGAATCAATAAAATAAAATATTGAACAGTAATTACTGTAACTATTATTGAGTAGTGCCTTCTTACGTAAGAATCAACAATTAGTGCAATACCGTGTGCTACTGTGCAACAACGCGTATTACTGTGTTTTAACCACCGTGTATTCCAACAGTATTAACGGTAACAACTACGCCGTTATTTATAAACAACTTATTTTTGTCGTTTTCTTCATCCAATCGCTTTCCGTTATGGGGCCCACAAAAGACTGCGCCGTCGTACGAATATTCTCCGACAGTAAGAATATTTCACGACCAAGCGAATATTCCCCGACAATAATGAATATTATATAACCACTTACTTATTTTGTAAAATTTGCACATTTCACCCATAACCAAAGTATTATATCAAATTAACCCCTTATTATTCACAATAATATTTAGAGAAAATTTGATTTTATTCATTAATAAGTTGGGGTCTTACAACCTCCCCTCCTTATGAAATTTCGTCCTCGAAATTGACGTACGTACCTGGTGTTTCGAAAAGATGAGGATACCTCGCTTTCATTTCCGTTTCCAACTCCCAGGTCATTTCCTCAATAGCATGGTTTCTCCAAAAACTTTAACTTGTGGTATGACCTTCGCGCGTAGGACATGCTCCTTCCTATCCAGGATCTTGACAGGTACCTCCTCGTACGTTAAGTCTTCGGCTATCTCGTCTGGTTCTAACTCAATAACGTGGTTCGCGTCTTTCACATATTTTGAAGCATAGATATGTGAAAAATGTTATGAACACGAGACATACTTGGAGGTAACGCGAGTCTATAGGCCACATTTCCTACTCGGTCAAGAATTTCAAATAAATCGAAGGCACATTATATAACACATTCTTCTAGACTCTTACTTCTAGAATAACACATTCTTGCACCTTCTTCTTTATATTCATCAGCTCCAGGTCTGTAGCTTGAGTGGCTTTAACGTTATCGATTAAAGTCGATTTTACTCGTATATCATCACGTGGTTCCCTAGAGTCATTAACTCTATCTCTATCATTTATAAATTATACAAAATAGGTCTTTGTGTTCAACAATATCGCACTCGTACTCGCATACGATCAATGCGTCAGCTACCACGTTTACTTTTCTAGGATAGTATTGGATGGTGTGATCGAAATCTTTCAACAGCTCGAGCCAACGTCGGTGTTACATGTTGAATTCTTGGAAGCTCTTCTCGCATTCTTCGGTCCATTCGAAGTTTGTATCTTTTCGAGTCAGCTGAGTTAATGGAGTAGCGATTCGAGAAAATCCTTTTACGAATCTCCGATAATAACTAGAAAGCTACGTATTTCGATTACTGACTTAGGTTGCTCTCAACTGTGACTCATATCCCAATCTTGGATAGCACGTCACAATGACACCTATCAGTTTACTACCACACGAATATGGTATCCCCTACGGAGAGTCTGGCTTCAGTGCATTCCACAAAGAAAGTCACCAGATAGAGGCTCGGGTACAAACTTCTACAGTTGAGTTTTTAACTCCTGAAGTTAAATAGGAGCCATTCGATATGAGATTTTAGAAGTGAGTTTTGTACCAGATTCAAAAATGATACAAAATTCAATATCACACGTAGGCCAAGAGATTCTTCAGGAAATACGTCAGGGATTTACTAACAATAGAAATATCATTCAAATCTGACGTATTTTGTTCAAGTCCATAACATAGCTAAGAAAGCTTGACATCCGTTTTTCAATAAACGAATGACTTTACGGCTTGATATGAAATAGTTTGACTTCAATGGTTTGGTTGCTTGAATTTGAATAACAGGTTGCTTAGGAATATGAAGACTAACAACCTTACGAAAGAAATCAATTTTGGCATGATGAGTAGTTAACCAATTAATTTCTAAAATCACATCAAAAGCAAGTATCTTTAAAGAGATAAGGTCAACAGGTAATGTGATGGTGCCAACTTGGATCAAACAAGATTTATAAACAATGGATGTGATGAAAATTTCTCCTAACAGAGTTTCAACAGATAAGTCAAAGTCTAATTTCTCCGGAGTCAAGTTTAAACGTTGAGCACAAGCAAGAGAGATAAAAGAATGGGTAGAACCGGTATCTAATAAGGTATAGACTTCGCAAAAATTTATAATTAACTAATCCGTGCTAACTTCGTTCGGGTTCCTCGCATTCTGACCAGTCATGAAAAATGCTCTTCCAGGAACCGTTGACTTTGACTTTTCTGGGACAACTTTTTGAGTCACCACCCCCGTTGGACTTGGTTTCCCTACAGTGCAATCTCGAGCGATATGTCCTTCCTTTCCACAGTTATAACATACCTTAAACTGTTGTGGGCAGTTTGGGCTGATATGTCCTTCTTTTCCGCACTTATAGCATATGACCGGTGGTCGTTCTCCTCCCTTGGAACCAGTTGCTGCTGGTGCTGACGTCTTCGTATTATCATTGTTGAATCTCCTTTTTTTAAAATCTCCTCCCGACTCACTTCTGCTATATTCATGGCCACGATTACCACCAGAGTGGTTGCCGTTCTTGTCTGTATTCTTCTTTCTCCACTGTTAACATTCTCAGTCGACATTCTAAAATACTGCCATAGAACAAAGGTTAATTTAACAAATTAACATATCACATAATATCCCTATATTATGACCGACCAACAAATAAGCTTAGGTAGGACATACTAGCGAAGGATTTACTCGTCTCTCCCCTCCTAGTTCTATTCCCCGATCTCCGCCAGAGATCATATCCCTAAGCTCTGATACCACCTGTGACGACCCCAAAATAGGACCATTCCATTCAA
Organism: Panax notoginseng; assembly: GCA_016801055.1. Lineage (NCBI taxonomy): Eukaryota > Viridiplantae > Streptophyta > Magnoliopsida > Apiales > Araliaceae > Panax > Panax notoginseng. The sequence continues at coordinate 96,477,886 of CM029021.1, read as the reverse complement.
CCCATTCTGAGTCGCCAAATACATGGTACAGAAAATAACTACAACTTTATTATTACAATTGTCGTGCAAAATACGACAACACATATACTGTGTGTTTAAATACAAATATTGTCATCTAGACAGTATTCATACTCAATTAAGTCCTCATTATACTTATTGATATACTATTTTACAAAATAGTGAGGACTACTAAAATAACTGTCTTGAACCATCATTCCATACCCCGACTAGTACTCGCTATATTATCGCCTCCTGAGAAGAAAATGGAACAACAAGGAAAAGGGTGAGCTCAACTAGCCCAGTAAAGAATATTATGACTAAGATAATATACAATAAATTATCGTTAGTCTTCAATAGGGAAAAATCTAATAGAATACAATAGACAACAAATTTTAAATCAATAACTGCAGCGGAAACAGCAAACCATTAGAAGAGTCAAGTAGAGAATGAGTTCTACTATCTTCTAAGATTTAAAAGTCCATCATCAATATTTTATCCCTGTAACAACAATCAATAACCATCTTTAATCAAATATTCATCTTTGCACTACATGCCAAAGATATTCATTTGTATCACCAGTCGATCATGTTCATCTCAACACCTGTTCATCTTTGCACTACGGGCCAAATATATTCATCAGAAATCATCAATCTTTGCACTACAGGCCAAAGATATTCAATTATATCATCATTTAGGACTGAGGATGATGAAAAATATTTTTAAGGAAACGAATCCAGTGAAACAAAATAATAAATATTAAGGATTCGTATTTCAGCTATTCCATGTCCAAAAATACCTCATAAATAATCATAGTGGAATAAAATTCAAGAATGATCAAAACATGGATACAATCAAAGCTAGTACCCAAAATAGATATTTTGGACGAAAAGAAGAAAATTTTATTTTTCGGTGAATAGTAACTCGTGAATAGTAACCCCGACATGAAAAGTTTTAAATTTGATAAAAAGTTCAGATCAATACTTCGGCATAATGATATTGAAGAAAATAATATCATTTAAGAAGAAATAACATCCCTTACCTCGGAAAGACGGTACTTCTGACTAGAATACTAGATATAGTGCTGAAGGAAACTTGCACCGTATAGCAACACTCAAAGTATCAAATACTCACAAGAATACGCTCGATATAGAGAGAGAAATAGAGAGAAACTTGTGTTTCTGGTGTGATTTTCAATTCTAACCTAAGCACCCTATTTATAGGAAAATGCTTAGAACACCAAAGCAGAAAATTGAATATAATATTAATATAATTATACAAAATTTCCTTTGCCCACCTTTGGTCAAAAACACCAGCCACACATGTTAATGATGTCCAACAAAATACAAAAAACGTTTTTCTTCAAACTAATAAATAAAACTTCCAAAAATCAATTATTTCGGAACTTCAGAACTTCAATAATTCATAATAAATAGCCCTTTTATCAGAAAATTTGAATCTCGCGAGTTTTTATAGGAAATTCAATTCTCTACAACTTTGCAGAAGAAAGTTTTTCTAAATTCCAAACAGAAATTGACCGAAATCCACAAACGGGCGATTTTACAGTCAATAATAAATTTTCGGTCAAGAATTGTGTCCACCAACACACAAAACATGTGTTAATCATTTAATGCCATAAAAATACTCTTCCTCCTCATATACTCATATATCACACATTCATTGTAAAAATATCACCATCAATATATTATTAAAATAATATATTTAAATGAATTATTTTATCAGAAAAAGATAAAATATTAATTTTCAATAATTGTCACATTAAATATTTTCTCCATCTATATCCACATAAAATTAATATTTTCCTCATCATATAAATCAATAATTAATTATACACAAATAATATTACAGAACCACAGTACTGGCAACCAGGCCGTTTCCAGGAAAGAGGGGGCTTTCTAATAAGGATCTCTCCTTACTGGCGCGCAATTAAATGACCAAACCTTTCCTTAGACAAAACTTTCTAGATATTGCCAATAATGTTATCTAATAATATTATTCAGATAATATGAATTATTGTTCCGATAATAGAAAATACTGTGTAGTGATAATTATTAAAACAACACTAATATAAAATATCAACGCAGTAATTATTGAATCAATAAAATAAAATATTAAACAGTAATTACTGTAACCATTATTGAGTAGTGCCTTCTTACGTAAGAATCAATAATTGGTGCAATACCGTGTGCTACTGTGCAACAACGCGTATTACTGTGTTTTAACCACCGTGTATTCCAACAGTATTAACGGTAACAACTACGCCGTTATTTATAAACAACTTATTTTTGTCGTTTTCTTCATCCAATCGCTTTCTGTTATGGGGCCCACAAAAGACTGTGCCGTCGTACGAATATTCTCCGACAGTAAGAATATTTCACGACCAAGCGAATATTCCCCGACAACAATGAATATTATATAACCACTTGCTTATTTTGTAAAATTTGCACATTTCACCCATAACCAAAGTATTATATCAAATTAACCCCTTATTATTCACAATAATATTTAGAGAAAATTTGATTTTATTCATTAATAAGTTGGGGTCTTACAATATACGAGCACTACCTATATAATCTTGGTGTTTGTTTGAAGTATAATTCTCAATTAGAGACAGTAGAGATAATGATATGTCAAGAGAAGACTCACCATTGGGAAGAATATGATAGTAATCTTCTCGTTTTTCTTTGGGGTCTATTGGGTCAACCAAGGATAATTCTGTGGCCATATGATATCTATCATACCCTAGACGCATGGCCTCCTATGTACGAAGGTTTGCTTGAGCACTTTCCAAAGATTCTAATTTCTAAAATAGTCTTTGACTATACCTTTATGTAAGGTGTCACTATGAGGTACTGTTCACGGTTGGAACATGTGTCACATTTGGTATATATTTGTATCCAAACTCACAGCATATGTGTTGTTGTATTTTATACGACAATTGTTGTAATAAAATTGTAGTTGTTTTCTGTACCATGTATTTAGCGACTCAGAATGGGTTGGATGGAATGGACCTGTTTTGGGGTTGTCATAGGTGGTATCAGAGCTTAGGGATATGATCTCTGGCGGAGATCGGGAAATACAACTAGGAGGGGAGAGATGAGTAAATCCTTCGCTAGTGTGTCCTACCTAAGCTTATTTGTTGGTCAGTCATAATATTGGGATATTATGTGATATGTTAATTTGTTTAATTAACCCTTGTATTATGGCAGTATTTGAGAATGGCAGCTGAGAATGCTAACAATGGAGTGAATGAGACTGTGGGGATACCTCTAATTACTAACCATGATAATGTGATGTCAGACGAAGAAGGAATTAGAGATATCCATCTGGTGAATGAAGAATTGATAGTTGCACCCGAGATAGTCGCAGAGGTAACAGCTGAGACCGAGGAAGAAGAGGAAGAAGAAGTACCAGAGGAGAGTTTAATAGAGGTATTATATGATCAAAATGTAGAATTTCAAAATCATATTAATGAGTTAGAAGAGCAGGCAGAGGAACGACAGGCGGTCGTGGAACAAAAGGATGCAACAATTCAAGCTTGTGTTACCCGATATGTGATGCTTGAACAGAAGCATTCTTTGGCAAAGTATAAGATGATAAAAATGAAATCTGAGCTGAAAGAAGAAAAAACTGAACGAGTGAGAATAAGTGATGCATGGGCAAAAGCCGCACGACACGTGGATATTGTGGAAAGAGATGTTCGATCTAAGAAGGCCAAAATAGATGATATGAATTTCTCTTTTTGAAAAGCAAATGGGAGAACCCAACATCGAGTTTTGAATTACCCTGTACATAGCGGTCAACCTGAATCTGATATGGGTCGAAGATTGATGATTCAGATCATGAATGAGGAGTATGAAGAGGCAGTTGAGGGAGGAATATGTCCTATAGAAAGGTATATTCTAACGGTAATGATGACGCCAAATGCTGCTCCAGACAAGTCAAAGTCGAGTAGTTCGAGGGATGGCAGTTGTCATGACTTCCCAACAAATGAGGAACCCAAATGAAGTTATCATGGGAGATGAGCAATGGAGAAATCATGATGATCTGAGAGATAGAATCTGAAATGGAAGCAAGGTATTCTTAACTCTTTGAAATACCAGGTACGTAAATTTCGGGGACGAAATTTCATAAGGAGGAGAGATTGTAAGACCCCGAATTTTATGAAATAAAAGTATTCAATTTTTCTATTCAGTAAATGGTTAAATTGATAAAAGTTAATGTTAAGGGTGATATATGAATTTTTTTCAAAATAAACAAGTGGTTATAAAATAATCATTGTTGTCGGGAAATATTCGTTGGTCGTGAAATATTCTTTCTGTCGGGGAATATTCGTACGACGGCGCAGCCTTTTGTGGGCCCCATAACAGAATAACTGTCAGATGAAGAAAACGACAAATTTGAGTTTTTACAAATAACGGCGTAGTTGTTACCGTTAACATTGTTGGAATACCCGGTGGTTAAAATACAGTAATACGCGTTATTGCACAGTAGCACACGGTATTGCACAATATTTTTGAATTATTGATCCTTACGTAAAAAGACACTACTCAATAATTGTTACAGTAATTACTGTTCAATATTTTATTTTATTAATTCAATACTTGCTGCGTTGATTTTTTTATTGTTGCTCAATAATTGTTGCTGCACAGTATTTTCCATTATCAGATCAATAATTCATATTATTTAAATAATATTATTAGATAGCATTATTGACAATGTCTAGAAAGTTCTGTCTAAGGAAAGGTTTGGTCATTTAATTGTGCGCCAGTAAGAAAAAATCCTTATTAGAAAGCCCTCTCTTTCCTGGGAACGGCCTGGTTGTCATAAATGTGATTCTGTAATATTATTTGTGAATAATTAATTATTGATTCATATGATAAGGAAATATTTATTTTATGTGGATATAAATGAGGGATATATTTTTGTGGTTAAAAATGAAGGAGTTAATGTTAAGGTGTTTATCTGTATTTTTGTCGGAACGGAGGTATTAAAAATCAAATTAGGGTTTTTGAGATATTTTACGAGGGTTATAATTTTTAATCCGACCGTTGGATCGTGGTAATATTTGGATATGTTATACATATATAAGTTGAATATATGTCCAAAAATTTTGAACCGTTAAAAATGAACGTATGATTTGTTATGAATTTTGCGAGATGACTGGCTCAGAAATTGTTGAATTTTCGGAGTTAATCATTTTGGTGAAAAATTCTAGAATTGGTGAGCCCCACTCTTGGTTGGTGAAGAAATGTGCTGAGATTTTTATTCAAATGTGGTGGGTGGAAATAGTAGCAGGTAAAGCCATCAGGTTGCAGGTTAAGTCTGCTTCGGCGTGCTAACATTTTTCTATAAATAGAGGGCTAAGTTAGAATTGAAAATCACACCAGAATTCATAAGTTTTCTCTCTTTCTCTCTCTAGATTATTGAGTATATTTTGTGAGTATTTAGATACTCTATGAGTTTCTATTCATCAGTGCAAGTTTTCTTCAGCCTTATACCGATCAGAAGTACTGCTTTCTTGAGGTAAGGAATTTTAAGGGTTGTTATATTTTCCAGTTTCATAATTTTTCTGACCTTCAAAAATTCTGGAAAAATTTGAAATGACATTTTGATGAGTTTTCTTGATTGTGTCCAAAAATGGTGATTTTTGGATGTATAGATTGAGAGTTATGAATTTTATGAGAAAAGACTATTTTAAAAATAACCGCTTATAATTCCGTGTGGTTAACTCTAAAATTGATGAAATTTTTATTGAGAGTACATGTATATGATAGAAGTATACTCTGTAAATTTCAGAATTTTTGGACAAAAGTATAATTTTTGATAAATGTCTAAATATTCGACTGTTTTGGCCATATAAAAAATAGTAAATGACTTTTAAAAATTCTGAGAAAAATATATGTTCACTATGAGACTATATTATGCTAAATCCCAGAAAAGAAATATTTTTCGAACTAATTTGGTATTTTTCATGAAAATGGTCTAGTTATGAGTAAATGAATTAAATATGTTTTGTGAAGTAAGAAAATTGAAAAATAGGATTTTATGACTTGAGAATCCTATATGAGGTATATGCAGATTTTTGATGAGAGTTTTGGTTATTGGTGATGAAATCTTATGAGTTTGGCATTTTAGAATGATTAAATGTATTATTTAGTAAAGTGTAAACAATTAAAATAAATTATTTATAAGCTTAAGAAATATTATTCTTTCAATATCATTATACCGAAATATTGGTATGTATTTTATTGTAGAATTTCTACCTTTTTGTGTCAGAGTTACTATTCACGAGTTACTATTCACGATAAAATTAGTTTCTTTTTCTAGCCAAATTATAGTTTATTTATGAATATTACTCTTGAGATTAAATCTATATGTTGATCATATTATTTTTATTATCATATATAACATTTTTATAACTCTGATGTTGAAATTCTCTTTCACTTGAGTTTAAAGATGGGTAGATTATTAGTATGATCATGACTTTGGATTCTCTTTGGCCAGTAGTGCAAAGTTGAATTATTGACTAGTATGATCATGACCATTGAATTTATAATTGAATATCTTCAGCTTAAGTGCAAAGGTGAAATGATCAACATGGTAATAATTATTATTTAAATAAATGATTATATATTTCTTTGAGATATTAATATATTTGGCCTGTAGTGCAAATATGAATTGTTGATGAATATATTTGGCCATAGTGCAAATATGAACTGTTGAGGAATATCTTTGGCCTGTGTGCAAAGATGAAATATTGATGAATATCTTTGGCCTGTAGTGAAAAGATGAATTGTTGATGAATATCTTTGGCCCGTAGTGCAAAGATGACATGTTGTTGAATATCTTTGGCCAGTAGTGCAAAGATGAACAGATGTTGAGATAACCATGACCAACTGGTGATACAAATGAATATCTTTGGCCGTAGTGCAAAGATGAAGTTATTAGTATGATTATGAACAGGAAATGTGATTTGGTGTAACCATGATCTTTGATGTTTCAGGTAAAGATAGGTGATGAAAATTATCTTCGTCTTGGATGAGAAGAGGAATTTAGAACTACAGTTATGATTATGAGTTATTCATATGATTTTGGAACAGAATTGTTGATTGATGTTACAGGGATAAAACATTGTTGATGGATTTTTAACATGGAGAAGATAATAGACTTTATAGTCTATTTGACTCTTCTAATGGATTGCTCGTTCCGCTGCAACTATGGTTGAAATATTTATCATCTACCATATGTTCTAAATCTCTGATTTATTACTGATGAAGACTATTGATAATTTATTTATCTTTAGTTATGATATTCTTTACTGGGCTAGTTGTGCTCACCCTTTTGTTTCACAATTCCTTTCAAGTAATAAGAGTGTAGCTGGGTCGAGCGAGGGTAACGGGGAAATAGAACGGTGGTCTCTAGCTATGGATGTTCTCCCGAAGTAGTATAGAAAAGTTCATTTAGTAGTTTTATTTGGTGAATCCAATAGGGTAAGGTGTACCCAACGTTGGAAGGGTGGTTTGCCACTATCATACAAGATGTCTAACGACATACAACCTCGTGTCATCATAAGACAGGGATGTTCTCATCCACTTGCTGAGTATATATACGAGCACTACCTATATAATCTTGGTGTTTGTTTGAAGTATAATTCTCAATTAGAGACAGTAGAGATAATGATATGTCAAGAGAAGACTCACCATTGGGAAGAATATGATAGTAATCTTCTCATTTTTTTGGGGTCTATTGGGTCAACCAAGGATAATTCTGTGGCCATATGATATATATCATAACCTAGACGCATGGCCTCCCATATACGAAGGTTTCCTTGAGCACTTTCCAAAGATTCTAATTTCAAAAATAGTCTTTGACTATACCTTTATGTAAGGTGCCACTGTGAGGTACTGTCCACGGTTGGGACATGTGTCACATTTGGTATATATTTGTATCCAAACTCACAGCATATGTGTTGTTGTATTTTATACGGCAATTGTTGTAATAAAGTTGTAGTTGTTTTCTGTACTATGTATTTGGCAACTCAGAATGAGTTGGATGGAATGGACCTGTTTTGGGGTTGTCACAATTATCCCTAAATTTTACACTTTTATATAATTATGCATGTTAAAACGAAGTAAACAAAACTTGAATGGATGGATTTGGTGTTATAACGAATCTGTGGTATTGAATTTTATGATTTATGTTCAAAACCTTCAAGAACATCATGAACAGTGAAATTTACATATTTTAATTGTGTAATTATGTGTTTTAATGGGTTAAAATCATTCAATAAATGTTTGGTAATGATTATGTATGAATTCTAGCTTGTGGGTATGTTAAATTGGTGAAATTAATGATCATGTAGTGTTTATTTCGCTGAACTCTGTGTTCTTCGCGAACTGAGAATCAAAATCTGGAGTTTCGCACCGCGGTGCCAACTCCAGAACTGAAGTCTCGCGCTACGGCCACCGCGCCGCAGCGCCAAGTATCCGGCCGCAGCGCCAAGACATAGTACAACAGTGGCGCCGCAGCGCCACTTAGTAGAATGGCCTAGAAATAAGTTTTTGAAAATGTTTAAGTTTAGCAATGTGTTATTAACTTAATCTAATGAACATAAAAACTTGTTAGACATATAATGAGGTGTTAAAATAAATTCTTAACACGTCCATAACACAATTACGTGTGAATTGAACGATTGAATACATAGTTAGCTTATTGTTCGTGAAGTCTTAATTTTGACAATACGTGTAGTAATTGACTAAGTATAGTCATGAATTCGAGTTAGACAAAAGAATAAACATGTAAGACCCCAACTTAATAATGAATAAAATCAAATTTTCTCTAAATATTATTGTGAATAATAAGGGATTAATTTGATATAATACTTTGGTTATGGGTGAAATGTGCAAATTTTGCAAAATAAGCAAGTGGTTATAAAATATTCATTTTGTCGGGGAATATTCGTTTGGTCGTGGATATTCTTACTGTCGGGGAATATTCGTACGACGGCGCAGCCTTGTGTGGGCCCCATAACGGAAAGCGATCGGATGAAGAAAACGACAAGTATAAGTTGTTTATAAATAACGGCGTAGTTGTTACCGTTAATACTGTTGAAATACCCGGTGGTTAAAATTCAGTAGCACACGGTATTGCACCAATTATTGATTCTCACGTAAGAAGGCACTACTCAATAATTGTTACAGTAGTTATTGTTCAATATTTTATTTTATTGATTCAATAATTGCTGCGTTGATATTTTATATTATTGTTGTTTCAATAATTGTTGCTACACAGTATTTTTCATTATCAGATCAATAATTCATATTATTTGAATAATATTATTAGATAACATTATTGGCAATGTCTAAAAAGTTCTGTCTAAGGAGAGGTTTGGTCATCTAATTGCGCGCCAGTAAGGAGAAATCCTTATTGGAAAGCCCCCTCTTTCCTAAGAACGGCCTGGTTGTCATAAATGTGATTCTGTAATATTATTTGTGAATAATTAATTATTGATTCATATGATAAGGAAATATTTATTTTATGTGGATATAAATGAGGGATATATTTTTGTGGTTAAAAATGAAGGAGTTAATGTTGAGGTTTTTATCAGTATTTTTGTCGGAATGGAGGTATTAAAAATCAGAGTTTTTGAGATATTTTGCGGAGGTTATAATTTTTAATCCGACCGTTGGATCGTGGTAATTTTTGGATATGTTATACATATATAAGTTGAGTATATGTCCATAAATTTTGAACCGTTAAAAATGAACGTATGATTTATTATGAATTTTACGAGATGACTGGTTCAGAAATTGTTAAATTTTCAGAGTTAATCATTTTGGTAGAAAATTCTAGAATTGGTGGGCCCCACTCTTGGTTGGTGAAGAAATGTGCTGAGATTTTTATTCAAATGTGGTGGGTGGGAATAGTAGCAGGTAAAGCCATCAGGTTGCAGGTTAAGTCTGGTTCGGCGTGCTAACATTTTCCTATAAATAGAGGGCTAAGTTAGAATTGAAAATCACACCAGAAATAAGTTTTCTCTCTTTCTCTCTTTCTCTCTTTCTCTCTTTCTCTCTCTAGATTATTGAGTGTATTTTGTGAGTATTTAGATACTTTGAGAGTTTCTATTCATCAGAGCAAGTTTCTTTCAGCCTTATACTGGTATTCCGACCAGAAGTACTGATATTTTGAGGTAAGGGATATTATTTTCTTCTTAATGATATTATTTTCTTCAATATCATTATGCTAAAATATAGATATGAGTTTTTATCAAATTTGGAACTTTTTGTGTCGGGATTACTATTCACGTATACGGCACTATTAACGTATACGGTACTATTCACGAATACGACACTATTCATCAAAAAATAAAAATTTTCCTTTTTGTCCAAGATGTCTATTATGGTTACTATCTTTGATTGTATCCATGTTTTGATCTTTATTTTTAAATTCTGCTTCACAATTAATTATTATGAAGTATTATTGATCTTGGATAAACTTTTATACGAATCCGTAGTATTTATCCTTCTGTCTCACTGGATTCGTTTCCTTTAAAATATTTTTCATCATCCTCAGTCCTAAATGATGATATTACTGAATATCTTTGGCCTGTAGTGCAAAGATGTATGATTACTTGATGAATATTTTTGGCCTGTAGTGCAAAGATGAACAGGTGTTGAGATGAACATGACTGACAGGTGATACAAATAAATATCTTTGGGCTGTAGTGCAAAGATGAATATTTGGATAAAGATGATTATTAATTGATGTTACAGGGATAAAATATTGATGATGGACTTTTAAATCTTAGAAGATAGTAGAATTCTTTCTCTACTTGACTCTTCTAATGGTTTGCTATTTTCGCTGCAGTTGTTGATCTAAAACTTGTTGTCGATTATATTCTATCAGATATTTTCTCTGTTGAAGACTAACGATAATTTGTTGTATATTATCTTAGTCATAATATTCGTTACTGGGCTAGTTGAGCTCACCATTTTCTTTTTTGTTCCATTTTTCTTCTCAGGAGGTGAGAACATAGCAGGATCTAGTCGGGGTATGGAGTGATGGTTCTAGAAAGATGTTTTAGCAGTCCTCACTATTTCTGTAAAATAGTGTTTGAATAATTGTAATGAGGATTTATTTGAGTGTGGATATTGTCCAGAAGACAATATTTGTATTTAAACTCACAGTATGTGTTGTCGTATTTTGCACGACAATTGTATTATTGAAGTTGTAGTTTGCTTTCTGTACCATGTATTTGGCGACTCAGAATGGGTGTTGTATACCTATTTTGGGGGCGTCACAGTTGGTATCAGTGCTTAGGGATATGATCCCTGGCTGAGATGTGAGACAAGAACTATGAGGGGAGAGACGGGGAATTCCTTCGCTAGTATGACCTGACTAAGTTTATTTGGTGTTTATTTGGTCGGTCAAAGTATAAGGATAATATATGACATGACTATTAACCCTTATTTTATGGCAGTATTTAAGAATGGCAGCTGAGAACGTTAATAATGGAGTAAATCAGACCGTAGAGACACCTTTGATCACCAACTAGGGGAACGTGCAACAAGAAGGCAATATTCCTCCTGTAAACAGCATTACCGAGCAAACGATGAATGATGGAATGTTTAGGAGCTTTTTGCAGTTCATGCAAAATCAGACGAGGGAGACTCGTGTGCAGAATACAGGTGGAAATGACAATAACGTGCGGTTTGTCACAGCCAAGCAGTTCAAAGAATTGGGACCACCAGAATTTAAGGGAAAGCCGAATCCGATCATGGCGGAAACGTGGGTCAAGCAAATTACCAAGATATTCGATGTCTTGGGATGCACGGAGGAACAGAAGGTTCCATTCGCCACCTTTATGTTCCGCGGTGAGGCAGACTACTGGTGGGAGTCTGTGAAGCGTACCCAGCCTAACGCACTCAACATGTCCTGGGAAACATTTCAAAAACTATTCAATGACAAGTACTTTCCTGAAAGTATTTGTCATATGAAGGAGGTGGAGTTCATCAGACTGGAATAAAATAACATGACGGTGTCCCAGTACGAAGTGAAGTTTGCAGAGTTATCCAGGTTTGCACCTCATTTGGTCGAAAATGTGGAACGAATGACAAGGATGTTTCTGAGAGGTTAAAACCCGAGATTCGACAATATCTTATCTCTTATAAATTTTCTTTATATTCAGATGTTGTAAACAGGGCTCAATTATTAGAGCGAGATAATGAGTATGTGCAACCGAGGGACCACAACCAGGGTCACACCGGTGGTGGCAGTCATCGAAGCAATGAAAACCAGCAGGGAGGAAAACATTCGGACAAAAGCGGTAACCACTCTGGTGGTAATCGTGGTCGTGATAATAAAAGGAGCGAGTCGGGAGGAGATTTCTAGAAGAGAAGGTACAACAATGATAACGTGAAGACGTCAGCACAAACATCAACTGTTTCTAGGGGAGGAGAACGACCACCGGTCGTATGTTACAAATGTGGGAAAGAGGGACATATCAGCCCAAACTGCCCACAACAATTCAAGGTATGTTATAACTGTGGAAAGGAGGGTCATATAGCTCGAGAGTGTTCTGTAGCAAAACCAAGTTCAGCGGGAATGGTGACTCCAAAAGTTATCCCGGATAAGTCGAAATCAGCGATTCCTGGAAGGGCGTTTGTCATGACTGGCCAAAACGCGAGAAACCCGAACGAGGTGATCACGGGTAAGCTAATCTTGAATTCTTGCGAAGTTTATACTTTACTAGATACCGGTTCTACCCATTCTTTTATCTCTCCTGCTTGTGCTCAACGTTTAAACTTGACTCCAGAGAAATTAGACTTTGACCTATCTGTGGAGACTCCGTTAGGAGAAACTTTCATTACATCTACAGTTTATAAATTTTGCTTAATCCAAGTTGGCACAATTACATTACCTGTTGACCTTATCTCTTTAAAGATACTTGCTTTTGATGTGATTTTAGGAATTGATTGGTTAACTACTCATCATGCCAAAATTGATTGTTTTCGTAAGGTTGTTAGTTTTCATATTCCTAACCAACCTGTTATGCGAATTCAAGCAACCAAACCACTAAAATCAATCGCTGTCATACCAAGCCATAAAGCCATTCGTTTATTGAAAAACGAATGCCAAGCTTTCTTAGCCCATGTCATGGACTTGAATAAAAATACGTCAGATTTGAATGATATTTCTGTTGTTAGTGAATTTCCTGACGTATTTTCTGAAGAATTTCCTGGCCTAACCCAGAGCGTGATATTGAATTTTTGTATTGATCTTCAACCCGATACAAAACCCATTTCTAAAATCTCATATTGAATAGCTCCTATTGAACTTCAGGAGTTAAAAACCCAACTATAGAAGTTGGTACCCGAGCCTCTATCTGGTGACTTCCTTTGTAGAATGCACCAAAGCCAGACTCTCTGTAAGGGAATCTATATTTGTGTGGTGGTAAAATAATAGGTGCCATTGTGACGTGCTATCCAAGATTGGGATATGAATCATAATTGAGAGCAACCGAAGTCGGTGACCAAAGTACGTAGCTTTCTGGGCTTAACTGGTTACTATCGGAGATTCGTGGAAGGATTTTCTCGAATCGCTACTCCGTTAACTTAGCTGACTCGGAAAGATAAAAAATTCGTATGGAGCGAGGAATGCGAGAAGATTTTCCAATAGCTCAAGAGGCGACTTATTCAGAACCTGTTCTGACCATACTATCCTGGAAAAGCGAACGTGGTAGCTGACGCGTTGAGTAGAAGATTGTACGCGAGTACGAGTGCGATATTGTTGAACACAAAGACCTATTTTGTATAATTTATAAATGATATAGATAGAGTTAATGACTCTAGGGACCCACGTGATGATATACGAGTAAAATCGACTTTAATCGATAAAGTTAAAGCTGCTCAAACTACGGACATGGAGCTTATGCGTATGAAGAAGAAAGTGCCAAAAGATGCTATTCCAGAAGCAAGAATCGATGAAGAAGGAATACTTCGAGTCAACTCCAGACTTTGTGTTCCTAACGATTTTGACTTGAAGCATAGAATAATGATGGAGGCACACAACACACCGTTTGCAATCCATCCTGGGAGTACCAAAATGTATCACGATCTTCGACATACATTTTGGTGGAGCAATATGAAAAGAGAGATCGCGGAGTTTATCTCGAGATGTTTAACTTGTCAACGTGTAAAAGTGGAGCATCAAGTACCAAAGGGTCCATTGCAACCACTTGAGATTCCGAAATGGAAGTGGGAACACATTACTATGGATTTTGTTACGGGTCTTCCCAAGGTTTCTCAAGGCATAGATGCGATCTGGGTTATTGTTGATAGATTAACCAAGTCCGCTCATTTCTTGCCGATATGTAAGACTTATTCTCTTGAACGTCTTGCTAGTATGTATGTGAACGAGATTGTGAGATTGCATGGCATGCCAGTATCGATAGTTTCGGATCGTGACCCAAGATTCACTTCACGATTTTGGGTTAGCTTGCAGAAAGCTATGGGCACGGATTTACGATTCAGTTCGGCATACCATCCTCAAACGGATGGACAATTAGAGAGGACTATTCAAACTCTTGAAGATCTATTAAGACTTTGTGTCCTAGATCTCAAAGGGAGTTGGGATAAGTACCTATCATTGGTGGAATTCTCCTACAACAACAGTTATCAGGCGAGCATAGGTGTGGCTCCATTCGAGGTGTTGTATGGAAGAAAATGTCGTTCTCCAGTATGCTGGGACGAGGTGGGTGAAGCAACATTGTTGGAACCAGAGTTGGTACGCATTACTACAGAGAAGATCCAAACGATTCGACAACGTATACAAACGGCACAGGATCGACAAAAGAGTTATGCGGATCTTCATCGGAAGGACGTGAAATTTAATATTGGGGATCATGTATTGTTACGTGTTGCACCATGGAAGGGAGTTTCAAGATTTGGGAAGAGAGGAAAGCTCAATCTAAGATTTGTTGGTTCATTTGAGATTCTTGAGCGAATAGGAAATGTGGCATATAAACTCGCATTACCTCTAAGCATGTCTCGTGTTCATAATGTTTTTCACATATCTATGCTTCGTAAATATGTTAAAGACCCGAACCACATTATTGAGTTAGAACCAGACGAGATAGCTGAAGATTTAACGTACGAGGAGGTACCTGTTAAGATCTTGGATAGGAAAGAGCATATCCTACGCACGAAGGATATACCACAAGTTAAGGTTTTGTGGAGAAACCATGCTATTGAAGAAATGACCTGGGAGTTGGAATCAGAAATGAAAGCGAGGTATCCTCACCTTTTTAAAACATCAGGTACGTACGTCAATTTCGAGGACAAAATTTCATAAGAAGGGGAGGTTGTAAGACCCCAACTTATTAATGAATAAAATCAAATTTTCTCTAAATATTATTGTGAAAAATAAGGAGCTAATTTGATATAATACTTTGGTTATGGGTGAAATGTGCAAATTTTGCAAAATAAGCAAGTGGTTATAAAATATTCATTTTGTCGGGGAATATCGTTTGGTCGTGGAATATTCTTGCTGTCAAGGAATATTCGTACGACGGCGCAGCCTTGTGTGGGCCCCATAACGGAAAGCGATTGGATGAAGAAAATGATAAGTATAAGTTGTTTATAAATAACGACGTAGTTGTGACCGTTAATACTGTTGGAATACCCGGTGGTTAAAATATAGTAGCACACGGTATTGCTCCAATTATTGATTCTTACGTAAGAAGGCACTACTCAATAATTGTTACAGTAGTTATTGTTTAATATTTTATTTTATTGATTCAATAATTGCTGCGTTGATATTTTATATTATTTTTGTTTCAATAATTGTTGCTGCACAGTATTTTCCATTATCAGATCAATAATTCATATTATTTGAATAATATTATTAGATAACATTATTGGCAATGTCTAGAAAGTTCTGTTTAAGGAGAGGTTTGGTCATCTAATTGCGCGCCAGTAAGGAAAAATTCTTATTGGAAAGCCCCCTCTTTCCTAGGAACGGCCTGGTTGTCATAAATGTGATTCTGTAATATTATTTGTGAATAATTAATTATTGATTCATATGATAAGGAAATATTTATTTTATGTGGATATAAATGAGGGATATATTTTTGTGGTTAAAAATGAAGGAGTTAATGTTGAGGTTTTTATCAGTATTTTTGTCAGAATGGAGGTATTAAAAATCAGGATTTTTGAGATATTTTGCGGAGGTTATAATTTTTAATCCGACCGTTGGATCGTGGTAATTTTTGGATATGTTATACATATATAAGTTGAGTATATGTCCACAAATTTTGAACCGTTAAAAATAAACGTTTGATTTATTATGAATTTTACGAGATGACTGGTTCAGAAATTGTTGAATTTTCGGAGTTAATCATTTTGGTGGAAAATTCTAGAATTGGTGGGCCCCACTCTTGGTTGGTGAAGAAATGTGCTGAGATTTTTATTCAAATGTGGTGGGTGGGAATAGTAGCAGGTAAAGTAATCAGGTTGCAGGTTAAGTCTGCTTCGGCGTGCTAACATTTTCCTATAAATAGAGGGCTAAGTTAGAATTGAAAATCACACCAGAAACAAGTTTTCTCTCTTTCTCTCTTTCTCTCTCTAGATTATTGAGTGTATTTTGTGAGTATTTAGATACTTTGAGAGTTTCTATTCATCAGAGCAAGTTTCTTTCAGCCTTCTACTGGTATTCCGACCAGAAGTACTGATATTTTGAGGTAAGGGATATTATTTTCTTCTTAATGATATTATTTTCTTCAATATCATTATGCTAAAATATAGATATGAGTTTTTATCAAATTTGGAACTTTTTGTGTCGGGATTACTATTCACGTATACGGCACTATTAACGTATACGGTACTATTCATGAATACGACACTATTCATCAAAAAATAAAATTTTTCCTTTTTGTCCAAGATGTCTATTATGGTTACTATCTTTGATTGTATCCATGTTTTGATCTTTATTTTTAAATTCTGCTTCACAATTAATTATTATGAAGTATTATTGATCTTGGATAAACTTTTATACGAATCCGTAGTATTTATCCTTCTGTCTCACTGGATTCGTTTCCTTTAAAATATTTTTCATCATCCTCAGTCCTAAATGATGATATTACTGAATATCTTTGGCCTGTAGTGCAAAGATGTATGATTACTTGATGAATATTTTTGGCCTGTAGTGCAAAGATGAACAGGTGTTGAGATGAACATGACTGACAGGTGATACAAATGAATATCTTTGGGCTGTAGTGCAAAGATGAATATTTGGATAAAAATGATTATTAATTGATGTTACAGGGATAAAATATTGATGATGGACTTTTAAATCTTAGAAGATAGTAGAATTCTTTCTCTACTTGACTCTTCTAATGGTTTGCTATTTTCGCTGCAGTTGTTGATCTAAAACTTGTTGTCGATTATATTCTATCAGATATTTTCTCTGTTGAAGACTAACGATAATTTGTTGTATATTATCTTAGTCATAATATTCGTTACTGGGCTAGCTGAGCTCACCATTTTCTTTTTTGTTCCATTTTTCTTCTCAGGAGGTGAGAACATAGCAGGATCTAGTCGGGGTATGGAGTGATGGTTCTAGAAAGATGTTTTAGCAGTCCTCACTATTTCTGTAAAATAGTGTTTGAATAATTGTAATGAGGATTTATTTGAGTGTGGATATTGTCCAGAAAAAAATATTTGTATTTAAACTCACAGTATTTGTTGTCGTATTTTGCACGACAATTGTATTATTGAAGTTGTAGTTTACTTTCTGTACCATGTATTTGGCGACTCAGAATGGGTGTTGTATACCTATTTTGGGGGCGTCACAAAACTTGTGATGACTAGTACGTTATAATTGACTGGTATTATGAATGTAAATGATATGTAGGATTTAAATCAAGGAACGAGTTTAATTAAAGTGTAATCTACGCACGAGTCAAGTTTCCTAACCCTACTTGTTATCATTATTCAAGTTTATAAATCAAGTTCAATTTGATATATTAAAGATTATTTATCATTCAAAGTATGATTCTGTTATACAATACTTGTTCTATTGTATGCCTCTTAAGATTGTTATTCAATTTATTTATCAATTATTGTTGAACCTTATTAGACTAGCAAAACCATATTTGATTTGACTAGTCCATAGTTGATGAACGTTCTAAATTTCAGAACCCTTATTGATTTATCCAAAGAAAACTTCCTTTGGTGCGGACTCTAATGTCAAACTGAGATGAACAACCCTGTATAGGGATTTCTTATGCGTTAGCGTTAAGATATTGTGCACAGTATGGTACTAAGGGCTGATCCCCCTAAGTACGAGTAGAAAGGTCCATAGTCTTATGACTGTTAAAGGTTTCAAGTACAACCCTTGATAACCTAGGACATAGTTCAAGGTCTTATGGCGCTTAGAAATCTTTTGAATTCTTGTTATTCATTCTTGATTCAAAAGTTTAGCTTTTATTTCAGAAGTCTTTGATTCACTCGCATGTTATTATATATTGTTATTTCATTTTTATACTTGTGGGCATTCATGATCACTCTTGCGTAATAATAACATTGCAGTTAAGAACGAAAGGTACGATGAGCCTTCTACTAGCAAAGGCAATGACAAAGCTAATAAGTGATGAAGACTTGTTAATTAATTTTAGAATGTTATTGTAAAGACTTGATGTTGTTTAAGAGTTATTTGTTTATGTTTCCGCGCATATGTTTAAGGTTAGTTTGACCTGGGATTGTATTTATTATTTAGATGTTGTAACCCCATACGGGGAGGATTTATGAGGATGTATGTCTATCTATTGTATGGTTTGCATTTATTATGGGTAGATAGATAGATGATATTTGTACAGTGAACACCAAATCATGTGAAAATTTAAGTACCCGGATTTGGGGGTGTCACAGGTTGGTATCAAAGCTGTAGGTTATGAACCTTAGGTGGGGGAACAACCTTAGGAAGTAGCCTTATAGAAAAAATATAGTGATAGAAAACTCTTATCGAGTTCTAAGAAATGAATTTCTTTAATTCATTGAAGATAATAAAAGACTTTATGTGCTTATGTGTTAAATTATGTGCTCACTAGTACGACTTAGTAATTGAAACTTAAAATTATGTTGTTAGGATGTCTGATGTTGGAGGAACTAGTCGAGCTGGGGATGAGGAATCCCGAGTACCTATAGTACCTATAGAGGAGGAGCCCTGAGACATTCATGTCGTTAAGGAACAGTTGGTACAGAGAGAGTCATCTCCATTGATCACTGTTGTTGGTCAGGAGCATGAACCTGAGACTGATCCTGAGGAGGATCCTGAGGAGGAAGATGAAGAGCAAGAAGAGGAGTTCTCACCGCACTCCATTGATGCTGAGATGTACGACACATTATACGACAGTAACATAGAGTTACGAGATAATGTCCAGGATCTGACTGAGCGGACGATTATTCAGCAGATTACTCTCGAACAGAAGGAGAGGGAAATTGAGACTCTTCACACACGATTGGGAAATGTGGAATGAGATTTGGTCCACGAGAAGGGTCAAACCGAGGATAAGACTGAGGAGATAGAGAAGTTGAAGAAGGAACTGAAGGAAAGCTCTGAAAGGCTGATCATAGCAGAGGAGGGCTGGGTAAGAGAGTCACGTCGTGCTGACCTTGCGGAAGAGGATGGTCGTGCAAAGAAGGCTAAGCTTGGGGAGACGTACTCTACACTTAATAAGGCAATGGATGAGGCCCAGGATCGAGTTTTGAGGTACCCAATCCAGTTTGAAGGGCTACCATCGTACATGCTGGATCGTAGAACGATGTCTCGCATCATGGAAGAGGAGCGTAGCAAGGCTATTCAGCGCCTTAACCAACAGTGATAGAATATGTTTAATTATGTGAAAAACTTATTTGGTATTTAGATGTAAATTCTGATGTAGTTATGAACAAAGGAATATTTTAATATTTAAATCCTGTGGATTCTTTATCTCAGGATAGTTGATGTAAATAGTAGTGATGCTATCTGTTGATGTTAAAACTTTTGATTTAATTAAATATATCAAGTTGTTTGAGATAATGTGTTAAATAATTATATTAAATTGTTGAGTTAAGTCTTAACTATTTAGAGAATTCAATAGAGGTTTAATAAGCATATATTTTAACAGAAATATGCCGCCAAGAAGAAGACAACAACGTCAACCAGCTCAAGAAGGATCTACAAATAACAACAATAACGCCAATGCTAATCCTGTTCAACAATTGGTTAACTTGCTAACTGGAGCAATGAATAATCAACCTCAAGCTCCACCAAATACAACATTTAAAGATTTCAAGGCGGTAGGACCACCAGAGTTTAAAGGTTCCATGAACCCGATTGAGGCTCAAACGTGGGTTATGGAAATGGAAAAGGTTTTTGATGTTGCTAGAGTTAGAGAAGACCGTTTTTGCAATGTTTATGCTGAAGTCTGAAGCCAGTTACTGGTGGCAAGCAAACAAGGTCCGTGGAAGTGAAGGTGTGATTACTTGGGAGAGATTCAAAGAGATGTTTTTCGAGATGTATTTTCCGACCAGCTCGCAGAACCAAATGGAGGTTCAGTTTTTGGAGTTGAAGTAGGGAAATATGACCGTACCAGAGTATGCAGCTAGATTCAACGAGTTGGCGAGGTTTGCCCCGTATCAAGTTCACACAGATGAGAGAAAAGCGAGAAGATTTGAACAAGGACTGAAGCCTTGGGTATATAGCAAAGTATCAATATTTCAGCTAAACACTATTGCTGGAGTACTGGAAAAGGCCATCCTCGCTGAAGGTGGAAGCGATGCGGTGACCAAGTACAATCAGGATCAGAAGACGAAGAAGACTGAAAGTGAAGGAAATAACAATGTTAGTGGAAGTGGCACAGGAGGTGGTAATTTTAATCAGAGGAAAAGGTGGAATGACAACTCATCATCGGGGAATCAGCAAGGAGGTCAAAAGAAGAGGATTGAAGCATGTCTGACATGCGGGAACGCTCATCTGGGGGTTTGTATGAAGGGAAAGCGGGTGTGCTACAATTTTGGTCAGGAGGGCCACATAGCACCTAACTGTCCTAACCCAAAGGAGGGTGCCTGCTTCACTTGTGGTTCAAAAGATCATTTGGCAAGAGACTATCCTAAGAAGGGATCTGGAGGGGCAGTATCAGGAGGAAACAAGGGAAACATCAGTGGAAACGCCTTGACTATCATTGGACCAACCGCAACCAACCGACCGACCACCAGAACATTCAACATGTCGGTGCAGGATGCAGTTCAGTCTCGTGATGTGGTGTCAGGTATCATTCCGATCAATAAAGTTAATGCTTATGCATTATTTGATTCAGGTGCTACTTGTTCCTTTATATCCGATGACTTTTCTAAGAACTTAGATTTGCCTAAGGATTAGTTGGATTTCCCCATGAACATAGATATTGCGAATAGAGAAATAATCCCTGTTAAGTACGTGTTTGTACTGTTTAGAATTTTGATCAATGATTGATCGGATAAGGTTAAAAATTTATAAACCCCAATAAGAGATTAGAAACCCTAATCTTAGATTTAGGAAACCTAACGTACAGTTAGAAATCCTAATTGAAAGTCGGGAAATCCTAATTTCATATTCGGGAATCCTAAAACCCTAATTAGGAAACCCTAATCCCAATTAGCAAGCTTAAAGTGATTAGTATGTGTTAATATAATTAGGAAACCTTAATTATACTTTAGAAATATTAATTTCTATTTAAAACCGTAATTACATTTTTGAAATTCTTAATTTTCTATTTTTAAACCCTAATTAGAAAATTCTAGAATTAGAGTATTTTAAAACCTAAGGGTTAGAACCTTAGGGTTAAACCCTAAGGGTTTGTGCAAATTCCAAGTATGCCATTAAAATTAATTTGCTAATGACCAAAATGCCCTTTTTCATTTTCTTTAAAATATAACTTGTAAAAATGCTAGCAACTTTAGTGGTTGAACCACTACATTGACTTGATGACCCAAATCTGTAGCCAATCAGCCGAAAATCCCAGCCATAGCAACATATCCAAGTAATATATATTAGATTCAAGAGAGAGAAAATCATAAAACTTGCTCACTTGGCCAACTAGCTCTCACCAACTCCTTCTCTCTCTAAAGTCACGAGTTAGACTAGTGAATCAGTCCCTAGATCACCAAGAAAAACTAAGGAGGATTAAGATCAAAGATTTGAAGAAAGAAGGTATAAACCTAAAACCTATTTTGATCCAAGTTGCTAAGAAAGTTTTTGTGTTTAAGTGTTTAATCTTTTGTTAAAAGATGTTTTTAGTTGATATATGTTGATCCATGATGGATCCATAGCATCAAATGGCTTTAAAATGGTGTTTTTCAAAATCTGTCTAAGAACAAAATTTGTGGTCTGACAAGCTAATGTCAGGGCCACATATTCTTGTTCGTTTATTGTTTTTGATGTTTTAAAGTTTTAATTAGTAGCCTGGTATGTGATCTTTAATCTGCAGCTGGAAGCCATATCATTTGATGTATGGATTTGTAGTTATTCATGGTCAAACCCCGTTGACCGGACATGACCGTGAACTTTCTGGGTAACCCAGAAAGCCTTTTACAGCGTCTGACAACCTTTTGTGAGTCTCGAATCTGACAGGTTTTAGGTTTTTTGATGTTGTGTTTGTAACCATGTTTTAGCCTGTATAATGGACTATAAATCTGGGTCTTTAGACCGCTTAAACAATCAACATATAGATCATAGAAAGTGGTCAAAGTAGGCCACTCACACTGCTTTTGCAATTCTGGAATTTCCAGAAAACCGGATGAACAGCCCTCTGACAGGGTTTGACCGAGTCGTATCTTGTGGATCTGTTGTTGTTAAACTGACTTGTTGTTATATTCATGTACCTTGACACTAGTACTACAGATTTGGACCATACAATAACTAATTGGAAGACCAGAACCTAGAATTTATCGAGCATCAAGATGGGTACTCGAAACTGCCTGGGTTTCTGGGTAACCCAGAAAACCCAGGAACACGTTGTCACTGACTTTGGAGACTCAGATCTCCTTGTTGAGAAGTGTTATGATCAAGATGTTAGTTGATAATTGTAGAGTTACATTTACACTACAAGATCATGATTAGAAACTTCCCAGAAACAATTTTAGTTGAGAATTACATCCGGTCAAAGTTCACCCCTTGTACTGCCGGCTGTCAGTGTTTTTGAGGTTCAAGAACACCAACAGTGACGCTTAGTGTCGATAAAGGCCTACATCGACGGTTTATTTATTTTCTAATTTCTGAATATTCCGAAAATTATTTAAAAATAAAAATAAATTATAAAAACTACCAAAAATGGTTTTAAAAATCATTTTAAATTCTAAAAAATAACTTTTAATTATTTGGGATATTTTTCTTTAATAATTATAATTATTTGAATAAAAATGATATTTAATTTATTTAATTAGTATATTAAATAAATTAGAGAAAAATAATTTAATATTATGAAAAATTATTTTAAATAAGAATAATGTATTTAAAAATATTTTGAGTTATAAAATGTAACTTTTAGTATTTTTGGAGAATTTTCATTAATAAATTAATATTAATGATACTAGATTTATTTAATTATTAAATTAAATAAATAAGATAAAAATGATTTTATTGATTTAAAAATCATTTTTAATAAGAATAAAGTGTTAGAAAATATTTGGAATTACAAAATATTATTTTCAATATTTTTGGAGAATTCTCATTAATAAATTAATATTAATGATATTAGATTTATTTAATTATTATATTAAATAAATAAATTAAAAATAATTTTATTGATTTAAAAATCATTTAAAAATGAGATAAATGTTTTAAAAATATTTTAAGTTATAATTAATGACTTTTAATATTTTGATAATAATTTCATTAATATTTAAATATTAATGGTGATTTAAAAATGATTTTAATTATTTTAAAAATTATTTAAGTAGAATATTAATGATTTAAAAATAGTTTAAGTTATTAACAATAATTTTAATATTTTGACTAGTATAACATTAATATTTTTATATTATTAAATATTAATGATAATAAGATTATTTGATAATTAAATCATTTAAAAATGATTTAAGTGTTTAAAAAATTATTATAAATTATAATAATTGTTTACAAATTATTAAAAGCTTACGAAAAATTTTGTTAATGATAATTGACTTATCTAAAATAATATTGAAGCTTAGAGACCAAGTTTAATTGACAATCAATGTGTTAATTGTGGACTAGAGTGACCAGAACACCGAGAATGAACTGAAGTCCAACCAGACTGAACTAATTAAAATTGATATGTGTTTATATATGTTACAAACACGGATGTGGCTATGTGGTAATGTGCTTAGGAGAAGTTTGAGTGTAAATTACAGTGTTACGTGTTATAAAATATTGTGCTAATTGTGAGACCGATATTATTGGTTATAGGTCTTACGAACGTAGATAAGTTTATTGTGTAGCTGTAATCAACGCGGAAGGCAAGTTTCCTAACTCAACCTTGAGTTATATTCATTCAATTATTATAGTGGTTAATTATTGCTAATTATACCACGTCCAGGGATTTATTGTTGATTATTCGCAGTTAGTGCATGTTTAATAATTCAAATTGAATTACTGATTCGGAGAATATACATTTGTAGAATAACTGTTGATGGATATTCATACTCGTAGAAGATAGAATTGACAGTACAGATAATTCATGTTTATTATCAAATTATGTTGAGAAATGTCTTAGCTAATTATTCTGGCTAGACGAACATTTGTTAGAACTTGACAAATTCGAGAAGAGAATTCAATTGTTATTGATAGATCGATGCCAATTATTTCGGCGAGATCGATTAGTAAATAGAAATTGAAATCATTGAATTTCGTTGTTAAATCAAAATCTTGATTCTGAGACTGAGAAGAACAAACTTTTATATAAAGGGAACATTTTAGGTCGTATATTCGGCCATTGCGCACTGTTAAGTATTATGCATAATATACGGTATAATAAAGTTGATCACTTGTTATAATTGCAGAGGGGTATGATTTAATCTTTATGGTTATCTGATACTCATGCGTATGTATCAAAGTAAATCTTTAATAGATACCCGAGAAAAGAAATTCTAGATCTAGTGTGATCACTCAGCATAAATCTGGAAAACATTCCACTTTGTAATTGCATAGAATTGATTCTTGATTATTCATTAAAATATCGCAGAAACTTTGAAAGCGTTGTACTATTTCATTATCACATTATTATGTTACATAGATTGTAAGAAGACTTGATAATTATTAAAGCTTTGTTCAGCTATTTCAAAGTTCCCCGAACTTTGGTTTCATTCTATCAAAATAGATACTATGTTCTTATTGATTCGTATACATTTATTGTATGTCTTAACTTGCGGGGCAAAATAGTTGCTCACCCTTGCTATAAATAAAACATTTCAGCTAGGAACGAAGAGGCCAGCGGGTCAAAGAAGAACAAAGGCAAAGGCAAGATGCTGGAGTAGTTATAAAGAACTTATTATTATGTTGTATTTGTAAACCCTTTTGGTTTATCTAAGGGGTATGTTTGCAATTTTATTGTTTGCAAACTTGGGACTTATGTATTAACAACTTCTGTTAATGAATCATGTATTCCTATTTATATTTAAATAGGTAGTTAGATGTTATTATATTGTGGATCGTGAACACCAAACTTGGGGGTCAGGTAACCCGGATTTGGGGGTCTCACAGGTTGTTATCAAAGCTGTAGGTTATAAACCTTAAGTGGGGTGGGGGAAAATCCTAGGATTATAACCATACGCGAGATAGAGAAAACTCATTTAGAGTTCTAAGTGAGGGATTACCGAAGTGCATCAATAGTGAGATAAGTGGACACATAGTGTGAGAAGTTTGTACTAATCAAGTTATTTAAACTGATTGTAGGATGTCTGGAGAAGGTGAAAAGAGTGCGGAGATGCTAGCAGCTGTTGCACCAATGCCAGAAGCCGAGGTGCCAGCGTAAAGCGAATCAGTGGAGAAGGTAGGAGAAGATGAACCTATGGTCAATCTGGGGAGCGATCATGACGATTATCCTGAGATGTATTTGAGTGGAGATGAGGAGGCAGAGTTTGAGCCAGCTAAGGTAGAGTTAAAGAATAAGACTAAAGTTGAAGAACAAGATCAACTAGCAGCAGAAGTTTAAGAACTTCAGAGTAAGGCATTTCTCTTGGAGGAACTGTGGAAGACGGAGAGAGCGTTACGCGAAATGACTGAAGAAAGGAATGAGCTGAAGGTGCAGGTGGACAGAATGAAGGCTGAAGGTGGTGGATCATCTGAAGGAACCATCAAGAAGGACAAGAAAAAGAGAAAGAGGGACAACAACAACCCTAATTCTGAAAAGTCAAGCCCGAAGAAGTAAGCCTGTAGCAAGTGTGGGAAGACTCACGCGGGAGAATGCATGATGTGGAAGAATGTGTGCTTCAATTGTAAGTAGGAAGAACATATTTCTCTGCATTGTCCTAAGCCAAATTTGAGGAAGTGTTTTTCATGTGGGCAAACAGGTCACGGATTCAACAAGTGTCCCAACAAGAAGAAGGCTGGTGAAAGGAGTGGTCGGTAGACAACTTAGATATATGTAATAGTATTTTTTGGGTAGAAGTTTATGATATTAAGTATTGTAATATCGAGAACGATGTTAAGCAAATGTATATATATATATATATATATATATATATGTTTTATGAATGAAATCTTTATTTTTTTTATATGAATATAAGATTAAGATTAATTTGTGTGTTCTTAAAACTCATATTTATGGTAAGTTAATGACTCATAATTATATAAAATGTTTTGAACCCCTCAGCGAATGGACACCAAAGGTCTGACTAGGATAAGTTCATACACTCATATAATTGTGGTAAGTTCCTGAACTTATAAGTATGGTAAGTTTGACGAACTGATAATAACTGTGTGTGAATGGAGAATAACAACTTTTTGTGTAAAGTTGTGTTGTTAATCCTGATATAATTTAAAAAGGGTTACTAATATGTGTCAAGTACTAAATGTTCTATGACTTATTTGAATAAATATTCGTTTATATGTGAGAAATATGTGTTGAATTCTTATTATGGTAAGAATTTGTGTAAAGAAAGAGAATTAATATAAGATTTTTTTTATTTAAATCAGATCATGCCGCCTAGACGACAGAATCGAAACCAACAAGAAGAACAGTTAGTGAATAACGAAGGAGGTCAAGCGGACCCAATGCAGAATTTCGTAGATATGATAGCCGAAGCTATGGAAAATAGGGCTCCAGCAAGAGGAAGAACGAGAAATCAGCCAGCTGATAGATTGGCTAACTTCAAGGACTTTAAAGCAGTTGGACTGCCGGAATTCAAGGGAACCACAGATCCGATTGAAGCCCAAACATGGGTGAAGGAGATGGAGAAAGTATTCGTTATCGCCAGAGTAGCGGAGGAGCAAAAGACGACTTTTGCGACATACTTAATGAAGGGAGAAGCTAATTACTGGCGGGAGACAAATCAAGCAAGAGCTGGTATAACAGTGGTGTTGTGGACAAGATTCAAGGAGTTGTTCTTTGAGAACTACTTCTCGCCGAGTATGCAATCCAGGGTGGAAGTTAAATTTCTAGAATTAAAGCAGGAGAACATGTCGGTAACAGAATATGTTGCCAAATTCAACGAGTTAACGAGATTTGCACCTCATCAGGTGGACATAGAAGCAAGAAAAGCGAGAAGATTTGAGAATGGGCTGAAGCCGGGGATATTCAACAAGGTAGCGGTATTGCAAATCAATACGTTCGTGGCTTTGCTGGAGAAGGCGTTAATTGCTGAAGGAGGAAGCGAAGCTGCATCTCGATTTCATCAGAATAAGAAGAAGAAGACAAACGATGGAGGAAGCAGTGGTGGTAGTAACCCGAATAAGAGGAAATGAAGTGAGAATACCCAGTCGGGTAATAAAACAGAAGATAATAGGAAAGGAAGGGAGCCATGTTCGAATTGTGGGAAGAACCATGATGGAGTTTTCCTGAAGAAGAAGGGCGTCTGTTACAATTGCGGATAAGAGGGGCACATGTCGCCCAATTGTCCTAATCTAAAGAAAATTCAAGGTTGTTTTGCGTGCGGATCGACTGACCATATTGTACGGAACTGTCCAAAGAAGAATGCGGAGAAAGAAAGTGTCAACAAGGGACCCAGTGGCAGAACCTTGGCAACTTGCGGACCTGCACAGCCAGGAAGACCAACAGCTCGTACATTCAACATGACGGCGCATGATGCAATGGCTACTCAAGAGGTGGCAGCAGGTAATGATTTCGCTTAATACTTAAATTACGCGAGTAATACGAGTCAGATATTTCTGTGAACTATTTTCTTTTATAGATTCAAGTCACAGGTTAGAATTTGAAACACAAATTAATATTGTGTTGATAAAAATGAATTGATGATACAACTTTAAAAGATTGTAGAGAATAAGAAAGCGGTGATTCCGAGGACGGAAGGAGGGGTGAATGTGATAACCCGGGATTTCGAATATTCAAAATTTTACGAATAATTTTTTTTTAATTAAAATTAATATTGATTATCAATTTTGTGATAAGTATCTGTGATACGAGTCTCGAGAAGGTAAATTTATGTATTGACTAATAAATTTAGAGTAGACTTGTGCTTAACAAGATTAGAAACCGTAACCCTAATTTTTGGATAGGGTTTCGATAGAAAATATAATTAAAATAATTATATTAGTGAGTACATTTTTGTACTGTTTAGAATTTTGATCAATGATTGATCGGATAAGGTTTAAAATTTATAAACCCCAATAAGAGATTAGAAACCCTAATCTTAGATTTAGGAAACCTAACGTACAGTTAGAAACCCTAATTGAAAGTCGGGAAACCCTAATTTCATATTCGGGAATCCTAAAACCCTAATTAGGAAACCCTAATCCTAATTAGCAAGCCTAAAGTGATTTGTATGTGTTAATATAATTAGGAAACCTTAATTATACTTTAGAAATATTAATTTCTATTTAAAACCATAATTATATTTTTAAAATTATTAATTTTCTATTTTTAAACCCTAATTAGAAAATTCTAGAATTTGAGTATTTTAAAACCTAAGGGTTAGAACCTTAGGGTTAAACCTTAAAGGTTAAAACCTAAGGGTTAAACCCTAAAGGTTTGTGCAAATTCCAAGTATGCCATTAAAATCAATTTGCTAATGACCAAAATGCCCTTTTTCATTTTGTTTAAAAGATAACTTGTAAAAATGCTAGCAACTTTAGTGGCTGAACCACTACATTGACTTGGTGACCCAAATCTCCAGCCAATCAGCCGAAAATCCCAGCCATAGCAACATATCCAAGTAATATATATTAGATTTAAGAGAGAGAAAATCATAAAACTTGCTCATTTGGCCAACTAGCTCTCACCAACTCCTTCTCTCTCTAAAGTCACAAGTTAGACTAGTGAATCAGTCCCTAGATCACCAAGAAAAACTAAGGAGGATTAAGATCAAAGATTTGAAGAAAGAAGGTATAAACCTAAAACCTATTTTGATCCAAGTTGCTAAGAAAGTTTTTGTGTTTAAGTATTTAATCTTTTGTTAAAAGATGTTTTTAGTTGATCTATGTTGATCTATGATGGATCCATAGCATCAAATGGCTTTAAAATGGTGTTTTTCAAAATCTGTCTAAGAACAAAATGTGTGGTCTGACAAGCTAATGTCAGGGGCCACAGATTCTTGTTCGTTTGTTGTTTTTGATGTTTTAATGTTTTAATTAGTAGCCTGGTATGTGATCTTTAATCTGCAAGTGGAAGACGTATCATTTGATGTCTGGATTTGTAGTTATTCATGGTCAAAACCCGTTGACCGGGCATGACCATGAACTTTTTGGGTAACCCAGAAAGCCTTTTACAGCGTCTGACAACCTTTTGTGAGTCTCGAATCTGACATGTTTTAGGTTTTTTTGATGTTGTGTTTGTAACCATGTTTTAGCCTGTATAATGGACTATAGATCTGGGTCTTTAGACCGCTTAAACAATCATCGTATAGATCATAGAAAGTGGTCAAAGTAGGCCACTCGCACTGCTTTTGCAATTCTGGAATTTCCAGAAAACCGGATGAACAGCCCTCTGACAGGGTTTGACCGAGTCGTATCTTGTGGATCTGTTGTTGTTAAACTGACTTGTTGTTATATTCATGTACCTTGACACTAGTACTACAGATTTGGACCATAAAATAACTAATTGGAAGACCAGGACCTAGAATTTATAGAGCATCAAGATGGGATGTACTCGAAACTGCCTGGGTTTCTGGGTAACCTTGAAAACCCAAGAACACGTTGTCAGTGACTTTGGAGAATCAGATCTCCTTGTTGAGAAGTGTTATGATCAAGATGTTAGTTGATAATTGTAGAGTTATATTTACACTACAAGATCATGGTTAGAAACTTCCCAGAAATAATTTTAGTTGAGAATTACATCCGGTCAAAGTTGACCCCTTGTACTGCTGGCTGTCAGTGTTCTTGAGGCTCAAGAACACCAACAACGATGCTTAGTGTCGCTAAAGGCCTACAGCGACGGTTTATTTATTTTCTAATTTCTGAATATTCCGAAAATTATTTAAAAATAGAAATAAATTATAAAAATTACCAAAAATGGTTTTAAAAATCATTTTAAATTCTAAAAAATATCTTTTAATTATTTGAGATATTTTTCTTTAATAATTATAATTATTTGAATAAAAATGATATTTAATTTATTTAATTAGTATATTAAATAAATTAGAGAAAAATAATTTAATATTATGAAAAATTATTTTAAATAAGAATAATGTATTTAAAAATATTTTGAGTTATAAAATGTAACTTTTAGTATTTTTGGAGAATTTTCATTATTAAATTAATATTAATGATACTAGATTTATTTAATTATTAAGTTAAATAAATAAGATAAAAATGATTTTATTGATTTAAAAATCATTTTTAATAAGAATAAAGTGTTAGAAAATATTTGGAATTATAAATTATTATTTTCAATATTTTTGGAGAATTCTCATTAATAAATTAATATTAATGATATTAGATTTATTTAAATAAATGAATTAAAAATAATTTTATTGAGTTATATTCATTCAATTATTATAGTGGTTAATTATTTCTAATTATACCACGTCCAGGGATTTATTGTTGATTATTCACAGTTAGTGCATGTTTAATAATTCAAATTGAGTTACTGATTCGAAGAATATACATTTGTAGAATAACTGTTGTTGGATATTCATATTCGTAGAAGATAGAATTGACAGTACAGATAATTCCTATTTATTGTCAAATTATGTTGAGAAATGTCTTAGCTAATTATTCTGGCTAGACGAACATTTGTTAGAACTTGATAAATTCGAGAAGAGAATTCAATTGTTATTGATAGATCGATGCCAATTATTTCGGCTAGATCGATAAGTAAATAGAAATTGAAATCATTGAATTTCGTTGTTAAATCAAAATCTTGATTCTGAGACTGAGAAGAACAACCTTTTATATAAAGGGAATATTTTAGGTCGTATATTCAGCCATTGCGCACTGTTAAGTATTATGCATAATATAGGGTATAATAAAGCAGATCACTTGTTATACTTGCAGAGGGGTATAGTTTAATCTTTATGGTTATCTGATACTCATGGGTATGTATCAAAGTAAATCTTTGATAGATACCTGAGAAAAGAAGTTCTAGATCTAGTGTAATCACTCAGTATAAATCTGGAAAAACATTCCACTTTATAATTGCGTAGAATTGATTCTTGATTATTCACTAGAATATCGCATAAACTTTGAAAGTGTTGTACTATTTCATTATCAAATTATTGTGTTGCATAGATTGTAAGAAAACTTGTTAATTATTAAAGCTTTGCTCAGCTATTTCAAAGTTCCCCGAACTTTGGTTTCATTCTATCAAAATAGATAGTCTGTTCTTATTGATTCGTATACATTTATTGTATGTCTTAACTTGCGGGAAAAACTAGTTGCTCACCCTTGCTATAAGTAAAATATTTCAGCTAGGAACGAAGAGGCCAGCGAGTCAATGAAGAACAAAGGCAAAGGCAAGATGCTGGAGTAGTTATAAAGAACTTATTATTATGTTGTATTTGTAAACCATTTTTGTTTTAACTAAGGGGTATGTTTGTAATTTTAAGGTTTGCAAACCTGAGACTTATGTATTAACAACTTCTGTTAATGAATCATGTATTCCTATTTATATTTAAATGGGTAGTTAGATGTTATTATATTATGGATCATGAACACCAAACTCGGGGGTCAGGTAACCCGGATTTGGGGGTGTCACACTTATCCTCTAATTCCCACGTGGCCTCTTCGGTATCGTGGTTTCGCCAAACTACCTTTACAGAAGATATAATTTTATTCCTCAACGTTTGCTCCTTTCTATCTAGTATTTGAATAGGAGTTTCCTCATACGTTAAATTTTTCTCTACTTGAATAGGCTTATAAGAGATCACGTGTCTGTAGTCGGGCTTGTAAGGACATGACACCGAAATGTGAAACACGTTGTGG
Organism: Panax notoginseng; assembly: GCA_016801055.1. Classification (NCBI taxonomy): domain Eukaryota; kingdom Viridiplantae; phylum Streptophyta; class Magnoliopsida; order Apiales; family Araliaceae; genus Panax; species Panax notoginseng. Next base: position 96,445,279 of record CM029021.1, on the reverse strand, counting down.
ATGTGTTCCAATGTGAAACATAGGTGGTAATGCAACTTTGTATGCCACTTCGCCCACTCGTTTCAAAATTTCGAACGGTCCTATGAATCACGGACTCAATTTTCCTTTTTTTTTGAATCTGATCTTTTCCTTCCAGAGAGATACCTTCAAAAACAAAAAACTTCTGACTTCAAAGTCTCGGTTCTGACGATGCAAATCGGTGTACTTCTTTTGGCGATCTTGAGCTGCTACCAATCTGGCCCTTATTGTTGTTACCACGTCAGCCGTTTGTTAAACTAATTTCGGTCCCAAAAGTCATCGTTCTCCGACTTCATCCCAACATAATGGTGTTCTACACTTTCTCCCGTAAAGAGCTTCCTATGGCGGCATACCAATACTCGCATGATAGCTATTATTGTAACCGAATTCTACTAATGGTAAATGGTCATCCCAATTCCCTTTGAAGTCCATCAAGCAAGCTCTAAGCATATCCTCCAACGTTTCTATGGTTCGTTCACTTTGTCCTTCGGTTTAAGGGTGATAAGCAGTACTTAATCTCAATTGAGTTCCCATTCGATCTTGTAAACTTTTCCAAAATTTTGACGTGAAACGCGGATCTCGATCGGAGACAATCGACACTGGCACTCCATGTCATGACACGATTTTCTTTACATATAAATTTGCTAATTGGTTCAAACTGAATCGAATCTTGATGGGTAGAAAATGAGCTATTTTTGTTAGTATGTCCACGATAACCCAAATAACATCATAACCCTTCTGCGTGATCAGAAGTCCAACCACGAAGTCCATTGTAATATGCTCCCATTTCCATTCTGGTATTTCCAGCGGTTGAAGTAGTCCACTAGGCCTTTGATGTTCTGCTTTGATCCTTTGACAAGTAAGACATCTACTAACGCATTCTGCAACTTCTCTTTTCAAATTAGGCCACCAAAAGTGGTGTCGAAGATCCCGGTACATCTTTGTGCCTCCTGGATGAACAGAGTACGTGGTATTATGTGCTTCGTGCAAGATTTCCTCTCTCAGTTTGGTTATAGCTTGCCCCATACTCGACCTTCAAATCTTAATATACCATCCTTATCTACTTTGAACTTTTCTTCCTCATTTTCTACTATTCTCTTCCTTATCTTCTCACATTCTTCATCTTTCTCTTGTGCTTCTTTTACTCTATCTAGTAACGTCGGGTGAGCTTCCATCACGAATAATTTTCCTTCTGCTTCTTTTGGTTCTTCCACCTCTATTTCCAACTTTTCCATTTCTCTTATTAATTCTTCTTGAGTTGTCAGCTTAAATAACTTCTCCCTTCATTTTCTACTTAAAGCGTCGGCTACTACGTTTGTTTTTCCTGAGTGATAAAGAATTTCGCAGTCGTAATCCTTGATTAATTCCAACCATCTTCTTTGTCGCATATTCAACTCCCTCTGTGTGAAGATATATTTCAGACTCTTGTGGTCTGTGTATATCTCACATTTTTCTCCATACAAATAATACCTCCAAATCTTTAAAGCAAATACTACCGCTGCTAACTCCAAGTCATAGGTAGGGTATCGCTTTTCAAAATCCTTCAATTATCGTGACGCATATGCAATGACCTTGCCATGTTGCATTAACACCCAACCAAGTCCTCTATGCGACGCATCACTATACACTACAAATCCTCATGTATCATCCGGTAATGATAATACATGAGCTTCACTCAACCTCCTCTTCAATTCTTGAAAACTCTCCTCGCATTTATCCGTCCACACAAACTTCACTGTCTTCCTTGTTAGATTGGTCAGCGGGGTTGCTATCTTAGAAAAATCTTGGATAAATCTTCGATAGTACCCAGCTAAACCTAAGAAACTTCTTACCTCTGTTGGCGTCCTTGGTTATTCCCAGTTATTTACCGCCTCCACTTTTGCAGGATCCACGAAAATTCCATTTTTATCTATCACGTGTCCTAAAAACTGAACCTTCTCCATCCAAAATTCATATTTTGAAAATTTAGCGTATATCTTTTCCCTTTGCAAGGCTTCCAATACCATCTCTAGGTGTTCGGCGTGCTCTTCCCTAGTTTTTGAATAAATCAAGATGTCGTCAATAAACACTACTATAAACTTATCTAAGTATGGCTTGAAAACTCGATTCATCAAGTCCATAAATGCTGTCGGAGCATTAGTTAACCCAAATGACATCACTAAAAATTCGTAATGTCCGTAACATGTTCGAAACGCCATCTTTGGTATGTCCTCCTCTCGCACTTTCAACTGATGATAACCCGTTCGTAAGTCTATCTTGGAAAAACACTTCGCTCCCTTCAATTGATCGAAAAGGTTGTCTATCCTTGGCAATGGATATCTATTCTTAATCGTCACTCGGTTCAACTCCCGATAGTCGATACAGAGCCTCATCGATCCATCCTTTTTCTTTATAAATAACACTGGTGCTCCCCAAGAAGACACACTTGGCCGAATGTAACCCCTATCTAGCAATTCTTGTAGTTGTATCATCAATTCCTTCATTTCCACTGGCGTCATACGATATGGGGCTTTTGAAATCGGTGTCGTTCCTAGTGCTAAGTCTATTACAAATTCGATTTCTCTGTCTGGCGGAAGACCAGGCAGATCGTTTGGAAACACATCTTGAAAATCTTGGACTATCGATATATTCTTCATTTCTACTCCTTTTTTTGAGTGTCTACTATATAGGCCAAATAACCTACGCATCCTTTCTTTAACAATTTCTTGGCCTGCATCATCGTAAGGCAACACGATTGCTTGAGCGATGAGCTACCATAAAACACTACCTTAGACTGATTTGAAGTCTGAAGGTTCACACTCTTCTCTTGACAATTGATTATCGTAGCTTGGAAGGATAACCAATCCATTCCTAATATCACATCAAATTCTCATAGTCTAATCGAAATTAATTCTACCTTTAGTTCGTGCTCTCTAATGTTTGCAACAGTTTCGGTAAACAAACTCTACGGGGATTATTTCCTTATTTGCAACCTCTATGTTCAACAAATTTTCTAAGCGTCCATGGGGTATGTTTAGTTGCCTAGCAAATTCTTCAGACACAAAGGAATAGGTAGCGCCCGAATCAAATAATACATATGCATTTATATTATTGATTGGGAGAATACCTGACACCACATCCTTTGCAGTCACTGCGTTATGGACAGTCATGTTAAAGGTTCGGGCAGTCGATCGGTTGGATTGCGTTGGTCCGCTGATCATCAGCTTGCTGCCCCCTCCCTGTTGGCCGCTTCCTCCGCTGCTCCCTTTCTTTGGGCAATCCTTGATTTGATGCTCAGTTGAGCCACACGCGAAACATCCCTTGATCTTTTTCGAATTTGGGTAGTTAGGTGAAATGTGTCCTTCCTGGCCGCAGTTGTAGCAGACGCTGCGTCCCTTCCAGCACTCCCCTTGATGGTTCCTCCCATATTTCGAGCAAGCTTCAGTTCTTTTCTTAAACCCTCCTTGATAACCCTTTAACTGACTAATGGTTCGATTGTTGGTATTGTTGTTGTTGTTGTTGTTGTTGCGGTTATCCCATTTCCTCTTTCCCAGATGGCTTCCTCCACTACTATTCCCTCCATAAGTTTCTCCCACAGCATTCTTGTTTTTCTTTTCCTTGTTGTATTGGCTCAATGCCTTACTACCTCCCTCAGCAATTATCTCCTTCTCTAACAATGTGGCGAACGAGTAGATTTGAAGGACCGACACCTTGTTGAACAACCAAGGTTTTAGTCTGAGTTTGAAGCATTGAGCTTTCCTTTCTTCGGTGTCGACTTGATGTGTTGCAAATCGTGCGAGTTCATTGAACTTGGCCGCGTACTGTGCCACTGTCATCTCCCCTTGCTTCAGTTCCAGAAATTTTACCTCCATCATATTCTTCATGCTCTTCAGGAAGAAATTCCCGAAGAACAAAATTTTAAACCTTTCCCAGGATATAGTTCATTCTCCCGCCCTCTGTTGATTTGCTTCCCACCAGTAGTTTGCTTCACCCCTAATCATGTATGTAGCGAACACAGTTTTCTGGTCTTCACCCACACGAGCAATGGTGAAGGCTTTCTCCATTTTCTTGATCCATGTTTGCGCTACGATAGGATCGGTAGTACCCACGAATTCCGGAGGTCCTACGCTCTTATATTCCTTGAAGTTTGTGACCGAAGATACTTGGGGATTTGGTGGTACTGGTTCGTTTCTTCCCCTAAGAGCTTCCCCTAGCAAGTCTACAAGCCTCTGTATCGGATCCACTGGTCCTCTCTCATCATTTACCGATTCTTCTGGTGCAGTTATTCTACGTCTAGGCGGCATGCTTCTGCATCATAAAATTTTCATTTTATTATCTAGTTATATTAGTTAGAAATTTCTCAAATAGAAAAAATTATAACACGTTTCGGAAATAAGATCATTTATATTCATATGCCAAATCGTTACATCACATGTTTATCTCTAGCATACTTCTATAATTGACACAACATATCCCCTAATATTACAAAAGACGGGGACAACACCAACATTCTACCCCTTTAATATTTTTCAAAAGTTGGGGTTTACTACCATCTCACATCTTACATAAAAAGACTGAGATTTCAGAACACATAAAAATATTACAACTACTAAAATTTAACACCTAGACTCAATCGAACATCCTGCGCTCCACAGCGCTCTGGTACTCTCTCTCGGAAATGTGCACCACCAAATCACGGCTTATGGTGTGTCGAGTTTGTCCATGCTCTGACGGGTAATGATTTACTCCATCAATCAACCTTCCCATGGCCGTGCGTAGAGCATAACCCATCTTGTTCATCTTCCTCCTTTTGCATCTCACTTCATCCTCTAGATCGTTAGCCCTATCATTGGCACCTTCCCACTTCTCCTCAAAGTGGATCCTATCCATTAGTTCCATTTCTAACTGAGTACGAAGAGCTTCCTTCTCAGACTTCTCACTAAGTTCCCTCTGCTCAGACTCTTCTAGTTTCCATGCCAGCTCCACATTCCTAGCCACCGACCTATGAAACAAGGTTCCTAACTGGATCCCTACCTCCTTGCATTGAGCAATTTCCACCTCCATCTCTTGTATAGCTAACTTCCTCTGATGGTCCTCGTCCATCAATTTCTGGAACTCAGACTCCCTCTCCCTAGCCTCAGTCTCTAGCTCCTCCACTCTACTTCCTAACTCCAGAATCTGCTCCTCATATTCTCCCAACATCCGATCCTCGAAAGTAGTCTCGTTGGAGTCCTCCATAGGCTCATCCCCCAATAGGCTCCTCCTCGGGATCAGACTCCTCGGGCAGGGGCTCCGTCTCATTCTCCTCGTCATCATCATCAATAAGGGCCACTACTGATATGGGCTCTACTATCGATGGTGACTCAAATACCACGTGTATATCACGCATCTCCTCTTCTATTACTCGGCTAGGTCCTCCCATGTCAGTCATCCTACAATCACCAACATAAGACAAAACAAACAATAACTCCATTAGAATATTAAATAACATAAGTTTATTATATATAATGAAGTTATATTCTATAACACACTAAGTCACTCTCTATGAAAACTCTATATGAGTTTCATCCCTCTCTATCTTCTAAGTTCTCCTAAGTTGTAATCTAAGGACTCTTGCTCCTAAGGTTTATAACTATTGCTTTGATACCAACCTGTGACGCCCCCAAATTCAGATACTCGCATCTCGAATTTGGTTCGTCACGTACTAATTCTAACATCACACTAAAGTTATCAACAACTGAAATAATAGAATAATATACATTGATATAATATAACTATTCGCGTCCCAAGGTACTTCAACCATTACTACAAAAAACCAGTGATTAAACTTAAACATAATTAATCATCCTTGATACATCATAATAAGCATGATAATAATAATAGTACTACTACTCTTAAAGGATTAAACTATTCTGTAGCCTTGCCCTTTCCCTTGTCCTTTCCCGAGGTACCGCCTTGCTCTGCCTTAACTGTAATGTTTTTAGGGAAGCAAGAATGAGCAACAAGTTTGCCCAGCAAGTAATATAGCAAGAAGAATGAGCAGTTATAGCATTTGAATCTTCAAGGGTATAATAATAAGTGATAGTTCAAGGATACCAAGAAATATCAAGAATATTTAATAGAGATCACCATAGACTGAAGGATGTCAATGAAATTTCAAGATTTAATCATTTCGAGGTTCAATAACACTGAGCAGTCATTAAGGACTAAGAACTCTTACTAGAATTAACAGTATTATACTGCAATCCAAGATAAACGAGTACAACAGGTGATCAGCCTAAGGTACTCTACGTTATGCATAACATTTAATCATACTTATGTGCGCACGTCGGTTCCCCAACAATATAGAATTTCCCCTTTTTAAGAGGGTTGTTCATCTCAGTAGATTTATAAGAGTCTGCACCAAGTCAATTGGTTTGGATAGCTTTCTAACGTATGATAACAGTCTAACCGAATCAAAGGTTTAGACAACTTTTATAATGCACTTAAGAACAATAAGTCTAATGCTCGTAGTAATGTCAAAGTAATTGATTTCCGAATAGTAATAGACATTTGCTCAATATAAATATGTTAATAATTCGGATTTATATAATATACAATGTAAAGAATTTAGATAACTTGTATTCGATATGTGAATTAAAGAAAGTTAGAGAACTCGCACACAATCCAAAATTTATGAGAGTTAGGAGACTTGCCTTTAGCGTTGATTACCACTTATAGCGTAAAATCACCTCAACAAACTAGGTTATTCTATTTATGTATGTATAGGTATTCATTAGTCATATTCACTTGAGATACATATTCGCATACTTTCATCACACATATCTAAATTCATGTAAGCTACACACATTCAAACTCATAGATGCGTAACTCACATTGATTTTACCTTTAAAATCTTTTAGAAACATTTTTAGTTTTCTTATACTTACCTCATATGTGAAACATCACCTAAGCTACTCATACATGTTGAAGCACCTTTAGGCTAAGTTTTGTTCCTTTGTTCTATTTACTCATAAATTTCCATTTTACCAAGTTAAAAGAGCTTATTATAACAACTACTAACTATAGTATTCGTTAACAACATAACATTGTCAAACAACCCGTTTAAGTTCATACTTGCGTATTTATTTAGGAACTCTTTTAGTTCATGCTTGCATAGTTTATAAAGTGTCTAACTAGATGTGTGAACATATTGGTTATTTCTAGAGGCATAAAGCATTTTATCATATTTGTTCAAAAGTTTGCAATACAAGTCGTAGAGTTTTCCATCTCAATTGGCTTTCAATGATTTAAGATGTTATGACTAACAATCTATATATGCAAGGTACGTTGAGTCCACACTTCATGTATATTTACAAGATCAACTATAAACATATGTTCACAAGATTAGATTCAAAAAGGCGTAAGGTTTTATAAACATGATTTTCGTCTTTTAACTTTTCATTTAAAAAGGTTATGATTCGACTCCAAACCTACTAAACACCTTGTAACATACATTGATACATGTTTAAGGAGTATGTATGTTCTTGAAATTAAGTGGAGTTTAAGACTTCTTGCATCAAACAAACAAATAAAATTCTTTTGTTGTTACAGCACCCCCCCGTAGGGGCGGGCGTTTGTGCTCCAGGACCCCCCTTGTCGGGGCGGGCATGTCCCCTGCTAAACACGAGCAGGTATCCCCTGTTCGGACTATTATGAAATTTTCAACCCAACTCTCATATAAGCAACAATGTAATGATGTATAATTGCTATAAACTTGCTACATAACAATCCTAGCATGCTTCTAACATTCCCACACATACAAGCAATTAATTTCAAGGATCAATTCAAGATTTTTGCCATTTTTCCAAAGTTTAACACATTTAGCGATTCTCTTCACGATGGATTCGTTACTTGATCGATTTACTTCGTTTAAGTTTCGTTGAATTTTTATTGGGCCATATTAACAATATCTATCATCAATTGATACATTCTAGTAAGTTTCAACTATAAACATTTCAACTTAAAACAAGTGTTTTCGTACTTTTTTTATGAACTTTGCAAAACTTGAATGTATGAACATCTAGAGGAGGGTTACCTTTTCTGAAGTTGAATTGCTACTCTAGCTTCAATTTGCAGAGTGTATAAGCTTAGCCCAACCACACTCTCACACACTAGAATTTTTCTCAGAGAACTTAGCAACATGTCTGTGAATGAGAAGGGCTTTATTTATAGGCAAGCTTGTGACGAATTTGGTTTTACTCAATGAATCAAACCATTAGAATGGAGAAGAAGCTAATGGTTATGAAGGATTTGGTGGAAGAGTACTAAGTAGCCCACTCCCCTCTCCATGATTTGCTAGATATGTGGTTGGTAATGAGGGACTAGGCCAATGGCCTATTACGTGAAGAAGAGATGAAGTGACACTCATATTGGGACACTACCAATTCTCAGCATTTTATTAGCACACTTAGGTTTATTTTATCCTTTGTTCACAATTAATCATACATATCCATCCACTTATTAATCACACATACAATCATATAATCCATGTGCATTGATTTATTTCAATTAATATTTATTCTAGACTAGGATATAATTTAATTGTGTACCAATGTTACTTATTATTTATTATTAATTTAATCAAAGTTACTCTCTCTCATAGGTTTAAAATACCCATTTAATTACTCCGACACACATCAAAATGTTACATAAGACTTTTTCATACAACTTGGTTAATTACCTAAGCCAAGCTTACTTTTATCATCTAGTCTTATATAATAATTATTTTCATTTCAATGCCACACCTCACTTTATATTAAATAAAAAAACCTTATTATATATGATTTCTCTTTACATACTATTATTCATGATAATTAATGAATAACAAATAAATCAACCTCATTATGTAATTATTTATTTATTAGTAATACTAATTAATTTCTTCATTAGTTAAATTAGTATTTTCTCATTTCATCATCTTGCCACGCTAGGCATAACTCTACAAGTTTAAACTAAGCTTCTCATTACTTTTGCTTCATTGTTTAATTATCACTGGCTTAATCAATTAAAATGCTTATCACAACACATATTGATGCTACATATATTTATATTCAAATAAATATGCAAACAAATCTTTATTCTCAATATTATAATTTATTAAAATTCGCGGGTATTACAACATTCATGTGTGTAATGTATGTTGAAATGTTGTTGAGAGGGCGCGTTTGTGGGATTAAGGTGGCAAAATGACGATTTTGCCCCTGACCAGGGTTATCTCTAGTTTGGGCTGATTTAGCAGTCGTTGCTCAGGGTTATTTATGAGATTGGGCTCCTGCAAGTGCTGAATGTCCTCAGGGTTGTCTCTGAGGTGTGCATGTCCTCCCGGGTTTATCTCTCGGTTTAGGAATGAGTGCCTTGGGGCTATAACCGATGTTAAAACTGATCGCAGGGTTTGAAACAAACATTTCTGGGGTTATCTCTGGAACTTCTACTGCATGCCTCGAGGTTGTCTCCGAGGTTAAAACTGAAGATCCCGGGGTTGTCTCCAAGACTGGAACTGCATATCTCAGAGTTATCTCCGAGATGGAAAACTTCTCCGGTGTTATCTCCGGAACTGGAACTGTATCCCTCGGGGTTGTCCCCGAGGTTGAAACTGAAGATCCTGGGGTTGTCTCTAGGACTGCAACTGTATATCTTGGGGTTCTCTCCAAGATGGAAAATTGAGTATCCCGGGGTTGTCTTCGGGACTGTACTGATTTGACTCCCAGGGTTATCTCTAGAAGACAATTTTGCCATCCTACAAGGTTAGTAACAGGAATGCAAAATTTTGAGTGTCTACAGATGCCCCTCTTTATCATATTCATACAATGTAATGGCATAGATAGGATAAAGAATACAAGACACTTGAAATGCGACAAGATATTCATGATGCAATGTACTGTAGAATGATGCAAATGTATGATGTATGTGGTTTGTTGGACCGTTTTCTAATGGGATGTGATGACCGTTTGCTCCAATAACTTGTGATGGGGACTGGAATTATCATGGATATCCTTGATGAACTGCTTGGATGTGTGCTCCAAAGTTCTCAGGAACTTCAAGGATGTTGACATTGGGGTTATCACCAAAGTCCTTAATCCTTGATACAAACTTCCCATTGAGGATGTACCTCTCATGTACGAGAGACCTGTGGGAATGTATTATGTCTTTTGAAGATGTGTATAATAGATTCCATCATCGTTCGTCCCCGATGAGGATGTTCTTCCCTAGTTTGTATCGCCAGGTCTTTCCAGTGTTATGTTGGAGTTACTGCCAATAGTTTGTGTTTGTCAGGGTTGCCTGACCCTCGCTGAAATGTACATTAACAGATAAAATCCATGTTGGGGATAACGTCAAGGTTGCTTGACCTTCGTTGAAATGTGCTTCAACAGCTGAAATCATCAGATGACTTCCAATGCTTTGTTAGATTTACTTGCCAATGGCTGAAGTAACGTAAAGGTTTCTTGACCTTCGTTGAAATGTACATCAACAGCTGAATTGTTATGAAGTTCCTACTGGGGAGAAGTGTTTTGGAGTGATGATCCTGAACTGACGGCATTAGACCTTCGTGAGGTATTACCCAATGTAGTTTGCAACAGTTATGATCATTGGTATAGTAAGCCTGTGTTCGGGCAAATACCAATGAGTGGCATGTAGACCTGTAGTTTGGTCCATGAAAACTAGGATTTCAGGCTTTTTTGCTCAATCGTGTAGCATCTTTTCTCCTGATTTAACTGTTTTAACTTGGGAGATCTCCTTTTCAGCTCGATCTGGACCGAGCCGGAGGGGTGGGCCCCACCTAGGGGAGCCGCAAGTACACTTGTGGCCAACTGTGGGTGGTTTTAAGCTACCTGTTGCTTTCACAAGTCATTTTCAAACTACGCCGCACAGAGAATCCGAGAGCTCTTCTTCAGATCTGCTGAGTTCGGGCGTCTTTCTGCAAATTCTGTCACCGTACAAGTGTTTTACACTATCCTGGTAACATATGCATGCTTTCTTTTCCAGTTTTCGTCCGTTGGAAAATGAATTATCATATGAAATGCGTCTAAACACATAGTAGTGAATATGCTTACTCATATAACTTGACAAAAAATATTCAACATAGTAAATGTTAGTATTAAACTATGCTTAACATAATGATGTGAAAATTTTTGACTTTTGCAATAGTCAAATTGGTACCTTTTTCCTGCTATTTCTTATCCTATTTGAGGACAAATGAGCAAAGGTAGGAAAACAAAGTAATCCTGGTAATTAGGCTACCCTTACGGATTATGACTTTGATATTTGTATGCATGTAGGACATATATGACTGTGGGTAGGTGTGCTACTGAATGGCCACCTAGTCATGCATGTGTGCATGTGGATAGTCCAAAAGTCTAGGCATTGGGTAGTCATGCATTTTTTACTCTACTGTAGGCGTATGTTAAAGTAATACATGCATGCATATAGTCGTAAAAATTCATTTGAAAAGCTCTAGGTTTGAATTTACCACACCCTTTCTGAGGTGATTTGGAGACTTGATCTGGATCAGTCGAGTAGTTCCCGCATGACCACTTCAGATGTGCGGAGGAAGGCTTCTAAAGTGCCTTGACCCCGTTCAGTCAGACAACCTCATTGTTTGGCGGAGGCAGTTATACGTCCTATCCAGGTTGATGTACCGGATGTTGAGGACGAGGAGGAGGATGTACCAGTTGCGACTCCAGCTCCTACTGGTTATGCTCCCCGTAGGGATCTTCCAGGCATTCAGGTGGCTATTCCAGATCTTCTGGGTGATTTAAGTTGCCACCCCTCAGTTTACTTGCATGCAAACGAGGTAAAAGCTGGGTTTGAATCTTCCTTTTTCCTATTGATGAGGAGTAAGGATTCTGATGTTGATTTGCATTTGATGTAGGTTCCAGGTTTTACACAGCCTCGAGGGAACTGGTTCAACATACACTCCCTGTATTAGGCTCTACATCCAGATTACCAAGGTATTGTGCATGGTTGGGGCTTTTGGGCGTTCTTTTCCATTCTTCCCCTCCGTTGTCCCTTGGGTTATCTCAGGGCATTGTCTGAGCGTTGGTTTCACCAAACTCAGTCTCTCCATTTGTTATATTGTGAGGTGATGATGACGCCGATGGATTGGCGGTATATAACCGGTATGGAGTTTGGAGGGGCGCCAGTGCCATATACGACGAACATTACCCCGACTGCCGTTAGGTCCTTATTGGGAGTTCCGACTGAGGCATTCAAGGGCAGGACCGTTCGTACATGTCCTTTGAGCGTAGATGCTATGAGTGGGCTGTTGAGTGAGCCCATGTCTGCTGATGTGAGAGTCACGGATCGTATTGTTTGATGATTGTTCCTGATGATTATCAGAGGTTGTTTCATAGTAGATAACTCTTCCACGGTGTCATTCTCTTTGATCAGAGCCACTCGGGAGGTGGACCATATTGGAGAGTATGATTGGGGCTCCTACACCTTTGCTTATTTCCTCAAGGGAATGCGCATGAGCTCGCAGGGCTTGACAGAGGCTTGGCTAGGATTTTACCCATTTCTGTTGGTGAGTACTTCTTATTTAATTTCCTATGTATAGGTTAAGAGTGTTCACTGATAGTAGATGTTTGACTTTGTATTGGCAGTTTTGGGCCTATGAGAGGCTCCCATGTTTGCATCCTGTGAGTGTGTTAGGTTTAGATACGTATCCACGAGGACGACGATGGCATCACTCCATATTGGGGTTCCTGTAGCTAAGGGTTTCACCTATTATCACTTACAGTTGGAGTAGTTGACAACTGATGTCACAACTTAGGTTCCCTACTCTGGGGAACATTTGACCATTAGATTTGAAGATGGATTCCCGACTGTGTCGAACACGTGATATCGACCCGTAGGATTCCTCTCTTTACAGATGGAGGATGGGAGCTCTATTTAGGAGAGCGTGCTATTAGGAGCACCACCGGAGAGATTCGTGTACCGATCTTGCCCCTGTCAAGCGTTATTGGCCTGTATTGCAGTCGCCTATCGATGATATCCCATTGATGGGCATTGACGGCTACACTTTGTCAGAGGGTTCATATACCCAGGAGGCATTATACTGTTGGTGGTCCCCTCGTACCATCGGAGCCCAGACCCGCGCCACTCTATTCATGAGGGATATGATTCCTAGTTCCGTGATGATGACAGATTGGATGACCTATGTTTGAGATCCGACTCATTTAACACAGATTGACAGTTTGACCCGAAAGTTGGATCGGGCATATTTTTTCATCCGGCACTTGGGCAGAGATCCTTCAGAGGCAGATACTTTTGATCCTTCCAACTTAGGCGCTGGCCCCTCAGGCGACCTATATGGCTTTGCCGATGCAGATCCTCCTTTGTATAGTATCCCTATTGATGGAGATCCAGTGACTCAGGAGGAGTTACATCAGGTGGACAAGATTGATGATGTAGACATCGACACCCTTCACTTATTCTGATGCATATTCTCGTTATCTCTTTTGATTGGCCTCTGTTAGATACTGGGTGGCTGTGCCCCATTCTCGTTATATCTTTTGAAAGGCCTCTGTTAGTCGTAGGGCGTTTGTGCCCCATTTCCCTGTATTTTTCAGTTGTACAGAGATGTTGTATTTAGATGATGATGTACTTAGGAATGTATGTACTATTTTCCATTCCCTACATCATATTGTCATCTATTATTTGTTATGCACGTATTATGTCATGCATATGTATGTCCAGAGATATTCAGTATTGACCCCTAGATGGTCTTATGATATGGCCCACATAGATGTCTTCTTCGACAGTCAGCCGTATTGATCATACCCCACCAGTATTGCTGGCCTCCCGTCTGAGATCCTGGTATGATAGTGTATCCTCTTCCGATAGGGTGATTGTAGACTAGCTATTGGAGCATTCCATGACCCTCTTGCTGTTCCAGGTTCCATTGGGCTTCGTAGATGCTAGAGCATTGGGTACCAGAGAGACTGGTTTTTCGGTTTGGTACCCATGAGTTGACTCCTACCTTAGAGGAGTATGAACGATTGACGGCTTTGCCGTTCATAACCCTCGCCGGGTTGCGGCGTAGAGCAGTGCAGGATGAGATTACATCCGGCCATGTATTATATCAGTATTTTCTAATAGACAGATTTGGTTTAATGGATAGTTACACACAATACTTTGAGGATTTCACCATATCAGAGGATCAGTGGCATTCAACTAGAGTAGATGTACTCATGATGTGCGTAGTGGCATATGTGTACATGCCATTGTATATGGATGAGCTGGACATCGGTGTTAGCATGGCAGTGAAAGCTCTCAGGTAGGGTCGTACCATCGTTTCGATTATTATGGTAGAGACAATGAGATCAGCCACGTACTGCCATACTTATCCAATAGGGGTGTTCATAGGCAGCTCGGTCCTATTGTACGTGTGGTTCATGTCACACTTGAGACCGATTGGCACGTTCTGACGACATGTGTATTGTTTTTCCCATGAGATAACCACGTCTTACTCCTTTCAGCCAGCGGAGTGTGTAGACGCTGCATCCTGGTCAGTGTTCTTGGCAGGGATTGGAGATCCGTTTGACATTCTGCCATGTACAGGGCTCAGTTCACCCTACAGCTTTATTACTCATGCCCCTAGCATGGATTATTTCCCTTCGACTGGTTTTAGGGGCATGACTACCTACCACCCACTAGCTGTGATGTCACAGTTTGACCAGTTCCAGGACTTCCATCCTTTCGAGGGGGTATTAGGTCAGCGTGTGGCTTCCCTCCATCTATCAGCAGAAGACAGATCCCGAGTGTATGCCTGTTGTCAGAGTATTCTGTGTGGATGGAGACAGAGACTTCATCGGATGTGGTAGTATCCATAGTGCCGGGGATTGAGTATGTTAGTGAGGAGCCCATAGAGGCTGTTGATTTCTCCACCGAGGAGGAGGAGTTGTTTGCTAGTTTGATAGCAGCTCTTGTTGACTCTCCCAGTACTTCTGTAGCTGTGACTCCCCCTTCAGAGTATTTAGTGTAGAGTTTGCATTTGATGACCTTCGAGAGAGATCAGGCTAGGGCATTGATGTTGATAGCTCTTGACGGGAGAGATGTCGCTCTATTAGAGAGAGATGATGCCTTAGCTCGTATGGATACCGCTATTATTGAGAGAGATACGGCCAGATCATCCAGAGATGCGGTGGTAATTGAGCGGGATGGCGCTATATTTGCCCGGGATGCAGCCATTACAGACAGTACCACAATGAGGTCCCTTACTACTGGCATTATTGCAAAGATGAACACGTATATTGATGAGCACAATGTCACTATGTAGATGGCTGTAGATCTATTAGTTCGTGTGGAGACCCTTGTACAGGAGATCACAGTGTTACCTCCTTCTTCTGAGAGGGATTGCCATGTTAGACTTAATAGCTCGCATATACACTGATTTGTAGATGGGCTTGTATTTTCCTGCATAGACTAGCTTAGTCATTTTGTCATGTACAGTTCATATTATATATATCAAACAACATTATATATAGTAGGAAAACATATTTTGAACACTTCCCTTTTAGTTATGCATTGTTGCTTGTTTGATATTTGCATGTTTCTTCAAGGCTTGTGATCTTGATGTATTCTGAACTCTTCCTTGATGAATGGACATTAAGCTTTCTCAGGATCTTTCAGAATGGATAGTTAATCTGTGTGTATTCCCTACCTTTTTTGTGTCTTGGGACTGGTTTCTGTATATAGATGTGGAGAGGAGTGTATCTTTCCTCTCTGAGGTTGACCGCACCACAGATGGTCGCCAGTACTCCTTTGTATGGGGGAGCCCAGTTAGTTCCATCTCGTATAGATTGGTGTTTTTCTTTGAGGAATCAACCGTAGCTTAGATGGTCACCGATTCTCCCGTTTACATGGGGAGGTCAGGTAGTTCCATCCCTTTGGTCTAAAGCCAATGAATTGTGATGGATTAAAGGATGATCCTAGTACCATTGACAAGTTTTTGTGTTTTGGTAGAGGGTGAGACCGAACCATGAATGACTGCCTACGTACTCCTTTTGAAGAGGAGATCATGTCTGCGTAGTTCGAACCTGGTGTAAGAGGTTCAACGCTATACACGGCAAAGGGGTATAGAGATGTGTTTGTAGAGAAGGGTGTAGAATTTTTTTGTTGTTTTTGTTTTATTACGACCGTAATATATAAAATATGGCTGCCTACGTACTCCCGTGTATCAAAGAGATTAGGTCGGCATAGTTCGCCCCATGTTCAGGATGGTTTGCAGCCAATGAAAAGTTTGATCACATGTTCAGGACAAACTGTGGGGAATAAAGTTTGATCCTATGTACATGACAAACTGCAGGTGTTAAAAGTTTTAATCCCTGATGGGATAAAACTGCGGGTGTGAAAAGTTTTGAAGGCAAAGTTGTGTAAAGGATCTACTGATCCGGAACTAGGCTGCTGATTGGAAAAGTATGATTTCCCCTGATGGGATAGATGAGTGTGAAGAAAAGTTGTATGTAGTGAAGGGTTAGAAAACCAGAAACGACTGGGGATCTGGTGATCCAAAACCAGGATGTTTGCTTGATGGTAACCTTAGACATAGTACCGTTTCACGGTGTCCGAGTTAATGAGCTGTGGAAATTCATCGCCGTCCATTTCTTGCAATTTGAGAGCAGCTCCTGTCAATACCTCATTAACAACAAACGGGCCTTCCCAGTTTGGGGCGAATTTTCCTTTGGACTGGATATAAAAGTGATAAACGCATTGGATATATACCGATCCATGCTCGTTTCGTTAATTCAAATTCGAGGATATATATATATATATATATATATATATATATATATATATAAGAAATAAAAAGTCACAGACCGAAGTCCGGGCACACGCACACAATACGACTCTCAACGTGAATAACAATGTGTGCAAGAAGTGTAGAAAAGGCTTTAAATGATGTAAGAAGGCTTCCAGTGGACTGCCAAAGAAGACTTCAATAGCTTTAAATGGACGAACACTTGGTACCCACCGGTAAAAAGTAGCCAAATATAAGCTTACAAGTGTTTGAAATGAGAAAGCACTCAATTTATTGTGTGTACAGAGCAAATTGGACAGGGCTTTCTCGCCTTTTCTCTATGCAAAATGGCCACCCCAAGCCCTTTATTTATAGAGGGGGGGAGCCACAGGTGTACCTGCGGTAGCAGCAGATGCACCTACGACTGCCCGGGGTACCCCGGGCTCCGCGGGTAAAGTCATCTCGAAGCACGTGCACGCGTGCAACATGATGTCCGCTCGAACCCTCAGAACTTTTAATCTGAGCATCTGATGGAGGTGTATAATACCTTTTCAGAATGCTGTTGTCGAGAGCTACAAAATGACATGGGATAAGAGGTTGTACGAAGTCAGGAAGATATGACCATGCCCTGAGTCTTCAAGCTTCAAATTCTATCCAGTGTGTTGTCTTGTGTAGTTGTCACTCGGGATTGGGGCTAATTAATTCTTGTAGGACATTCATGTGTGTAATGTATGTTGAAATGTTGTTGAGACAGCGCGTTTGTGGGATTGAGGTGGCAAAATGATGACTTTGCCCTTGACCATGGTTATCTCTAGTTTGGGCTGATTTAGCAGTAGTTGCTTAGGGTTATCTCTGAGATTGGGCTGCTGCAAGTGTTGAATATCCTCAGGGTTGTCTCTGAGGTGTGCCTGTCCTCCTGGGGTTATCTATAGGTTTGGGAATGAGTGCCTCGGGGCTATAACTGAGTGTTAAAGCTGATCGCATGGTTTGAAACAATCATTTCTGCTACTGCATGCCTCGGGGTTGTCTCCGAGGTTGAAACTGAAGATCCCGGGGTTGTCTCCGGGACTGGAAATGCATACCTCGGTGTTGTCTCCGAGATGGAAAACTTCTCCGGTGTTATCTCCGGAACTGGAACTGTATCCCTCGGGATTGTCTCCGAGGTTGAAACTGAAGATCCCGGGGTTGTCTTCGGGACTGCAACTGTATATCTTGGGGTTGTCTCCGAGATGGAAAACTGAGTATCCCGGGGTTGTCTCCTGGACTGTGTTGATTTGACTCCCAGGGTTACCTTTAGAAGACGATTTTGCCCTCTTGCAAGGTTAGTAACAGGAATGAAAAATTTCGAGTGTCTATATGGGTATGTACATATATATGTGTATATATGTGCCCATAAATTAATTTAATGTATTAATGTTAAGTCATTATAATTGACTTAATAAGCCTAAAAGGAATTAACATTAGTAGAAGGTAGACTATTTTACTGATAAGTTAAAGGAGTAATGTGGCTTGTCCCAATATCAGTGTCTCTTTAATTATATCAGTCGTGTATAGGCCATTGACCTATCCTATTCATATTCACTGTTGGCAGAGCTGATGATGAAGAGAGGAGTGGAGGAAGATGGAGTAGTTTACCAACTCTTCATTGCCCTTTGGCTTCTCCTTCTCCCTACTAGTTCAAAACATTGTGTAAAGGCATTGTCTGTGTATTGTAATCTCTATAAATAGAGCCTTCTTCTTCTTCTTCACGTTGGTTGAGTATATGAGAAATTGGCTATGGAAGGTTAGTAAAATTGAGAGCAATTGGAGGATTGAGGAGCTATAGTTAGCAAATTCAAGCAATCAAGAGGTAATAATACTAACATATAAGCTTTTGATTCCTAAGTTTTGCAATTTGTTAGTAATGACAAGAAATACTTGTTTTTGAGTCAAAAATTGATGGCTAAGGATTGTTGTAGTCCATGAATTGTTGTTAGATATTGATAATACAGTTAAATACGAAAATAACAGAAATTAAACGGACCAATTTGATTTAGAAACGAATATATGGTGATGAAATTCGCTAAACATGTGAAA
The DNA here is from genome assembly GCA_016801055.1 of Panax notoginseng. Classification (NCBI taxonomy): domain Eukaryota; kingdom Viridiplantae; phylum Streptophyta; class Magnoliopsida; order Apiales; family Araliaceae; genus Panax; species Panax notoginseng. The sequence goes on along the minus strand of CM029021.1, from coordinate 96,426,426 downwards.
TCATAGAAAAATAGCATAAACCATGAATTTGAGTAATCAAATTGGTTGTTTATAGAGTTTGTGAATTACTAGCATATTATTTGAGTATTATATACATGTATGAAAGCAATGTGGTTGATTTTAAGCATGATAATCGAGGAATTATGTGTTTGGGTTTTAGTTTCTGCAGAAGCAGAGCCATTTTTGGAGCTATCCAGGAAGGGCGCAACTGCACCCATTATATAGGACATTCAAGCGCAGCTACACCGAATACAGTTTCTGAGAATGCTATTGAGCGCAGCTGCTCCCCTCCCATAGTATAAAACAGCGCAACTGCGCTATGCACCAGAAAGAAATACTGACTTTTTGTTATTCCAAGCATGATGGTTTAACTTGGTTATAGATAACAATAAGTATTACATGTGGTTTAAGGCTATCTTACTTATAATGAATTGCCTTAGCATGATTTATTATGTTTTTAAAGTAAACTTTAAATTCTGAAAAAAAATGTAGACGAACCTTGAGTCTTTTGAATTCTGATATTTGTAGCTTGTGTAAGTGGCTTAGTCATGCATATAAATAAGTATGACATATGGTCTTGAATACATTTGCATACCATGAGTTGCTTAAATGGTTATAAGATTTTGAAAGCAAACTTTGATGAAACTTGGGTACCTTAGATTCTGACCTTGATAACATGTATACGAAGTTTAACTATGCATGACATAATATTCAAAGTTGTATCGAGTGTGTTAGATTGCTTTACATCATTTTAAAACGATTTCAAAGGAAAACTCAGATATTTTTGCAAACTAAGTTTTATATACATGGAGTGGTTATATTTTGACCTTGTAAGCATGTGTAGAAACATGTACAAATAAGTATGACATGTGATTCGAAGTTGCCTTGCATGAGTAGTTTGACCTAGTCGCTTTAGTGTATATTTCTAAAGAAAACTTGAAACTTGAGAACGAACTTGAAGGAACTTGTGTACTTAAAGTTCTAAATGTGGTAACATACGTACATGGCTTAGTTAGCTATGAAATGAGGTTTAAGTTGCACCGAGTTGCTTTAACTTGGTCTAGAATGACTTTTAAAAGTGAACTTGAATGCATTGCAAATTTATATCTATGCGCATTGTTTAGTTTACCCTCTGAACTTGTAGGATGTCATGCTAGTACTATTTATGTCATTAAACATGGCCTATAAGTGCACTTATTTAGTTTGACACAATAAAAGTCATTCAATAAAATTTTAAAAGTAAGTTTTTAAGTGATAAACTATGATAGTCATATGTAGATAAGATGAATACATGTGAGCATACATTTTCAAAGTTGTTTAACATCGTTATTGGTTACACAGTTAGACCATTATTGCATGAAATTGCTTAGCCTTGAAATAAGTGGCAATACGGCTATAAAGTGTAAAACAACTTAAGGTAAACACAAGAGTCACCAAACTTGGACCAAGACCTCTTAACGTGTGTATGTGTTATGTGTTAGCATGCTAAGAAATGAGGTGTGAATTAGAAAATAAAAATGTTAATCTTGTCTGGCCAGGGGACGGCGCAGTTGCGCCCATCCCAAGCCAAACTGCAGCGCAGCTGCGCTGCAGGGTAGTGTTGCCTGACTGTTTAAATTGTAATCTGAACCCTTAAGCATTTGTGTATAAATGTATTATGCTTCAATGCTTGACTTAAGTGATATTTTAAGAATATGAGCAAGTAATGGTTATATAAAACCTAGATTTGTTAAGATTTGCAAAATGAAAGAACTATGTGAATCATGCATCTGTGAGTTTTAAATGTGTAACGAATACATAGCTACTTAAGTGTGGGATAAAGGTTATGGATATTGATGTCAAGTATGTGTGGCTACGATATACTTATACATACATAGCTATCCTAAAATTATGATAAAAAGTAAAGCGAAGGTTTTAAGAACCGAGTTAGAAAACAATGTAAAAATTAGTATTACATTGAGAATGTAAGGAAATGTATGACGGATGGGTATGAATCGATGATTATATAATTGTGTAGGGATACACGAAGTGCAGATAATGATAAGCAATTAAGTTGTACGTAGTTGATAATCTATGAGCTAGAAAAGTCTTTCAGTTCCTATTTGTTATATGAATATGGATATCTGTTGATTGATTTACGCTATGATATGGAATGTTAAATGATATATGGAATGCATATGAGTTATATATGAAATGAATTATGCTATGCCATGAAATGTGGAAATGTCTATGAGATATGTTTGAGATTGAAAGTAAATCTATGACTATATATTTTAGAAGATAATCTCTATACTTGTTATGTGAGAAGCAACATGCGTATTGAGTTTAAATGCTTCTGATTGTATCAACGGTGCATGATATTATGTGCTTTATGATGCATGAAAACTGTTAGAATTGCTGGGTTGTCGAGCTCACCCTTAAAAATAACCACTTTTGCAGGTTAAGGACTCACGTTAAAGTTACATGCTTCTTGATTGGTAGAGTTCAATAGCATCATAAGAAGATTGTTTTGTTACTTGACGTTGAAATCTCGAACCATGTTTTAGGTTTTAGATGATGTACTTGATAGTTGTTTAACTCTTGTAGAGTTGTAAAGTCGTACTATTCGACACATAAAGAATATCGAATTAAGATGTAAATTCTATAATGTAACTCCGATGAATCGAAGCATAGAATAAATTTGATTCGAAGATATATAAATGATGACGATTGTGATTCAGGGAAATGAATAAAGAATTTTGAAAAGTTTTAGTTATTTTCGCATCTTATTGAGTATAACATCGAATATAATGTAAAGGCAAGAGTGGTTAATGAACATGATTGGGAATTGATTTATGAAGATATTGGGATCGATTCATAGATCCTGGAAATAAAAAGGAATTAATATAGTAATTAGTATCAAAGCTAAGTTGTATTCATTAAATTATGAATGATAGTTATTAATGGTTAGACAAAGATAGTATCGTGACGCACCAGGTCCGAGGTAATGGATACCCGAATTTGGGGGCATTACAATTCCTTCCTTTGATCAATGTTAGCCACCCAAGTGTATGGCCTCTACATGTGATCCACTAAGGAAGAAGAATTTTCAAGAAGAAGGGTGTATTGGCTCAAACCCTAGTTTTTCTTATCTCTATAGAAAAAGGGGGCCTACTCTCCAACAATTGGAATCACGTATATTTGATATCTGATATAAGACTCCTCTTATAAAGATATCAGGTAACCCTATTTAATTAAAATAAGGTATTATTTATGTAATTAAACTCTTTTAATTAATTGGGCTCCCTAATCTTATTAGGGATAATTAATTAAACTCCTTTAACTAATTTCGCCTCCTAATCCTATTAGGAATAAATGAGAGTACTTATATTAAATTAATTCCTAAACTCTTTTAGAAATTAAAAAAATAATAATAATTGTAATAATATTAATAAGACTCCTCTTATTAATTTATATTTAATATTTTCAAAATATTAAATAATAAATATTAAGCTATTTAATTTATTCTATCACCATAGATTAAATTAAGTATACTTAACATATTATTACGATTATTCCATTAACTTCTTAAATAATTATTCTTCCTTTTATGGTGTGACCCTTTAGGTTCTCCATATTAAACCGGTTGTGAATAAATCAATTAGAACAATTTTAATCTTATTTATTAATTTATTTAAATAAATTAAACTATTAATTTATTTAAATAAATAATATTTATTCTACAATAGGGATGTGCCTCCCTAGAGATCAACGACTTTTCAGATAATATAGATTTCAACATTAATCATAAAAGAACATTTGAATAAATAGTTACCGTACAATTCAATCCTTCCACCATACAATGTCCCAATTAAATATAAGACATGGAATTACTGTCAAGTCTTATTTTATTTAATTATATGTATTTCGATTCCTAAATGCACAACTCCTAATGAATTCAAATTAGAAACTACTTTTTAATTTCATTCCACATTGGCCAATGATTCCTGGGTTGTCATTTTTTGAATCACATAGGACATTTCTCTTCTTTTACTAGAAGTGGTAGATTCTTTATTGATCATTCATTATCTCTATATATAACTTATTACACCCAAGCATACCCTTTGATATAACCAAAGAGTCTTAAAGAATAAGTTAAAGTGTAATTCATTATATATAAGATACTATGATGATCTCAAGTCTAATGATCATTTGTACTACTATCACTACAGGAATTCCTATTGACAGGTAAGTGAAACTCCATTAGGTATTCTCCAATAAGCACCTACATACTTGCTTTAGTATCTCCACACAAATGATCATGAGATCAATCATCCTCATTCAATGAGCAAGCAACGTATACACCAATATATCTGGATTCACTAATCCCCATTTTAGTAATCTATTGATTGAGAATATTTTAGTTTTAAGCTATCTAAGAATTTATATCTCATTAGCATGATCTCGTCATGATTCTAAAAGCATTGCTTAAATTATGGGTTTATCACATATTATTAAAACAACACCATGTAGATAATAAATGCATTTAATAAATAATTATTTTATTAATAAATAAATAAGATTGATTATAAAGTATATGCTTTATCATCATACATGATTGGCTTGTATGCATACTACTTTCAGTCCCACCACGAAGTCCATCATAATGTGCTCCCATTTCCACTCTGGTATTTCTAACGGTTGAAGTAGACCACTCAGCCTCTGGTGCTCTACTTTGACCCGTTGGCAAGTAAGACATCTACTGATGCACTCCGCGACTTCTCGTTTCAGATTGGGCCACCAAAAATTTTGCCTCAAATCTCGGTACATCTTTGTGCCTCCTGGATGAACGGAATACATCTTATTATGTGCCTTGTGCAAAATTTCTTCCCTCAACTCGGTTACTGCTAGCTCCCACACTCTCCCTTCTAATCTCAAAATACCGTCTTTATCTATTTTGAATCTCTCTTCTTCATTTTCTATGATCCTCTTCCTGATTTTCTCGCACTCTTCATCCTTCTCTTGTGATTCCTTTACTCTGTCCAACAAGGTTGGACGAGCTTCCACTGAAAATAATTTTTCTTCAGACCTCCCCGGCCCCTTTACCTCTATTTCCAATTTCTCCATTTCCCTTATTAACTCCTCTTGAGTTGTCAGTTGAAACAACGTCTTCCTTCCTTTCCTGTTCAGCGCGTCGGCTACTACGTTTTCCTTTCCTGGGTGATAAAGAATATCACAGTTATAATCCTTGATCAATTCTAACCACCTTCTCTGATGCATGTTCAACTCCTTCTGTGTGAAGATATATTTTAGACTCTTGTGGTCCGTGTATATCTCACATTTCTCTCCGTACAAATAATGTCTCCAAATCTTTAACGCAAAAACTAATGCCGCTAACTCTAAGTCATGAGTAGGGTATCGTTTTTTGCAATCCTTTAGTTGTCGCGATGCATATGAAATGACATTGACATGTTGCATGAGCTCACAACCAAGTCCCTTGTGCGATGCATCACTATATACCATGAAACCTCCCGCATCGTCCAGTAATGATAATACAAGCGCTTAACTTAGTCTCTTCTTCAGCTCCTGAAAACTTTCTTCGTATTTGCCCGTCCACACGAACTTCACCGTCTTCTTCGTTAGATTGGTCAATGGGGTTGCTATCTTAGAAAAATCCTTGATAAATCTTTGCTAGTACCCAACTAACCCTAAGAAACTTCTTATCTCGGTTGGTGTCTTCAGCTGCTCCCAATTACTCACTGCTTCTACCTTTGCAGGGTCTACTGAAATTCCATCCTTATTGTGACACCCCCAAATCCGGGTACTTCAATTCCACGGGATTTGGTGTTCACTGTGCAAATATCATCTATCTATCTACCCATAATAAATGCAAACCATGCAATAGATAGAAATAATAATAAATCTCCCCTTATGGGGTTACATTAACTACATAATAAATACAATCCCAGGTTACTCTAACCTTAAACATTTGTGCGGAATCATAGACAATTAAGTCTTAAACAACATCATTAACTTAAGTCTTAAACAAATACATCATCATTTAAAACAACAAGTCTTCATCACTTGTTAACCTTGCCCTTGCCTTTACTAGCAGAAGGTTCGTCGGTTCTTTCGTTCTTAACTGCAATGTTATTATTACGCAAGAGTGAGCACAAATGCCCACAAGTATAACAATGAAATAACAGTATAATAACATGCGAGTGAATCAAAGACATCTGAATAAAAGCTCAACTTTTGAATCAAGAATGAATAACAAGAATCAAAAGATTTCTGAGGGTCATAAGACCTTGAACTATGTCCTAGGTTATCGAGGGTTATACTTGAAACCTTTAATAGTCATAAGACTATGGACCTTTCTAATCGTACTTAGGGGGATCAGCCCTTAGTACCATACTGTGCACAATATCTTAACGCTAACGCATAAGTAAATCCCTTTGCAGGGTTGTTCATCTCAGTTTGACATTCGAGTCCGCACCAAAGGAAGTTTGGTTTGGATAATTCATCAAGGGTTCTGAAATTTAGAACGCTCATCAACTATGGACTAGTCGAATCAATAAGGGTTCGCTAGACTAATAAGGTTCAATAATAATGATATTCAAATTGAATAATAATCTCAGGAAGTATACAATAGAACAATTATTGTATAACTGAATCATGCTTTGAAAAGATAATCAATCTTTAATATAACATTTGAACTTGAATAATAGTAATGATAATTTACTCGAGGTAAATAATAAACTTGAACAATAATGACAAGTAGGGTTAGGAAACTTGCCTCGTGCGTAGGCTAAACGATTACTACATCCGTTCACCACAAATCCTACACACATACCATATGTATTCACGACATTCATTAGTTAGATTTTCACTTAATTATTTAATATAAACTCTACTTTATTTAACAAATCATTACCCTTCTAATTTAATTACTTAATTAAATTAGAATATTTTCATTCTCTTACTATTATTACACTCGAATAAATTATTTCATAATAATTTCCATCGAATATTTATTTTATTCCATAAATATCTCAATTAAAATATTTACTTTATTTTATAAATATTTTAATAATAATTTTCATCGAATATTTATTTTATTTCATAAATATCTCAATTAAAATATTTAATTTATTTTATAAATATTTTAATAATAATTTTCATCGAATATTTATTTTATTCAATAAATATCTCAATTAAAATATTTAATTTATTTTATAAATATTTTAATAATAATTTCCATCAAATATTTATTTTATTCCATAATATCTCAATTAAAATATTTAATTTATTTTATAAATATTTTAATAATAATTTTCATCGAATATTTATTTTATTCCATAAATATCTCAGTTAAAATATTTAATTTATTTTATAAATATTTTAATAATAATTTTCATCGAATATTTATTTTTTATTTTTTTTTATTTTTTTATTTTTTTGACCGCCGGGGCGGGGTAATGTAGTTTGGTAACGCCCGCCGGGGGCGGGGTTACCCAGGCTCATTTTCTGCAGTTTCTGCAGTTTTGCAGTTCGCGAACATAACAAGGCCAAATTAGGCTAAAAATCAATCACACGTAAAATTATACATGAATTTGGCCATAACTTCCAATTAGTTATTTTTACACGAATTTAGACTTACCCAATCATTGTAATACTTATATAATCATTACTTAACCCATCTAGCATGATTTTTAACAAGTTACGACACATAATTTGCAAAATCAACACATTTACTTCCACTGTTCTTGATGTTCTTGAAGGTTTTGAAATTAAAACATGAAAATTGTCACTACGGATTCGTTATAACACCGAATCCATTTATTTAAACTTTGGTCTCTTCGTATCAACATGCATAACAACATACGAATGTAAAATTTAGGGATAATATACGTTCAATACATGAAATATCACGTATAAGGCCATATGGCCAAAACCCAAACTCTGTAAATTTTGAAATAGCAATTCATAGTATTATGAAACTGATGACATGATAATTCACATAATATATATATAATCAAATACGATTTGATATATCTTAACCCATATATAAACTCATAATCAAACCCTTTTTCAATTACAGAGATTTTACAAAATATATGAAAGCCATTTTTATAAAAACTAAATGACGTAACTTTAAAATTTGGGAAGAAGGGATTACCCTTGAATACTCTGCTTAGATTACACAGGGTGACAACAATTCCCAATTTCTCACACTTCTTCACCTTTAATCACAGTATTCGTAATCTCTCTCAAAGTTCTCAAACTCTCTCTGCCTCTCTGCTTTTCCAGACTTAGAATAATAATAATAAAAGAAGACGTAATATAACAGAGGGAGAAGAGAACTGATGCGCGTAATGGTCAGTTAACCCAAACATGGGTAACTGCATCCAACCACTACTAGGGCCTTGTTTGGCAACCCTTAATTGATTCAAAGTCATTTAATTTAATAAAGCTTTATCATATAGTTTGAAAATGTCACACTCCTTATAAAATAAATTCGATATTTTATTTAATGTATTTTAAATAAAATATAAATAATTTCTCATAAATTCACATAGTCACATAAATAATTTTCTCATTAATAAATAATGTCAAATTATTAATTTTCTAATTAATAATTAAATTAATTAAAATACCAATATGCTTATTAAATATTTCTTTTAATACAATAAGATCACATAATCACATACTTTGATAACAAAAACTCTCTACATTAATTTAATAAATGTAACACATATAATTAAATTAATCTACCACAATTGCGTCAATTAATTATTTAATCTAATAATTAAATCATCGAAAAATATTTATTTAATTTAATAAATATTAAAATTAATTACAAGGTTCTCGTTCGTCACACTTATCTACCACGTGTCCTAAGAATTGAACCTTTTCCATCCAAAATTCACACTTTGAAAACTTTGCATACATCTTCTCCTTCCTTAGCGCCTCCAAAACCATCTTCAGATGTTCGGCGTGCTCTTCTTCCGTCTTTGAGTAGATCAAGATATCATCAATGAAAATAACTACAAATTTATCCAAGTATGGCTTGAAGACTCGGTTCATCAAGTTCATGAATGCTGCCGGAGCATTAGTCAATCCGAATGACATTACCAAAAACTTGTAGTGTCCATAACGGGTTCGAAACGCTGTCTTTGATATGTCCTTCTCCCGTACTTTCAACTGGTGATAACACATCCGTAGATCTATCTTTGAGAAACACTTCACTCCCTTCAGTTGATCAAAAAGGCCATCTATCCTTGATAACGAATATCTATTCTTGATCGTTACTCCGTTTAATTCTCGATAATCGATATAGAGCCCCATCGATCCGTCCTTCTTTTTAACAAACAACACTGGTGCTCCCCAAGGAGACACACTCGGTCGTATGTAACCTTTTTATGGTAACTCTTGTAGTTGTTTCATCAATTCTTTCATTTCTACTAGCGTCATACAATAAGGAGCTTTCGAAATTGGTGTCGTTCTCGATGCTATGTCTTGTACGAATTCGATTTCCCTGTCTGGTGGAAGACTATGCAAATCGTCCGAAAATACATTTTCTCCGAGTATCTACAATGTAAGCTAAGTAACCTACACATCCTTTCCTTATCAATTTCTTGGCCTGCATCATCGTAAGATAACATGATTGCTTAAGCGATGAGCTACCATAAAACACTACCTTAAACTTATTCGGAGTCTGAAGGTTTACACTTTTATTCTGATAATCAATTATCATAGCATGATTATACAACCAATCCATTCCCAATATTACGTCAAACTCTCCCAATCTCATCGAAATCAAGTCTACGCTTAGTTCATGATCTCTAATGTTTACGCGACAATTTCGGTAAACGTATTCTACTGGGATTACTTCCTTATTCGCAAATTCTATACTCAAAGGATTTCCTAATCATTCTCGGGGTAAATTAAGTCGACTAGCAAATTCTTTAGATACAAAAGAACAGGTGGCACCCGAATCAAATAATACATATGCATTTATATCATTGATTGGGAAAATACCTGACACCACGTCGTTCGTAACTACTGCATCCTAGACGGTCATGTTAAAGGTTCTGGCAGTTGGATTACATTGGTCCGCCAATCATCAGTTTACTGCCTCCCCCTTGCTGGCCACTTCCTCTGTCGCTCCCTTTCTTTGGGGAGTCCTTAATTAGGTGGTCCGCCGAGCCACAAGTGAAACAACCCTTGATCTTCTTGGGCTTCGGGCAGTTGGGTGAAATATGCCCTTCTTGGCCGCAATTGTAGCAAGTATTGTGCCTTTCCAGCACTCACCCTGGTGATTCTTCCCACACTTCGGGCTTCCCTACACCTTCTTCTTAAAACCTCCATGAAAATTCCCCGCTTGATTGTTGTGGTTTTTGTTGTTGTTGTTGTTATTCTCCCAATTCCTCTTTCCTGGATTACTTCCCCCGCTGCTGCTTCCTCCACGGCTTTCTCCTTTCGTGTTCTTACCCTTCTTTTCCTTATTATACAAAATTAAGGCTTCACTACATCCCTCTGCAATAATAGCCTTCTCCAGCAACGTCGCAACTGAATCGATCCGAAGAACCGACACCTTGTTAAACAACCAAGGTTTTAGTCCCTCCTCAAAACGTCTAACTTTCCTCTCTTCATCCCCTACCTGATGTTCTACAAACCGGGCTAGCTCATTAAACTTAGCCGCGTATTGCGCCACTGCCATATCTCCCTGTGTAAGTTCTAAGAATTTCACATCCATTCTGTTTTTCATGCTTTTTAGAAAGTAGTTCTCGAAAAATAGATCTTGAATCTTTCCCATGCTATTATCCCTTTTCCCGCTCTTTGCTGATTTGCCTCCCACCAGTAGTTCACTTTGCCTTTCATCATGTAGGTGGCAAACACTGTCTTCTAGTCTTCACCCACACGAGCGATGGTGAAGGCCTTCTCCATCTCTTTGATCCACGTTTGTGCCATGATAGGATCTGTAGTACCCACGAATTCCAGAGGTCCTACACTCCTAAAGTCTTTAAAGTTCATAACTGGTACCGCCTGGGGATTGGGTGGTATTGGTTCATTGTTTCTTCCCCGAAGGGCCTCTCCTAGCAAATCTACTAGCCTTTGGATAGGGTCTACTTGCTCTCTCTACGTCTGGGCGATATCTTCTGCATTACAAAATTTTAATTTTTATTATCTTATTTTATTACTTAAACATTTCTCAAATGAAAAAGGAATAAGATTTTATAACACGTTTCTGAAATAAAATCATTTATATTCATATGCTAAATCATTACATCAACATGATTATCCCTAACATACTTCTATAAATGTTAGCACATATCCTTTAATATCACAAAAGATGGGGGAAAATACTAACATACTACCCCTCTAACATAAACCTACTCAGGGTTTACATAACTATCACATATCTTACACAAAGGATTGGGATTACATCACGTTATATACATCACATAAAATAACTACTACAACTACTACTAGACTACTGGGTCTCATCCCAACATCCCGCACTCTACAGCGCTTTTGTACTCGATCTGTGCTATGTATGCCATAACCTCTCTGCTCATAGTGTGTCGGGTCTATCCCTGCTCCACCGGATAGTGATATACACCATCAATCACTCTCTCAATAGTTGAGTGAAATACGTAACCCATCTTGTTCACCTTCCTCTTCTTACACCTGACTTCATCCTCTAAGTCGCCTGCCCTCTCATTAGCTGATTCCCACTTCTCCTCGAAGTGGATCCTCTCCGTTACCTCCAACTCTAGCTGAGTACAGACAACCTCCTTTTCCGTCTTCTCACTTAATTCTCTCTGCTCCATCTCTTCCAGCTTTCCTGCCAACTTTACATTTTGAGACACCGACCTGTGAAACAGAGTCCCCATCTGAATCCCTGCCTCCATGCGGTAGGCAATCTCTACCTCCAACTCTTGCATCGCTTGTGATGCCCCCAAATTCGGGTATCTTCCAACCCGACAGATGGTGCTCCAGTGTACTAACATCCATACAATTATTCCATTGAAATACAACAAAATGAAAGTAATTACTATCTTCTTATTACAATCAAAGTATAATCCTTTCCAGGTTCATAAACTGGTTACATCGTTCATTGTTCATAATGTATAATACATACAAACTTACTAAACTATTACACAATGCCTAAGCATCCATCTTAGCTTTGCCCTTATCATTCTTGGCATTCACAGTACGTTAATCTTTAACTGCAGTTATATAATTCAAGCAAGAAGTGAGCATGACAGCTTAGCAAGTTTAATCAAGAATAACAGGAATACCACATTCATGAATTATATAACAATTCTAACATAACTGAACAATAGTCATGAAGTATTCTGAATCAATAATACTTTAACAGTTCATAATATCAATTCCCAAAGTATATAATAGATTAGGAATTCTAAACCGGTCGATAGACCATGAACAGTAAATTTCAGTTTCCATACTTGAAAAGGAGTCCACAGCACTAAGGCCATTCATCCGTATAACTTACGAGCACTTCTAGGTGATCAGCCTATAGTACTCTATGTTGATCAACACTACATTCATTAAACGTATTTACGTTTAATATTTTTAGCAAACTCGCGTGCCCATCGTATAATCGATGAAAAATACTTTTTTTGTTTATAGACAAACCTTACCTTCACGTCCGTACCAATTACTTGGCATAGGATAGCGTTAACATTTCTATATAGAATGATATGTATGATAATCAATCTATATATTGCGAATAGTCTAGCCGAGTTAAAATTTGGCATCGACCCTTTCTTTAAAATAGGTCTTGCAATTCAGTTCAACGAATCACATAAAACATGGCTAACATGGAATTTAGACAAGCGTTAAGAAAACTTGCCTTTCAGCGTCTTCAAATAACTTACTCGACTGACCACAGTCTTTACAGAATCTACATGATATGTTCACATAGCACACTGTAATTAGCTATCAAACAACTATTCACATTGTTCCTACAAGCTTCTTTCACTACTATGTCTGTGTTAACTTAATATCTTTATTAAAGTCAACATGACTTATTACCCTTCGTCCCGGTGTATCACTCTATTGACGTTTATTAACCGGACTCAAACATCGTTGATAAGGTACCAACTTTGTTCGTTGTACATATTTTGTTAACATGCATTACATTCTTAAGTTTCATACTCTATACCTTAGTATAGGTAATATAGGATTAGTCTTAGTACATTTATTGAGTATATAAACTCAACTCAGGTAGTTCTCTAAACAATCAAAGCTTAAAACCTAACTTGTCAACTTTTTTCTACTGCCAGCGCTGCGGCGTGGCATCCTTTGTATTTTAGTGGCGCTGCGGCACGAGTTAGCAGGGTACTCGGCCGAGTCTGGCGCTGCAGCGCCACCATTTTGTACTGGTTTTGGTGCTGCAGCGCCAAGTCTGTGCACCAGTTGACCAAACTAGTTTTGGTTTTCTAACGAAACTCCCGGCTTCCTAATTTGTTCGTTTTACATCCGAACTAACCCATTCGAACTCCTACAAGTCAGGAATTACATCCTTTACGTGTTCATATAGGAATTCAACACTTTTGAATTCGTTAACTCATAATTCACTATTGAGTTCATTTTATATACGTTCGTAAACGTTAATGAGCATTCAATGCTCGTTTTCTTCGTTCTAAGTCGGAATCCGACGATTCTCGAACCCACAACTCTTAATCACCCTATCTCACGTGTTGACATTGAAAACCAACGTTTTCAAGTCTCACGACAACTTTCGACTACCAATCCGGAATTTCTACGTTTTCGATGTTTAACGTCTATTTTCGTAAAATTCGCCATAACTTCATTACTAATGTTCTCTAAGCCAAATCACATGGAATACTCCATGGATTTCATATCTACATCCTAACCAAACAAGATGCATATACTAACGTATTGATGGAGCTCAATTGTTTATTAACAATCGATCTTAACTATCAATATTTCCATGGTTCAAAACTATATTAAACCTTATTATTTTTAAAATCTCATGACTTATAGAGATTGAATCTATGGTAAGTCATCTTTAAATCCTCACTCATGACATATACCACCCCTTCATGATTCTCTAAAATGAAAGAAAATCTAAAAGAGATGGAGATGAGAAACAAGAAGTATTACCTCAAGAACTCTTAAGAAATCTTTTGGAAAAATAGAAGTTAAAGCTTCCAAGTGTATGTTTTGCAAGTGTAGCTTCCTTTCTCTCTCAAATAATGTAGGTTGGCAAATTTGAAAACTCTCAAATGAAACAGCCTAGCTTCTTATTTATAAAAAACTAGAATGGAGGGTAATTTGGACAATAAACACCACCTCCTTACTATTCATGTGTGGTCACCAAGTAAAACACTTGGTGACCAAGCCTTATGCTTGGCTTCCACACCAAGGTGGTCGGCCCACCTCCTTTTTGTGACATCCCATGGGTTGCCCCATGGATTTTACCCATTTGGTGACCCACCAGTTCGACCCATGGTTTGGTTTTAATGAATTGGGCTTAACTAAATTAACATTGGGCCTTGGTCATCCAAATGATTGGATTAATTAATAATCCAACTCAAATGAATTAGTCATTAAGTCTTAACTTAATTCTTTAATATGAATCGTATCACATACGTACAATTTACGTATTATCTCCGTATACTACTCATACAATAATCGTATTATACTTCGTATTTACTCAACGTATTATACATAGATGATAAATAGTATCACCAAAGGCATAACACTCGCCTTAACCCTAACACCATTCCTTCTACGCATATTATTTCCTCCTCGGAAATCAATATACTCAACCCTTAGGTTTTAAGTCCGCAGGTGAAAATTGTGTTTTCCATAAATGAAATATTATCAGATATTCCAACTCATCACGATATTCTATCATTACGCGTTTGCCTAGAATTTTAAAATAATTCCCCGGACAGAAACGGATGAATAGTGTTTTTACGGAAATTTCTCGGAAAATAATTATTATCGTCTTGGAAATTCCAAACAACTATTTCTAACACGTAGCCAGAATACTAACCACTTTAGCACATTCTAGGTCATAGAACGACCTTCATATAGCTTACTCACAAAGACATCAATTAAATTCATTTAATTCACATAATCAAATAAAAATTTAATTGTCATAAAAATCTGATTTTCTCGGGCGTTACATCGCTAACTTCCTCTAGTCTTCCTCGTCCCTCAGTTTTTGGAACTCGGACTCCCTCTCTTGAGCCTCAGCCTCTATGTGACGCCCCCAAAATAGGTATACATCACCCATCTTGAGTCGCCAAATACATGGTACATAATTAAAATACAAACTTCATTAATACAGTACGACAAAATATAGCTGAGAGTTTCAACACGGACAATGTCTCGTAGAGAGTATCCAAACTCAAATAAAGTCCTCATTAAAATTATTATCACACTATTTCACATAATAGTAAGGACTACTATAGCCACCTGTAGGGATTTTGGCACATCAAAGCAATGCACAGCGGAAAATAAATTGAACAAAACAATCCGAAACCCAAATAGGATCCATGCGAAACAAAAATTAATTCAGTGTGTAAAAGATTATAACAATTATGAAGCTGGAATTGATGCGATCGAATCTCCAACGCAATCAAAATGAACTGCGTCTATACGGTATCCACACGAACGCCCTACGAATCGTCGTACGATCTGCAAAAAAAAGGGTGTTGCGGTACTAGCCACCAAAGGAATAGATTTTCGAAATTTCTCTCTAGTCTCTCTCTAAGAGCGGCTAGGGTTTTTAGGTTATGATTCGTTAACCCTAAAATGACTGCTACATATCATATATATAGCGGTTAAAAGGGATTAATCAAAACACTTTTAAAATCAGAATTTATTTATATATATCTTAATTAAGTCTTACTTAATTAATATATCTATATATATAAATTATCCTATTAATTTAAATTCGTAATTTAAATACTATCAATCATATTGACATATTTAAATCTTTACAATTAAAATTAATTCCCTTTTTTAATTACGTTCTATGTGTGTGACCCTATATGTTATTATTACGTTGGCAATAATTTTAAAATCATATTTTAAAATTATAAACAGTGAGCGGCATCGAGTAATGCATCACTTTTACCCAAGTAATAATAAAATCGATGATTCGATACAACCTTTCCGTGACAAATGTTTTAATGTAATTTAATCCTTTTAACCTTGACATCCTAGATTAAACTCGAGTAATGGAATATGTCATACTCTTCATAATTTAATCTGAGTTTTCTTGAACAGTGAGTAGACTATATAAAACTAATCACTATTTGAGCATGGCCATGCATTTCATAGTCCTACTCAATCAAGAGGCCTATGGATATCACCCCTAATAAATATGAGGGTTAAATTCCATCTAGATCACTCATATTTCTCACACAATTCATGATGTACCCAATAATCACCTTTATAGTCCACCCTACTAAAGGTGACCTTTGATGATATCAAAGTACATAGATTCTTGTGTAGTAATATAGTGATTTCAGGTCGGAGGACCATTACATCATTGTCACTATGAGAATCGCTAATGACACTTCGATGCTCCATATAGAATTCTCATGGTGGGTCTGTCCAGTACATCGTTCTCTAACACATACCTATGCATTGACTTAATGTCTCATATATTTATGACCAATGAGATTTGGTCATCAGTAAATCCACATACTAGTCTCAATGCATCATTGTTGTCCTATCAACAATGATACTCGACTAGGGACATTTAAGAGCAATGATACTAATTGTAATTATATAATCTCATGTTCAAGTCACATACATGAAACTATATAATTTGTATCACTATTCTAAGTAATTTTATTATGTTAACATTTATATAACGCAGTAAATAAAACAATAATAAAATCATTCATTTATTCAATCAAATATAATATCAAAATATTAAGCAGTTATATCAAATAATTGGCCTCTAGGGCATAAACTCTAACACCACTTATCTGGACCATCACTCTATTTCCCGACTTGTCCCAGCTATATTCTCATTTCTTGAAGAGAATAATGAAAGCAAAAGGGTGAGCTCAACTAGCCCAGTAAGAAATATTATGACTAAGATAATGCAGAATAAATTATTATTAGCCTTCAACAATGTTAAACTGATAAAATACAATAAACACCAAGTTTAATTGCAGCGAAACAAGCAATCTATTAGAAGAGTCAAGTAGAGCATGATATCTACTATCTTCTATGATCTAAAAGTTTATCATCAATTTTATTGCTGGGACTCAGCTTAATAAATAATCCACATCACTGAATTATCCATGCACTACGGGCCAATGATATTCATTTTTATCACCAATGGTTATGAATGACCAACAACTGTCCATCAATGCACTACGGGCCAATGAGGACTTTTACCACATAATTTGTAACATTTCGGGTCATGATTATACTGAAGGATCCCTGGTCATAATCATACCAATCAACAGTCCATCTATGCACTACGACCAAAGATGATTTTCATCACAATATAAGTATGCTGATGATGACAATGATATAAGAATTCAATTAAATGAGAGCACAGATAAATTTTAAAGATTTATAATTCAATTTATCCAGAATTCAATAATATCCAAATTATCAACATGATACTTCTTTGTGGAGTAAATTTCAAGAATAATATTGTATCAAAAATAATTTGGACAAAAAAGAAATTAATTTTTGTCATGAATAATACCCCGTAAATAGTACTTCGTGAATAGTACCCCATGAATAGTACTCCAGCATGAAAAGATTAAACTTTAACAAGAATGTTCAGAAAAATATCCTTGTGAAACGATACTAGATGAAGCGCAAATTTCAAGGATATTCTACTAATTTCAAGGAGTATAGAAGCAATACTTAACAACATGAGTGCAGAATTCAGAATCTGAAATGAAATAATATTACTTACATGCTACAGAGTATGTAAGAAAATATTATTTCATACAAATATTGAACAAAAATAATATCCCTATATGAATACGAAAGAAATAATACTCCTTACTTTAGTAGGAGATTGGATACTGAAATAGTGTAGTAACATAATATTCTTCTTCTTTCTCTCTGATTCTCTCTGTATAGTATTCTCTTGTGAGTCGTAGTGAATTAGTGAGAATAAAAGAAGAAATAAGCTTCTATTTATAGAAGATTTCTAGCTTAGCCCTTGCAATGTGAAAAGGCAAGTGGCTTGACGACTGGTGATGTGAAAAGAAAAGTGGTTTGATGCCTGTAATGTGAAACAACAAATGGTTTGACGCCTGTAATGTGAAACGACAATTGGTTCGACGCCTATAACGTGAAACGATAATTGGTTCGACGCCTGTAATATGAAACGGCAAGTGGTTTGACGTCTGGTAAAGGAAATTACTATTGACGAAAGTGACTCTTAGATAATGACATATGGGCCCCCATAGAATAAACCAAACTTACCACAGACATCTCATAACAGACTTCTTATTTATATCTAAGATTGAATAAATATTACCACAAATCATTTTATCTTCAATCAACCCATATTTAATCTTTCAACAATTATTCATCATTAATATTATAACTCACAATATTTAACAACCATATCATTTCCAGGAAAGAGGGGGACTTCCGATAAGGATTTCTCCCTATTGGCGCGCAATTAGGTGACCTAACCTCTCCTCGACAGAACTTTCTAGACATCGTCAATATTGCAAATAATAATATGAATAACTTTGTCGTCTCAATTATTGATTTATTAATATAAAATATTATGCATGTGATACTGTAATAATAATTGAATCAATAATATGAGATACTATGCAACAATTACTGTAGCAATAATTGAGTATAACTGAGTAGCTTCTTACGTAAGTATCAATAATCAATACAGTGTGCTACTATGCAACCACGCGTATTACTATACTTTTATCACCGGGTATTTCAACAGTTAACGGTAAAACTTTCGCCGTTATTTTTATAAAAAGATATTTCTGTCGTTTTCTAACTCTGATAATAATTCTGTTGTGGGTTCCACCAATGATTGTGCCATCGTACGAATATTCTCCGACAAAAAGAATATTTTCCGACCAAACAAATATTTTATAACAACTTGCTTACTTTGCAAAAATTATAAATATTACCCACAACTATAACATTAAATCAAATCCACACCATAATATTCAAAATGATATTTAGAGAAAAATAATTTTTATTTATGAAAGTTGGGGTCTTACACTCTAGCTCTTGGACTCTACAGTCTAACTCTAGGATTCACTCCTCGTAGTCTCCTAACATCTGCTCCTCTAAGGTAGCCTCATCAGAGTCCTTGTAACGACCGAGAAATTCGGATCTTATTATAAAATGATTTTTTTTATTAAATTAAATAATAATAAAATTCTATTCTATGTGTTATCAAGATGGTTGTCATTGTATAACCTATTGATGTTAGAATGTCGTAGTATTTGAGCTACGTGAATGAATTAAAGTATTTGAATTTTCAAGACGAAAATAAAAGTTTTCCGAGAAATTTTCTGAAAAACACTATTCATCGGTATTTGCTCGGGATCTATTTTTGAATTTCCGAGAAATACGTAATGATAGAATGACAAGGAAAGATGGATTATGTAATAAAAATATAGTTATGGAAAATGTAATATTTCGCTTGCGGACTTAATTTATAAACGTTAAGGAAGGCGAAGTAGTAATGAATAAGTAATAATTGTATAATACTTATGTATTGTGCACAGTAATGAAAACGAGTATAATACGAAGTATTATACGAGTTGGTATGAAGAATTGAATATTGTATATAATTTCTATATGAATTAGAATACGAAAATGATACATAAACTATTTATATATGTATTAAGTAATGTCAATGGACTTGGAAAGGTTGATTGGATTTACTACAAGTCTAAGTGAATAAAGTGTTAAGGCCCAATTATTAATTAATGAACCAACTAGTGTTTATTGAATCCAAGCCCAAGCTAAAATCCATGAGTTATAATGACCTATGGGGCAAACCATGTTAATATGGTAAGTATGGTGACCAAGTTAGGAGTAATGACCAAGTAATAGAAGTAAGGGCCAAGCATAGGATAAGAGTTTTGATTAGCAAGTAATGAATAGTAAGGAGGTGGCTTAAAGGAGGTGGGAAGATTTAATGACTAAACTACACTAGCTTTGCAAATTCTATAAATAGAGAAGGCTTGCTAGCCATTTAACACTTGTTCAAATAATCCAACATATTACAAAGTGCTTAAGTGTTAGAGAGAATAATCTACAATAAGTTACTTCCATTTGTAAGAAGAAGAAGAAAGCTACCTTACCAAGAATTCAAAAGTAAAACTTCTTCTCTATTATCTTCTATCTCTACCATGATAGTTTGATAAGTAAAGTATGAATTAAGGATCATGGATGTTAAAAAGTAAGAAGAATGAGTAAGCAATGAACTTAAGTCACATAAGTTGGCAACAAGTCATTTGAACTTATAAAAGTTATAAACTTATTATAAGTTAACCTTGAATTTTAGTATGAAAATTATGAACTTGTAATGAGTTTATTAAGAGGAGTGATATGGATGTAAAAGAACTTGTATGAACATATGTATCATGAATACATAAGAAAAGTTATATGTTATGAACATATAAGGTATGATGATTAAGAAACTTTAATTGTCATAAGTCATGAACAATGAAATCTTAAGTAGTTTATAATTTGACAAGTTATAAGCTCATTAAGAAATAAGTCAAAAATACAACAATGAATATAAGTTGTTGTAATAAGCATGTTGAGATGTTCACATGATGAATGGGATTCATTTGTATTGTTGAACAAATCATAAGAATGAGGATTTCCCAGAAATTGCATGATTGGACGATAATCGTCGAATTCGTAAAATTCTCGGAATAGAAGTCAAATTTTGTGTTTGAACTCGGAACCATTATTTTCCAATGGAGACAAGTCATATTTGGCATTTAAGAGTTGCGGACTCAAAAATGACCGGATTCCGACTTAGAACGAAGAAACGAGCGTTTATCGTTTTCGTTAAAAATGAACCAATAGGTGAATTTTAAGCAAACGAAGTCAAATAGATAAACTTCTTGCATGAACGCGTAGATTATGTAATTTGTGAACCGTAGGCTTTTGAACGAGCAAATTCGGACTTATAACGAAGAAGTTATGCATCCGGGAAGTTCACAAAATTCAAAGACTGAAATTTTTTCTAGTGCACAGAGTTGGCGCCGCGGCGCCAACCCTAGGCAAACTGGTCGCGCCGCATCACATAACAGTGTTCGAGCACACTGCAAGAGTTCACCGCAGCGCGAACGGTAGTACAATTTGTGGCGCCACTGCACCATGTACAATACGAAAATCTTCTGGAGTGTGGCGCCGCAGCGCGGCCCACTAAGTAAGGAGTCGTGCCGCAGCGCCAGTCTCAGAACAAGGATGGTGATGAATGTTTCTAATTACAAAGAAAAGAAAGCTAATTGATTTAAAAGTAAACACAACCTAAAAAATGTAATGTAACATTGTTTAAACTTTGTTAAACCTTAAGGATGTTGTATAAAGGTTGAGATAACCTAGTCAAATATAAATGCAAGGATAATGATAAATCGGAACAGATAGTAACTGAATCTAATACACAATTAGATTGAGATGAAGGGTAAGATATAGTCATATACATACTTGAATATATGTGACCTAATGTAAGTCATTATGTGATCATGTATTGTAGAGACTTGAAAGACTTGAACATAAAGTTAATATACCGTAGCAGGTGCTAAAGGCAAGTATTCTAACTCTTGTCTCAGTTCAATCTGAACAAGTTTTTGAAGTTCGTGTATTCTTTCGCATGAATTGAGGTATATTGAAGTTAAGGCCAATTCATTTGGCTAGACTTGATATATTGATAATCTATTCATTTATTATCAAATGTTGTTATCTTTTGTCAACTACTTGATATCGTTTTCAAAAAAAGACTAGAAATGTTAAACAAATGTTTTGTCGATAAAATGACAGGCACGTGAGGTTGCCAAATGATTAAACGTACATACATTTAATGAATGTAGTGTTGATCAACATAGAGTACAATAGGCTGATCACCTAGAAGTGCTCGTAAGTAATATCAGGCTTACAGATTTAGTTCCAGGTTGTCCTTTTCCAATAAAGAATGAATACTCGAGGTCTTTGACCGGAGTAAATGTTTTACAAAATATTGTTATTATTGTAAAACATTTTGACAGAAAGATGAAGTGCTATTTTGAATTATCAATGGTACTTCATAACTATTGTTCAGTTATTGAAGATATACGATTCGTATGTATCAAGCATGTTGTTAGTGAATTGTTATACTTGCTGAGCTAGTTATGCTCAATCTTGCTTGAACCATATGAATGCAGCTAAGACTGAACGTCCCGAAGGATCGAAAAAGGATAAAGGAAAAGCTAAGGCAGAATGTTAAGCTGTCTTGTAATAGTATAGGTCTATTGTTGTAATGTAACTGATATTATGACAAAGAACCTTTATAATGGGTATAAAACCTGAAAAATGTAAATATTACTTTAAATATATAGAAGGTATGTTCGTTCTTTGCGACTTTTCAATTGAATGAATGTATGAATATTATACAGTATAGCACCATCTGTCGGGTTGGAAGATACCCAGATTTGGGGGCGCTACAAGTTGGTATCAGAGCCTAGGTTATAAAAGTTAAGGGGGGGAAATAGAACCTTAAGTCATAACCTTAAGAAAGAATAAAGAAGTAAAAGATGGAAAGTAACCTTATAAAAATGTATTATATTATGTTATGTGTTTCTATTATTTTACTGACATGTACTAATCAAACTATATTGTGTATTGTAAATGTCAGGAGAAAATGATATGTATAGAGACATACATATAGTGAGCGAGGATTCGGTTAATCGGGTAGAGATACTACCAAATCCCGTAGCAGTCGAGTCTGGAGACTTGGACGATTTAGACTATATGTCTATATTCGATGGCATGCTAGAAGAGGAGGTGGACGTGATGCCCTTTGACCAAGTTCCACCTACAATGGAATTATCTACGGGGGAATCGATGAAGCCATTGTTTATGTCAGTATTGGATAGGAATGTCCATTACTTCCAAGAGGTTAAGGAGTTGAAAGAGGAACTCCAAGCTGTCCGTGAGGACAAGACTAGCATGGAGGGAATGTGGGAAGAGGAGCACGATGATAGAATTTTAGCTAAGGACAAGGTCCAAGAGCTGAGATGTGAAGTCTTTGAGCTTAAGCAGGAGCTAAAGACTAAACAACGGAAGTTGGAAAGGATGTCCTATATACATAGGAGTTCTCATGTGGATTTCCAGCAGCAGGTAACTGGGTATCAGATAGAAGCAGGACAGACCCGTCACACTATCAGTAGAGATGTTATTACCGGTCTGGCCAGCAAAGATTTTGAGAATACCTTATGGCAGATGTAATCTAGCAATAGCTAAAGTAGCTTAGATATGTAAATATTATGTATCTACTAGTGACGTAAAACTCTCTTTTGTATAACAAAGGGTAGTCTTTTGTAAATCCCAATTTTTTGAAAGTAATTTCGGGATGGTAATGTAATCAGCTAAGGCTGAGTAATGTAAACAATGTAGTGTTATACTACAAGTTATGAATCAATATAAGTCTTTTTATGGAATATATTGAGAAATGAGTATGAGTTATTATTTTATTATAAATAATAACAAACTAACAAGAATAAAGTAATAATGATATGTTATTTTCTTAACAGCAAAATGCCGCCAAGAAGGAGACAACGAAATCAAGGCACTAATGTTAACCAACTGGAGGGTGGTCCAGTTAATCCAATGTAGGAGTTTGTTAATCTTTTAACGGGTGCATTTAATAGAACGGGGACTAATGTACCCGTGATTCCTGGAGCAGTACGAGCTACTACTTTTAAGGATTCTAAAAGTGTAGGTCCGTCGGAGTTCAAGGGAACTGCGGACCCTATAGAAGCCCAGACTTGGGTAAAAGAAATCGAGAAAGTATTTGTAATAACAAATGTTGAGGAGGGTCAAAAGGTTGCCTTTGCAACCTATTTGATGAAAGGAGAGGCCAACTTCTGGTGGGAGGCAAACCAGGCTAGGGCCGATATAGGAAACCTAACGTGGGAGAGGTTCAAGGAGATTTTCTTCGAGAACTATTTTCCCACGAGTATGTAAGGGAGGATAGAAATGAGGTTTCTTGAATTGAAGCAAGGGGATATGACAGTTCCCCAATATGCTGCCAAGTTTGATGAACTGACATGATTTGCTCCACATCAAGTGGACACTAAAGTGAGAAGGGCTAGAAGATTCGAACAGGGCTTGAAACCCTGGCTCTATAGCCGAATCTTTGTGTTCCAAAGTACTTCTTTTGGAACCATATTAGAAAAGGCAATAATTGCCGAAGGTGGGAATGAGGCTCTCAGCCAGTACCACAAGGATAAGAAAAGAAAGGGCAAAGTTGATGGACGAACCAAGATCGAGGGAGCCAGTGGAAGTGGCAACGGTCAAAAGAGGAAGGGCTTTAACACTGGGAATACCAGAGTAAAACAAGGGGATTCTAAGAGGAGGATGGTGGCCTGTAAAACCTGCAGGAAGACTCACTTAGGAGTCTGTCTCAAAGGAAAGGCAGTATGTTATAATTGTGGACAGGAGGGGCACATTTCGCCTAACTGTCCAAATCCGAAGAAAAATCACGGGTGTTTTGTATGTGGATCAACTGACCACATAGCGAAGAACTGCCCGAAGAAGGGGATAGAAGTAAATAAGGGGACTAATAGCGGTAAGTTGGCTATTAGCGGTCTAGCTCAGCCGGGTAAATCAATGGCCCGCACTTTAAATATGACGGTCCAAGATGCAGTGGCATCAGGGGATGTAGTTGCAGGTATTATTTCGATCAATAACATAAATGCATACGTGCTTTTTGATTCGGGTGCTACTTGTTCGTTTATAGCATGTGATTTTGCTAGACGACTAGAATTATTTCCCGTAAAATTGCCTATACCTTTGAACATTAAGGTACCAAACGAAGAGATAATTCCTGTAGAAGATATTCATAGGAGTTGTTGTGTACATATGTGTGGTTGTAAGTTATCGGTAGATTTAATACCGATAAAGTTAGGAGAATTCGACATAATTCTCGGAATGGATTGGTTGTTTAACCATGGAGCAATTATAGATTGCCAAAAGAAATGTGTGAGCATCAGGACGTTGAAACAACCTCCTATAGTATTCTACGGTAATAAATCGTCGGGATGTTCGTGTTGCCTTACGATGACACAAACTAGAAAACTTTTAAAGAAGGGATGTGTAGGTAAACGAATTCATGGATGTATTTCCAAGTGAGTTACCGGGTTTACCGCCAGATAGGGAGATTGAATTTGTGATAGACATTGTGCCAGGAGCGGCACCAGTCTCAAGGGCACCGTATGGCGCCTGTGGAAATGAAAGAACTATTGGTTCAGCTACAGGAACTATTGGACAGAAAGTACATTCAACCAAGTGTTTCCCCGTGGGGGGCACCGGTGTTATTTGTCAAGAAAAAAGACGGATCCTTAAGGCTTTGTATCGACTATCGGGAGTTGAACAAGTTAACGATAAAAAATAAATACCCATTGCCCAGGATCGATGATCTCTTTGATCAATTGAAAGGGGCAAAGTATTTTTCTAAAATAGATTTGCGGACGGGGTATCATCAGTTGAAGGTTAGGAAGGAAGATGTACCAAAGATGGCATTCAGGACTCGTTATGGTCATTACGAGTTTCTGGTAATGCCATTTGGGTTGACGAATGCACCTGCTGCATTTATGGATATGATGAACAGAGTTTTCAAACTATATCTGGATAAGTTCATCGTGGCGTTTATCGATGATATTCTAGTCTATTATAAGTTTCCAGAAGATCATGTTGAACACTTAAGATTAGTGTTGGAGACACTAAGGAAGGAGAAGTTATATGCGAAATTCACCAAATGTGAATTTTGGCTGGAAAAGGTGCAGTTTTTAGGTCATGTCATTGACCAAGAAGGGATTTCAGTGGATCCAGCGAAGGTAGAAGTAGTAATGAATTGGGAAAAACCAAAAATGCCGACTGAGGTGCGAAGTTTCCTAGGGTTAGCAGGGTACTATCGAAGATTTATCCAAGATTTTTTGAAGATAGCTACCCCGTTGACTAATTTAACAAGGAAGACGGTGAAATACGTATGGACGGATAAATGTGAAGACAGTTTTCAAGAACTGAAGAAGAGATTAAGTGAAGCTGGAAAGATTAAGTGAAGACAGTTTTGTCATTGCCAGATGAGACTGGAAATTTTGTAGTGTATAGTGATGCTTCGCATAGAGGACTTGGTTGTGTGCTTATGCAGCATGGCAAAGTCATTGCGTATGCACCACGGTAGTTGAAGAATTATGAGAAAGTTTATCCTACTCATGATCTGGAACTTGCCGCAGTAGTGTTTGCCCTAAAGATGTGGAGACATTATCTTTATGGGGAAAAATGTGAGATATATACGGACCATAAAAGTCTAAAGTATATCTTCACTCAGAAGGAGTTGAATATGAAACAAAGAAGATGGCTAGAGTTGATAAATGATTATGATTGTGAAATCCTGTATCACCCTGGAAAGGCCAATGTAGTTGCTGACGCCTTAAGTAGGAAGGGTCGGGAAAAGTTTTCTATGTTAACGGCCCAAAATGAGTTAATAACAGAGATGGCTAAGATGGAAATAGAAGTAAAGATGCCGAGTGATTCGAGGCAGATACTCTTTGCGACAGAGATGCAATCTACCATCATAGAGAGAGTTAAGGAGGTTCAACTTAAGACTGACGAGTGTAACCAAAGGAAGAAGCGGTTATCTGAGAAGGAAGATACTAAGTATAGTCTTGAAAATGAGGGATTATTAAGATTTGAAGGAAGAATTTGGGTTCCGAATGAGACGAAATTAAAGGAGCAAGTGTTACAAGAAGCTCATAGTTCGAGGTACTCGATACATCCTGCTAGCACTAAGATGTATCAAGACCTTCAACAGAGTTTTTGGTGGCCAAACATGAAGAGAGAAATAGCAGAGTATGTGAGTAGGTGCTTGACTTATTAAAATGTTAAGGTCGAACATCAACGACCCAGTGGCTTATTACAGTCATTGGAGATTTCAGAATGGAAGTGGGAGCATATCACGATGGACTTCGTGGTGGGACTTCCGATGACGAATAAAGGGTACGATTCGATTTGGGTAATAGTGGATCGTTTGACGAAGTCGGCTCACTTTTTGCCAATTAGGGTCAAGTATAACTTAGACCAGTTAGCTAAACTTTATGTTAAGGAAATCATTTCTAGACATGGAGTACCTGTATCGATTGTGTCAGATCGTGATCCATGATTCACATTGAACTTTTGGAGGAGTTTGTAAGAACAGTTGGGAACACAGCTGAAGTTAAGCACAACTTATCATCCACAAACCGATGGGCAGAGCGAGAGAACAATTCAGACGTTAGAAGACATGTTGAGGTCTTGCGTCATGGATTTCAAGGGGAGTTGAGATGATCACCTACCACTAGTAGAGTTTGCGTATAACAACAGTTATCATGCAAGCATAGGTATGCCGCCTTATGAAGCTCTGTATGGAAGAAAGTGCAGAACACCATTGTGTTGGGATGAGGTGGGAGAACGCCAGATGCTAGGACCAGAATTAGTGCAGCAGACAACAGATGTGGTAAAGTTAATTCAGATGCGTCTTGTCACGGCTCAGGACAAACAGAAGAAGTATGCAGACTCGCATAGACTAAGTCGAGAGTTTGAGGTGGGCTCGTATGTGTTTCTAAAGGTGTCTCCCTGGAAAGGAAAGATACTATTTGGAAAGAAAGGAAAGTTAAGTCCAATGTTTATAGGACCTTTCGAAGTATTAAAACGGGTGGGGGAGGTAGCTTATGTGATAGCATTACCTCCAGACCTAGAACGAATACATAACGTATTTCACGTGTATGTATTACGTCCATATAAGCCGGACTATAAGCATGTAATTGAGTATGAGCCAATTCATATTGAGAAAGACTTAACATATGAAGAATCGTCGATGTAGATCATTGATAAAAAGGAACAAGTTCTGAGGAACAAGGTAATACCATCAGTAAAGGTATTATGGAAGAACCACGATACTGAAGAAGCAACGTGAGAACTAGAAGAAAAGATGAAGAAAAATTTTCTTAATCTATTTGATTAAAGTAATACGAGATTCTGGGGACATAATCTTTATAAGGGGGGAAGAATGTAACGACCGAGAAATTCGGATCTTATTGTAAAATGATTTTTTTTATTAAATTAAATAATAATAAAATTCTATTCTATGTGTTATCAAGATGGTTGTCATTGTATAACCTATTGATGTAAGAATGTCGTAGTATTTGAGCTACGTGAATGAATTAAAGTGTTTGAATTTTCAATACGAAAATAAAAGTTTTTCGAAAAACACTATTCATAGGTATTTGCTCGGGATCTATTTTTGAATTTCCGAGAAATATGTAATGATAGAATGACAAGGAAAGATGGTTTATGTAATAAAAATCTAGTTATGGAAAATGTAATATTTCGCTTGCGGACTTAATTTGTAAACGTTAAGGAAGGTGAAGTAGTAATGAATAAGTAATAATTGTATAATACTTATGTATTCTGCAAAGTAATGAAAACGAGCATAATACGAAGTATTATACGAGTTGGTATGAAGAATGGAATATCGTATATAATTTTTATATGAATTAGAATACGAAAATGATACATAAACTATTTATATATGTATTAAGTAATGTTAATGGACTTGGAAAGGTTGATTGGATTTACTACAAGTCCAAGTGAATAAAATGTTAAGGCCCAATTATTAATTAATGAATCAGCTAGTGTTTATTGAATCCAAGCCCAAGTTAAAATCCATGAGTTGTAATGACCCATGGGGCAAACCATATTAATATGGTAAGTATGGTGACCAAGTTAATGTGGTGACCAAGTAATAGAAGTAATGGCCAAGCATAGGATAAGAGTTGTGATTAGCAAGTAATGAATAGTAAGGAGGTGGCTTAAAGGAGGTGGGAAGATTTAATGACTAAACTACCCTAGCTTTGCAAATTCTATAAATAGAGAAGGCTTGCTAGCCATTTAACACTTGTTCAAATAATCCAACATATTACAAACTGCTTAAGTGTTAGAGAGAATAAGCTACAATAAGTTACTTCCATTTGTAAGAAGAAGAAGAAAGCTACTTTACCAAGAATTCAAAAGTAAGACTTCTTCTCCATTATCTTCTATCTCTACCATGATAGTTTGATAAGTAAAGTATGAATTAAGGATCGTGGATGTTAAAAAGTAAGAAGAATGAGTAAGAAATGAACTTAAGTCACATAAGTTTGCAATATGTCATTTGAACTTATAAAAGTTATAAACTTATTATAAGTTAACCTTGAATTTTAGTATGAAAATTATGAACTTGTAATGAGTTTATTAAGAGGAGTGATATGGATGTAAAAGAACTTGTATGAACATATGTATCATGAATACATAAGTAAAGTTATATGTTAAGAACATATAAGGTATGATGATTAAGAAACTTTAATTGTCATAAGTCATAAACAATGAAATCTTAAGTAGTTTATAATTTGACAAGTTATAAGCTAATGAAGAAACAAGTCAAAAATCCAACAATGAATATAAGTTGTTATAATAAGCATGTTGAGATGTTCACATAATGAATGGGACTCATTTGTAATGTTGAACAAATCATAAGAATGATGATTTGCCGGAAATTACACGATTGGAAGATAATCGTCGAATTCGTAAAATTCTCGGAATAGAAGTCAAATTTTGTGTTTGAACTCGAAACCATTGTTTTCCAATTGAGACAAGTCATATTTGGCATTTAAGAGTTGCGGACTCGAAAATGACCGGATTCCGACTTAGAATGAAGAAACGAGCGTTGAACGTTCACGAACGTTTATCGTTTTCGTTAAAAATGAACCAATAGGTGAATTTTTAGCAAACGAAGTCAAATAGATAAAATTCTTGCATGAACGCGTAGATTACGTAATTTGTGAACCGTAGGTTTTTGAACAAGCCAATTCAGACTTATAACGAAGAAGTTATGCGTCCGGAAAGTTCACAAAATTCAAAGACTGAAATTTTTTCTGGTGCACAGAGTTGGCGCCGCGGCGCCAACCCTAGGCAAATTGGTCACGCCGCAGCGCGTAACAGTGTCCGAGCACACTGCAAGAGTTCACCGCAGCGTGAACCGTAGTATAATTTTTGGCGCCGTAGCGCCATGTACAGTACGAAAATCTTCTGGAGTGTGGCGCCGTAGCGCAGCCCACTAAGTAAGGACTCGCACCGCAGCGCCAGTCTCAGAACAAGGATGGTGATGAATGTTTCTAATTACAAAGAAAAGAAAGCTAATTGATTTAAAAGTAAACACAACCTAAGGAATGTAATGTAACAATGTTTAAACTTTGTTAAACCTTAAGGATGTTGTATAAAGGTTGAGATAACCTAGTCAAATATAAATGCAAGGATAATGATAAACCGGAACAGATAGTAACTGAATCTAATACACAATTAGATTGAGATGAAGGGTAAGATATAGTCATATACATACTTGATTATATGTGACCTAATGTAAGGCATTATGTGATCATGTATTGTAGAGACTTGAAAGACTTGAACATAAAGTTAATATACCGTAGCAGACGCTGAAGGCAAGTATTCTAACTCTTGTCTCAGTTCAATCTGAACAAGTTTTTGAAGTTCATGTATTCTTTCGCATGAATTGAGGTATGTTGAAGTTAAAGCCAATTCCTTTGGCTAGACTTGATATATTGATAATCTACTCATTTATTATCAAATGTTGTTATCTTTTGTCAACTACTTGATATGGTTTTCAAAAGAAGACTAGAAATGTTAAACAAATTTTTTGTCGATAAAACGACAGGCACGTGAGGTTGCCAAATGATTAAACGTACATACGTTTAATGAATGTAGTATTGATCAACATAGAGTACAATAGGCAGATCACCTAGAAGTGCTCGTAAGTAATATCGGGCTTACGGATTTAGTTCTGGGGTGTCCTTTTCCAATAAAGAATGAATACTCGAGGTCTTTGACCGGAGTAAATGTTTTACTAAATATTGTTATTATTGTAAAACATTTTGACAGAAAGATTAAGTGCCATTTTGAATTATCAATGGTACTTCATAACTATTGTTCAGTTATTGAAGATATACGATTCGTATGTATAACGCCCCCAAATCCGGGTATCTTCCAACCCGACAGATGGTGCTATACTATACAACATTCATACATCCATTCAATTGAAAAATCTCAAAGAACGAATATAACTTCTATATATTTAAAGTAATATTCACATTTCCCAAGTTCTAAACCCATTACAAAGGTTCTTTGTCATAATACCAGTTATATTACAATATAGACATATACTATTACAAGACAGTTTAGTAATCTGCCTTAGCTTTTCCTTTATCTTTTCCTGATCCTTCGGGACGTTCAGTCTTAGCTGCATTCATATGGTTCAAGCAAGAGTGAGCATAACTAGCTCAGCAAGTATAACAATTCAATAACAACATGCTTGACACATATGAATCGTATATCTTCAATAACTGAACAATAGTTATGAAGTACTATTGATAATTCAAAATAGCACTTCATCTTCCTTTGAAAATGTTTCACAATAATAACAACATTTAGTAAAACATTTACTCCGGTCAAAGACCTCGAGTATTCATTCTTTCTTGAAAAAGGACAACCCGGAAACAAGTCTGTAAGCCCGATATCACTTACGAGCACTTCTAGGTGATCAGCCTATTGTACTCTATGTTGATTAACACTACATCCATTAAAGGTATGTACGTTTAATCATTTGGCAACCTCATGTGCCTGTCGTTTTACCGACAAAACATTTGTTTAACATTTCAGTCTTCTTTTGAAAACCATATCAATTAGTTGACAAAAGATAGCAACATTTGATAATACATGAATAGATTATCAAGTCTAGCCAAAGGGATTAGCTTTAACTTCAACATACTTCAATTCATGCGAAAGAATACATGAATCTCAAAAACTTGTTCAGATTGAACTGAGACAAGAGTTAGAATACTTGACTTTAACGTCTGCTACGGTAATTTAGCTTTATATTCAAGTCGTTCAAGTCTCTACAATACATGATCACATAATGTCTTACATTAGGTCACATATAATCAAGTATGTAATGAATATATCATACCTTTCATTCCAATCTAAGTGTATATTAAATTCTGTTACTATTCATTATAGTTTATCATTACCGTTGCTTTTACATTTGACTAGGTTGTCTCAACCTTTATACCACATACTTAAGGTTTAACAATGTTAAACAATGTTACATTATCTTCCTTAAGTTATGTTTACTTTTAAAAAATTCAAGTTTTCTTTTCTCTTATACTTAGAAACTTTCCTCTCTATCTTTGTTTTGAGACTGGCGCTGCGGCGCCAGATTTATACTTACAACTCGCGCTGCGGCGCGAGCCTTATTGTACCTCTGACCCTGACTTGGCGCTGCGGCGCCACATTATGTACAACAGTTTATGCCGCGACGAACTCTTGCAGTGTGCTCAGTTACTGTTCCGCGCTGCGGCGCGGCACTTTTTGCCTTGGGTTGGCGCCGCGGCGCCAACTCTGTGCACCAGATATCAATTTCAGTTTTGAAATTTTGTGAACTTCCCGGACGCATAACTTCTTCGTTATAAGTCCGAATTGGCTCGTTCAAAAGCCTACGATTCATAAATTACATATTCTTCATGATTCTTCAAGAATTTTATCTATTTGACTTTGTTTGCTAAAAATTCACCTATTGGTTCATTTTTAACGTAAACGATAAATGTTCATGATCGTTCAACGCTCGTTTCTTTGTTCTAAGTCGGAATCCGGTCATTTTCGAGTCCGCAACTCTTAAATGCCATTTATGACTTGTCTTGATTGGAAACCAATGGTTCCAAGCTTAAACACAAAATTTGACTTCCATTCCGAGAATTTTACGAATTCGACGATTATCGTCCAATCGTGCAATTTTCGAAAAATCTTCATTCTTATGATTTGTTCAACCTTACAAATGATCTTCATTCATCATATGAACATCTCAACTTACTTCTTACAACAACTTATTATCATTGTTGGATTTTGACCTTATTTTTACATGAGTTTATCACTTATTAAGGTATAACCTACTTCTAACTCAATTGTTCATAGCTTATGATACTTAAAGTCTTTTAATCATCATACTTATATGTTCTAAACATATAGCTTTATTTATGTATACATAACACATATGCATACAAGTTCTTTACTTTCACTTTACTAACCTCATTACAAAGTTCTTATTTTCATCCTTAACACTTAAGGTTAACTTACAATGAGCTTATAACTTTTATAAGTTCAAATAACTTATTACCAACTTAATTGGCTTAAGTTCATGACTTATTCATTCTTCTTACTTCTTAACATTCATGTTCCTTAATCCCAACTTTTCTTATCAACCTATCATGGTAGAGATAGAAGATAATTTAGAGAAGAAGTCTTACTCTTGTAGTCTTGGATAAGTAGCTTCTTCTTTTCTTGCTTATGGAAATGACTTACTTGCAACTTAACCTCTCTAACAATTAAGCACTTGTAAGGTGTTGGATTATTTAAACAACCAACAAAAGGCTTACAAAGCTCTCCTATTTATAGAATTTGCAAGGTTAGGGTAGATTGGTCATTAAGACATCCCACCTTCTTACTATTCATTACTTGGCCATTACTTCTAAGTCTTAGTCAATACACATACCTGATCACCACACATACTTGATCATCACAACACTTGGTCACCACTACACTTGGTCACCACTTATCTTGGTCATTACTTTACTTGGGCACCACATTCAACCATATTAATATGGTTTTGCTCCATCGGTCAACCAAGTCATTTAATCTAGCTTGGGCTTAGATTAATAATCATTGGGCTTTTCATTAATTTAATCCTTGGGCTTTACATTAACAAACAATAGTTGGTTTATTAATTAATAGTTGGGCCTTAACCCTTTAACTCCCTTGGACTTGTACATAATTGGTAACCAACCATCCAAGTCTACTAACATCTCATAAGACATACACTTATAGTTTATGTATTATTTTCGTATTTCAATTCCTATAGAATTTGTATTCCGTATTTCATCATTCATACAAACTCATATAATACTTCGTATTATACTCATTTCCATTACCTTGTACAATACTCATGGTATCATACTTTATTACTCATTCCTTACTATTTCACTTTACTTAACGTTTATAAATTAAGTCCACAAGCGAAATATCGTATTTTCCATAACTAGATTATTATTACATAATCCATCTTACCTTGTTATTCTATCATTACGTATTTCTCGAAAACTCAAAATTATATCACGAGCAAATACTAATGAATAGTGTTTTTCGGAAAAATTTCTCGAAAAACTTTTATTTTCGTCTTGGAAATTCAAACACTTTAATTCATCCACGTAGCTCAAATACTACGAGATTCTAACATCAATAGGTTATATAACGACCATCATCTTAATAACACATAGAATAGGATTTTATTATTATTTAAATTAATAAAATCATTTTACAATAGGATCCGAATTTCTCGGTCGTTACAGTATGTGTCAAGCATGTTGTTAGTGAATTGTTATACTTGCTGAGCTAGTTATGTTCACTCTTGCTTGAACCATATGAATGCAGCTAAGACTGAACGTCCTAAAGGATCGAAAAAGGATAAAGAAAAAGCTAAGGCAGATTGTTAAGCTGTCTTATAATAGTATAGGTCTATTGTTGTAATGTAACTGATATCATGACAAAGAACCTTTGTAATGGGTATATAACCTGGGAAATATAAATATTACTTTAAATATATAGAAGTTATGTTCGTTCTTTGAGACTTTTCAATTGAATGAATGTATGAATGTTGTACAGTATAGCACCATCTGTCGGGTTGGAAGATACCCGGATTTAGGGGCGCTACAGTCCTCTATGGGCTCATCCTCTATAGGCTCGTCATCAATAGGCTCCTCCTCTGGATCAGACTCTACCTCTATCTCGTCCTCGTCGTCAAACTCAGACGGTGCAACTGCCAACACAGGCTCAGCCTCTAGGGGTGCCTCATATACGACATGTTTATCTCGGGGCTCCTCCTCTGCCACTCTACTAGGTACTCCAATGTTTGTCATCCTACAACCACAAACACAAGACAAGCAAACAATAACTCCATTAGAATGTTAAATAAAATATAAGTTCATTGTATAGAATGAAATTATATTCCATAACACACTAAGTTTCTCTCTAGGAAAACTCTATATAAGTTTCATCCCTTCCTATCTTCCAAGTTCTCCAAAGTTCTAATCTAAGGACTCTTGCTCCTAAGGTTTATAACTACTGTTTTGATACCAACCTTTGACACCCAAGGTTTTGTAACTTAAACATTTCTTATATACCTTAAACACACTTAAACATAGCTTAGACATAACTAATACATAACACAATTTATGTGTCGACGTCGGGATTTTTATTTGTCCCTTTCTGTTCTTGTCATTTGGTGTTCTCATGTTATGTGAGATTTGTTTGAAAAAAAAGTTTAAAAAGGTCCGACATGTATATGTCAACGATTTGACTGTAAGAGTCGCCATTTGGTATTTTAAAATGGTTGCACCAACTCAACCAAGAAATTGTTTGCAACCGGGAAACGGTGACACTGTTTAACTGATCTGCAAAATAGAAATT
The DNA here is from genome assembly GCA_016801055.1 of Panax notoginseng. Lineage (NCBI taxonomy): Eukaryota > Viridiplantae > Streptophyta > Magnoliopsida > Apiales > Araliaceae > Panax > Panax notoginseng. The sequence continues at coordinate 96,390,585 of CM029021.1, read as the reverse complement.
CGTTAGGGTTCGGGGCTTTATTAAGCGGAGGGAAGGTGTTAGGCACCCCCCGACATCCGTGATAACACGATTACCACCACTTTTCAATTTAAACTTTTATCTGAATGTGTGTGTGTGGGTCTATATGCAGTTGTCTGGAAGTAGTGCTATGCCTTGTTTGCACCTATATACAAAGGGTTTGAATTTTGTATAAAAGTTCAATTTTAACGAGATATGGCAATGATGTTGTGTAAAACAGGTTTTTCAAACCCTTGTGCTCAATAGTAATTGAGGCATTTGATACTTCCATTTTATTAAGTGTTCTACTAGATTACTTTTATTATTTTCGAGATGCGAAGCATCTTCGAGAAAATAAGATATATAGGAATGCCGAACTCCTTGTGGGCATGAGAGCCATCTAAGGAAATTCAGACACCATGAATAATTTACAAGCTGGCTGCAGCTGAAAATGTCCATCACGAAAGCCGAATCTAGATTCAGGACTTGAATATGTGATCACATGATTTCTAGCCTCACATGATAAAGCAGTATGTGCAAAAGCTAGAAAACGAACTAGATTTGAGTAAATCTAAGCTTTCCAACTTCAACGGTTCCAGTTTAGTCACTATAAATCGGTTAGTGAAAAATAGCCAGATTTAGGCAAATCTAACCCGTATGCTGATAAAACAGTTATATATATATATATATATATAAGCTGTATATATATATATATATATATATAAGTAATAAAAGCCACAGATCGACGATCCGGGCTTACGCACATAACACGACTATCAACGTGAATAGATATATGTGTGAATGGAAGGGAGAAAATGTTTAAAAATCTGAGGTGTCTTACAATGGGCTGCCAAGAAGACTTCAGATAGCTTATGATGAATGAATACTCGATTTCCACCGGTTAAATTGCAATATGTTGTGAAAAACAAGCTTACAAATGTTTAGGAAAAAGAAGCACTCAGTTTGGATCACTATAGAAGTGTGTGCAGAGTGAAATGGACAGGGCTTCCTCGCCTTTTCTCTTCTTAAAATGGTCACCCCAAGCCCTCTACTTATAGAGGGGGAGCCACAGGTCCACCTGCGGCTGCCCGGGGTGCCCCGGGCTCTGCGGGTCCTTCCGTCTTGAAGTACGTGCACTCGTGCAATGCGTTGTCCGCTTGAACCTTCATAACTTTCAATCCGGGCATCCGATTGAGGCGTGCTATACCTTTCCAGAATGCGTTTATCAAGAGATACACAATGACATGGGATAAGAGGTTGTACGAAGCCGGGAAGATGGGTCCATGACTAGATCTTCAAGTCTTTAAATTCTATCCGGTGTGTTGTCTTGCGTAGTAGTCACTCGGGATTTTGAGATATGGTTCTTGTGGGACACTTCTGTGTGAAATGTAGGTCGAAATGTTGTTGAGACGACGTGAATGTAGTATCAAGGTGGCAAGATGACAATTTTGTCCCTCACCGGGGTTATCTCCGGGTCTGGGCTGATGTAGCAGTCATTGCTCAGGGTTTTCTCTGAGATTGGACTGCTGTGGGTGCTGAGTGTCCTCATGGTTATCTTTGAGGTTTGCTTGACCTTCCGGGGTTATCTCCGGGGTTAGAACTGAGTGTCTCGGGGTTGTCTCCAAGGTTGGAACTCACTTCTCCGGGGTTATCTCCGAAACTGGAACTGCATCCCTCGGGGTTGTCTCTGAGGTTGGAACTGAATCTCCCAGGGTTGTCTCCGGGACTGGAACTGAATATCTCGGGGTTGTCTCCAAGATGGAAAACTGAGTATCCTAGGGTTGTCTCCGGGATTGAGTTGATTTGACTTCCAGGGTTATCTCTGGAAGACGTTTTTGCCTTCCTGCAAGGTTAGTAACAGGAATGCGAAAATTTCAAGTGTCTACATTATGTCTGTACATTATCATAATATTCCTAAATAAATATGAAACTACTCCATAGCTTTGTTATTTCCCTTATCAGTGCACGAGGGTCCGCCTTGCTCTGCCTTAACTGAAACGTTTTTAGGGAAAGAAAGAAAGATTAACAGGTTTGCTCAACAAGTAACATAGCAATAAGGGTGTTCAATATTGTTTTAATTTATCAAGAGTAAAACAATAAATGATAGTTCAAGGATAGCAAGAAGTATCGATGGTTCTCAACAATAGTTGCTAAGGACAAAAAGATATCAATAAGATTTAACGCTTAATCATTTCAAGATTTCAAAATAATGAATACTGAGCAATCACTAAGGACTATGAACTTCTACTAGAATTAATAGTAATATGCTGATAATCCAATAAAAACAAGTACAACGGGTGATCAGCCTAAAGTACCCTACGTTATGCATAACATTTAATCATACTTATGTGCGCACGTCGATCTCCCAACAATTATATAGTTTCCCCTTCAAGGAAGGTTGTTCATCTTAATCAATTATAAGAGTCCACACCAATTCGATTGGTTTGAATAGCTTTCAAATTCATGATTTAGGTCTAGCCAAATAAAATGGCATAGACCGCTTTTTTAAAGTATATAAGAACAATTATAAGTTCAACACCCGAAATCAAAGTTCGAAGAATGTAAACAACTTTATCTTAAGCTACGAAGCATTAAGTCATAAGACATGAGTCATACTTTCAATGGTTTACTTGTACGACCAATAATAGCACAAGCTTAAATAATGCTCCACAAAGAATAGGGTTAGGAACTTGCATCAAAGAGATAAGGTTTAGATACTTGAGCAATATTCAAAGTCGTGTAAGTTAGAAAACTTACCTTAAGCGTAGTTTACCAAGGTATAGCTTATCAACTCTTTTTGAATCCTATTATAACATAGATACACGTATAGGTTATTCATTAGTTACGTATATTAAATACTCATACTTGATATGCAAGTTTAAACGCATACATAAGAGTCTAACTTAGTCGTATAATCCCATACATACGTCATTACGTACCTTACATACACATAACAAAAAAATCAGTTTGTAAAGCACTATGAAATCAAATAACATAGTTTGTAATCATGTTTTGACTTAATGTTTGAAAGTTTATAAACACTTATCAAATATATGATTCTATCGTTAGCATGCTTATTGGCACTTTGAATACTGTACTGGACATGTATTATAGTTTAAGACGTTAATATACACATGCTGTAAGGTTCTTATTGCAAATAATATAGTCAGTCTGTTCTTGCATGTAGCGCGACCGTGCTAAATTTAGACTAGGGAGTGGTGCGGCCGCGCTGCTCCCTGTTAAGCACAGACCAGAGTTTTCATGTATTTAGTTCCAATCTAATCATGTGGGGGTACTAATATACATCTCCTACACATATTAACAGATGTTGTACTAGGTCTTATGTTCCTTATACTCATTTCAAGATTTATTTTACTTCATGTAGTTTTATTTGAAAATTTTCCATTCTACAAGGCTAAGAGAGTTTGTTACGCAAACGATTGACCCTATTACCCATTATAACACATAATGATGCTAAACAATCTTTACTACGCATGCTTGCATGTATTTAGTTCATTTACACATAGCTACTATAGTCCTCTACTTGAAAACTCATTTTAAATCATGCTTGAATAGTCTATATTACGCCTAACAATATAAACCAACATATTAGTCACATGCTAAGGCATAAAAGAGCTTGATATGTTTATACATAAGGTCAGAATATAATTTACACAATGCTCATCAAAATTAGTTTCCAAATCTGTAAGTTTTCTTTGAATACACATACTAAACAACGCTAAAATGACTTACTATAACCAAAACAACATCAATCCATATGTTAGGGTCATTTACATGCATAATCAAACCAAAATAACATGCTCATGACAACACAAGGCAAACAAAATCAGTTTCCAAGACTGACAGCCTGCGCGGCCGCACAATTTTGTACTATAGAAGTGGCGCAGCCGTGCCACTTCAGTTAGAGGCAAAAAAATGGCTCTGTTTCTGTAGAGCCTCAACACGAGCATTGCTAAATCCTTCTAACTGCAACTCAGACTAACTACAATGCTTCTAGACATGCATATAAACTTAGATAACACATGGATAACAGTAACCAAACTAATTAACAAGAAATTTATGTAAATTCTAAAAATTTTAAAATCTTAAAATCAAGAACATGCTTAACAATAATGTTACCTCTTGAGGCTAAATTGCTAGCTTTTACTCCCATAACCTTTGATTGCTCTTCAATTTCACAACACTCGTTCTTTCTATATTGAACTGATACAAATTCTAGCAACTGGAAATTGAGAAGGGAATGGTTCCATTTATATTAAATAGTTGCACTTCATTATTGGAGCCACTCCCCATTTCATCATTTGAATGTCTGATATTTGCATGGAGCAAATATGATATGCTTAGGCCTTTGGCCTATACACGTGAGGAAGAAAGTGACAGTGATTTTGGGACAAGACTCTCAGTAGTTGAATAATGGTTGTTAATTTAATTCCTTTTTGGCTTACTAGTTCACATTTGATAACTAAATTTTATTTCCTAGGTTTAGTTATGGTTACATACACAAAATCATATAATCCATATATATTGGGTTAGTCAAAATATTATTTAAATTGGGTTGGAATATAATTAGTTGGGTATTAATAACCCATTATCTCCACAAAACTTTATTATTCCAATTATACTTACTTATTAAAATAATTATTAATTTACAAATCATCGATTAATTCTAATTTAATATTACATAAAGTACATCTTTAATGCTCTCACACATACATATTATCACATAAGCATCCTTTATGTAACTTATAATTCATTCAATTTTACTATATAGTTTTATATATTATATAGTCACATTAAAGTGTCACACTACACTTCCTTTTTAATTGAATGCATGTACTATATATAATACTTTTAATTATCACATATCTTGCACACAAAAATTAATTGAATAAATACAAATCTTATTATATTAATTATTTACTCATTAATATTTTATTACTCACAATAACAATTAATTAACAATATGATATTAATTAGTCATTCACTTCTTAACTCATTCATTCTTTAATTTAATTAAACCATCATAATTTCTATTCTCGTGCCACACAAGGCATTTCACAGGTCTCGTCATATTTCCCCATATCAATTATCATAAATTTAATTTAATATAACTGAGCTACTCATCTCATGACACATAAATACTTATATAAAAGAAATATTCACATTCTTATTAATATTATTATTAATATTTATTCATAAAATTCACGGTTCTTACATTAACACACAAACCATAACAAGTAACATGCACTACTCGAGAAATAACACAATACTAAGCCCAAAGATACTGGATTCGTAGGTTTTTAACTCACTCATCAAATACTCTCAAACTTAAAAATTTGTTTGTCCTCAAGCAATCCTAACACAAACTATACTGCCACAAACAAAACACAATGAATGCAACTAATGAGATCGAGCAAAAACCACAGTACTAGTTAATGTAAATGCCTCAAAGATAAACACTTAGCTTATGTAAGGACTTAGACTTTTATACGATTATATAAGTATATTTTTACGAATAATTTTTTTATTTACTTTTAGCATATGTGATATGAATTAAGCAAGTTAGTCAATTTATTTATTTTAAGTTGACTAAGAAATTTAAATGAAGCAAAAATGAATAACTAATTAATTGATGGAAGAAAAGTAAGACAAGCTTATGTTGAAAATTAGCATTGCTTGAAGGGTAAATAAAAAGATTTATAATCTTTAAGTGATTAGTTGGTATGACTTATATAAAGTGATTTTACGAATGTATAATAATTCATTAAGCGAATTAAGGCTAATTGAATTAGTGAATTAGTGCAACAAAAAGGAAAGCCAAGAAATAAGAATATTAAATTATTTATTTATGATATTGAGCACTTTGTGTCATATCTTTAGTGAATATGTGATTAAAGGAGTATAATAACTATTTATCAATGATGATAAATATGTTGTGACTTATGTGAAAAATATTCAAAAATATATGTGAGTAAATAAATATATATGTTGTAAATATGTGTATATATTAATTTGTTATATAAAGAAAATTAAAAAGAAAGTCTTATAACCTAATTATACATTATGTAAGGAAATTAAATAAACTAAGGGTTATAGTATGGAAGAATTTTAGTATTTAAAATATATACTAACTAAAAGATTAATTTTATTATCTCAATTTATTAATTATTGTGAACCTAATTAAAGAAAGTTTAATTGAGTTATATAATTAAATATATGTAAGTAATCATTTAATTTCCAAAATGAGTGGGATAGAAACTCTAATTCAATAATTAGGGTAATATAAAATTAGTGTGTTGATTCCATAATATTTTACATGGCCCAAACAAATAAAATAGAAAGCCCAAATGAATTATTAAATGGCCCAAGGAATTAATCTAGTGATTTAAACTTAGCCCAACCTATGAGGGACTTGTTAGTTATTATACTAAGCAAATATTGACATTAAAAATAAATCAAAAATGGAGGATAAGATTGCCAAAAATTCAGCCAATAGGGGGAGGAAAGCCCATGTGATGTTAATCATTTTCTTTAATCATTACCTCATGTGTTACTCCACCATCTAGCCACTTAATTGTTTAATTGTGTAAGTAAATTAAAAATAAGGGAGAGAGAGAAGTGTTGGACAATTAATATACATACATACATGAATTGTATCTAAACTATTTCACCAATATCAATTACCCAGTCCTCTTTAAACATCTAAGAAGTTAATTTACCTTTTCACTGTCTCTCTCCACAAAAAAGAAAAGCAAAAGAACAAAACAAAGAGGTAGAGAGGAAAAAACCGTGGGTCTAAGGGTTAAGAAAGGGAAGAAATGTGATCTTAATGCTCCAAAAATTTATCTCATACTTTGGAAAAATCAAGAAGGATAGCTCATAAATTAATGTATAATATCTAAACTAGTTTATGTCCTTTTTACTTGATTTGAATTACAAAAGAAAGGGGTTAATATTTTTGAACCCAAAATCCTTAGATCTACATACGATTAAGTGTTGCATGTGTGGATCTAATCATTTGAGTGCTTGCATGTTGATCAAAAAGTAAGAAATGGAAACTATGTTCTTAAAGGCTAGAAAACCCTCACTTTCTTCCACTTTGATCAACTGCCATTTGAAATATACACATTCTTTTTGCGATCCGTCAAAGAGGGGTGCTAGATATGTGAGCTAGCTTTTAAACCCAAGTGGTAGCACTCAGACGAGAGTTTAAGATGAATAGTACAGAGAAGTTAACAATATAGTATGTTGAATTGGACATTTAATATGCTATATAGTAAGATGAATTGGAATTCAATATGTTGAAAAGGGAAAAAGGTTTCCTGTATTAGTATTCAGTTTGCCGTATTAGTATTCGATCTGTCGTATTAGTATTCGGTCTGTTAGTTCCTGGAGGCACAAAATAGATCTAGAATGGGGGGTTGAATAGATCCTTTAAAACTTTTTCTTTATTTTCTTTTATCTTGCTAAGTGATTAATACATAATGAATAGAGGAATCAATTCATGCAAAGTGAAATAGATTACAAACCCCTTCAATAATATAGCATTAAACACAGTTCTAATGTTGAGTTAGTTGCAAGCATATATAGCAGTTATAGTATTGAATGTAAATGACATAAAGTAAATGACACAAGAGATTTTAAGTTGTTCAGAGACTAAATGCTCCTAATCCACTCTTCTGCTTCAATAAGTAGGGATTCCACAAAGGATTTGATTAACTCCGAATCACTAAGATTCCTTCAAGACCAGTAGCCTTGGAACTCTAGTTCACTAAGAACTCTTCAAGCCTAGCAGACTTTGAAATTCTAGTTCACTAATAACTCTTCAAGTCTAGCAGACTTGAAAACTGTAGACTAAGCCCATCGGACTTAGAATCTCTTGTACCCTCTGGTACTCAGCAAGGCCATCAGACTTGACTTTGGTTTTGTCACTAAGACAAGGACCCTGCAGGCCCTGGTTGCTTGGATGTTTGTTTATTGTTGTTGTTGAGCTGCTAAGATGACATTTAGCTTGTTCATCTTCTGGTACTTAGCAGCCCCTTGTGATCGTATGGCATTCAGCATAGGTACTTGATCAGATCTAATGGACTGCTAAGATGTACGTTCGGCTTGACATCGTGTTGGTACTTAGCAATCTCATTCATCCCTTGGTACTGATGTTCTTTGTTGTTGATGCTTGTCTTCATCTGATATTCAAGATTGCACATTATCATCGTTGATGCACTGTTAAGTCTCTGCATATCTGTAATACCCGGTAAAAAAATAATAATAATAATAATATTTAAATCCATATTTTAATTGGACTTTCCTTATGTTTGGGTCAAATTGTATTAAATTTGTGTGAACTATAGTAAGTATGTGATTACATTAATTTGGGCTTTTATACTAAATGGGTCTATTTTGTATTTGGGTATTATTAAAATTCTATTAAAATTTGGAGAGTTACTAAATATATTATATTAATTAATAAAATAGGTTTTTAAAATGAATAAATACTAAAACCTAATTTACTCAACATCACGTCTGATATAAATTTAGGAAAAAAAAAGTTAGCGGCTGCACAGGAGGAAGAGAAGCAACCATTTGATTCTTGATCAGGCAAGTATATGTGTATAATGAGTAACAATATATGTATAATTGTTTTTTTTATTTTTGCATAGATGAGCAGTAAATCTAAATATTTTATGAATTCAAAGGGAGTGTATATCATTTAGGGAAAATTTTATGCAATTAATAGTTTAAAGTTTATTTATTCAATTATTAAAAGTTACAAAAGCTCTCCGTTCGAGTAAGACTGATTTGTTTGCATATATATGAATGTTTCAGGAAGATTTATATGTTCCAGGCAGGCAATAGAATATGTATACATGAAACCTGCTAAACAAAAAAAAGAAAAGAAAAGGGGCGTCTGAATCATGTTTTTTAAAAAAAAAAAAAACAACAACAGGTCCAACACTTATTCTTGATACATATATATATATTCTTTATGTTTTGGATGGCATGTATCTAAAGTATATATATGGAAGTATGATTTTGTTGAGTGAATGATAATTATTATATATATAATGTTTTAAGGATTATTTATAATTTAATTCTGGGTTATTTTGTAAATTGATGTAATTGGAAAAAATTAATTTCATATTAATATAAATTATAATTAGTAGGTAACTTATAATTGTATTATTATTACTTTTTATTAGATCGGACAGACGGAATTTAAAGAGTTATTTTTTGGAATATAAATTTTGGAGTATTAATAATTGATAAAAGGCTATGATTAAAGGCATATTAAATAGATTATGAATTATTTTGAAATTATTAGTTTGGGTTGTTTTTAATTTGAGGTGAATATGTTTAGGTTGCGAATAACGTTTCGTATTTGATATCGTTGGCAATTGAGGGTAAGATTTTGTGGAGTGTGCTATAAATGGTTTGGAAGTATCAGGTACGAATTCCGTACTCTTTCTGCGATACTCTTGTTAAATTTGATTTGTTCGTTTTGTCGCTTGTTCGAATTTCGTTATTATTTCACATAATTGTTTCCTGTGAAATAAATATATTAGTTCCATTTTGGAGTTGATACATATGACTCGTATTTGTATTCTTTGAATTAGGTTATCATGTTTAATATTTATTTTTGATAATTGTAGAGCGGTACATGTTGTTACCTTCTTTTGAGACCTTGCGACCATAATTTGATTTGGTTCAACATGTACATATAGAACCCTTTTGTTAGTATTATGTTACATGTGTTGTGACATGGTATCCTTGTTAGAATATACCGTAGGGTATACCTGAGCTATAACCACCTGTGGGGGTACCACAGGCATGTCGTCTTGGCACGAGAGGCATGACACTTTTCGTGGCGGTGTGATTTGTCCACGGCGTCTCCGTTTTGGGCTCCGGAGTAAGTGGGCCATTTGGTGTTATGTTGTGGGAGGCGTATGGGTTAACCCTAGTTTTCTGTTCTGCGGATTGGTGATGTTGTGCCAAACACACTATCCAATTTGCATACATTTGGATTCGCGGTCCAATGTGTGATTTGCCTGTATGGCATTATTTTGGTTGCCTGTGTGGTATCATTTGATTTGCCTGTGTGGCATTAGTTTGACTTGCCTGTGTGGCATTAGTTTGACTTGCATGTGTGGCATTAGTTTGACTTGCCTGTGTGGCAAGATATATTTTTGAGCTCACTCGGTATGAAATAACATCCAACCATTTGATTCAGCCTATTATTCATTGTATTAGTTTTATTTGTTTTTGTTCAGCTCAATTCATTGAGTTAGTTACTTCAGTTCGTTATTTCTTTATTCATCTATTGGTTTTGTCAATTCTGTTGATTCAAATATATTTTATTCAGATCTTTGGAGATTATTTTTGTCAGTCTTTAAGCTTGAAGCTTTGTTGAGTATATTGCTTCAGTTGAATTTTGTATTTCAGTTATATATCCTTTGTATATCTATATCCGTACTGGGCAATTGGCTCATGCTGTGTTTTTCTTCCGGCAGGTTTGCAAGGTTGATTCAGGGCTAGTGGGATGAGAGAGTTGTCTTTGACCATCTAGGTGGATTAAATTTTAGGTTTTGATTATTTTGACTCAGTTTGGAGAATTGTACTTATTACTTTATTAATGGATCACCACTATTAATATTTTGAGGTTGTTAATGCTCTGTTTATTTATTTTGAGGTTTGTTGTGCTTTGCACGTGACGTCCCTTTCCTATTCGAGAGGGGGGTGTTACAATATCAGCTTGACTTCTTTGGGTACTTAGCAATCCTTGAACACTGGCTATCTTATGCACAGATTCGGCTCTGTATCTTCTTCTCTTCAGCTCAGTGTGTTCATGGTGAAACGTAAAGTGGCTCAAGTATTCTACCTTTTGATTTGCCAATCTGGTTGTTGTCTTTATGGCTTTTCGGCTCTCCGCACATATGTCACTTCGTTGTCATACTACTTTGTATTGAGTGAGGCTTTGTCATTGTAAGACTCTCATTAGGTATGATTCACTCTCTCTATAGTAGTCTCACTGTCATTGAGATATTTTTCTCTGTTAAGCTCAATATGAATCACTTCATCTCAAGTCAACAACTCTATCTTCTTTGAAGCTTAGTCTCTTTATAGATTAATCTATCATCTTCTCGTTGGAACATAACCGTTGGGAGTCTTCTGTTAAAGAGCTTTCTTTGGAGCATTTTATGCTTTAGATATTTTGAAATCTTTGATGTAGACATACTCGGTTGATTTGACAACTCCTTTTTGACTTTCCTGACACATCAGTCTGCTTTGCCACCTAACACTTCTAAAACGTCACTTTTAGCAGACTAGTAGGTTATCACCCTTTTCTTTTATTTCTTCGATTTACATCAAGGGTGTTTAGAGAATATATTGGTATCCTCAATTAACAACGTTTGAATGTTAGTCTTCTTTGTTTAGACATTCTCACACATCAGACAAATGCCCTCTACGATTCTAATGTTGACTTTGACATCTCTAATGATTCCTAGAGTGCTCAACGTTATACCATCTTGTACTTAGCTCTTACAGTTTGGTCTACGATCATGCTTATCTTGCCTTGCTTCAAGAACTAATAAATTGGCTGACTACTTTAGTCGTTTGGTCTGTATGTCTCTTTTAATTAGTCATGCTCAGCTTCCTTAACTTTCTGCCCTGTGATCTCTTGATCATTATTTATGGTGAGGTTGAACATAGACAATCCTCTTCATCTGTCCTCTGTATGTTTACCCTTGTCTCTATAGGTGCATTTAGTAGACTCTACTACTTATTTGCAGACACTACGATCGTTGTAGCCAACACTACGATCATTGTCTTCTGATGACCACTTGTAGGAGACACCTTCTGAATGACTTTTCACTTCTCAATTAGCCTTGCTAATAGAGTTGGTGTTTTCATCTTTGCTTTTAGGTCATTCAGAGAATGCTTTCTGATATTCTTCAAGTAGACTGCATTCTGAAACTTGACTGCTCTTACCAGAGGATGAGATCTATGCATACACTTCAGGATTGCTCATCTGTTGAGAATCGTAGAGTGATCTAAAATTCTACTTTAGTATTGCGAGCACTTGACTGACTATGATTTTCATTGGTGATGATTTGTAGACTCCACAATTTTGAGAGAAGCCTGCGATTCATCACTTAGCTCAGTAGACACTTGGTAGACTGTCTCTACGATCTCGAGAGTGACGTTCTTTGACAGACTACGATTCCTCCTTGGCTTCAACAATCTCTTGGCTGGTTCGTCAGACTATAATTCTTACTTGTGAACTCTACGATTTTGAGTGAGGCTTACGATTCTTGTTTTAGCTCGGTAGACGCTCGACAGACAACTTCTACGATTCTGAGTGTAGTCTACAATTATGTCTAACTTTCTTGGCAAACTATAGTGACTGATGAAGTGCTCTTCGTTTAGACATGCTTATCTATTACACTTTATAAGATCGACCTAACAAGTTTGATCTTTCTATTCATAGTCCTTGTACATCATGATCTTTTGAAGGACTTTTACAAAACTATTCATTCATATTAGATCATTTCAATATAAGTCCTTGTCCATGTTGTCTATCAACTATTAAGGATGACTTTACAGCTTTTATCAATGCAAACATATTTGCATATTCATTCATTAACTTCATCATCTTCATCATCAAATTATATAAATAAGGAATAATATTCACATTCATATTCTTGACAATCTCCCCTTATTTGATGATGACAAAAATACTAAATGCATATGTATGAGATGAATGAATCTTAGGATACAGTGAGTTGTTGTATTACTAGAATATGTAATATGAATGATATTAATTAGCATTTAATTACTAATGACACATCAAATCTAAATTCGGGATCCAGAACTTATTATTACAATTAGAGATGTACCTTCTCTTTTTAATGTTTGCACCTTGTATGTCTTATGAATATTCTTTTTGTTGTTGCTACTTATCTGTTTGTTCTCCTGGTTCCTACTCCCCCTTAGATGATAACTTCATTGCTTCATCTTTTTTTGGCTCCCCCTCAGATGATGAGTCCTCTTCTTTCTGTTTTGCCTTCAACTTTTCATTCTTCTTCTTCTTCTTTTGGCTCTTCTCTTGTATCTCCATTCATCTCTTCTTATGTCTCTTTGAGTGTATCTTTTTCTCCCCCTTTTTGTCATCAATCATTTGAGAGAGATGCTGAATGTTTGTTATAAGTTGCTCAAACATGTAGGATGAATTTTCAACTTCAATCTTTAGTTCCTGCTGGCTGAGCTCTAGTTGTTGGGAAAGAGACTGGTTGAGGGTATCTATTTTCTTTGAGAGAGTCAGAATAGATTCTTTATTTTTCTTCTGAAGTTGTTGTGCTTCTTTCCTCTGTTGCTCTATGAATTTCAAATAGATCTGATCTCTCTGATGAAGCTTAATGGATATATCTGAGACAATTACTTGAATCTTCCTGTGGAACTCACTGTTTTCACCTTCTGGAATGTTCTTTGCTTCCTCAGTAATATAGGAAAATTTCTCAACCGATTCTTCAGAGTTTTTCAACAACTCAGGATCTTGAGGAATTTAGGCAGTTGGTTTGAGTTTCTCATTTTTGTAAATGTTTTCAAAGGTAGTGAGAATGTCAAAGAGATCATTGTTGGATGAAGTGGGGATATCAGAGGGTATTCTAGGATTGAGGCTTGGAATACTGAGTGTGGGATTTGATGTTTGGGTATCAGGGTGAGCTTGACCACTTGCAATCGCAGAATATGAGACCTCTACAATTGTGGGCTTTAGTGTGGCCTTTTTACTATCTAAATTTTCTAAGAGATAGTAGGGAATATAGATATTACCAGCATAACGGTAGACTCTGAGATGAGGGAAATCCTTGATCAACTAGGTTGGAAATATCTTGATCCTTGGGAAGTTCTGAGAGATCAGTTCCAAATTAGGAAAGTGTGAATAACACCATATGATGTAATTCTCATCTCCAGTGGTGTAAGCCTTTAGCCAGGGCATCCATAGGTAGAACCATTTTATTAGATGGTTTTCAGGATTGTACTGTCCTATAGTATGATCTATCTCCATGTCTTAAAAATTGTTGAACAGGTCTTCTATAGACATCGTTACTACTTTGAGTCATTCATTTCCATGGTTTCTCGATCTTCCTGGTAGCACATCTTGTGGTTCATAAAAGACTTCCACTACTAATCTTCTTCGTACTCTTGCAGGTTATGAAACTTGATAGCCTGTTAATTCCTAATTTTTAGAGCTGGAGTTTGTCTCTATTTCTTCATTTCCTGACTTTGAGCTAGACTCATGCAGGGTCATTTCAACTGATTCATCAGTAGATTCTTGCAACTAATTTTCATCATTTGTTCCTTCTGCAGTATCCTTCTCAGAACTATCTGACTCACCTGTCATTCCTTGCTCTTCAGACTTCATAGTCTCTTTGGCTTCAACTTCAACTTCATATTCTAATTCATGATTATTGGTAGTTGCAGTCTTTTCACTTCCATCATCGCTAGAGCTGGCAGAATCTATCCTTCTTTTACCTTTGATGATTCTTCTCACAGACTCAGGCTCAACATCTTTATCATTATCACTAAGATCAATGATTTTTGATGAAAGTCCTCCTTCATTCCTATAGCTTGGCCTTTGAAGTAGTCGATTATTCCTTCTTCTTCTTGGAGGTTCAACAATGGGACATTCAGGTGCTTTTTCTTCTTCTAATTCAGATTCCTTTTTATCATCAGAGGGGTTTTTTTGGGGGACCTATGGTGATTTCAGCATTGCACAATATCGTTGTTGATGTACTTCTAAGTCTTTGCATAGCAGCTTCACTTCTTTGGGTACGTAGCAGTCCTTGAACACTGGTTATCTTGTGCACAAATTCGGCTCTGTATCTTCTTCTCTTCAGCTCAGTGTGTTCATAGTGAAACGTAGAGTGGCTCAAGTATTCTATCTTTTGATTTACCACTCTGGTTGTTGTCTTTATGGCCTTCCGGCTCTCTGCATAGATGTCACTTCATTGTCATACTTCTTTGTATTGAGTGAAGCTTTGTCACTGTAAGACTCTCATTAGGTGTGCTTCACTCTTTCTATGGTAGTCTCACTGTCACTGAGACATTTCTCTTTGTTAAGCTCTATATGACTCACTTCATCTCAAGTCAACAACTCTATCTTCTTTGAAGCTTCAGCTCTTTATAGATTCATCTATCATCTTCCCGTTAGAACATAGCTATTGGGAGTCTTCCGTTGAAGAGCTTTCTTCAGAGCATTTAATGCTTTAGATATTTTGAAATATTTGATGTAGCCATACTGGGTTCATGTGACAACTCCTTTTTGACTTTCCTGACACATCAGTCTGCTTTGCCACCTAACACTTCTAAAATGTCACTTTCAGCAGACTAGTAGGTAGTCGCCTTTTTCTTTTGTTTCCCCGATTTACATCAAGGATGTTTGGAGAATATATCGGAATCCTTAATTCACAACGTTAGAATGTCATTCTTATTTGTTTAGACATTCTCACTCATCAGACAAATGCCCTCTACGATTCTAATGTTGACTTTAACATCTCTTATGATTCCGAGAGTGCTCAACATTGTACCATCTTGTATGTATCTCTTACAGTTTGGTCTACGATCATGCTTATCTTGCCTTACTTCAAGAACTAATAAATTGGCTGATTGCTTTAGTCATTTGGTCGGTATGTCTCTTTTGATTAGTCATGCTCAGCTTCCTTAACTTTCTGCCTTGTGATCTCTTGATCATTCTTTATGGTGAGGTTGAGCATAGAAAATCCTCTTCGTTTGTCCTCTATATGTTTACCCTTGTCTCTATAGGTGCTTTATTAGACTCTGTAGCAATCTAGAATTTAAATTGTAATTTTAAATATTTATTGAAGTAAATAAATATTTTAATTGATATGTTATTGTTGAATAAATATTTGTTTAATTTGATTATTTATTTGTTAAATAAATAATTTATGAGTTGGGAAATTAACTTAATTAAGGTAATATGTTAATAAAGTTGATAGTTGGTAATTTGGTATTTTGGGAGTTAATTTAAATAAAAGAGTGATAAAATAATTATTATGAGATAATATTCTAATTTAATGTAATGATTAAATTAGAGAGTTGATAAGGATTAAACGAAGTGTTATAATGTTGTTTTAATTTAATTTAGTAATGAAAGTAATGTACTAAATTATTAAATAAAATTCCAAGGAAATTATAATTTTGGGGCAAATTGATTTAACAAGTTGTTATTAGCTTTGATTTAATTAAATTTTAATATGAGAATTTAATTAAATAAAGTGTGATAATAAACTATATTATAAACGAGTTATTAAAATAAGCTAAAGGAGTTTTAATTTGGTGTTATCAACAAACAAGGCCTTAGAGCTTTTGAAATTCTTATTTTAATCTTGTGTTTGCCAAAAAAAAGGCTTGAAGAATAATTAAGTCATTATTTATAATTAGTTTTGCCAAACAAGGCCTTATGACTTTTAAATTTAAAATAAAACATAACTGATATAATATTTAGTAGGGGTATTAAATACTTGTCCGTTTTTATTCTTGTGTCTATTTTATTTTACGTTAAATTTTTTGTCTTAAGTCTAAGAATAGAAGAGAGGAAGAACAAAGAAGAAAATAGAGAGAAAATAGAGAAAAGAGAGAAGAAAGAAGAAACGTGTTGTGGTTTTGAGAACCAAGGAAGAAGGAGAGGGTAATCGTATCTCCTAGCTAACTTAAATAAGCAATCAAAGGTAAAATTCTATCTTCTAAAGTTCTAGTTTTCTTTTGTATGAAAAGTTCTCTATAAAAGTTATATAGGTAGTTAATTGTGATTATATAATTTGTATATATAGTAATTTGTTGATAAACTATTTTATGTGTTTAGTATATGATTTAGAGTAATTTAATCCAGGTAAATATGATATATATGGAGAAAATTATATTACAGTGAAATATATATGAATATGGCTTATTTTAGAGTCAAAATTGATATTCAATTCATAGTATAAAGTATAAATTGACTATTGATGATGAAAATACATGAAGAAACAAAAATAAAGAAATTAAACTAACTGTTTTGGTTGAAAAATGAATTTACAGTGATTTGTTTCGCTAAGAATGTCTAAAGTGAAGTATTAGCAAGAACAGTAAAATTAGAGGTTTAATACTTGTTGTTATACTGTTTTTATGATTAAAAACATGTTAGAAACATTAATTTATGTTTCTGTAAAATTTATGTGTTTATGTATGCTAAATTTGTTGTTAGAAAGTAGCTTATAGGCTAATTTGTCTTTGTTTTGTGTTCTTCGCGAACACAGTTCGCCTGGAACTGTACTTCGACGCCATCCCATAGTACAATTCCACTCAGCGCCTGTTGACATGTACCAGCACTGCAGCGCCGGTTCTATGAATAAACAAGAGCGCTGTAACGCCTAGACCGCTGCAACGCCAGTTATAGGCTTTTATCTCGCGCGGCAGCGCCAGGTCAGCGCCGCAACACCATTCCCAGTATAAACTGGGGCGCTGCAACGCCAGTTAGCTGTTTGGCCAGAAAATATGATTTTTATTATATAATTGTGTAATTGTTAATATAGTATGATGTTATGATCATAAAAATGGGATTATTGTCATGTTGTGGTGTTATAATACCAAGTATGAAAAATATTATTAACAATTAATGAATTATGTGATTATTGAATAGTTATGGTTTAATCAAGTAGTTGAACCTAAGACTATAAGTAGGACATGAAATAGATACTTAGTTATGTACTAAGAACATGTAGTAACTAATTATGTCATGATGACATGTGTATAGGATATTGAGAATCAAGTTATACGGTTTAGCTTACACGCAAAACAAATTTTCTAACTCTAATCTCTATTTGAGTTTACGCTATCTTGTTTACAATTGAACAAGTTCTTAATCTTAATCTTATGTATCCTAACTTGATTACGTTCATGCAAGTTACTTAACCTTTGCTATTTTATTATTCATCAAAGTTTACTTTTCGTTATCATGTTATACTTTTAAGATGTCACAAATTACTTAATCTTTTATTAAACTCTTGAATCCTATTTATGTTGTATGATACAAAACATTGAACAAAGTTCCTAAATTATTTCCTTATTGTCAACAAATGTACCCTTAGCTTATTATCATTGTTTAATCAAGGTTTATTTTACTTTTCAATGCTTTCCAGTTTGTTCCTAAAACATGATTTTGATGTGTGATGTTTAATCACTTATAACCCATGGTTATTTCATACTTCGTTGTTTATCAAATCCATGAATTGTTATTACACCTTTGATTCAACTAATCCTTAGTTAATGTTCGTAGAACTCTAAATTACCCTTGAAGCTTATCCAAACCAAACTTACTTTGGTGTGAACTTGTATTCTAAAAACTGAGATGAACAACCCTATTATAGGGGATAATTTACGCAAAGTGTTTAGATGTTTGTGCACAATACATGGTACAAATGGCTGATCCCCCTTAAGTACGGGAAGTCCCTACAGTCTTGTGACTGTTTAGGTTTAAGTTAAAAAAATGCTTATAACCTCGGACATAGTACAATGTCTTGTGACCCTCAGATATATTTCAAATTCTGTTTTCAGTTCTTGATTATCATTGATAGAGAATATTATTCAGTTCTATTGAGCCTATTCATTGGCAGTTATTATGATGTTATCATTCATTGTCATTTCAAGTAAGCATTTATTTTGCTCACTCTTGCATATATAATCATTGCAGCTAAAGTTGAGAAAGTTGATGAACCAACCACTAGCAAAGGGAAAGGAAAATTGAACAAGTGTTGAAGACTTGTAAAATTTATTGACTTTCATGATGTCTGACTATATTTTAAATATTGTGATGTAATTATTTAATTTTCCGCACTTGATGTATATTATTTTTAAAGGTTAGATAACCTGGGAGATTTATTGATTAAGTAATGTAACCCTTTAATGGGATGGTTTACTACTTAAATTTTATTATATTTGGGTAGTTAGAAGTGAATATTTAGAAAGTGAACACCAAATCTTGTGGGAATGAAGTACCTAGATTTGGGGGTGTCACAAGTTGGTATCAAAGCCTTAGGTTATGAACCTTAGGTGGGGAAAAAACCTTAGAAAGTAACCTTATAGAAGATTGAAAAGATAGTGGTGATAAACTCTTATTGAATTTTAAGAAAGAAATAATAAAATACTTTATGTGCTTATGTAGTTGCAGCCTATGTGCTCGTGAGTGATGATTAGTAATTAAAAACTTAAAATTTTTGTTGTCAGGATGGCTAATGTGGGAGAATCTAGTCAGACTAGGGAGGAAGGATCTCATATGCCTAGAGAGGAGGACCCTCGAGATATTCAGGTGGTCTGGGAACAACTGCTACCAAGGGATTCATCTCTGTTGGTCACGGTGGTTGAGCAGGAGGGCATACCTGATGAGGAGGATGTGATAGAAATGGATGAGGAAGACCTCGTTGAGTTGCCACATATGGATGAGGATAAGGATGAGGATGAGGAGGAGGAGGAAGAGTTTCCACCAAACTCTATCGCAACTCATATGTATGACGAAGTATACGACCACAATATTGAGCTTTAGGATATAGTTGAGGAGTTGGAGGAGCTAGTAGCTAAACGCCAGACTTCGATGGCGCAGAAGGACGATGAGATCCGGGATCTTGACGAGCGTCTAAGTAATGTTGAATGGAAGCTGATTCGCACTGAGGGGGAGAATGAGTAGCTGACAGAGGATATTGCGAAGCTGAAGGACAAATTGAAAGAAGAATCCGCCAAGAGAGCAAGAGTTGAAGACGCATACGAGGAAGCTTCTCAGCGTACAGGAGTAGCAGAGGGGAAAATACAAGCAAAGAAGATTAAGATGGAGGAGATGAATGGCGTTTTCAACACCGTAATAAACCGAGCTCAAGGCCGAGTCATGTATTATCCGATTTAGTTTGAGAAGTTGCCATAGTACATGTTAGATCGCAGAAAAATGTTCTGTATTATGGAAGAGAAACGTCATAAGGCTATACAGCATTTTAGTAGATCATCGTAAAGAATGTAACTGTTGTGTGATTAATATGTAAATAAGATGTAAATCCCAAGTATTATGTAATCAATGGGATATGAGGATGATGTTATCCTGCAACTTTTGTAGTTCAGGAAAAGTAATGTAAATAGCAGTTATGTTATTGTTCATATATTTTTTAAAAAAATAAAATTAAAATGATGAACGAATAAAATGTTAAAATTTATTCAAGATGTGATGTGTTATGTGGTGATCTTTTATGATGTGCAAGTGAAGTAGAAGATACTTAAAAGATTGGGTAATAATTTAATAAGTGTATTTTTTTAATCAGAAAATGCCTCCAAGAAGACGTCAACCAGGACAAAGAACCCCTGAGGGATCTACTAATAACAACAATGCTGATGCAAACCCAGTACAACAGTTGGTGACATTATTGACGGGAGCACTACAGAATCAACCGCAGAACCAAGCTGTGACTTTCAAAGATTTCAAGGTGGTTGGACCACCAGAATTTCGTGGAACCATGAATCCAGTTGAGGCACAAACCTTGATCATGGAAATTAAGAAAGTTTTTGATGTTACTAGTGTAGGTGGGGACCAGACGACTGCTTTTGCAACATTCATGTTGAAAGCAGAGGCCAGTTATTGGTTGCAAGCCAATAAAACCTGATTAGGCCAGGGAGTGATAACTTGGGATATGTTCAAGGAAATAGTTTTTGAGACCTATTTCCTAGAGAGTTCAAAGAATCGGATGGAAGTGCAGTTTTTAGAGCTAAAGCAGGGCACAATGACAGTGTCAGAGTATGTAACAAGGTTCAATGAGTTGGCAAGGTTTGCGCCATATCAAGTTAACATAGATGAGCGCAAGGCGAGGAGGTTTGAATAGGAACTGAAGCCCTGGTTGTACAGCAGGGTCTCCATGGGTCAGTTGAAGATGTTTACAACGGTGCTTGTGTGAGAACCCCAAAGTCGGGTCCTAAATCACCACGGATCTGGTACAATCATTCTACCACTATTGCGAAAGATATAAACATAAATTATTTATACAATAAACTTTACACACTATTCCCCAAGATCGAGTAACCTTAACTTATACACAATTCATAACCTAACTGAAATACAATGTCATTATCATACATTACTATTACAAATTTTATTTGCACATATAAATTAAAGCTGGAACTGTCTTTGTCTCGTCTTGTATCTGACGTATTAGTCTTAATCTGCAATGTTTAATCATGATATAACAAGGGTGAGCAATGAGTTTGCCCAACAAGTTTAAATTTGTTTGAGGATATGTCATGATTGAAAGAATTTGAATAATAGCTGGCTAAAGTTCTACAATATAATTGCGAACTAGCATGAACAAAATTTACATAGTTAAACGAACATTTCACATGAACATATATATATCTGGACCGAATGGTAATGAAGGTGATCAGCATTTCATACCTGATGAGTACATGCAGTATGCACATAGTGCGATTTAATAATTCTTAGACATGGCAATCAGAAATGATTAACCACAAGTATAATTGAATAATACAACTCGAGGTCGAGTTAAGAAGAACTTGCATGAACTGTTGATTACCGCTATGCAATTTATTAAGCTTTGTCTGAACCTAATATATAAATAATATCGATATACAAATTAGAATAATATCATCACATTATTTAAAATAACATAAACACATTATCAAATAATCATATCCGTCTATAACACACATAAGACTTAACCTCAAGTCAAAACTTTACAGTCTGAGTCGAGTTCGATATAATTCTTACATCCCAAGGGTCTAGTCGGACGATTATCGAGTTTAAGTTCAATTAAACTCTGTCTAAACACTTAACAATCATCTTAGATAATTAAATTATTAGTCAAAACATTTTTTTCATAAGCTCGTAATAAGTTTTACATAATTATTATCATTTAAAAAGATTTTTCAATCATTAATAACGTATTTAAATGAATCAAATATCACTTAATTCATTTATCATTAATATTTATTTCGTACCAAATATTAATGAAAATCATATCCTAATATTAAAATATATTTATAATATATCAAATTATTTTTAATACCTTAAAATCATATTTATATGATTTTTAAACAATTAAATTTATTATCCGATAATTACTTTTAATATTAAAATATTAATATTTTCATGACAAAATATCAAAAGTTATATTTTATAACTTCAAATATTTTTGTAACACTTAAATCATTTTTATATGATTTTTAAATCATTAATTCTATTTTTTCATAATTTATTTAATATATTTTTTAAACAAATTAATCATCATTAATATTGATTAATTAATGAAATTCATCCTAAAATATTAAAAGTCACTAAAAAATATGTTATTATACCATAATATTATTTTTCATGATTTTTTATGTATTAAAATTATTTTTAAATAATTTATTTAATATTATAATTAAATAAATTAAATACTATCAATATTCCAAAAATAATAAATATTTATGAAATATATTCAAAATTATTAAAAACTAATTTTCGGACTTTATAATAATTTCTAGGAATTTATTTTCTATTTTTCATAGTTAAAAACTAATTTTCTCTAATTATTTAATAAAATATTTATTTTTCATAAATTAATTGTCGCTAATGGGCCCTATAGCGACAGACCTGTCGCTATTGGTGTTCTTGAGTGTTCTTGAGCTGCCCAAAACGTTCATAATCAGTTAACAAGGTAGGTGGTTTGACCAGTGATAGATCTTTGGTCATTCTGTTTCTGGGCTTCCTAAAGTGTTAGGATTGTAGTACTAATGTAATACTACAATCAAAATCATGTTTCATGACAATCCTACATCATAACAGAAAGATATAGGCCTCCAAAAATCATGTCAGTCATGTTCTTCATTTTCTAGGTTACCCAGAACTGAAGAACAATACAGGGTCCCTACTTTGCGCCTTTAAATCTTTGCTTTACATGCTTGATTAATGTGATCTTAAGGTTCCATCATGTAGTACTCACGACAAGGTATAATTATCATGTATTAGAGTAGTAAAACAACATCACTAGCAGTAGATCTAGGCCGGTCAAACTAGTGGTCAGAAGTTGTTCTTGAGAAATCTGGGTTTTCCAGATTTCTTCATAAGGCAGTCGGTCAACGTTTGTCGGACCTTAATTATCTTTGCTTCTATGTACTTTCTGGATGATCTAAAGGTTTGATTGTGTAGTCCTCGTGGTAGGCTACAACATCAAAACAACAAAACGACCAAACTACTAAAACACAGTAAGATCTAAGGCCTTGAAAAGCTTGTCAGAGCTTTCTGGCTTTCTGGGTTTACCCAGATTTCCAGTTTCATGCTCGGTTAACATACTTTGACCGATTGTATCTTTTAATCTATACATGATATGGGCTTGATTAATATTCCAGATCAAAGCCCTATCAACAAAGAACAGATCTATAACATAAAAGACACTAAACATCAACCATACACAGATCTACAAGCCTTGACATTAGGTTGTTAGACAACTTTTACAAAATTTTCCAAATTTAAGAAATCTTCAATTTCGAGCACTTTGATGTTGTGACGACCCAAGAATTTAGAAAATTATTTAAATCTTAAATTATTGAATAAATGTTAAATAATAAACCTAGACAAAAAATAAGTGTATGGGTTTGACATTTCTGAAAAGAAATTTTTGGATTTACAAATCTTTTGGTGAATTATTCAAGATTAAGGATATACGTGAATATGTTCTGAGTATATGGTTGTATATGTGTACAGTATGTGGTTAAGGGTCAAGGTTGACCAGATAAACTATATCAATGGCAAACCTTAATATTATATTAAGAACATCAACGTTCAGTTAGAAAACCCTAATGTCTGATAAGAAACCCTAGAAACCGGTTCTGAAAATCCTAATTTTCAGTTCTGGGAATTTGAAACCCTAACTCGGATATTAAATTCTTAATTTGGGTGATATGTATAAGGTTTATGTATTTTAATTACAAAACTAATTAGGGAAAGCCTTAATGAGTAATTATATTTTCTAATAATTTAGAAACTCTAATTCTTTGGTTATAAACCCTAATACATGATTATGAAACCTAATTGTTAAATTTGTAATTTTAATTAGGAAATATTAATCCTAATTAGCAAGCTTGAATAATGATTAGTAAATTTTAATATAATTAGAAAATCATAATTATAATTTAGAAATATTAATTTTCTATTTTGAAATTTAAATTTGGAAATCCTAGAAATTAAATTTCAAATATTTTAGGGTTAAACCCTTAACCTTAAGGGTCAAACCCTTAACCTTAAAGGTTTGGACAATTTACTAATATGCCATTAAAAACTAAAAAAATGTATGCAAATGTCTAAAATGCCCTTGGTGCATTAGTGAAGGTAGCTTTCAATTATTGTCCTATATGTAGTTGGAGACTAGCTAAGATACACCATGTGCCTTAAAAATTAGAAAATCAGCCCCTAATACTAGCCATTTCATTTGCATCCAATTACTTAAATAATTGAAGAGAGAGAAAGTTGTTATCTAGCTTCATTTTGTGTTCTAACTCTCAACCAACTCCTTCTCTCTCTAGAACCACGAGATTAATTAGTGATTCAGTCTTTAGATTGATCCTTAGGCAGCCATGATCATAAAGATCAGAATCAAAGATCAAGCTAGAAAGTGGTAAAAACCCTAAATCTTGAAAATCTGTGTATTTGATGTTAGATGTTGTAAGTTGTTGGTTAAAGTTGTGTATTAGGGTGTTAATAATTAATTTAGGTTGTTGGATCAAGGATCCATAACTTCAAGATACACGAAAATGATGTTTTGAAAAATCTGGAAATCTGGAAAACAAATGGTCTGACAATCATATGTCAAAGGCCTTAGATCTGTGTGTGTTTGATGTTTGGTGTATGTTATGTTATAGATCTGTTCTTTGATGTTAGGGCTTTGATCTGAGACTTGAATCAGGCTCAGATCATACTTAGATTGCTAGATAGGATTGGTCAAAGTCCGTTGACCAAGCACAAAATTTGAATCAAGGCAACCCAAATTTTTTCCAGGTGATCTGACAAGACTTTCAAAACCCTTGATCTTGTTGTATGTATATGTTTTGGCTATGTTGTTGTTTAATCCTTGTAGTATGACATGAGTAGTGCATATTAAAACCTTTAGATCACCCAGATCTGTAACAGGATTGTAGCCATTCATTGTCAAACCACCGTTGACCAACTGACCGGATGAAGATTTCGGGGAAACCCAGATCTTCAAGAACCGCGTACTGACCCCTAGTTTGATCAGCCTTGATCTTGCACATGTGTTGTTTGTAAACTGATATAAGGTTGTATACTTGTACAATGATATCAGGACTACATGTTAGAACCTTAATATCACACAAAACAGAACTGGATTCCAAGTTACACGGATCGAAAGTAGCACCCATGAATTGTTCTTCATTTCTGGAAAACCCATAAATGAAGAACATCTCTGACATGAGAATTGACAGCCTATATCTCTCAGTTATGATGTTGGATTTCCATAACAATTGTTGATGTTTGTAGAGTTACATCAATACTACAATATTGATGCTTTAAACGGCCTAGAAAACCTTAGGATCATGGGACAATTTATGGTCAAACCAAGCGCCTCGAACTCTGACATGAGTTTCTGGGTTCTTGCTCAAGAACACCATTAGCGACGGTTTTGTCGCCTATGGTACCTATAACGACAGTTAATTTCGGAAATCAATTAGTTTAATTAAATAATTAGAGAAAAATGGTTATTAATTATTAAAAATACAAAATAATTTTCTAAAAATTATTTTAAAGCCTGAAAATTAATTATTAATTATTCTAGCTATATTTCATAAATATTTAATATTTTTAGAATAGTAATGGTATTTATTTTATTTAATTATAATATTAAATAAATTATTTAAAAATGCTTTTAATACTTGAAAATTCATGAAAAATTCTATTATGGTATAAGAAAATATTTTAAGTTATTTTTAGTGACTTTTAATATTTTTTTTTGAGAAATTTCATTAATTAATCAATATTAATGATAGTTAATTTATTTAATAAATATATTAAATAAATTGTGAAAAAATAGAAATAATGATTTAAAAATCATATAAAAATGATTTAAGTGTTATAAAAATATTTTAAGTTAGAAAATATAACTTTTGATATTTTGTCATGAAAATATTAATATTTTAATATTAATAGCATTTATCGGATAATGAATTTAATTGTGTAAAAATCATATAAAGGTGATTGTAAAGTATTAAAAATACTTTGTGATATTATAAATATATTATAATATTATGACATGTATTTCATTAATATTTGATAATAAATAGATATTAATGATAATAGAGTATTGTGGTATTTATATTATATAAATACGTTTTTAATGATTGAAAATTCTCGATAAATGATAATAATTATTTAAAAATTATTATGAGACTTGGAAAATTATTTTGACTGGTATTAAAATTATCTAAGATAATTGTTAAGTGTTAGGCAAAGTTTAATTGAACTTAAACTCGACGATTATCTGACTAGACCGTCGGGATATTAGAATTATACCGAACTCGATTCAGACTATAAAAGTTTGACTTGAGGTTAGGTCTTATGTGAGTTATAGACTGATAGGATTATGTGATAAATGTATTTAGGTTATTTTAAATACTGTGATGATATTATTCTAATGTGTAGATCGGTATTATTTATATTAGGTTTTCAGACAAAGCTAGATAATTTGTGTAACGGTAATCAACGGTTCAAGCGAGTTTTTCTTAACTCGACCTCGAGTTGTTTCATTCAGATATACTTGTGGTTAATCATTACTGATTGCCATGTTCATGAATTATTTATTCGCACTCTGTGCCTAATGCATGTATTCATTAGGTATGAAAGCCTGATCACCTTCATTACCATTCGGTCCAGATATTATTGCTATGTTCATGTTCAATGTTCATTCAGCTATGAAATTTTGTTCATGCTAGTTCTCAATTATATTGTAGAACTGTAGCCAGCTTTTATTTAATTCCTTCTATCATGATATATCTTTAATTTATTGAACATAAACTTGCTGGGCAAACTTATTGCTCACCCTTGCTATATAATGATTTAACATTGCAGATTAAGACGAATACGTCGAATACAGGAAAGGACATGACCAAGTTCAGCTTGGGATTATATGTTCAGCTAAATTTTAATAGTATAGTATGATAATAATGTTGTATGTTAGACATATTATGAATTGTGTTTATTTGAAGGTTACTCGACCTTGGGGAAGTATTGTGTAAATTTATTGTATAAACAATTTATGTTTATATCTTCCGCAAATAGTAATAGTTATAGAATTAGCATATCAAGATCCGTGGTGATTTGGGACCCAGATTTTGGGATGCTACAGTTGGTATCAAAGTTGTTGGTTATGAACCTTAGGTAGGAATACCTGAGACTAATAACCGCAGTGATTAGGATAAGTATTAACTCAAACAGAGTTAGTGTGTCGGTAAGATTCAAAGACGAATCTCGGCGGGGTATAATTTACAGAGTTCCCTAACTCTGATAATAAAGTTGAACAATAGCAACGAATAAATAGAGTCTAAAAGACTAAGAGTACAGTGATAGAAGATCGAAAAGCAAAACGATCATAGAATAGAAATGAATCGTAATATATACGATGAGATCACCCCGTGATCTGATATGGATTGAGGGAATGATTGACAAGCTTACAACAAGATTGCTATGTGTCTATGAATTGGTACAGATTCAGGAAAGGATTATGAATACGGATTAAATGAAATTCGTATTGAGAAGGAAGTTAAGATTAGGTAGGGATTTCAATTGAGGACTCATGTCAACAACTGAGTTGTATGATTCCTTGTTATGTGCGGGGAATTATACTTGGTGTAAAAACCACTTAGTTTCTGGTACTGATAATCATTGAAATGTCTGTGTCGCGCTATTTGTTATATGCGTGTTGAGAAGGTGATTCTTTTTCTATGTGTATAACAGATAGATAGGTTATAGGTAGAGAATATAAGGTTAAGTACGAGTTCTTAAAACTCATACTTATGGTACGTTCGTGACTCATAATTATATGAAATATTTATGAACCCCTCAGCGAATGGACGCCAAAGGTCTATCTAGGACAAGTTCTTAAACTCATATGATTGTGGCAAGTTCCTGAACTCATAAGTGTGGTAAGTTTGATGAACTGGGTATAGTTTTGTGTGAATAGAGTATTAAGGATAATAGGAATAGATAGACTGTTTAAGCAGTTGATCATTAGTGGAGACATAGGTTTTCCAAAATTCCTAGCTATGCTAGACTTCTAACTTTTTGGACATCAAGCTAAATACGCACTATGTGCCTTTTTGGAAATGAATTTTTATTCTCAACTCCGGGTGACCATTGTGTATGAGTGGACTTCGGGCCACCGATACGTCATTACCTGTTGAGTAATAAAACAGATTTGCAAAGATTTTTGGAACGGTTTAAAGTAAAATCTATGCTAATTGTTTCGGCTAGACAATAATGATTTAAAATATCAAAATATATTTTTATTTATCACTTATGTACCATGTAACCTGGTGCAGAGATGATAAAAAGTTGATGGAGTTGTAAATGCAAGAATACTTAGTGTTGAATTGATCTAAAATCGTTGTTCCACTATTATATGATGTGTTATGACAAAGTCATACAATAACGACATCTTCAAACGGGCTGTTAATACAGTACGACATAATGACGTCATTTTCAAACTAATTTTAAAATTTTAATTTGCCAACGGGGTTTAGCTATACCTAAATATTTCGATTGAATTGAATTATTGATATGAGTCTAAGCTATTAGATTCGGCTAGATCAACGTTTATGAAATTCTAAGCGTTCTTTGAAAATTTTCCCGAACCAAATTGTTTGGCGCAGAATCCGATAAGACTGAGGTGCAATTTTACGCCCAAGGTGGATATGAGAAACAGATCAGACCAGCAGTACTTTATAAGTACATGGCATACCGGGCAAATTACCCACTATGTACGTACGTTAAGACGGTGTGCGGATGAATTTCCATAAAACTTTTGTGAAAATGACAGAGAATAGTCTATAAAACCCTCAACAATACTTGGAAATTTTTACTCTGGTGAGGAAGGTATTGGGTAGCATGCAATGTTGTGTATGAATGGTGTATGGTGTAAGCTAAATTTTGGGGACAAAATTTTTAGAAGAAGGGGTGCATGTGACGACCCAAGAATTTAGAAAATTATTTAAATCTTAAATTATTGAATAAAGGTTAAATAATAAACCTAGACAGAAAATAAGTGTATGGATTTGACATTTCCAAAAAAAAATTTTATTTATAAATTTTTTGATGAATTATTCAGGATTAAGGATATACGTGAATATGTTCTATGTATATGGTTGTATATGTGTAGAGTATGTGGTTAAGGGTCAAGGGTTGACCAAATAAACTATATCAGTGACAAACCCTAATATTATATTAAGAACATCAATGTTCAGTTAGAAAATCCTAATGTCTGATAAGAAACCCTAGAACCGGTTCTGAAAACCATAATTTTCAATTCCGGAAATTTGAAACCCTAACTCGGATATTAAAATCTTAATTTGGGTGCTATGTATAAGGTTTATGTATTTTAATTACAAACCTAATTAGGGATAGCCCTAATGAGTAATTAGATTTTCTAATAATTTAGAAACCCTAATTCTTTGGTTATAAACCCTAATGCATGATTATGAAATCTAATTGTTAAATTAGTAATTCTAATTAGAAAATATTAATCCTAATTAGCAAGCTTGAATAATGATTAGTAAATTTTAATATAATTAGAAAATCCTAATTATAATTTAGAAATATTAATTTTCTATTTTGAAATTTAAATTTGGAAATCCTAGAAATTAAATTTCAAATATTTTAGGGTTAAACCCTAAATCTTAAGGGTCAAACCCTAAACCCTATGGGTTAAACCCTAAATTCTAAACCCTAAAGGTTTGGACAATTTACTAATATGCCATTAAAAACAAAAAAATTATATGTAAAATGTCTAAAATGCCCTTGGTGCATTATTGAAGGTAGCTTTCAATTATTGTCCTATATGTAGTTAGAGACTAGCTAAGATACACCATGTGCCTTAAAAATTAGAAAATCAGCCCCTAATACCAGCCATTTCATTTGCATCCAATTACTTAAATAATTGAAGAGAGAGAAAGTTGTTATCTAGCTTTATTTTGTGTTCTAACTCTCAACCAACTCCTTCTCTCTCTAGAACCATCAGATTAATTAGTGATTCAGTCTTTAGATTGATCCTTAGGCAGCCATGATCATAAAGATCATAATCAAAGATCAAGCTAGAAAGTGGTAAAAACCCTAAATCTTGAAAATCTTTGTATTTGATGTTAGATGTTGTAAGTTGTTGGCTAAAGTTGTGTATTAGGGTGTTAATATGTGATCTGGGTTGTTGGATCAAGGATCCATAACTTCAAGATACACGAAAATGATGTTTTGAAAAATTTGGAAATCTAGAAAAAATGGTCTGACAGTCATATGTTAGAGGCCTTAGATCTGTGTGTGTTTGACGTTTGGCGTATGTTATGTTATAGATCTGCTCTTTGATGTTAGGGCATTGATCTGAGACTTGAATCAGGCTCAGATCATACTTAGATTGCTAGATAGGATTGGTCAAAGTCCGTTGACCAAGCACAAAATTTGAATATGGGCAACCCAAATTTTTTCCAGGTGATCTGACAAGACTTTCAAAGCCCTTGATCTAGCTGTATGTATATGTTTTGGCTATGTTGTTGTTTAATCCTTGTAGTATGACATGAGTAGTGCATATTAAAACCTTTAGATCACCCAGATCTGTAACAGGATTGTAACAATTCATGGTCAAACCACCGTTGACCAACTGACCGGATGAAGATTTCTGGGAAACCTAGATCTTCAAGAACCGCGTCCTGACCCCTAGTTCGACCAGCCTTGATCTTGCACATGTGTTGTTTGTAGACTGATATAAGGTTGTATACTTGTACTATGATATCAGGACTACATGTTAGAACCTTAATATCACACAAAATAGAACTGGATTCCAAGTTACAAGGATCGAAAGTAATACCCATGAACTATTCTTCATTTCTGGAAAACCCAGAAATGAAGAACAGCTCTGACATGAGAATTGACAACATATATCTCTCAGTTATGATGTTGGATTTCCATATCAATTGTTGATGCTTGTAGAGTTACATCAATACTACAATATTGATGCTTTAAACGGCCTAGAAAACCTTAGGATCATGGGACAATTTATGGTCAAACCAAGCACCTCGAACTCTGACATGAGTTTCTGGGTTCTTGCTCAAGAACACCATTAGCGACGGTTTTGTCGCCTATAGTACCTATAGCGGCAGTTAATTTCAAAAATTAATTAGTTTAATTAAATAATTAGAGAAAAATGGTTATTAATTATTAAAAATAGAAAATAAATTTCTAAAAATTATTTTAAAGCCTTAAAATTAATTATTAATTATTCTGGCTATATTTCATAAATATTTCATATTTTTAGAGTAATATTGGTATTTAATTTATTTAATTATAATATTAAATAAATTATTTAAAAATGCTTTTAATGCTTGAAAATTCATGAAAAATTATATTATGGTATAAGAAAATATTTTAAGTTATTGTTAGTGACTTTTAATATTTTGTTAGAAATTTCGTTAATTAATCAATATTAATGATAGTTAATTTATTTAATAAATATATTAAATAAATTGTGGAGAAATAGAAATAATGATTTAAAAATCATATAAAAATTGCGACGCTCCCAAAATTAGGTATACATCACCCATCTTGAGTCGCCAAATACATGGTACAGAATTCAAATACAACTTAATAATACAACTGTCGTGTACAATACGACAAAACATAAACTGTGAGTTTGAATACAAATATTGTCTGCTAGAGAGTATACAAACTCAAAAGGAGTTCTCATTACAATTATTATCATACTATTTCACAAAATAGTGAGGACTACTAATGCACCATCTAGGACCATCACTCTGTTCCCCGACTAGTCCCAGCTACGTTCTCATTTCCTGAAGAGAACAGTGAAAGAAAGAGTGAGCTCAACTAGCCCAATAAGAAATATTATGACTAAGATAATGCAGAATAATTTATCGTTACCCTTCAACAGTGTCAAACTTATAAAATATAATAACAATCAAGTTTAACTGCAGCAGAACAAGCAATCCATTAGAAAAGTCAAGTAGGGAATAAAATCTACTATCTTCTATGATTTAAAAGGTTTTTCATTACTTTTATCGCTGGGACTCAGCTTAATAAATCATCCACATCATCAAATCATCCCTGCACTACAGGCCAATGATATTCTTTAGTTTCACGACCACAATTATCCATGCACTACGGCTAAAGATAATCATGTTTTTATCAACGGTCCTGATCATACCATAAAATAATTCATCTTTGCACTACGGCCAAAGAGAATCCATAGCCATAATCATACCAAAAATTGTCCATCAATGCACTACAGACCAATGAGGACTTTTTCCACATTATTTATAACATTACGGTTATGATTATACCGAATAATCCCTGGTCATAATCATACCAAGTCCATCTATGCACTATAGGCCACAGATGACTTTCAACATAATATAAACATGAGGATGATGACAATGATATAAGAATTCAATAAAATAAATTCAAGAATTAATTTATCCAGGAACCAATAACGTCCAAATTGTCAACATGATACTGCTTTGTAGAGTAAAATTCAAGAATGCTCGGAAGAATATTTCCATTAAATGATACTTGATGAAGCGCAAATATCAAGGATATTCCACTAATTTCATGGAGTATAGAAGTCAAAACTTTAACCAACTGAGTATAATAAATAATGGAATAACAAAAGAAATCACCATGAATGCGGTACTTCGCATAGACAGGTTATTCCAACAGAATAATAATAACGGAACCAGGTCAGGCAAAAATCACACCAACAGGATGTTCCAACAGAATAATAAAGAATGGAATAACAACAGAAATCACCATGCATGCGGTACTTCGCATAGGCAGGTTATTCCAACAGAATACTAATAAAGACGGAACCAGGTCTGGCGTAAAACGCACAGATATGATATTCCAACAGAATAATAATAAAGACGGAACCAATTTCGGCGTAAAACGCACAAGCAGGATATTCCAACAGAATAATAAAGACGGAATCAGGTCCGACGTAAAACGCACACACAGTATATTCCAACAGAATAATAACGAATGAAATAACAGAAGAATTTCACCAAGTATAGGGTAGCCCGCGTATACAGGTTATTCCAACATAATAATAAAGAATTGAATAATAGAAATTCTCTTCATGAATAAGAAAGAAAGAATACCCCTTATGAGTACAATAAATAATATTCCCTACCTTAGAAAGAAGAGTACTGGATATAAAAGTAGTGAAGTAGCAGAACACTTTTCTTTTTTCTCTCTATAGTTTTTCTCTCTAGAGTTTCAGTGAATTCGTAAGAAATGATGAATGAATGAGCTTCTATTTATAGAAAAATTGACTGCATAGTAACTAACTCATGAACGGTCCATATTGATTTATTTTAATTTGACGGTCCATATTTAAAGTAAAATCTTTTAAATAAAATATAATATATTATATTTATAATCTAATAAAACGAATAACTTTATAAAAGATTTTACTATGCAAAATACTATGCAGACACTATGTAAACACTATACATAATAAAATATAATATATTCTTTTTATAGAATAACTTTATAAAAGTATTCTGTTTTATATAAAAAGATTTTACTATGCAAAACACTATGCAGATACTATACGACACTATGCATAATAGAATATAATATATTCTATTTATAGAATAACTTTATAAAAGTATTCTGTTTTATTACATTAATAATACAAATAAAACAAAACTAAGTGACTTATCACATAAGCATCAATAATCAATACCATGTGCTACTATGCAACCACATGTATTACTGTACTTTTACTACCGAGTAGTTCAACAGTATTAACGGTAAAACTTCCGCCGTTATTTTCATAAAATATTTTTGTCGTTTTCTCAATCCGACAATAATTTCGTTGCGGGGTCCACCAATGATTGTGTCGTTGTACGAATATTTCCCGATAAAACAAATATTCCCCGACCAATTGAATATAATATGACAACTTGCATACTTTGTAAAATTTATAAATACTACCCACAACTATAACATTATATCAAATCCACACCATAATATTCAAAAAAATATTTCGAGAAAATTAAATCTTTATTCGTAAAATCTGGGGTCTCACAATCTCCTCTCCTTATGAAATTTCACCCTCGAAATTTACGTACGTACCTGGTATGCCTAAGAGGTGAGGATACCTCGACTTCATTTCAAATTCTAACTCTTGAGGTATAACCTTTGAGTGTTGAATACGATTCTTCTTATCCAAGATTTTAACACGTATATCCTCAAACGTTAAATCATCCGCTATCTCGTTCGGTTCTAAATTAATAATGTGGTTCAGAACGTCCACATATTTACGTAACATCGATACGTTAAAAACAATATGAACACCCGACATACTTGGCGGTAAAACGAGTCTATAAGCCACAGTTCCTACTCGATCGAGACTTTTAAATGGGCCAATTAAATCGAGGGTTGAGATTTCCTCTCTTCGTCGATTCTTGCTTCTAGAATAATGCCCTCTTGAACTTTCTTCTTCACATTCATCAGCTCTGAGTATGTAGCTTGAGCGGCTTTAACTTTATCGATTCTACTCGTATATTCGTTATCTTCACTTGGGTTCCTAGAGTTTTTAACCCTATCTTCATCATTTGTAAGTCGTACGAAATGGGTCATTGTGTTAACAACATCGCACTCGTAAACGCATACGATCTTCTACTCAACGCGTCAGCTACCACGTTCGCTTTCCCACGATAGTAGTGAATGGTACGATCGTAATCTTCAACAGCTTGAGACAACGTCTTTTGCGCATGTTACATTCGCTTTAGTTAAAGAAATATTTAAGGGTTTTAGAAATGGGTTTTGTACTAGGGTCAATACAAAATTCGATTTCACGCTCTAGGGGTAGGCTAAGAAGTCTTCAAGAATACGTCAAGAAATTTATTAACGATAGAATTATCATTCAAAACTGTGGCCCTCATCCAAGACTTGGATAGTACGTCACATCGATACTTATCAACTTGCCATCGTCATTCGCGACATAGCCTACAGAAAGTCTGGCTTCGGTGCATTCCACACAAGGAAGTCAACAACGAAACGCTCGAGGCTCTTTACTTATGGCTTGATATGACAGTGATTGACTTTAGTAGTTTGGTTACTTGAAAAGTTAGGAATATGAAAGCTAACAACCTTACGAAAAGCATGATGAGTCGTTAACCAATTGATTCCAAAAATCACATCCATGCAAATATTTTCAAAGAGATAAGATCGACAGGTAACGTGAAAGTGTTGATTTGAATCAAACAAGATTTATAAATAGTAGAGGTAACGAAGGTTTCTCACAACATAGTTTCAACAGATAAATCAAAGTCTAATTTCTCTGGAGTCAAATTTAAACGTTGAGCGCAAGCAAGAGAGATAAAAGAATGGGTAGAATCGGTATCTAATAAGGTATAGACTTCGCAAGAATTTATAATTAACTAACCCGTGCTAACTTCGTTCGGGTTATTCACTTTTTGAGAAGTCACGAAAAACGCTCTTTCTGAAACCACCGACTTTGTTTTGTCCGTATCCACCTTTGGTGTCACCGTTCCAGCTGGACTTGACTTCACTATACGACAAAATCGAGCTAAATGACCTTCTCTTCTTGAAATTTTCATTTCTATTATCTTGGCTATGATTACCACCGAAGTGGTTACCATTCTTGGCATGATAATTTCCCCCACAATGGTTATCATTGTTTCGATGGTCGTTGCCACCGATATGATTATTATCGTGTTGTTGGTCGTTACCTTTAGGTTGAGCTGACTCAACGGTTTCATGTGCTTCATTGCTTATCTCAGCATTTTTATATGCCATTTTCAAACACTGTCACAAAATAAGGGTTAATTAACATATCACATATTATCCATATACTCTGACCGACCAATTAAATATCAAATAAACTTAGGTAGGTCATACTAGCAAAGGAATTCCCCGTCTCTCCCCTCCTAGTTCTTGTCTCACATCTCAGCCATAGATCATATCCCTAAGCTTTGATACCAACTGTGACGCCCCCAAAATTAGGTATACATCACCCATCTTGAGTCGCCAGATACATGGTACAGAATTTAATTACAACTTAATAATACAACTGTCGTATACAATACGACAAAACATAAACTGTGAGTTTGAATACAAATATTATCTACTAGAGAGTATACAAACTCAAAAGGAGTCATCATTACAATTATTATCATACTATTTCACAGAATAGTGAGGACTACTAATGCATCATCTAGGACCATCACTCTGTTCCCCGACTAGTCCCAGCTACGTTCTCATTTCCTGAAGAGAACAGTAAAAGAAAGGGTAAGCTCAACTAGCCCAGTAAGAAATATTATGACTAAGATAATGCAGAATAATTTATCGTTAGCCTTCAACAGTGTTAAACTTATAAAATAGAATGACTATCAAGTTTAACTGCAGCGGAACAAGTAATCCATTAGAAGAGTCAAGTAGGGAATAAAATCTACTATCTTCTATGATTTAAAAGGTTTTTCATCACTTTTATCGCTGGGACTCAGCTTAATAAATCATCCACATCATCAAATCATCCCTGAACTACAGGCCAAGGATATTCTTTAGTATCACGACCACAATTATCCATGCATTACGGCTAAAGATAATCATATTTTCATCAACGGTCCTGATCATGCCATAAAATAATTCATCTTTGCACTACGGCCAAAGAGAATCCATAGCCATAATCATACCAAAAATTGTCCATCAATGCACTACAGGCCAATGAGGACTTTTTTCACATCATTTGTAACATTATGGTTATGATTATACCGAATAATCCCTGGTCATAATCATACCAAGTCCATCTATGCACTACAGGCCACATATGACTTTCAACATAATATAAACATGAGGATGATGACAATGATATAATAATTCAATAAAACAAGTTCAAAAATTAATTTATCCAGGAACCAATAACGTCCAAATTGTCAACATGATACTGCTTTGTAGAGTAAAATTCAAGAATGCTCGGAAGAATATTTCCATTAAATGATACTTGATGAACCGCAAATATCAAGGATATTCCACTAATTTCATGGAGTATAGAACTCAAAACTTTAACCAACTGAGTATAATAAAGAATGGAATAACAAAAGAAATCACCATGAATGTGGTACTTCGCATAGATAGGTTATTCCAACAGAATAATTATAACGGAACCAGGTCAGGCGAAAATCACGCCGACAGGATGTTCCAACAGAATAATAAAGAATGAAATAACAACAGAAATCACCATGCATGCGGTACTTCGCATAGAAAGGTTATTCCAACAGAATACTAATAAAGACGGAACCAGGTCCGGCGTAAAACGCACAGACAGGATATTCCAACAGAATAATAATAAAGACGGAACCAGGTCCGACGTAAAACGCACAGACAGGATATTCTAACAGAATAATAAAGACGGAATCAGGTTTGGCGTAAAACGCACAGACAGTATATTCCAACAGAATAATAACGAATGAAATAACAAAAGAATTTCACCAAGTATAGGGTAGCCCGCGTATACAGGTTATTCCAACAGAATAATAAAGAATGGAATAACATAAATTCTCTTCATGAATAAGAAAGAAAGAATACCCCTTATGAGTACAACAAATAATATTCCCTACCTTAGAAAGAAGAGTACTGGATATAAAAGTAGTGAAGTAGCAGAACATTTTTCTTCTTTCTCTCTATAGTTTCTCTCTCTAGAGTTTCAGTGCATTCGTAAGAAATAATGAATGAATAAGTTTCTATTTATAGAAAAATAGACTGCATAGTAACTAACTCATGAACGGTCCAGATTGATTTACTTTAATCTGACGGTCCATATTTAAAGCAAAATTTTTTAAATAAAATATAATATATTCTATTTATAATCTAATAAAACGAATAACTTTATAAAAGATTTTACTTTGCAAAACATTATACAGACACTATGCAAACACTATGCATAATAAAATATAATATATTCTATTTATAGAATAACTTTATAAAAGTATTCTGTTTTATATAAAAAGATTTTACTACGAAAAATACTATACAGACACTATGTAACACTATGCATAATAGAATATAATATATTCTATGTATAGAATAACTTTATAAAAGTATTCTGTTTTATTACATTAATAATAACAATAAAACAAAACTGAGTGACTTATCACGTAAGCATCAATAATCAATACCGTGTGCTACTATGCAACCACACGTATTACTGTACTTTTACTACCAAGTAGTTCAACAGTATTAACGGTAAAAATTTCGCCGTTATTTTCATAAAATATTTTTATCGTTTTCTCAATTCGACAATAATTTCGTTGCGGGGTCCACCAATGATTGTGCCTGTAAGACCCCAACTTATTATAAATAAAATCGAATTTCCTCTATTTATTATTGTGAATAATAAGGTGTTAAAATGATATAATATTTTGGTTATGGGTGAAATGTGTAAATTTTACAAAATAAGCAAGTGGTGATAAAATAATCATTGTTGTCGGGGAATATTCGTTTGGTCGTAGAATATTCTTGTTGTCGGGAAATATTCGTACGACGACATAGTCATTAGTGGGCCCCATAACAGAATAATTGTTGAATGAAGAAAACGATAAGTTTGAGTTTTTATAAATAACGGCGTAGTTGTTACCGTTAACACTGTTAGAATACCCGGTGGTTAAAATACAATAATACGTGTGGATGCACAGTATTGATGAATTATTGATCCTTACGTAAGAAGGCACTACTCAATAATTGTTACAGTAATTACTGTTCAATATTTTATTTTATTGATTCAATAATTGTTGCGTTGATATTTTATATTATTGTTGTTTCAATAATTATCACTGCACGGTATTTCTCATTATCAGATCAATAATTCATATTATTTGAATAATATTATTAGATAGCATTATTGGCAATGTGTAGAAAGTTCTATCAAGGAGAGACTTGGTCACCTAGTTGCGCGCCAGTAAGGAGAAATTTTTATTGGAAAGCCCCATCTTTCCTGGGAACGGCCTGGTTGTCATAAATGTGATTCTGTAATATAATTTGTGAATAATTAATTATTGATTCATATGATAAGGAAATATTTATTTTATGTGGATATAAATGATGGATATATTTATTTTTATGTGGATAAAAATGAAGGAGTTAATGCTGAGGTGTTGTATCAGTATTTTGTCGGTGTAGAGGTATTAAAAATCATCCGTTTGTGGATTTTGGATATTTTATATTTGGAATTTGGAAAAACTCAAAGCTACAAAGTTGTAGAGAATTCGATTTCAGGCAGAATGGACATAAAATTCATATTTTTCTGATAAACGGGCTATTTTCTATGAATTGTTGAAGTTTCGTGAAAATAAAATAATTTTTATTAAATTTATGGGGGGGCCCACTTTTGGTTGGTGGAATACACACATGGGCTGCTGAATTCTTCCAACATGGCTGCCCAAAAATTCAAAGCATGCGTAGGAATTGTAATTAATAATAATATATTTTATTATTTTAGTCTCCTATGGCGTTCTAACATTTTCCTATAAATAGAGGGCTAAGTTAGAATTGAAAATCACACCAGAAATAAGTTTTCTTTCTCTCTATATTGTCGAGCGTATTTTAGTGAGTATTTATATACTTTGAGAGTTGTTGTTCGGTACAAGTTTTCTTCGGCTTTCTATCCGATATTCCGATCAAAAGTAGCGTTATTTTGAGGTAAGGGGTGTTATTTTCTTCTTAAATGATATTATTTTCTTCAATATCATTATGCCAAAATATTGGTGAACGTTTTTATCAAATTTGAAACTTTTTGTGTCGGGGTTACTATTCACGTATACGGCACTATTCACCGAAAAATGAAATTTTTCTTCTTTTTGTCCAAGATATCTATTATGGTTACTATCTTTGATTGTATCCATGTTTTGGTCTTTATTTTTGAATTCGACTTCAAAATTAGTTATTATGGAGTATTATTGATCTTGGATAAACTGTTATACGAATCCTTAATATTTGTTCTTTTGCTTCACTGGATTCGTTTTCTTTAAAATATTTTTCGTCATTCTCAGTCCTAAATGATGATATTACTAAATATCTTTGGCCTATAGTGCAAAGATGAATGATTAACTGATGAATATCTTTGGCCTGTAGTGCAAAGATGAACAGGTGTTGAGATGAACATGACCAACTGGTGATACAAATGAATATATTTGGCCTGTAGTGCAATGATGAATATTTGATTAAAGATATATATTGATTGTTGTTACAGGGATAAAATATTGATGATGGACTTTTAAATCTTAGAAGATAGTGGAATTCTTTCTTTACTTGACTCTTCTAATGGATTGTTGTTTCCGCTGCAGTTGTTGATCTAAAACTTGTTGTCTATTATATTTTATCAAATTTTTCCCTGTTGAAGACTAATGATAATTTGTTGTATATTATCTTAGTCATAATATTCTTTACTGGGTTAGTTGAGCTCACCCTTTTCCTTTTTGTTCCATTTTTCTTCTCAGAAGGTGAGAACATAGCAGGATCTAGTCGGGGTATGGAGTGATGGTTCTATAAAAAAATTTTAGCAGTCCTCACCATTCTATAAAATAGTGTTTGAATAATTGTAATGAGGACTTATTTGAGTGTGGATATTGTCTAGAAGATAATATTTGAATTTAAACTCACAGTATGTGTTGTCGTATTTTGCACGACAATTATATTATTGAAGTTGTAGTTTGCTTTATGTACCATGTATTTGGCGACTCAGAATGGGTGTTGTATACCTATTTTGGGGGCGTCACAGTTGGTATCAAAGCTTAGGGATATGGTCTCTGGCAGAGATCGGGGAATAGAACTAGGAGGGGAGAGATGAGTAAATCATTCGCTAGTGTGTCCTATCTAAGCTTTTTTGTTGGTCAGTCATAATATAGGGATATTATGTGATATGTTAATTTGTTTAATTAACCCTTGTTTTATGGCAGTATTTAAGAATGGTTGTTGAGAACGTTAACAATGGAGTGTATGAGACTGTGGAACAACCTCTAGTTACAAACCAAGAGAACGTGCAACAGGAAGGCAATATTCCTCCTGTAAATAATACTACCGAGCAAACGATGAATGATGGAATATTTAGGAGCTTTTTGCAGTTCATGCAAAATCAGACGAGGGAGACTCGTGTACAAAATACGGGTGAAAGTGATACCAACGTGCGGTCTGTCACAGCCAAGCAATTCAAGAAGTTGGGACCACCAAAATTTATTGGAAAGCCGGATCCAATCAAGGCAGAAATGTGGGTCAAGCAAATTACCAAGATATTCGATGTCTTGGGATGCACGGAGGAACAGAAGGTTCCATTCGCCACCTTTATGTTCCGCGGTGAGACAGACTACTGGTGAGAGTCTGTGAAGTTTACCCAGCCTGCTGCACTTAGCATGTCTTGGGAAACATTTCAGAAACTATTCAATGACAAGTACTTTCCTGAAAGTATTCGTCATATGAAGGAGGTGGAGTTTATCAGACTGGAACAAAATAACATGACGGTGTCCCAGTACGAGGTGAAGTTTGCTGAGTTATCGAGGTTTGCACCTCATTTGGTAGAGAATGAGGAACGAATGACAAAGATGTTTCTGAGAGGTCTAAAACCTGAGATTCGTCAATACCTTATCTCTCATAAATTTTCTTTGTATTCAGATGTTGTCAACAGGGCTCAATTATTAGAGCGAGATAGTGAGTACGTTCAATCGAGGGACCACAACCAGGGTCATACCGGTGACAGCAGTCATCAGAGAGATGATAACCAATGAGGAGGGAAAAATACAAACAAAGGCGGTAACCACTCGGGTGGTCATCGTGGCCATGATAATAGGAGAGGTGAGTCAAGTGGAAATTTCAGAAAGATGAGATTCAACAAAGACGGGAAGACATTAGCAGCAGCACCAGCACCAACAACAAATTCTAGGGGAGGAGAACGGCCGCCAGTTAGATGTTACAAATGCGGGAAAGAGGGACATATCAGCCCAAACTGCCCACAACAATCCAAGGTATGTTACAATTGTGGAAAGGAAGGACATATCGCTCGAGATTGTACTATAGCGAAACCAAGTTTAGCAGGGATGGTGATTCCAAGGGCTGTCCCGGATAAGTTGAAATAAGCGGTTCCTGAAAAAGCGTTTGTCGTGACTGGCCAAAACGTGAGGAACCCGAACGAGGTGATCACGGGTAAGCTAATCTTGAACTCTTGCAAAGTTTATACCTTACTAGATACCGGTTCTACCCATTCTTTTATCTCTCCTGCTTGTGCTCAACGTTTAAACTTGACTCCAGAGAAATTGAACTTGGACTTATCTGTTGAAACTCCGTTGGGTGAAACCTTCGTTACATCTACAGTTTATAAATCTTGCATGATCCAAGTTGGCACTATCACATTACCTGTTGATCTTATCTCTTTAAAGATACTTGCTTTTGATGTGATTTTAGGAATTGATTGGTTAACCACTCATCATGCTAAAATTGATTATTTTCGTAAGGTTGTTAGTTTTCATATTCCTAGCCAACCTGTCATACGAATTCAAACTACTAAACCACTAAAATCAGTCACTGTCATATCAACCTACAAAGCTATTCGTTTATTGAAAAACGGATGTCAAGCTTTCTTAGCCCGTGTTATGGATTTGAACAAAGACAAGTCAGATTTGAATAATATTTCTGTTGTTAGAGAATTTCCTGATGTATTTCCTGAAGAGCTTCCCGGTCTACCCCCAGAACGTGATGTTGAATTCTTTACTGACCTTGAACCAGGTACAAAACCTATTTCTAAAACCCCATATCGAATGGCCCAACTTATTATAAATAAAATCGAATTTCCTCTATTTATTATTGTGAATAATAAGGTGTTAAAATGATATAATATTTTGATTATGGGTGAAATGTGCAAATTTTGCAAAATAAGCAAGTTGTGATAAAATAATCATTGTTATCGGGGAATATTCGTTTGGTCGTGGAATATTCTTATTGTCGGGGAATATTAAAACGACGGCACAGTCATTAGTGGGCCCCATAACAGAATAACTGTCGGATGAAAAAAACGACAAGTTTGAGTTTTTATAAATAACGGCGTAGTTGTTACCGTTAACACTATTGGAATACCCGGTGGTTAAAATACAGTAATACGCGTGGATGCACAGTATTGATGAATTATTGATCCTTACGTAAGAAGGCACTACTCAATAATTGTTACAGTACTTATTGTTCAATATTTTATTTTATTAATTCAATAATTGTTGCGTTGATATTTTATATTATTGTTGTTTCAATAATTATCACTGCATAGTATTTTCCATTATCAGATCAATAATTCATATTATTTGAATAATATTATTAGATAGCATTATTGGTAATGTCTAGAAAGTTCTGTCAATGAGAGGTTTGGTCACCTAATTGCGCGTCAATAAGGAGAAATTCCTATTGGAAAGCCCCCTCTTTCCTGGGAACGGCCTGGTTGTCATAAATGTGATTCTGTAATATTATTTGCGAATAATTAATTATTGCTTCATATGATAAGGAAATATTTATTTTATGTGAATATAAATGATGGATATATTTATTTTTATGTGGATAAAAATGAAGGAGTTAATGCTGAGGTGTTGTATCAGTATTTTGTCGGTGTAGAGGTATTAAAAATCATCCGTTTGTGGATTTCGGATATTTTATATTTGGAATTTGGAAAAACTCAAAGCTACAAAGTTGTAGAGAATTCGATTTCAGGCAGAATGGACATAAAATTCGTATTTTTCTGATAAACGGGCTATTTTCTATGAATTGTTGAAGTTTCGTAAAAATAAAATAATTTTTATTAAATTTATGGGGGGACCCACTTTTGGTTGGTGGAATACACACATGGGCTGCTGAATTCTTCCAACATGGCTGCCCAAAAATTCAAAGCATGCGTAGGAATTGTAATTAATAATAATATATTTTATTATTTTAGTCTCCTATGACTTTCTAACATTTTTCTATAAATAGAGGGCTAAGTTAGAATTGAAAATCACACCAGAAACAAGCTTTCTTTCTCTCTATATTGTCGAGCGTATTTTAGTGAGTATTTATATACTTTGAGAGTTGCTGTTCGTTATTTTGATGTAAGGGATGTTATTTTCTTCTTAAATGATATTATTTTCTTCAATATCATTATGCCGAAATATTGGTGAACGTTTTTATCAAATTTAAAACTTTTTGTGTTGGGGTTACTATTCACGTATACGGCACTATTCACCGAAAAATGAAATTTTCTTCTTTTTGTCTAAGATGTCTATTATGGTTACTATCTTTGATTGTATCCATGTTTTGGTCTTTATTTTTGAATTCGGCTTCAAAA
The DNA here is from genome assembly GCA_016801055.1 of Panax notoginseng. Lineage (NCBI taxonomy): Eukaryota > Viridiplantae > Streptophyta > Magnoliopsida > Apiales > Araliaceae > Panax > Panax notoginseng. The sequence continues at coordinate 96,345,892 of CM029021.1, read as the reverse complement.
TTAGTTATTATGGAGTATTATTGATCTTGGATAAACTGTTATACGAATCCTTAATAATTGTTCTTTTGCTTCACTGGATTTGTTTTCTTTAAAATATTTTTCATCATCCTCAGTCCTAAATGATGATAGTACTGAATATCTTTGGCCTGTAGTGTGACACCCCCAAATCCCGGTACTTCAATTCCACGAGATTTGGTGTTCACTGTACAAATATCATCTATCTATCTACCCATAATAAATGTAAACCATGCAATAGATAGAATTAAAAACTTCTCCTTAAAAGGATTACAACATACGAATAATAAATACAATCCCAGGTTAACTAACCTTAAAATATCTGTGTGGAATTCTAAACAATTAAGTCTTAAACATCAATCATAAACCAAGTCTTAACATAAATACATCATCAATTTAAAAATAACAAGTCTTCATCACTTGCTAACTTTGTCCTTGCCCTTACTAGTGGAAGGTTCATCACTTCTTTCATTCTTAACTGCAATGTTATTATTAAGCAAGAGTGAGCACTATTGCCCACAAGTATAATAATGAAACAACAGTATAATAACATGCGAATAATCAAAGACATCTGAATAAAGCTCAACTTTTGAATCAAGAATAAATAACAAGAATCAAAAGAATACTGAGGGTCATAAGACCTTGAACTATGTCCTAGGTTAGCAAGGGTTATACTTGAAACCTTTAACAGTCATAAGACTATGGACCTTCTTCTCGTACTTAGGGGGATCAGCCTTAGTACCATACTGTGCACAATATCTTAACGCTAACGCATAAGGAAATCCCTTTACAGGGTTGTTCATCTCAGTTTGACATTCGAGTCCGCACCAAAGGAAGTTTGGTTTGGATAATTCAATAAGGGTTCTGAAATTTAGAACGTTCGTCAACTAAGGACTAGTTGAGTCAATAAGGTTCACTAGTCTAATAAGGTTCAACAATAATTGATATTCGATTTGAATAATAATCTCAAAAGTATACAATAGGACAATTATTGTATAATTGAATCATGCTTTGAAAAATAATAAATCTTTAATACAACATTTGAACTTGAATAAAAGAAATGATAATTTATTCAAGGTAAATAACAAACTTGAACAATAATGACAAGTAAGGTTAGGAACTTGCTCAAATTTAAGAGTTTAAGTTTAAGAAACTTGCTCGATTTAAAAGTAGAGTTAAGAAACTTGCCTCGCTTGTAGATTACACTTTAACTAACTCGTTCTTTGAATTAAAATCCTACATACCATTCACATACACAATACCAGTTAATTATAACTTAACTAATCATTATAAACTCTTTCTCTTTGTCTACTTTAATTATTGACTAAACTTAGTCAAATTATCACTTTGTCACATAATTTGTACTTCATGAATTATCAAACTAATTATGTATTTAATAATTCAACTCACATGTAATTATGTTATTTACATAATAAACATCTATTTTAATATCTCATAATGCCTCTAACATGTTTACATGTTCAATACATTAAGTTACTAACATATTGCTAGACTTAACATTTTAAAAAAAAATAACATTTTCTGAAGTTTCTGGGGAGTGGCGCTGCGGCCTGGTACTTGGCGCTGCGGCGCGAGAAATGAACTGGTAGTCGGTGTTGCGGCGCGGCGTACCAGACACAGAAATGGCAGTTCGCGAAAAATCGCAGAACATGCCAATTTCTCCCAATTTCTTATTTTCTACTCAAAATTAGACATACCCACATGCTATAATTCATATATAATCACTACCCAACCTCTGAAGAGTGATTTTTACCCATCTAAACACTTAATAACAGATTTAAATCATGTAAAATTGGAATGTTCTTGATGTTCTTGAAGTTTAGAAAACTTTACATGAAAATTGTCCATACGGATTCGTTATAACACCGAATCCGTTCATTTAAACTCCGGTCTCTCCGTATTGACATGCTCAATAATATAAGGGTGTAAAATTTATGAAAACATTTATGTTTGACATACTAAAATCACGTATAAGGCCTTAAGGCCATAAACCATACTCTGTAATTTTGTAAAACATATATACGACATGTTTTCATGACACTGATGATATGGTTTGTGAAATATATATAATTAAACATGATTTGATAAGTCATAATACACATACAACCCATAATCATTACTTCTAAACCAATTACAGAGGTTAAAAATCAAAAACTATTAAAGCCATTTTCATGAAAACTAAAATACGTAAAGTAGAAATTTGTTTGGAGAAAATTACCCAGAGTATAGATAAGGAGATGATCAATGAAATCTTTTCACAAGTACCTGTTGATTAAACACTTACAAATCTATAAATCTCACAATTTTTTTCTCTGACTCTCAAATGCTCTCCTTCTACTTTTCAGACTTAGACAAATAAATGAATGAGAAGAAGACGTATTGTGAAAAAGAGAATACTGATGCGCATTATGGTCAGTTGCCCAACATGGGTTAACTGGCCATAACTCCCTCTAAGGCCATGTTTGGCTAGCAACTAAAATTCAAAACTCTTTATTTAAATAAAATATTTTATCATATAGTTTAATAAATGTCACACTCCTTATAAAATAACTCCAATATTTTATTTAATTTATTATAAATAAAATATAATATTTTCTCATAAATTCACATAGTCACATAATTAATTTACTCATTAATAAATAATTTTAATTTATTAAATCTCTAATTAATAATTACATTAATTAAATAACATAAAGCTTAATTAAATATTTCATTTAATTCAATAAGCTCACATAATCACATACTTGAATAATAAAAATTCTCTACATTAATTTAATAAGTGTAACACATATAATTAAATTAATCTACCACAATTGCATCAATTAATATCTAATAATTAAATCGTCAAAAAATATTTTTTTAATACAATAAATATTAAAATAATTTACAAAATTCTCGTTCGTCAAATGTAGTGCAAAGATGAATGATTAACTGATGAATATCTTTGGCCCGTAGTGCAAAGATAAACAGGTGTTGAGATGAACATGACCAACTGGTGATACAAATGAATATCTTTGGCCTGTAGTGCAAAGATGAATATTTGATTAAAGATATTTATTGATTGTTGTTACAGGGATAAAATATTGATGATGGGTTTTTAAATCTTAGAAGATAGTGGAATTCTTTCTCTACTTGACTCTTCTAATGGATTGTTGTTTCAGCTGCAGTTGTTGATCTAAAACTTGTTGTCTATTATATTTTATCAGATTTTTTCCTGTTAAAGACTAATGATAATTTGTTGTATATTATCTTAGTCATAATATTATTTACTGGGTTAGTTGAGCTCACCCTTTTCCTTTTTGTTCTATTTTTCTTCTCAGGAGGTGAGAACATAGCAGGATCTAGTCGGGATATGGAGTGATGGTTCTAGAAATATGTTTTAGTAGTCCTCACTATTCTGTAAAATAGTATTTGAATAATTGTAATGAGGACTTATTTGAGTGTGGATATTGTCTAAAAGACAATATTTGTATTTAAACTCACAGTATGTGTTATCGTATTTTGCACGACAATTGTATTATTGAAGTTGTAGTTTGCTTTATGTACCATGTATTTGGCGACTCAGAATGGGTGTTATATACCTATTTTGGGGGCGTCACAGTGTCATTACACGAATATTCTCTGATAAAATAAATATTCCCCGACCAATCGAATATAATATGACAACTTACATACTTTGCAAAATTTATAAATACTACCCACAACTATAACATTATATCAAATCCACACCATAATATTCAAAAATATATTTCGAGAAAATTAAATCTTTATTCATAAAATCTGGGGTCTCACAAAAATGATTTAAGTGTTATAAAAATATTTTAAGTTATAAAATATAACTTTTGATATTTTGTCATCAAAATATTAATATTTTAATATTAATAGCATTTATCAGATAATGAATTTAATTGTTTAAAAATCATATGAAGGTGATTGTAAAGTATTAAAAATACTTTGTGATATTATAAATATATTATAATATTATAACATGTATTTCATTAATATTTGATAATAAATAGATATTAATGATAATAGAATATTGTGATATTTATATTATATAAATACGTTTTTAATGATTGAAAATTCTCGATAAATGATAATAATTATTTAAAAATTATTATGAGACTTGGATATTAAAATTATTATGAGACATGGATATTAAAATTATTTTGACTGATATTAAAATTATCTAAGATAATTGTTAATTGTTAGGAAGAGTTTAATTGAACTTAAACTCGACGATTATCCGACTAGACCGTCGGGATGTTAGAATTATACCGAACTCGATTCAGACTATAAAAGTTTGACTTGAGGTTAGATCTTATGTGTGTTATAGACTGATAGGATTATGTGATAAATGTATGTAAGTTATTTTAAATATTGTGATGATATTATTCTAATCTGTAGATCGATATTATTTATATTAGGTTTTCAGACAAAGCTAGATAATTTGCGTAACGGTAATCAATATTTCAGGCAAGTTTTTCTTAACTCGACCTCGAGTTGTTTCATTCAGATATACTTGTGGTTAATCATTACCGATTTCCATGTCCATGAATTATTTATTCGCACTCTTTGCCTAATGCATGTATTCATCAGGTATGAAAGGCTGATCACCTTCATTACCATTCGGTTCAGATATAATTGTTATGTTCATGTTCAATGTTCATTAAGCTATGAAATTTTGTTCATGCTAGTTCTCAATTATATTGTAGAACTGTAGCTAGATTTTATTTAATTCCTTCTATCATGATATATCTTTAATTTATTGAACATAAAGTTGTTGGGAAAACTTATTGCTCACCCTTGCTATATCATGATTTAACATTGCAGATTAAGACGAATACGTCAAATATAGGAAAGGACAGGACCAAGTTCAGCTTGGGATTATATGTGCAACTAAATTATAATAGTATAGTATGATAATAATGTTGTATGTTAGAAAGGTTATGAATTGTGTTTATTTGAAGGTTACTCGACCTTGGGGAAGTATTGTGTAAATTTATTGTATAAACAATTTATGTTTATATCTTCCGCAAATAGTAATAGTTATAGAATTAGCATACCAAGATCCGTGGTGATTTGGGACCCGGATTTGGGGATGCTACAGATGTTATGGATATGGAATTTAACAACCCAAATCACTAAATGACATCTTCTAACATAACTTTAAGCATCTAAACACAACACATAACATGGATCACATAGATTTTTAAGATTAGGGTTTATACCACTTTGATGCTCCATTTTTTTATTTTGATCTTGATGATCTGATCTTGTTAAGCTAAGAGGTTATCTTGGCTTTGTATCTCACTCTCTCTCACTCCCCATTTTAAAATTTTAAGAGAGAGAAAGTCTTGGAGAAAAATGAAAAGTAAAGTAACTTTTCTTACTTTAAATCTCTTAAGTTAGATTCAATGTATGTAATGTTGCAAGGTGGCACAAAAATCAGATTTGAGATAGATTTGAGTACATGGGATAAACATTAGAGTGATGACTCACCAAGATTGCAAAATCTTTTACTTAAAGTTTAAGAAAAGGGCATTTTGGTCATTTCGTATTTCATTTTAAAGGTATACTTGTCATTTACCCTAATCCTTAGAGTTTAGGATTTAACCATTAGGGTTTAGGATTTATTCCTTAGGGTTTAGGGTTTAACCCTTAGATTTTTAAATTTTAATTTCTAAGATTTTCGAATTTCGGTTTTCAAAATAGAAAATTAATATTTCTAAATTATAATTAGGATTTCCTAATTATATTAAAATGTACTAATCATTATTTAAGCATGCTAATTAGGATTAACATTTCTTAATTAAAATTGTTAATTTAGCAATTAAGTTTCAAAATTATGAATTAGGGTTTTCAACTGAACAATTAGTCTCTTTATATACACGGGTAATTATGTTTTTTTCTTTTTAACTTAAAACATGTTCTATTTTTTTAGTAAAAAAAACTCGCTCTCATAACATAAAATAAGAGTCCCCCACTAATTGAATGTATAATTGGACTCAGTTTTGAATAGCAAATATATACATTCAATCTCATGTTTTGATATAAATATTAATCCTTACAAATTACTAACAGCTGGGCTTGTGGTGCTTGGGTGGTCATATGACCAGTGTTCCAATTAAGAGGTTGCAAGTTCAAATCTGAGGAGAGGTAGTTTTTTGGGAAAAATTTAGCAGACGCCACGTTAGTAGCTAACGCATGTCGAATTACAATATAAAATACCACGTCATATAAATATATATATATATATATATATATATATATATATATATATATATATATATGAACAAATATTCATATAAATATTTATAAATTTATCTCTAAATATTCATATAATTTATCTTTAAAATTTATAAACCAATATTTATTTATAAATTTATAAATATTTCATCTAAAATTTATAAAATTTAGATATGAATATTTTTTATAAATATTTATATGAATATTTAGAGATAAATTTATAAATATTTATATGAATATTTGTTTATATATATATATATATATATATATATATATATATATATATATATATATATATATATATATATATATATATATCATAGTTACTTTATATATATTTAGTTTAATGTTGAGATCTGTTTAGTAGTAACTATTATTATTATTAACCATTATATTAAGTACTATTCAATAAAGTTTTATTATTATTATTATTATTATTATTATTATTATTATTTTATTATTATTATTATTATTATTATTATTATTATTATTATTATTATTATTATTATTATTATTATTATTATTATTATTATTATTATTATTATTATTATTATTATTACTTTTATTGTTATTATTATTATTATTATTATTATTATTATTATTATTATTATTATTATTAGTATTATTATTATTATTCTCTTAATTTAAGGCAACATGTATATAGTCGTTGCAAAAGTTGTATAAAATATGAAACGAAAAAAAAATTATTGCCAATGAATGTGGTCCATATTAGGCAACGAAATATAGCAACCAAAAAACTTTTGTTGCCCACGATGAGGAGAAATCAAGTGGTTATAAATTTTGCAACGAATTTCTAACGAATTTTGTTTCCAAATTTTGCAACTACTTATGAATTTCGTTGCAAAAAGTGAAAGCCTAGCACAATCTGCAACGAAGGACAAGTTTCGTTGCTAAACATACACTTTTAGCAACGACTTATAAAGTCGTTGCCTGAAAAATTATTGTTAAATGCCCATTTTTAGCAACAAAAAAACTTTTGTTGCCCACGATAACGGGAAATTAAGTGGCCGAAAATTTTGCAACGAATTTCTAACGAAATTTTTTCCCGCCAATGAATTAGCAACGAAATTTTGCAACGCCTTCTGAATTTCGTTGCAAAAAGTGAAAGCCTGACACAATCTACAACGAAGGACAAATTTGGTTTTTAAACATATACTGTTAGCAACGACTTATAAAGTCGTTGCCCGAAAAATCGTTGTTAAAAGCACATTTTTTTGTAGTGAAGTAACTTTTCTTACTTTAAATCTCCTATGTTAGAGTCAATGTATGTAATGTTGCAAGGTGGCACAAAAATCAGATTTGGGATAGATTTGAGCACATGGGATAAACATTAGAGTGATGACTCACCAAGATTGCAAAATATTTTACTTAAAGTTTAAGAAAAGGGCATTTTGGTCATTTTGTATTTCATTTTAAAGGCATACTTGTCATTTACCCTAACCCTTAGGGTTTAGGGTTTAACCCTTAGATTTTTAAATTTTAATTTCTAAGATTTTCGAATTTCAGTTTTCAAAATAGAAAATTAATATTTCTAAATTATAATTAGGATTTCATAATTATATTAAAATGTACTAATCATTATTTAAGCATGCTAATTAGGATTAATATTTCTTAATTAAAATTGCTAATTTAGCAATTAAGTTTCAAAATTATGAATTAGGGTTTTCAGATGAACAATTAGGGTTTTCTAATAATCAATTAGGGTTATTCCTAATTAAACATATAATCAATAACATGAAAACCTTTATACTTATCTTCAAGTTCCCAAATTAGGGTTTCATTATCCAAATTAGGGTTTCGAATTCCCAGAACTGAAATTAGGGTTTTCAGAACTGGTTTTAGGGTTTCTTATAAATCGTAAGAATTTTTTAATTAAACGTTGATGTTTCTTAATATCATATTAGGGTTTTCCACTGATATAGATTATCTGGTCAACCCTTGACCCTTAACCACATACTATACACATATAATACCATATACACATAACATATTCGCGTACACCCTTAATCCTGAATAATTCACCATAAAAATTTTAAATTCACAAAATTCCTTCTCGAAAATCAAAAATCCATTCACTTATTTTCTGTCTAGGTTTATTATTTAACCTTAATTCAATATTTTAATATTTTATAAATATCTAAATTCTCAGGTTGTCACAGCTTGAGAAGGCGATTATTGCTGAGGGTGGAGGCGAGGCTGTGACGAAGTACAATCAGGAAAAAAAAAGAAGAAGAATGAGAGTGAAGGTAAGAATGGTGGTAGTAGTGGTGGGAATAATAATAATAATAATAACCTAAAGAGGAAGTGGAATGCGAGTGTTGGTGCTGGAAGCCAACAGAGTAGCCAGCAGAAAAGGAAGTTTGAAGCATATGCTACATGCAGGAAGAATCACACTGGCATGTGCTTAAGGGGTAAGCGAGTATGCTTCAACTATGGCCAAGAGGGTCACATTGCTCCAAATTGCCATCAACCAAAGAAGAATGCTTGCTACATGTGTGGATCAAAGGATCATCTTGCTCGCGAGTGCCCTAAGAAGAAAGCTGTAGAGACAAATGGAAGCAAGGGAGGCGGCAGTGGAGGTACATTGGCTATTACTGGACCAACATCATCGAACAGACCCACAGCCAGAACCTTCAACATGACTATACAGGATGATGTGCAATCAAAAGTTGTTGTGTCAGGTATTATCCCAATCAATGATATAGATGCTTTTGTATTATTTGATTCGGGTGCCACTTGTTCATTTATATTTGATGAATTTGCTAAGAGGTTAGGATTGCCTAGTGAAGAGTTGAATTTCCCTTTAAACATAGAAATTACGAATAGGGTGGCAATTCCTGTTAAGTTTGTATACAAGAATTATAGGGTGAATATTAAGGGAAATGTTATGATAGTAGATTTAATCGCGATTAAACTTGGAGAGTTTGATGTTATATTGGGAATGGATTGGCTATTTAATTATGGAGAAATAATTGATTGTCAAAAGAAATGTGTAAACCTTATGACTCCGTCAAAGGTAGTCTTCTACGGTAGCAAATTGCCTAGAAAAGCAAGATGTCTGACGATTATGCAGGCTAAGAAGTTGTTAAGTCAAGGCTGTGTAGGATATTTAGCTTACATAGTCGATACTCAGAAGAAAGGTGTGACACCGGAAGAGATACATGTTGTTAGGGATTTTTCAGACATATTTCCAGAGGATTTTTGTGGACTCCAACCTGACAGAGAGATCGAGTTCGTTATCGATTTAGCACCAGGGGCTGCTCCGATATCGAAGAGCCAGTACAGGATGGCTCCGGTAGAGATGATGGAACTGATGTTACAACTGCAAGAGCTGCTGGACAAGAAATACATTCAGCCGAGTGTGTCACCGTGGGGAGCACCGATATTATTCGTGAAGAAGAAGGATGGGTCAATGCGTCTTTGCATTGACTATAGGGAATTAAACAAAGTAACTATTAAGAACAAATATATGTTGCCAAGAATAGATGACTTATTTGATCAATTGAAAGGAGCCAAGTACTTCTCTAAGATAGATTTAAGAAGTGGATATCATCAATTAAAAGTAAGGAAGGAGGATGTACCTAAGACATCATTCAGAACTCGGTATGGACACTATGAGTTTCTGGTAATGTCTTTTGGATTAACTAATGCCCCTACAACATTCATGGATTTGATGAGCAGGGTGTTTAAACCATTCTTAGATAAGTTTGTGGTGGTATTCATCAATGATATCCTGGTGTACTCCAAATCTCAAGAAGAACACGTGGAACATTTACGTTTGACGTTGGAGACGCTAAGAAAGGAAAATTTGTATGCGAAATTCTCTAAATGTGAATTTTGGCTAGAAAGTGTACAATTTCTTGGGCATATGATTTACAAAGATAGGATTTCAGTGGATCCGTCGAAGGTGGAAGCTGTAATAAATTAGGAACAACCAAGGACTCCATCAGAGGTGAGAAGTTTCCTGGGATTGGCAGGCTATGACAGACGGTTTATTCGAGACTTTCCTAAGATTTCCACTCCGTTAACGAATCTGACAAAGAAATCTGTAAAATTTGCTTTGACGGAAAAGTGCGAAGAGAGTTTTCAAGACTTGAAGAAGAAGCTTAGCATGGAACCTGTGTTATCATTTCCAGATAATACAAGAAACTTTTTGGTGTATAGTGATGCATCACATAAAGGACTAGGTTGTGTGCTTATGCAAAACGACAAAGTCATTGTGTATGCATCAAGGCAACTGAAGGACTATAAGAAAGGATACCCGACTCATGATTTAGAGTTATCTGCGGTAGTATTTGCTCTGAAGATATGGAGACACTATCTCTATGGGGAGAAATGTGAGATATACACAGACCATAAAAGTCTAAAATATATTTTCACACAGAAGGATCTAAACATGTGTCAAAGGAGATGGTTAGAATTGATAAAAGATTATGATTGTGAGATCTTTTATCATCCGGGTAAAGCAAATGTGGTTGCCGATGCCTTGAGTAGAAAGGGTCGGGAGAAGTTGATGTTGATAACTACCTAGGAGAAGCTTATTTCAGCAAATAGCAAGACTAGTGCTGGAAATCAAACTTCCGGAAGAATCAAACGAAAGATTGTTCCAGATGGAAGCTAGTCAAACTTTAGTGGACAAAGTGAAGAATGCTCAACTATAAGATGAGGAATGTGGGAAAATTAAAGAAAGAGTGGTTGAGGGTAGTGAAGTGAAATACAAGATCGATACCGAAGGACTACTAAGGTTCGAGGGAAGAATTTGGGTTCCAGTAGTACCGGATATTAAAGACGAAATCTTGACTGAAGCTCATAACTCAAGATATTCAATTCATCCAGAAAGTACAAAGATGTATCAAGATTTACGACGACATTATTGGTGACCGAATATAAAAAGAGATGTTGCAGAATGTGTCACAAAATGCTTGACATGTCAAAGTGTCAAGGCCAAGCATCAGAGACCAAGCAGATTACTTCAACCATTAGAAATACCGGAATGGAAGTGCGAGCATATCACAATGGATTTTGTGGTAGGTCTTCCAACTACTCAGAAAGGATACGATGCGATTTGGGTGATAGTGGATATACTGACGAAATCAACACACTTTTTACCAATAAAGATTAAATTCAATCTTGATCAGTTGGAAAAGTTGAATGTCAAGGAGATCGTTTCGAGACATGGAGTTCCAGTGTCAATTGTGTCAGACAGAGATCCGAGATTCATGTTAAACTTATGGAGGAGACTACAAGAATACATGGGAACACAATTGAGAATAAGTACGGCGTACCATCCTCAAACAGACGACCAAAGAGAACGAACAATCTAGACGTTGGAAGATATGCTCAGAGCATGCATCATGGATTTCAAAGGGAATTGGGATGATCATTTACCACTGGCAGAATTCGCCTACAACAACAGTTACCATGCAAGCATTGACATGCTGCCTTATGAAGCATTGTACGACAGGAAGAGCATAACTTCATTGTGTTGGGATGAAGTTGGTGAATGTCAACTGTTAGGATCAGAACTGGTACAGCAGACCGCAGAGGCTGTCAAACTCATCAGGATAAGATTGGTAGTTGCTCAAGATAGACAGAAGAAGTATGCTGATCAACACAGACAAGATCGCGAGTTCGACGTAAGAAATTTTGTTTTCCTAAACGTTTCTCATAGGAAGGGGAAAATCCGTTTTGGTAAAAAGGGAAAGCTAAGCCTGAGGTTTATTGGACCATTTGAGGTGCTGCGAAGAGTATATGAAGTTGCTTACGAGGTAGCTCTACCTCCAGAGTTGGAACATGTTCACAATGTCATTCATGTATCGGTGCTAAGACTATATAAACTCGATTACAAGCATGTGATCGAGTATGAACTGTTACAGTTCGATAAGGACTTGTCTTATGAGGAAATTCCTATCCAGATAGTTGACAGGAAAGAACAAGTGCTCAGGAATAAAGTGATACCTTTCGTGAAGGTGATATGGAGGAACCATAATGCCGAAGAAGCTACATGGGAACTCGAAGACAAAATGATGAAGAACTATCCTGAGTTATTTGTTTAATCCGTGTCTTCGATTCTGGGGACAAAATCTTTATAAGGAGGGAAGAATGTGACGAATGAGTTGTTTGAGTTATGATTCTAGGGACAAAATCCTTGTATGGAGGGAAAGATGTAACAATCCAAAATTTTAATTATAATTTCAAATATTTATTGAAGTAAATAAATATTTTAACTGATGTGTTATTGTTGAATAAATATTTGTTTAATTTAATTTAATTTGATTATTTATTTGTTAAATAAATAATTTATGAGTTGGGGGAATTAACTTAATTAAGGTAATATGTTAATTAAGTTGATAGTTGGTAATTTGCTATTTTGGGAGTTAATTTAAATAAAAGAGCGATGAAATAATTATTACGAGATAATATTCTAATTTAATGTAATGATTAAATTAGAGAGTTGATAAGGATTAAACGAAGTGTTATAATGTTGTTTTAATTTAATTTAATAATGAAACTAATGTACTGATAAGTGGGTTTTAAACCTACTTATTGGACATCAATTCACGCAAATTATGCTCATCTCAAGTACATTTTAGTGTGTTTTTAGTTGCATTTCATAATATTTTGTGTTGCATGTACTAAGAACTCCTTTGGTGCAAAAGTGCAGGAAACGGCATGAGTTGGGCATTAGTAGATGGCATGTGATAAATGACGGCACAACATGAGGATCAGTGGACAAACGAAGCTAAGAAGTGGTGAACAATAGAGCAAAAGTTGCATGTCAAAGCATCAGTAGAAGCCTGGCAAGGAAGAAGCAGTAGCAGAACCTGAGGTTACACAGTTCAGAAGTTGTGCGGCCAACAAAGCTTCAACACGCGTGCCTGAGCCATTACTCGGACTGCACTGACTTTGCATTCGCGCACCCGCGCGAGAATTACACAGGGACCGGGCGCGGCCGCGCGCGCTGTTAACTGAGGCTGCTGACTTTATTTTAATTTTTAAAATTCAAGTGTTTGAGTTGGTATGAACGATTATGGTTGGCACCAGACGTGATTATCTTTAGTTTTTACGTACTTTTCATAAGAGAGAATTAGGGTTTACACTTGGAGAGAATTCCAACGTGAAACCAAGCATAGATTTCTTATTTTTCTATTTCTTCTTTGGAATTCAGTCATTGTGGATGTTTTACTTTTATGTTGCTGCATATTATTGAGGATTTGAACGTTACGTTGGGATTGTAATCAGCAATTGGGTTTGATCAATTCTATCTACTCTCTTTCAATTGCTTATTTATTTTCCATGCGTTGCTTTGATCCCATAATGGCTTTTGGTTCAGTCATGAACTAGACTCCATTATGGGATTCTAACGGAGTTTAATACATAGTCTAACTTATGGCCTGATTGCTGGACTGTTTTGGGTATTATAAGGAATTTCTATCATGGTTGATTTTGCATGAATGAATGATTGATCACCATTCGTTTTATGTGCTTATATGGAATTGAAAAATAACATGCGAGTATGGTTGTAATCATGATAGCATACGTATATGGGGATGTTTTGCTTAGCTTTGTATTTCGTGAATCAGATAGACATATACTGTGTCACCGTATGAGTTAAATAAAGGCTTATGCTTAAATTCAATATTGCTGCAATGTCACATAAAAATATAGTGCGATTGGTTTTATTGATGATTATATGGTGTATATTGCATGTGGATGTTATGTAAGTAGGTCATAATACATTGAAAAATGGTTATGTCTACATTAGTGCTCTTGGCTACTTTTCTGTGATACGTGAACAATCTTGCATGATGGTTTTAATTAGATGAACTGTTAAATGAAGTTAGGATCCCATTATCTCCAGATTTGATTTATTACATTATTATTCTTATTTTAGTTATTATTTGCATTTAGAGTAATTCACAATTATAAGCATTAGTTTAAGCATATAAAAATAGTGATTTAGTTGATGCATAATAGTTTAATTTAGACAACTTTCTCCGTGGATCGATACTCGACTTACTCTGTATTTCTTGTTGACATATGTATGCTTGAATGAGTTAGAGCTCTTTTGTTAGAACTAAAAAAGAGGCAACAAGTTTTTGGCGCCGTTGCCGGGGAAAGGCGTATAAATTTAAATAGTTATCATCAGTTCTAAGCTATATTGTATGACTTAGACAAATTTAATCTTATCTCATTTCTATTTTTATTTTTGTTTTTGTTTCAAGAACTTGTATAAATTTTTATGCGCACGCGGTCATCCAATCCCGACTTAACACCTGCTCAGGATAACATAAACGGGAGAGGTTGGAAAGCGAGAGTTCGTAGAAATTTACAAGCACAGTTAGAGGGTACTACATCTGATATGGCAAACGAGGGACAAGGAGAAGAGAAAAGAGAGGAGCATAGGGCTCTAAGAGAATATTCCATGCCTAATATTAATGGATTACAGTCTAGCATAGTCAGACCAGTGATAGCAGCTAATACATTCGAGATAAAAATGGGCACTATTCAGATGGTGCAAAATTCGGTACAGTTTGGGGGTGCCGCTACAGATGATCCGAATGAACACCTGTTGAGTTTTATTGAGATATGTGACACGTTCAGATATAACGGGGTGACGGAGGATGCTATCAGACTTAGGTTGTTTCCGTTCTAATTGAGGGATAAAGCAAGAAGTTGGCTTCATTCTTTGCCTGCAGGATCTATAACTACATGGGAGGACCTAGCACAGAAGTTCTTAGCCAAGTTTTTCCCAATGGCTAAGACTGCAAAAATGAGGACAACAATCTCTTAGTTCGAGATACATTATGGTGAATCTTTATATGAGTCCTGGGAGAGATACAAAGAGATGCTATGAAAGTGTCTGCACCATGGTACGCCAAATTGGATGGTGATCAACACATTCTATAATGGATTGGGATGGCAGTCTAGGTCGATTATAGATGCAGCTGCAGGAGGAGCATTATGGGCAAAGAGTTATGAGGAGGCCT
Organism: Panax notoginseng; assembly: GCA_016801055.1. Classification (NCBI taxonomy): domain Eukaryota; kingdom Viridiplantae; phylum Streptophyta; class Magnoliopsida; order Apiales; family Araliaceae; genus Panax; species Panax notoginseng. The sequence goes on along the minus strand of CM029021.1, from coordinate 96,330,596 downwards.
ATAACCTCATCGAAACAATGGCAGCAAATGATTTTCAGAACCCTACATCTCGGATGCCACAGCCCAAGGTTGCAGGTTTGTTGGAAGTGGATGTTATTACTCAGTTATCGGCACATATGGCAGCTATGACAAAGAAAATAGATACATTGATAGAGGGCAAAGCGAAACTAGTTGCCTTCATATGTGAGATTTGTGCAGGGTCACACTCAACATATCAATGTGCTATCAGCTCAGAGTCGGTGCAGTATGTGAGCAATTATAGGAAAGACCAAGGTCAGTTTCAGAACACGTACAACTCCAACAACTGCAATCATCCTAACTTCAGTTGGCCGAACAATCAAGGAAATCATCAGAATCATTTTCAGCCGAATAATCAGTTTCAGTCACAACCAGCGCAGCCACAGTTTACACCAAGACCACCTTTTCCCCCAGGATTTTCTCAACAACAACAACATCACACTCTAGCTGCACCTCAGCAAGAAAAGAAATCAGAAATGGAGGAGATGATGATGAAGTACATGGCGAATACAGAGGTTATGATCAAAAGCCAAGAAGTGACTATTAAAAATCTGGAAACTAAAATGGGGCAAATGGTGAGCATGCTTAACAACAGGCCCCATGGTTTATTGCCAAGTAATACAGAGGCAAATCCACGAAGAGAAGGGAAGGAACAGTGCCAGGTTATAACACTCATGTCTGGGAAGCAATATGCATAAAACTCACCAGGCGCGGCCGCGCCTGATTTACAAAGGGATGCCACGCAGTCGGGTGATGCAGAGCAGTCAACTGAGCAGAAAGAAAATCATGAGGACTCTGAGTTGCAGCAAGTAGATAAGGAGAAAGTAGGTTCAGATAAGAAGCCTAAGAGTATAGTACCACTGGTTCACCCTCCGGTTCCGTATCCGCAAAGATTGAACAAGCTGAGGGAAGATAAATAATTCAGCGAGTTTTTGGAGGTCTTTAAAAAGCTGTAGATCAACATACCTTTCGCGGAGGCATTGTAACATATGCCAAGTTATGCGAAGTTCATGAAGGGTATATTATCAAGGAAGAGGAGATTAGACGAGTTTGAGATAGTAGCCTTGACAGAGGAATGCTGTGCAGTGCTTCAGCGTAAACTACCTCCAAAGCTGAAAGATTCGGGCAGTTTCACAATTCCATGCACGATCAAAAAGATGAACTTTGATAAATGTCTATGTGATCTTGGGGCAAGTATCAATCTGATGCCCTTGTCAGTGTTTAATCAGTTGGGATTCTCGGCTCCAAGGCCAAAAAATATTTCTTTGCAGCTAACTGACAGATCCATCACGTATCCACGGGGAATAGTTGAGGAAGTGCTGGTTAAAGTGGACAAATTTATCTTTCCGGTTGACTTCATCATTTTCGATTACGAGGAAGATAAAAGTATACCAATCATATTGGGGAGACCATTCTTAGCCATAGGAAGGACTTTGATAGACGTGCAAAAAGGGGAACTCACGATGCGTGTACATGATCAGGAGGTTACCTTTAATGTCTTCAAGGTAATTAAGTTCCCAACAGATGTGTACCGAAGAAGGGTGGTATAACCGTTGTTACTAATGAGAATAATGAATTAATTCCAACATGAACAGTGACGGGGTAGAGAGTCTGCATGGATTACCGCAGGCTCAACAAAGCTACAAGGAAAGATCATTTTCCACTACCATTCATTGATCAGATGTTGGACAGATTAGCAGGTTATGAGTATTATTGCCTTCTGGATTGTTATCCAGGCTATAATCAGATTATGATAGCTCCAGAAGACCAGGAAAAGACTACCTTCACATGTCCATACGACACTTTTGCTTTCAGAAGGATGTCTTTCGGGTTGTGCAATGCTCCAGCCACCTTTCAGAGATGCATGATGGCTATATTTTCAGACATGGTGGAACAGAACGTGGAGGTATTTATGGATGATTTCTCAGTCTTCGGGGACTCGTTTGATTTATGACTTGTAAATTTGGTAATGGTGTTGAAGAGGTACGTTAAGACGAATCTAGTGCTGAACTGGGAAAAGTGCCACTTCATGGTACAAGAAGGAATCATATTGGGACACAAGGTTTCGAAGAAGGGACTCGAGGTGGATAGGGCTAAGCTGGAAACTATTGAGAAGTTGCCACCACCTACTTCAGTAAAAGGTGTTCGCAGTTTTCTAGGACATGCAGGCTTCTACCGCAGATTCATCAAGGACTTCTCCAAGATAACTAAACCACTATGCAGTTTATTAGAGAAGGATGCATAGTTTAATTTTGATAAGGTTTGTGTGACGGCATTTGAGCACTTAAAGGGGAAATTAACATCAGCATCAGTTATTACTGCTCCAGATTGGGATTTGCCATTTTAGCTGATGTGTGATGCCAGTGATTACGCTGTAGGGGTTGTTTTGGGGCAGAGGAAAAAGAAGATGTTTCATGTGATTTATTATGCCAGCAAGACCCTTACAGATGCACAGTTGAACTACAGCACCATAGAGAAAGAATTATTGGCAGTGGTGTATGCATTTGATAAATTTCGAGCATATCTGATTGGTATAAAGGTGATAGTATACACGGATCACGCGACAATTCGACATTTAGTGGCAAAGAAGGATGCAAAGCCCCAGTTGATGAGATGGATTTTATTGTTGCAGGAATTTGATTTGGAGATCAAGGACAGAAAGGGCACTAAAAACCAAGTGGCGGACCACTTATCTCGACTAGAGAATCCGGAAAGGGAGGCAGACGACAAAGTTGTGATCAATGAATCCTTTCCAGATGAACAGTTGTTTGTGGTGAAAGGGGAAGTGACATGGTTTGCATATTACATGAACTATTTGGTGAGTAAGATGTTACCTTCTGACTTGGTGGGTTATCAAAAGGAATTTTTTTTGCATGATGTCAAATGGTTTATATGGGATGAGCCACACTTGTTTAAACAGTGTGCTGATCAAATGATAAGAAGGTGTATCCCGTATAGCGAGACTGAGGGGATTTTGTAGGATTGTCACTCTTCGGTGTATGGAGGTCACTATGGTGGAGAACGAATAGCGGCTAGGGTGCTACAAGAAGGATTCTACTGGCCGACAATTTTTAAGGATGCCTACAGTTTCATCTAGAGATGTGATAGATGTCAGAGAGTTGGGAACATCTCGAAAAGAAATGAAATGTCGTTGAATACTATCCTCGAAGTAGAAATTTTTGATGTGTGGGGGATTGACTTCATGGGCCCTTTTGTTTCTTCTTGCGGAAATCTCTACATCTTGTTCGCAGTGGATTATGTGTCGAAATGGGTAGAAGTGGCAGCTCTTCCGACCAATGATGCCAAGGTAGTCCTCAAGTTTTTACACATAAGTATCTTCACTAGGTTTGGGACTCCAAGGGCCATCATTAGTGATGAAGGCAATCATTTTTACAACATGCAGTTTACATCGTTGTTGGCCAAGTATGGGGTGAACCATCGTATTGCTATAGCTTATCACCCACAAACAAATGGCCAAGCTGAAGTGTCAAATCGAGAAGTCAAAAGAATCCTTGAAAAAGTTATGAATCCCACGAGAAAGGACTGGTCTTTAAAGTTGGATGATGATGTGTGGGCATATAGGACTGCATACAAGACCCTGTTGGGCATGTCACATTTTCAGCTCGTGTATGGAAAAGCATGTCACCTTCCTATGGAACTAGAGCACAAGGCATATTGGGCAATTCAAAAGCTCAATTTGGATTTGAAAGCTGCATGGGAGAAATGCCTACTCCAACTCAATGAGTTGGATGAATTCCAACTATAGACATATGAGAATTCAAAGATATACAAGGAGAAGGTGAAGAAATGGCATGATCGCAAGATCATAGAGAAGACATTTGAACCGGGACAAAGGGTTTTTCTTTTTAACTCTAGACTTAAACTTTTTCCCGAGAAGGTGAAATCAAGATGGTCAGGGCCATTTACAATGAAGACTGTCTTTCCATATGGTGCGACAGAAGTGTTTGATAAATTCCCAGATCAGCCTTTTAAAGTGAATGGGAAACAATTGAAGCATTACTTCGGTGGCGAGGTGGACAGACAGAAAGTCACCTCAATTCTTTCTTCGACATGAGATTCAGAAACAATCAAGCTAATTGACTATAACTTAGGAGGCAACCCATTATTTCTATCTCTACTTTTTACTTATTCAGTTTAGGTTGCTTTTGTTAGTCATTTGCAATTTTTTTTAATTATTGTGATAGTCAATTAGCTTTGCATAATTATCATAGTAGCTGAACTTGAATAGGAGTATGTTTGTGCATAGGATCAAAATTAGGGTGGTAAAATAGACACTCATGTTTATTTAGTAAATCATGCCTTGACAGTGTTTATTGATATCGATGTAGGTATCTTGGACTGAATTCATCACTGATTTGAAGTACTGGAAATGAAAACTGGAATTGCAGGATTCAGGGTTGCACGGCCGCGCAATGATAATAACACAATAACGCGCGGCCGCCCAATGATAACAACACAATAACGCGCGTCCGCGCGCATGCCTGCCAGACTAAAAAATTACAATTGCGCACCTGATCTCTATTGAAAGGCCGCGCGGCCGCGCGCAACACCAGAAGGGAACAATTTCTTAAGTTTTATAAGACGTGTGCTCCCACTTGGCTTATATCAGTTGAAGCATTTTCACTTGTTCTCCCACAAACGTACGACATCTCTTCTCCAAGCCGTTACCAACTATTCTACTACCCACGAATCTACACACGTTCAACCTCATACCCACGACCATCACTATACTGATATAAACTAGGGTTTCAATTGGGTTGTGCAGAAGTCAGTTTGGGGGTCATCAATCATCGGTTAGCGATCTCTATCAGACAAATACTCCTCATCTTTCTCCAACAATTTCCAATGGGTCCTAAGAGAGCTCGCTCTTCTTCTTCATCGTCATCTTCCTCTAGCAGTCAAGGGGAAGATGTTGTGGATCATACCAAATTCTTGAGTCTAGATGCCCAAATGGAGAATTACAGAATCGTGGCAAAAACTTTTGTGAAGGAGAGGGGACTCAAGCCTGAGCAACAAGATGGTCAATTGTGGAACATGATTCGCGAGAGGGGATGGCTTGGATTGACTGCCACGCACATGCCTGCCCCGATGGGTATTGTCAGAGAATTCTATGCGAATGCAAAGGAGACGATGGGTGGGTTATCCGTGGTTCGCGGAGTTCAAGTGGATTTCAGACCTCCCGCAATCAGAGCAGTTTTCAGGTTACTTGACGCACCCCCGACTGGGTCTATTAATTGGGTAGAATGTGCACACTTGGAAACGGATTTGGAAATGGTCATTACTGAGTTGTGTGTGCCAGGAACGAAGTAGACTTACAAGGCTGGCACGAATCAGCCTCGAATATTCCCAGCATCAGCCCTGAATCGATATGACAAGGTGTGGAATTTATTTATATGTGCAAAGCTCGTTTCGTCGTCTCATCAGCATAAAATCACAGCAGAGAGGGCAATCATTATGTGGGGCATAATCACATGGAAGTACATTGATGTAGCCCACCTGATACATCAGAATATGTTATGGTATATGCGGGGGAGCATAACTGGGAGAATCCCACATGCATCTATTGTAGCTGGCATGTGTGCCCAGCAAGGAGTCCAGTGGGATAATGAACAAATGCAGAATCCAAGTCAAGATATCACACATGCAATCATTGTAAAATTCGAGGATTGGGCAGGCCGAACTAGTTAGACTTGATAAGTGTTTATATAGTTAATAAACACTAATGTGGCTATGTGGTAATGTGCCTAGGAGAAGTTTGACTGTGTATTACAGTGTTACGTGTTATGAATTCTTGTGCTAATTATGAGACCGATATTATTGGTTATAGGTCTTTCAAACGCATATGAGTTTATTGTGTAGCTATAATCAATGCGGAAGGTAAGTATATTATAGTGGTTATTTATTGCTAATTATACCACGTCCAGGGATTTATTGTTGATTATTCGCAGTTAGTGCATGTTTAATAATTCAAATTGAATTACTAATTCGAAAATATACATTTATAGAATAACTGTTGTTGGATATTCATATTCATAGAAGATAGAATTGACAGTACATATAATTCCTATTTATTGCCGAATTATGTTGAGAAATGTCTTAGCTAATTATTCTGGCTAGACGAACATTTGTTAGAACTTGATAGGTTCGAGAAGAGAAGAGAAAAGAATTTAAATTATTATTGATAGATCAATGCAAGTTGTATCAGCTAGATCAAAAAAGAAAACTTGATAGGTTTAAGAAGAGAAGAGAAGAGAAGTGATTAGATATTGAAATCATTGAATTTCGTTGTTAAATCAAATCTTGATTCTAAGACTGAGAAGAACAACCTTTTATATAAAGGGAACAATTTTAGTCGTATATTCAACCATTGCGCGTGACTTAAGTATTATGCATAATATAGGGTACAAGGAGTTGGCCGGCTCTAAGTACTTGCAGAGGGGTATGATTTAATCTTTATGCTTATCTGATACACCTGCGTATATGTTAAAGTAAAACTTTAATATATACCCGAGAAGAGAAGTTCAAGATCCAACAGATCGCTCAACATAAATCTGGAAACATTCCACTTTGCTATTTCGTAGAATTAATTCTTGATTATTCATTTAAATATCATAGAAAACCTTGAAAGCGTTGTACTCTTTCATATTCAGATTATTGTTGTATAGAATGCGAAAAGACTTGTTATTTATGCATATACATTTACTGTATGTCTTAACTTGTAGGGCAAACTTGTTGCTCACCCTTACTAAATAAAACTTTTCAGCTAGGGACGAAGTTGCAGAAGGTGTTGCGAAAAAGAACAAAGGAAAAGGCATAGTGATAAATTAGTTATGATGAACAATATTATTATTATGTTATATTATATTGTAAACCCTTTTTGTATATCTAAGGGATATTTCTGTAATGTTAAGGTTAGTGAACCTGGGACTTATGTATTAATAACATATGTTAATGAGTTATGTATTCCTATTATAATTTGAATGGGTAGTTAGATGGTATTATATTATGGATCGTGAACACCAAACTCGGGTGTCAGGTAACCCGGATTTGGGGGTGTCACAGTAGGAGTGTCTTAACACCTAGCGCCCTAATGTCTTTCATGGTCTGGGAGTCATTGGTTGAAAGCTCGCTAAGGGGTAGCAGTGTTTTCCTAATGGAATGAGGCATTGCACAGTCATGTAAAAAAGAAAAGAAAAAAATAGCAACAAACACCGCGGGAAAGAGCGAAAATCGCCCTCGTGAGTAGCAATAAAGCAGTTAAGCCCATTGTCGAACCTTAGTTTGTTTTTATATGTTGGAACAGTCTTTATTGCATAAGTATACATGAGTCTTGTTTTAGACTGTAATTTTCTATTTTGAGCAGTTTAGCAGGTATATTCTTTGCTTAAATCAAGTTTTGGTGAACACAACACACACACACACACAGCATCCTTATAACATATATGAATTATTTGAGTGTATGATATTATGCCTATAGTTTGGTTTGAATTTGTATTCTTGAATCTGGATAATTCGCTGAGGCATTTTAGACTAAAATTCTGTTAGAGCTGGAATAACGTGAGACTAGTTTGCATCATGATTTAGTTGCATAACATGTAGTTGCATATTTAGTGTTTATTAGTATGCATTGCTTGAAGGTAAGCAACAGTTCAAGTTTGGGGGTATTTGATAAGTGGGTTTTATACCTACTTATTGGACATCAATTCACGTATATTTTAGTATGTTTTTAGTTGCATTTCATAATATTTTACGTTGCATGTACTGAGAACTCCTTTGGTGCAAAAGTGCAAGAAATGGCATGAGCTGGGCATTGGTAGATGTCATGTGATAAATGACGACACAACATGAGGATCAATGGAAAAAAGAAGCTAAGAAGTGGTGAACAATAGAGCAAAAGTTGCATGTCAAAGCATTAGTAGCAGCTTGGCAAGGAAGAAGCAGTAGCAGAACCTGAGGTTGCACAGTTCAGAAGTCGCGCAGCCGCGCGGCCAACAAAGATTCAACACGCGCGCCCGTGTCATTACTCGGACTGCACTGACTTTCCATTCGCGCACCCGCGCGAGAATTACACAGGGACCGCGCGCGCTGTTGACTGAGGCTGCTGACTTTATTTTAATTTTTAAAATTCAAGTGTTTGAGTTGGTATAAACGATTATGGTTGGCACCAGACGCGATTATCTTCAGTTTTTACGTACTTTTCATAAGAGATAACTAGGGTTTACACTTGGAAAGTATTCCAACGTGAAACCAAGCATAGATTTCTTATTTTTCTATTTCTTCTTTGGAATTCAGTCATTGTGGGTGTTTTACTTTTATGTTGCTGCATATTATTGAGGATTTGAACGTTACGTTGGGATTGTAATCAGCAATTGGGTTTGATCAATTCTATCTACTCTAATTCAATTGCTTATTTATTTTCCATGCGTTGCTTTGATCCCATAATGGCTTTTGGTTCAGTCATGAACTAGACTCTATTATGGGATTCTAACGGAGTTTAATACGTAGTCTAACTTATGGCCTGATTACTGGACTGTTTTGCGTATTATAAGGAATTTCTATCATGGTTGATTTGCATGTATGAATGATTGATCACCATTCGTTTTATGTGCTTGTATGGAATTGAAAAATAACATGCGAGTATGGTTGTAATCATGATAATATGCGTATATGGGGCTGTTTTGCTTAGCTTTGTATTTTGTGAATCAGATAGACATATACTGTGTCACCATATGAGTTAAATAAGGTCCCTTGCTTAAATTCAATATTGATGCAATCTCACATAGAAATATAGTACGATTGGTTTTACTGATGATTACATGGTGTTTATTGCATGTGGATGTTATGTAAGTAGGTCATGATACATTGAAAAATGGTTATGTCTACATTAGTGCTCTTGGCTACTTTTCTGTGATACGTGAACAATCTTGCATGATTGTTGTAATTAGATTAACTGTTAAATGAAGTTAGGATCCCTTTATCTCTAGATTTGATTTATTACATTATTATTCTTATTTTAGTTATTATTTGCATTTAGAGTAATTCACAATTATAAGCATTAGTTTAAGCATATAAAAATAGTGATTTAGTTGATGCATAATAGTTTAATTTAGACAACTTTCTCCATGGATTGATACTCGACTTACTCTGTATTGCTTGTTGACACGTGTATGCTTGCATGAGTTAGAGCTTTTTTGTTAGAACTAAAAAAGAGGCAACATGTACTAAATTATAAAATAAAATTATAAGGAAATCATAATTTTGTGGCAAATTGATTTAATATGTTGTTATTAGCTTTGATTTAATTACATTTTAATATGGAAATTTAATTAAATAAAGTGTGATAATAAACTATATTATAAATGATTTATTAAAATAAGTTAAAGGAGTTTTAATTTTGTGTTATCAACAAACAAGGCCTTGGAGCTTTTGAAATTATTATTTTAATCTTATTTTTGTCAAACAAGGCTTAAGGAATGATTAAGTCATTATTTATAATTAGTTTTGCCAAACAAGGTCGTATGACTTTTAAATTTAAAATAAAACATAACTAATATAATATTTAGTAGGGGTATTAGATACTTGTTCGTTTTTATTCTTGCGTCTATTTTATTTTAAGTTAAATTTTTGGCTTAAGTCTAAGAATAGAAGAGAGGAAGAACAGAGAAGAAAATAGAGAGAAAATAGATAAAAGAGAGAAGGAAGAAGAAAGGTGTAACACCCCCAAATCCGGGTACTTAAATCCCACATGATTTGGTGCTCACTTTCCAAAATATTTACATCTAACTACCTATAATCAAGGATAAAGATATAACTTAAATAACTTAAACAATAATCTTCCTCATTAAAGGGTTACATCAACTTAAAACAAATCCCATGTAATCTAACATTTCATTATTACATAAGTCTGCGAAATACATCATATAATTAAATAAGTCTCATAACCGAATTCTACTAAATAAAATCAAACAAGTCTTCATCATTTGGACATCTTGCCCTTGCCCTTGCTAGAAGACGATTCATCAATTTTCTCAACTTTAGCTGCAGTGTTAAATGCAAGAGTGAGTAAACAATTGCTCACTGATATAAAGAGTGATAATAGCAGTAACAATGAATACTAAATAATTAAGAACTTGTTCTTCGAGTCAACATTAGTAAACAAGTTTGTGGTTTATATATGAGGGTCTTTAAGACCATGAACTATGTCCCAAGGTTATTAAGTATTTCTACTCCACCCTTTAACAGTCATTAGACTATACAGACTTTTACTTTCGTACTTAGGAGGATCAGCCCTTCGTACCATGTATTGTGCACAAACATCTAAACACTAACGCGTAAAAAATCCCCTATATTAGGGTTGTTCATCTCAGTTTGACTTTTAGAATTTCCGCACTAAAGAAAGTTTAGTTTAGAACTAGCTTAACAATGATTCTAGAATATTAGAACACTCATCAATTATGGAATAGTCCAACCAATAAAGGTTTATTTGCTATTCAAGGGTTTAACTCAATAATATGAGATTGAACAACAATAATTAAGTCGAAGAATGAATATAAACAATATACGATTGAATAAACATTGTATATACAAAGTGTTACATACAAAAGAATTAGAAAATCTCATTTGAAACAATGAACTTGAACAGTTTGTGCTTTGAATGGCAAGAACAAATATCAAAAACTTGCTCAATAAAAGATTAGAGTTTTAGAAACATGTAAAACGATGTCAAGTTAGGAACCAGAAATTTACTCAACATAAATATAAGGTGTGACGCCCCAAAACAGGTATACATCACCCATTCTGAGTCGCCAAATACATGGTACATAAATCAAATACAAACTTCCTTTATACAATATAACAACAGCGTAGCTTAGAGTTTTTACACGAATATTGTCTCATAGACAATATTCAAACTCAAATGAAGTCCTCATTACATTTATTATCACACTATTTCATAAAATAGTGAGGACTACTATAGCCACCATCTCGGACCGTCACTCTATTCCCCGACTAGTCCCGACTACGTTCTCATTTCCTGAAGAGAATAATGAAAGCAAAAGGGTGAGCTCAACTAGCCTAGTATGAAATATTATGACTAAGATAATTCAGAATAAATTATTGTTATCCTTCAACAGTGTTAAACTGATAAAATATAATAAACTTCAAGTTTAACTGCAGCGGAACAAGCAATCCATTAGAAGAGTCAAGTAGATCATGATATCTATTATCTTCTATAATTTAAAAAGTTTTTCATCAACTTTATCGCTGAGACTCAGCTTAATAAATAAATCACATCATCGAATCATCCCTTCACTACGGGCCAATGATATTCATGTAATCATCAATGGTCATGATCATACCAACAACTATCCATCAATGCACTACGGGCCAATGAGGACTTTTATCACATCATTTCTAACATTACAGTCATGATTATACCGAATAATCCCTGGTCATAATTATACAAATCAATAGTACGTCTATGCACGTAAGCCACAGATGATTTTTATCACAATATAAGCATGAGGATGATGACAATGATATAAAAATTCAATCAAACGAGATTAAGGATAAATATTAAAGACTTTAAATTTATCCAGAGTTTAAAAATATCCAAATTGTCAACATGATACTGCTTTGTGGAGTAAAATTCAAGAATAATATTCATGTATCAAAAATAATCTTGGACAAAAAAGAAATCAATTTTTGTCGTGAATAGTACTTCGGTTATAGTACCCCATGAATAGTACATCGGCATGAAAAATGCCCCGAATACTCGAGTGATTAATACCCGAGTGAATAGCAACCTGTGAATAGTAACTCGGTATGAAAAGTACCCTGAATCCTCAGGTGAATAGTAACCGAGTCAATAGTAACCCGTGAATAGTACCCCGGGTGAAAATATTGATATTTAATAAGAAAGTTCAGATCATTATTCTAATGAAACGATACTGAATGAAGCGCAAAACTCAAGGATATTCCATTAATTTCAAAAATTATAGAAGCAATGCTTACCATAGTAAGTTTAGATTTAAGAATATGGAAATAAATAATATACGAAACTGCATTTAAATTTACACCTGTCATGCGGTAGTCCGCGTAGACAGATCATTTCCATAATTTAATAACAATTGAATACAAAGGGTTATTCACCAGGCATGCGGTAGTCCGCGTAGACAGGTTATTCCCATAGAATAATAAAGAATGGAATAACAAAAGATTTCACCATGCATGCGGTAGTCCGCGTAGACAGGTTATTCTAACAGAATAATAAAGAATAGAATAACAAAAGATTTCACCATGCATGCGGTAGTCCGCGTAGACAGGTTATTCCAACAGAATAATAAAGAATGGAATAACAACCCTTACGAGTATTGGAAGAAAATAACTCTCTTCATGAATACGAAATAAATAATACCCTTTACGAATATAACAAATAATATCCCTTACGAATATTAAACGAAGATAATATTCCTTACGAATACGAAAAATAATATCGTAAGCGAATATGAAATAAATAACATCCCTTACGAGTATTAAAAGAAAATAACTCTCTTCATGAATACGAAAGAAATAATACCCCTTACGAGTATTGAAAGAAAATAACTCTCTTCATGAATACAACAATTAATATCCCTTACAAATATTAAATGAAGATAATATTCCTTACGAATACGAAAAATAATATCATAAGCGAATATGAAATAAATAATACCCCTTACCTTATTAGAAGATTGAATACTGAAGTAGGGTAGTAGCAGAATACTCTTCTTCTCGCTCTCTAGAGTTTCAGTAAATTCGTAAGAAATAATGAAGGAATGAGCTTCTATTTATAAGAAAAAGGACTGAATAGTAACTAATTCATGAACGGCCTAGATTAATTTACATTTAAAATGGATGGTCCATATTCATTTACTATTAAAACTTAAAGCAACGTTCCACACTGATTTACTATTAAAACTTTAAACCAGCAATCCATATTGATTTACTATTATAACTTTCCACCAGCGGTCCATATTGATTTACTATTATATTTTCAACCAACGATCCATATTGATTTACTATTATAACTTCAACCAACGGTCTGAAAAATTAGCACATCTCCTCATGGAATAATAAGCTAAACTTATAACAAACACCTCATAACAAACTCCTCTATTTATATCAAAAATTGAATAAATATTTATAACAAATCACTTATCTTTAATAAACACATTTTTAATCTATTAAAAATTATTTATCATTAATATTATAACTCACAATATTTAACAACCAGATCATTCCTACGAAAGAGGGGGCTTTTCGATAAGGATTTCTCCTTATTGGCGCGTAATTTGGTGACCAAACCTCTCATCGACAGAACTTTCTAGACATCGTCAATATTGCAAATAATAATATGAATAATTTTGTCATCTTAATTATTGATTTACTAATAATAAATATTATGCAAATGATACTGTGACAATAATTGAATCAATAATATGAGAGATATTATGTAGCAACTACTGTTGCAATAATTGAATAAACTAAGTGGCTTCTTACGCAAGCATCAATAATCAATACCATGTGCTACTATGCAACCACGCATATTACTATTCTTTTACCACCGGATATTTTTGTGACGAATAAATTTATCGAGTTGTGATTCTGGGGACAGAATCCTTTTAAGGAGGGAATGATGTAACGATCGAGAAATTTGTAATTTAATGTAAAAATTTATTGAATTAAATAAATATTTTAAATAATTTATTTATTGAGGAAAATAAATAATTGATGAATTATGGTGAAAGAATTTAGTAACTAAATTTATTAATGTTAATTAAATTGAATAATGGTGATTTTTATTTGAAGGATTTAATTTAAGGAAATTGTGAGACCTCGAATTTTATGAAATAAAAGTATTCAATTTTTATATTTTGTTAAATAGTTAAATTGATAAAAGTTTAAAGTTAAGGGTAATATGTGAAATTTTTTTTGCAAAGTAAGCAAGTTGATATAAATTATTCTTTTTGTCGGAGAATGTCCGTACGACGGTACAATCATTGGTGGACCCCGCAACAGAATTATTGTCAGATGAAAAAAATGACAAAAATATTTTTATGAGAATAACGGCGGAAGTTTTACCGTTAACTGTTGAAACACCCGGTGTTAAAAGTATAGTAGTACGCGTGGTTGCATAGTAGCACACGATATTGATTATTGATATTTACGTGATAAGTCACTCAGTTCTGTTTTATTAGTATTATTAATGTAATAAAACAGAATACTTTTATAAAGTTATTCTATAAATAGAATATATTATATTCTATTATGCATAGTATTGCATAGTAAAATCTTTTTATATAAAACAGAATACTTTTATAAAGTTATTCTATAAATAGAATATATTATATTTTATTATGTATAGTGTTGCATAGTGCCTGCATAGTATTTTGCATAGTAAAATCTTTTTATATAAAACAGAATACTTTTATAAACTTATCTGTTTTATTAGACAATAATTAGAATATATTATATTTTATTATGCATAGTATTTGCATAGTGCCTGCATAGTATTTGTATAGTAAAATCTTTTATAAAGTTATTCGTTTTATTAGATTATAAATAGAATATATTATATTTTATTTATAATATTTTGCTTTAAATATGGACCGTCAAATTAAAGTAAATCAATCTGGAACGTTCATGAGTTAGTTACTATGCAGTCTATTTTTCTATAAATAGAAGCTCATTCTTTCATTATTTCTTACGAATTCACTGAAACTCTAGATAGAGAAATTATAGAGAAGCTATAGAAAAGTATTATGCTTCTTCCCTACTTTTATATTCAGTTTCTTTTAAGGTAGGGGATATTATTTGTTGTACTCATAAGGGATATTATTTCTTTTGTGTTCATAAAGAGAACTTCTGTTATTCCATTCTTTATTATTCTGTTGAAATAACATGTATACGCGGGCTACTCTATACTTGGTGAAATTCTTCTGTTATTTTATTTTTTATTACTCTGTTGGAACATCATGTCTGTGCGTTTTACGCCGGACCTGGTTCTGTCTTTATTATTCTGTTGGAATATCTTGTATGTGCGTTTATGCCGGACCTGATTCTATTATTTATTATTCTGTCGGAATATCTCGTCTGTACGTTTACGCCGGACCTGGTTCCATTATTTATTATTCTGTCGAAATATCCTGTCTGTGCGTTTACATCGGACCTGGTTCCATTATTTATTATTCTGTTGGGAATAACCTGTCGGTGCAATCTATCGTACGCATGGTGAATCCTTCTGTTATTCTATTATTTATTATTCTGTTAGAATAACATGTCTATGTGGATTACCACATGCATGGTGAATGATCCTTCGTATTCATACGAATAGTATTTTCATTAAAAAGGGGTTTCTGCCAGGGGCAGATTCATAATTTTTCTGACCCTCAAAATTTTTGGAAATATTTGAAATGATAACTGGATGAGTTTTTTAAATTGTGTCCAAAAATGACAATTTTTGGATGTATAGATTAAGAGTTATGAATTTTATGGGAAAAGACTATTTTAAAAGTAAACCCTTATAACTCCTTGTGGTTAACTCCAAAATTGGTGAAATTTTTATTAGGAGTACATGTATATAACAGGAGTATACCCTGTAAATTTCAAAATTTTTGGACAAAAGTACAATTTATGATAAATGTCTAAATATTCAAAAGTTTTAGCCATATGAAAAATAGTAAATAAATTTTAAAAATTCTGCGAAAAATATATGTTCAAGATGAGATTATATTCTGTTAAATCCCAGAAAAGAAATATTTTTGGGACTGATTTGATATTTTTCATGAAAATGAACTACTTATGAGTAAATGAATTAAATATGTTATGTGAAGTAATAAAATTGGAAAAATAAGATTTTATGGCTTGAGAATCCTATATATGGTATATGCAGATTATTGATGAGGGATTTGATCATTGATTATGAAATCTTATGAGTATGGCATTTTTTGAAATGCATTATTTGATAAAGTGTAAACAATTAAAATAAATTGTTTATAATTTTAAGAAATGATTAAAATATTGTTATAATATTAATGATATTAGATTATGAGATTATTAAGTGATTGATAACATTTGGTTATTATTGAACGCTGGATAAATTGTATTATAAATGTTTAATTTTTATGATTTATCTCATTTGATTAATTCTTATATCATTGTCATCATCCTCATGCTTATATTGTGTTAAAAGTCATCTTTAGCCGTAGTCCATAGATGGACTTGGTATGATTATAACAATGGATTATTCGGTATAATCATGACCGTAATGTTACAAATGATGTGAAAAAAGTCATCATTGGCCCGTAGTGCATTGATAGACAGTTTTTGGTATGATTATGGCTATGGATTCTCTTCGGCCAAGGGTGCAAAGATGAATTGTTTTATGGAATGATCATGACATTTGATGAAAACACGATTATCTTTAGCCCGTAGTGCATGAATAATTCGTGGTCGTGATATTAATGAATAACCTTAGCCGTAGTGCATGGATAATTCAGTGATATGGATTGATTATCGAGCTGAGTCTCAGCGATGAAATATAAATTTATTGATATGATATTAACGACTATCCTTGGCCGTAGTGCAGGGGTGATTCGATGATGTGGATTATTTATTAAGCTGAGTCTCAGCGATAAAATATTTATTATACACTTTTAATTCGTAGAAGATAGTAGATATCATGCTCTACTTGACTCTTCTAAAATACAGTTGTATGTCTTTGGCATGTAGTGCAAAGATGAATTGTTAATGAATATATTTGGCCGTAGTGCAAAGATGAATTTATTAGTATGATTATGAGCAAGAATTCTGATTTGGTATAACCATGATTTTTGATATTTCAGGTGAAGATAGGTGATGAAAATTATCTTCGTCCTGGTTGCGAAGAGGAATTTAGAACCACAATTATGATTATGAGTTATTCATATGATTGTGGACAGGAACTGTTGATTTATTTTGCATGGATAAAACATAATTGGTGGACTTTTAACATAGAGAAGATAATAGACCTTATGGTCTATTTGACTCTTCTAATGGATTACTCGTTCCGCTGCAACTATGGTTGAAAAGTTTTATCATCTACCATATGTTTCAAATCTCTGATTTATTATTGATGAAAGCTATTGATAATTTAATTATCTTTAGTCATGATATTCTTTACTGGGCTAGTTGTGCTCACCCTTTCTGCTTCACAATTCCTTTTAGGTAATAAGAGTGTTGCCGTAAGAGTGTTTCCAGGTCGAGCGGGGATAACAGGGGAATAGAACAGTGGTCTCTAGCTGTTGAGGTTCTTCCTAAACAGTATAAAAAAGTGTGTTGTATTCTATAGAATATTTAGCAGTTATATTTGGTGAATCAAATATGGTGAGGTGAACCCAACTTTGGAAGGGTGTTTTGCCACTATTATACAAGATGTCTAATGACATACAATCTCGTGTTATCATAAGGCAGGGTTGTACGCATCCACTTGCTGAGTATATCTACGGGCGCTACTACGGGCACTACCTATATGATCTTGGAGTTTATGTGAAATATAATTTTCACTTGGAGACGACGGAGATATTTATATGTCAAGAGAAGACTCACCATTGGAAAGAAGATGATATTAATCTTCTCATTTTTCTTTGGGGTCTATTGGGTCAACCAAGGATAATTCTGTGGCCATATGATATCTATTATAACCTAGACGCATGGCCTCCCATGTACAAAGGTTTCCTTGAGCACTTCCCAAAGATTTTAATTTCTAAAATATTTTTTGACTATACTTTTATGTAAAGTACCATTGTAAGGTTGTGGTCGAGGCACCATGAGAGTTACATACATTTGTATTAAAATTCACAGTTAACTGTGGTCGTATTCTATACGACAGCTCAACAGTTGTATAAATAAAGTTGTATTTGAATTTTGTACCATGTATCTGGCGACTCAGAATGGGTGATGTATACCTAATTTTGGGGGCGTCACAGAAATAATTAAAATAAATCAATTGCTTAATATTTAAGAAAATAATTAAATAAAATAAAATGCTATTTTGATCTAATTTATTAATTAAATTAGATATGTAAGGATTTATTAAGTATATTACAATAGGAATTATAATTATTATAATTATAAGTGTAAGTTAATTAAATTAATTTAAAGGTGTGACACATGAAATCATATAATATAAATAATATAAAAATAATCTAATTTGAGGGAATATGTGGTAGCCAAACTAGGCCTTCTGGCCTTTGGCTTATCCTAACAGATGCCCATTGGGTTTTTTAACTAATAACCACGATTATCAGTTGGGTTATTTCTTACTTCGCGTCTTATTTCTCCTAAGGCTTAAGAGCAGAGAGTTGGGTGAGAAGAAGAAACACAGAGAGTTTAGAAAGAGGGAGAGCTTGGTGAGGAAGAGAGTCAATCTCTGTGATTTTGTCAAGAGGAAGGAAAAGGTCACCATCTTTTTCATCATACAATCAAGGGAATATGGTATAAACTATTCCTATTATAACTTTTAGTTTTGGTAGTATATATATATATATATATATATATATATATATATATATATATATATATATATATATATATATATATATATTACTCCCTCCGTCCTAGGATAAAAGTCTTTATTACTATTTTGGGTAGTCCCATGTTAAATGTTTACTTTCCTTTAATAACCAAACTTTTACATATTTTTTCCTATTATGTCCGTAACATTAAATATCTCATACTTTTCTTATTCTAATTCTCTCTCCATATTTAATGACATTATTATGGACAATTTTGTCATTTTATTCATCTTCTTAACATGCTTGAAAAGTTCACCAGAACTTTTATCATGGGACGGAGGGAGTATATAATTTGGAATCACGTGAATTGTGGTATATTATGTGCATATAGTTTTGCAAAATCTCTGTTAATCATCATATATGATTGTTACTTGTTCGTCAAATTCGTGAGAATTGGTTTGTAGGAAAAGTAAAATAACAGTGATATGTTTACATGATATGGCTTAGAAAGTACAAAATTTTATGATCAATACTTGCTATAATCTGCAATCTGATATTGGATTGTGTTAGAGTGTTAAGAAATGAAAGCGGTGTAGTTTAAATCGTGTTAATCGGGTAACGAATTTGTGGCGATCGAATTCGCTAAAAGGGTAAAATATGAAGAATTTTGGAAAATTATTGTTTTGATTCTTCAAAATTGTGTATATGTAATGTTTTTGTATATAGAAGGGTGAATAACATGCTTAGTGATGTTATTACAAAGTTTAGTTATTAGGTTTCATGAATTTCTATGGAATTAGGATTTTTGGCCTTAAATAGAGACTGTGTTCGAGTTTCTGCAAACCTATTTCTGGTGCCGAGTGCGGGCGCGCTGCCTCTTGGCGCGGACCATGGTGCGGCCGCGCCAGTAGTCAGTTAAACCTAGTGATGAGTTGTTAACAACATATCTTGGAAATTGTTAACTTCACATATTTTAGCGATTTGTAAAGGACCTAAAAATGTTACAAGACGTAGTAATGTATTGTA
This sequence comes from Panax notoginseng, assembly GCA_016801055.1. Lineage (NCBI taxonomy): Eukaryota > Viridiplantae > Streptophyta > Magnoliopsida > Apiales > Araliaceae > Panax > Panax notoginseng. The sequence continues at coordinate 96,310,998 of CM029021.1, read as the reverse complement.
ATCACAACGCCAAAACTATAGATTATGAATTAGTAAGTTGTGAAAGTTTGTAATGTGATGTCATGTGAGTTGGAGTTGTTTTGCAATCACCATGTCGTATACTATGATATAATTGAGAATTTAGTTTTGTGTTACGTGAGTGAGTAAGACAATCAAGTCCTAAGTTAAGGATTATAAACTTGATTAAAATGAAAACTAAACTAATGAAATGGATGTTAATGTAACTAATTGTTGTTCCGATTTCAATGATATATGTAGGGTAATTGGCGAATATTATTATACTTGCGTAGCTTACATACAAGGCAAGTTCTCTAACTTCATTCTCTTTATAATGAATGCAAGTTTTATAATTTTGTTATTTTGTTATTATCAAGCTAGCTTTCTAGTTCTAAATTCTCATTATACGAATCCTATATTAAAGTTGAGTGTGATACCCCAGATTTTATGAATAAATATTTAATTTTTTAGAAATAATTTTTTTAAATATTATGGTGTGGATTTGATATAATGTTATAGTTGTGGGTAGTATTTATAAATTTTGCAAAGTATGCAAGTTGTCATATTATATTCTATTGGTCGGGGAATATTTGTTTTATCAGGGAATATTCGTGCAACGACACAATCATTGGTGGACCCGCAACGGAATTGTCGGAATGAGAAAACGACAAAAATATTTTATGAAAATAACGGCGGAAGTTTTACCGTTAACTGTTGAAACACCCGGTGTTAAAAGTACAGTAATACTCGTGGTAGCATAGTAGCACACTGTATTAATTATTGATGCTTACGTGATAAGTCACTCAGTTTTGTTGGTATTATTAATGTAATAATACAGAAAAACTTTTTATATAAAACAGAATACTTTTATAAAGTTATTCTATAAATAGAATATATTATATTCTATTATGCATAGTGTTGCATAGTGTCTGCATAGTATTTTGCATAGTAAAATCTTTTTATATAAAACAAAATACTTTTATAAAGTTATCTGTTTTATTAGACAATAATTAGAATATATTATATTTTATTATGCATAGTATTTGCATAGTGTCTGCATAGTGTTTGCATAGTAAAATCTTTTATAAAGTTATTCGTTTTATTAGATTATAAATAGAATATACTCCCTCCTATTCATATTATGTGTCGTTTTGGAGAGTTTTATTTTATTCAATATAAGTGTCATTTTAAAATCCCTATGCAATATTGCTCTATTTTTTTCTAATTTACCCCTCTATTTAATATGCTTAGTAAATGCAATTCCATGGATCATTGTGGAGAGAGAAATAATTAATTAGGGATACAAAAGACATTTTGTGTTATTTCTTAATAAGTGTGCTTAACTCTAAAAAGACATTTAATATGAATAGGAGGGAGTATTATATTTTATTTAAAAGATTTTGCTTTAAATATGGACCGTCAGATTAAAGTAAATCAATCTGGACCGTTCATGAGTTATTTACTATGCAGTCCATTTTTCTATAAATAGAAGCTCATTCCTTCATTATTTCTTACGAATTCACTAAAACTCTAGAGAGATAAACTATAGAGAGAAAGAAGAAAAGTATTCTGCTACTTCACTACTCATATATCCAGTACTCTTCTTCTTAAGGTAGGGAGTATTATTTCTTTTATATTCATGAAGAGAACTTCTGTTATTCCATTCTTTATTATTCTGTTGGAATAACCTGTATACGCGGGCTACCCTATACTTGGTGACATTCTTCTATTATTTCTTCTTTGTTATTCTGTTGGAATATCCTGTTTGTGCGTTTTACGCCGGACCTGATTTCGTCTTTATTATTCTGTTGGAATATCCTGTCTGTACGTTTTACGTCGGACCTGGTTCCGTCTTTATTATTATTCTGTTAGAATATCGTGTCTGTGCGTTTTACGCCGGACCTGATTCCATCCTTATTTGTATTCTGTTGGAATAACCTATCTATGTGAAGTACCGCATGCATGGTGATTTCTGTTGTTATTCCATTCTTTATTATTCTGTTGGAACATCCTGTCGGTAACAATTTTGCCTGACCTGGTTCCGTTATTTAGTATTCTGTTGGAATAACCTGTCTATGCGAAGTACCGCATGCATGGTGATTTCTTTTGTTATTCCATTCTTTATTATACTCAGTTGGTTAAAGTTTTGACTTCTATACTCCATGAAATTAGTGGAATATCCTTGATAATTGCGCTTCATCTAGTATCTTTTCATGGAAATATTCTTCTGAGCATTCTTGAATTTTACTCTACAAAGCAGTATAATGTTGACAATTTGGACGTTATTGGTTCTTGGACAAATTAATTCTTGAACTTGTTTTATTGAATTCTTATATCATTGTCATCATCCTCATATTTAGATTTTTTGAAAGTCATCTGTGGCCTGTAGTGCATAGATGGACTTGGTATTATTATGACCAGGGATTATTCGGTGTAATCGTGACCATAATGTTACAAATAATGTGGTAAAAGTCCTCATTGGCCCGTAGTGCATTGATGGACAGTTGTTGGCATGATCATGACCATTAATGAATACACAAATATTCTTGACCCGTAGTGCATGGATAATTATGGTCGTGATACTAAAGAATATCATTGGCCGTAGTGCATGGGTGATTCGTTGATGTGGATTATTTATTAAGCTAAGTCCTAGCGATAAAAGTGATGAAAAACCTTTTAAATCATAAAAGATAGTAGATTTTATTCTCTACCTGACTCTTTTAATGGATTGCTTGTTCTGCTGCTGTTAAACTTGATGTTTGTTATATTATATCAGTTTAACACTGTTTAAGGCTAATTATAATTTGTTCTGCATTATCTTAGTCATAATATTTCTTACTGGGCTGGTTGAGCTCACCCCTTCTTTCACTGTTCTCTTCAGGAAATGAGAATATAGCTGGAACGAGTCAGGGAACGGAGTGATGGTCCTAGACGGTGCATTAGTAGTCCTCACTATTCTGTGAAATAGTGTGATAATAATTGTAATGAGGACTCCTTTTGAGTTTGTATACTCTCTAGTAGACAATAATTGTATTCAAACTCACAGTTTATGTTTTGTCGTATTGTACACGACAGTTGTATTATTAAGTTGTATTTGAATTCTGTACTATGTATCTGGCGACTCAAGATGGGTGATGTATACCTAATTTTGGGGGCGTCACAGTTGGTATCAAAGCTTAGAGATATGATCCCTGGATGGGATGTGAGAATAGAACTAGGATGGGAGAGACGGGGAATTCCTTCACTAGTATGACCTACCTAAGTTTATTTGGTATTTAATTGGTCGATCAGAGTCAGTACAAGAAATCAGACAAAAAATGACGCTAAAATTTGTCACATAAAATTCATTTTTCGTCACAAAAATATTTGGTGACGATTGTTAATCGTCACAGAGACCGTCACCGTATGAGCGTGATATTAGGTATATTTGACACTATTTGATGTCGTCACTAAATGTTTTAACTTATGGTGACGATCTACATCATTGTCACTATAATTAATTACTTTTAGTGACGTTAATAGCGTCACTATTTGAATGAAACTTTCGTCACTCTATATTATGTTTCGTCATCAAAACTTAGTGCATTAAATGACAAAAAATATTTTGTCATTAAATGATATTGTTTTAGTGACGAAAATATGTTACTCTATTTAAATCATCTAATTTTAATGACGACAATATTGTCATATTTATGATTATTCTTTTGTCATGTTATTGTGTTTATCGTCACCAAAAATAAAAAAATAAATGACGACAGGACAATTCGTCACCTAATAATATATTTAACATAACAATTATGTCATTGTCATTTCATATTTTAAATAATATTACAAAATAATTTATCACCAAAGAGTTATTTTTTGGGACACATTTTTCAATATCACTAATTGAATACTTATGGTGACGATACATCTCGTCACAAAAAGAGTTACTAATAGTGACAAAATTAGTTGTTGTGACTAAATGAAAAACTAAATATAAAATTATAGATCTAGAAATAAAAAAAAAGATTACACCAAGATGATGACCAATAAATTCCAACCCTTTAAATAAAATCATCGTGTTATTACAACAACACTAGCAGAACTAAGCAACAAACTCAGCCTTAATTAATACTCGAATACATGAATATGTGCATGAACTATTTTCACAATCAAGTGCAAGTAATGAGCCAATGACCACCATGTGCATGAACTATTTTCACGTGAACTCCAGACGCACCAAAGTTTCTGATTTCATCATTCAGCGCGCAAATATGAGCCCCCTCCGTAACTACTATTTTGGTATTTCTCTTACCTGTTAGCACTAGCCATGGATGACAGTAACTTTTGCTCTAGCACTAACCATGGATGGCAGTCGAAAACTCAGTGCTGATGCAGAATGATATACAGTACTAAGAATTCTAGTATGATCAATCTGATTCCTCAGGTCATTAACCCAAGCAAATGTTGTCACCTACAAAACTAGATATTTTTCAGTCTTCACTGTGTAGAATATAATATGAAAGCATATGCAAAACAAATCTGATTCAAGACAAACATATGAATCCATTTTACTATGGTGATTCCTATTAAAAATAAACAATCTATTAAATTAAAGACTAGGCACCACAAGCTATCTCCTCCACGAAACTCTGAGAGCTTTCCTTCAACACGAGAGGGGAGCTTTCCATCCGCTTGAGGATTCCCTAGCTGGCCATAAACAAGACTTCCCATGGTGTAGACATGGCCTGAGGTTGTAAGTGCAACTGTCGGGCTATATCCACAGGCAACTTGGCAAAAGTTGGGATCAACAAGAGCAGCAACACAGGTAGGCACATGCGTTCATCATAATTAACTTTAGATTCTTAAGCCATGTAAGAACCATTACTGACTACATCTTTGATATTATGAATTCAAATTTAGTATTCACAAAATAGAACATGTAAGGGCTGCAAGCATTTGACAAGTATTATTAGGGCGAAATATAAACAAAACACAAAACAACAACATATTAAGAATTTTTCAAATAATGAAAAATGTTATTAAGACGTAAGATGGGATTTTTGTTTGTATGCAAAGTTCATCCAATATATTTTTCAACCAAGGAAAACATTCCTATTCGCACGATAAAGTTTCGCAAACATACCTTTATAAAATAATAGGCAATCAAAACAGTAACAATGATTGGATAATGATTGCCGACACTTAAGTGATTATTGATGACTTGGCTATTTGGACAAGTCAAGCTAGGTAACATCATCCGATATCATTATTGAAAAATGCAAATCACTAACCTGAACTATGACAATACCTAGAAATAAGATTACCTCATTAAGCTTTTCAGCATCCTGCATTTTTTGAAGCATCCAACGATCAACTAGCATCTTATTTTCAGTCTCAACATTAATAGCTCTAGCCATCACCTCTTCAAGTTGTGCCTTGAGTTCCTGGTTCTCACTTATGAGCAATTCTACGGCTTGAGTCTTTTCATCTAAAAGAGCCGTTAGACGAGTGCATTCATCGCTGCGACACAGAGACCAAGCTTCAATCATTCATGTGATACCTAATTACTCAATAAAGCCCATACCTAAAAGATGTGGGGTTAAAGCGAACCTTGTTTGAGTAAACTCATTTTGCAAATTAGTGATCGTGTTTTCTTTCTCTTGAACTAACAATTTTGAAGCTCTGGACTCTGCCACTTCCACGACAAGCTGCTCTGATAATCAAGCTTGAGCTTTATAACATTGCTGGAGTTCAGTTTCAAGATTTTTGCTTTCTCTTTCCATTCTGAGCCCTTCAGTTAGAAAATGGCATAAAAGGAAAGAAATTGCTTTCATAGATTGTTTGCAAGTTTACTACTGTTCTCACAGGAAACTGCTCATAACAACTAAGAGGGGCAACAATTTAGTATACCCTACTTATTTTCTCTTCTCTACTTTCTACTCAGCTCCTAAACACCAGGAAATACAGATTTTGTTCCTTTCTTTTCTCATCTATCCTCAATTACAATTTCTCTTCTGCTCTTTTCTCTCCAATCCCCCCCCCCCAAATGTAAACATAATTGTTAACTTCATACATAAGATTCATACAACCAAGACCGAATAAGTTTCATACGAACTTAAAGTCCGAAAATATGATTATTTTTTTTAAAAGCTAATATAATAGCTGGGAGAAATTTATTCATCATACCGAATAAGTAAATTGTGTGAATGTGTATAAGTATTAAATATAGAATAGGGACCTGAGATATAAAAGGCCTAGAAACAGCAATGAAAGCAGGGGCATGAGCACCCTCTTCGACCAAATGCCGCTTCCGAAAAGCCTTCAGAGCGTGTTTGATTGCATCTATTGCAAGTTCTTCTTGTGACCTATTAGAGATGTACAATCAAACATCATCACATACATATCATTCGATATTTGTATAATCTAATAATTAACCAAGCCATAATTAATAATTAATTGTTCGGACGAAACCCTAGATTATACAATATACTTACATGTGGATAATCGAATTGGGATTTACTGGGCAATTCCTTATTCCGGGGTTTACTGAATCGAATGTCGTTGGAGACGTATCACTTCGACATCTAGAGAGGAAAAGAGAGAAACAGTTGTAGACAATGCAAGTTCTTTATTTGCCGACTGTGTTAAAGTCACGCGACTGTCACCTGAAATTCGATGAGTTGGTCCTTCATCTTGGTGTTTCCCTTAATTAAAACGTCGTGGACTCGCAGCGGAACTCTATCCGACGAGAGTCGACGGAGTAGGTTCTCCATTTTCCCTTTTTCGTCACGTATTCTCGACTCTTCGGTGACTGGTTCTTCTTCTTCATCGAAATCTTGGCACTGGTTTGTCTCCTTCGGGGGATGATTGGACCAGTTAGGGTTGACCCGTTAAGCAATGACGTCGTCTGGCGGGTAGCGAAATCGCGGATGGTAGCCGCCGCAAGGGATAGATGGCTGAAGTAGGCGGCGACAGAAACGAGAGGGCGGAGGCGGAGGGATGAGAAAGAAGGAAGAGAGGCGAGGGCTGATCTGATGGAGAAGGATGCGTGCGAGAAAACACGAATGAAATATTAAAAAAGAAAAACAAACTCTTGATAAAGATTTAAGCATACTTTGTCGCTAAATATAAGAATTTATGATGAATCAGTATTATCATTTATCCACTTATCTAATTAGTGACCAACTAGTAACTCGTCATATAAATTTAGTAATTGTGATAATAAAAATGGTCATAAATTATTAATTTTTTGTCTTTACAAAATTTTCCTCCAAAAGTTGTTAAATTTTTTTTGCCTCCAAATCAAATTGTGACGATATTACATACTTTGTCACTAAATATAACAATTTGTGATGAACCATTTTTGTCACTTATCCACGTAGCTAATTAGTGACGCACTATCATCTCGTCATATAAATTTGGTATTTATGACAATACAAATTGTCAAAAATTAATATTTTTTCATCTTTCAAAAATTTCCCTCCAAATTTTTTCAGAAAAATTTTGCCTCCAAAAAAAATTGTGACGATATTATGTAGTTTGTCACTAAATATAAGAATTTATGATGAACGATTTTTTTCACTTATCCACGCATCTAATTAGTGACGCACTATTATCTCGTCATATAAAATTAGTATTTATGACAATACAAATTGTCATAAATTATTACTTTTTCGTCATTAAAAAATCTCCCTCCAAAATTTTGCCCCCAAATAAAATTGTGACGAATTTGTATTTGGCGTCACTAAATGTGAACATTAGTGACGATAGCATATTGTCACTAAATTTTACAAATAATTAATGAAAAAGTATTATGTTGTCATTGAAAGAAATATTTTGTGACAATAAATATTGTCATCAATTATTACAAAATGTCACTAAAAGGTTTTCCTCTAAAATTTTGGTACGAAATTCTACCTCCAAACTAACTTGTGACAGAATTTTGTTAATCGTCATCAAATGTGTAAATTAGTGACAATATAAATGATTAATAGTAACAAAAGTAAAAGTCGTCACAAAAACAAAAGTTTTAGTGACGATTATGAATTTCGTAATTATTAATTAACAAATTGTGACAAAATTTTGTGCGTGACAAAAATTTTCGTCATAAAATGTGTGATTTCTTGTAGTGAGTATAGAGATAATATGTGATATGTTAATTAACCATTATTTTGTGACAGTATTTGAAAATGGCATCTGAAAATATTGAGATAAGCAATGGAGCACAGGAGACTGTTGAGTCTCCACAGATCAATAATCAGGACAATGTGCAACAGGATGGCAATAATCCTCCTGTAAACAACAACACTGATCAATTGACGAACGACGGTACGTTTAAGAGCTTTTTAGAATTCATGCAACATCAGGCGAAGGCGGCTCCTGTTCATAATGTAGGAGGAAACAATGGCAACCCGCGGTTGGTCACCGCTAAGTAATTAAAGGAGCTGGGACCACCGGAGTTTTTGGGAAAGCCAGAACCACTTAAGGCGGAGACGTGGTTAAAGCAGATCACCAAGATATTTGATATCTTGGGATGCTCCGAGGAGTAAAAGGTTCCCTTTGCCACCTTTATGTTGCGTGAAGAGGCAGTCACTGGTGGGAATCTGTAAAACGTACTCAAGATGTCTTGGGAGAAGTTCCAAGAGCTGTTCAATGATAAGTACTTTCCCGAAAGCATTCGTCACATAAAGGAGGTGGAATTTATCAAGTTGGAGCAAAACAACATGACCGTGTCGCAGTACGAAGCCAAGTTTGCCGAGTTGTCCCGTTTTGCGTCCCATTTGGTTGATAATGAGGAGAGAATGACGTGAATGTTTCTAAGATGTTTGAAACCTGAGATACGTCAATATCTTATCTCTCATAAATTGTGTTTGTATTCAGATGTTGTTAATAGAGCTCAGTTATTGGAGCACGATAATGAGTTTACCAAACCAAAAGAGAGCAGCCAGAAAAATGATAATACCGGTGATAACAGTCATCAAAGCGGTGATAATAAGCGTGGAGGGAATCAACATGTCAGAAATGGTAACCACTTCGGTAGTAATCATGGCTAAAACAATAAGAATGGACATTTCAAGAAGAGAAGGTTCAACAATGACGTAAAGACGTCGGCACCAGCACCCATTTCAAAGGAAGAAGAACGACCACCGGTCGTATGTTTTAAATACGGACAGGAGGGACACACCCGTCCAAACTGTACGCAGCAATCCAAAACGTGTTTTAATTGCGGAAGAGAATGTCACCTAGCTTGATTTTATCGTTTGGTGAAGTCAAGTCCAGTTGGGATAGTGATGCCAAAGGATGTCCCAGACAAGCTAAAGCCGGCAGTTTAAGAAAAAATGTTTTTTTTTCGTGACAAGGAACCTGAATAAATTATCACGGGTATGTTAGTCATAAACTCTTGCAAAGTCTATACCGTGTTAGATACCAGTTCTACTCACTCTTTTATTTTACCTAGTTGTGTTCAATGTTTGAAGTTAACTCCGGAGAAGTTAGACTTTATTATATCTGTTTAAACTCAGTTCGGAGAAACCTTCGTTACCTCCACTATTAATAAATTTTGTTCAAATCAACACTTTCACGTTACGTGTTGATCTTGTCTCTTTAAAAATACTTGCATTTGATGCGATTTTAGGAATCGATTGGTTAACTACTCATCATGCTTTTCGTAAGGTTGTTAGCTTTCATATTCCTAACCAACCTGTTATGCGAATTCAAGAAACCAAACCACTAAAGTCAATCATTGTCATATCAAGCTATAAGTAAAGAGCCCCGGTCCTTTCGTTGTTGACTTTCTTGTGTGGAATGCACCGAAGCCAGACTTTCTGTAGGCGATGTTGTGAATGATGATGGCAAGTTGATAGGTATAAATGTGACGTACTATCCAAGTCTTGGATGAGGGTCACAGTTTGAATGATATTTCTATTGTTAATAAATTTCCTGGCGTATTCTTGAAGACTTCTTAGCCTACCCCTAGAGCATGAAATCGAATTTTGTATTAACCCCGGTACAAAACCCATTTCTAAAACCCTCAAATATCTCTTTACTTAAAACGAACGTAACATACGCCAAAGACGTTGGCTCAAGCTGTTAAAGATTACGATCGTATCATTCAATACCATCGTGGGAAAGCGAACGTGGTAGAAGATCGTATGTGTTTACGAGTGTGATGTTGTTAACACAAAGACTCATTTCATACAACTTACAAATGATGAAGATAGAGTTAAAGACTCTAGGGACCCACGTGAAGATAACGAATATACGATTAGAATATACTTGAATCGATAAAGTTAAAGCTGCTCAAGCTACATACTCAGAGCTGATGAATGTGAAGAAGAAGGTTCAAGAGGGCGTTATTCTAGAAGCAAGAATCGACGAAGAGAGGAAATCTCAACCCTCGATTTAATTGGCCCATTTAAAATCCTCGATCGAGTAAGAACTGTGGCCTATAGACTCGTTTTACCGCCAAGTATGTTGCGTGTTCAGAACGTTTTTTTTACGTATCGATGTTACGTAAATATGTGGACGACCCGAACCACATTAGTAAATTAGAACTAAACGATATAGCAGAAGATTTAACGTATGAGGAGATACGTGTTAAAATCTTGGATAAGAAGGATCGTATTCATCACTCAAAGGTTATACCTCAAGAATTAGAATATGAAATGAAGTCAAGGGATCCTCACCTCTTTGACATACCAGGTACGTACGTAAATTTCGAGAGCGAAATTCCATAAGGAGGGGAGATTGTGAGACCCTAGATTTTATGAATAAATATTTAATTTTCTCGAAATAATTTTTTAAAATATTATGGTGTGGATTTGATATAATGTTATAGTTGTGGGTAGTATTTATAAATTTTGTAAAGTATGCAACTTGTCATATTATATTCGATTGGTCGGGGAATATTTGTTTTATCAGGGAATATTCGTGCAACGACACAATCATTGGTGGACCCGCAACGGAATTATTGTTGGAATGAGAAAACGACAAAAATATTTTATGAAAATAACGGCAGAAATTTTTACCGTTAACTGTTGAAACACCTAGTGTTAAAAGTACAGTAATACGTGTGGTTGCATAGTAGCACACGGTATTAATTATTGATGCTTACGTAATAAGTCACTCAGTTTGGTTGGTATTATTAATGTAATAATACAGAAAAGCTTTTTATATAAAACATAATACTTTTATAAAGTTATTCTATAAATAGAATATATTATATTCTATTATGCATAGTGTTGCATAGTGTTTTGCATAGAAAAATCTTTTTATATAAAACAGAATACTTTTATAAAGTTATCTGTTTTATTAGACACTAATTAGAATATATTATATTTTATTATGCATAGTGTTTGCATAGTGCCTGCATAGTGTTTGTATAGTAAAATCTTATATAAAGTTATTCGTTTTATTAGATTATAAATAGAATATATTATATTTTATTTAAAAGATTTTACTTTAAATATGGACCGTCAGATTAAAGTAAATCAATCTGGACCGTTCATGAGTTAGTTACTATGCAGTCCATTTTTTTATAAATAGAAGCTCATTCCTTCATTATTTCTTACGAATTCACTAAAACTCTAGATAGATAAACTATAGAGAGAAAGAAGAAAAATATTCTGCTACTTCACTACTCATATATCCAGTACTCTTCTTCTTAAGGTAGGGAGTATTATTTCTTTTGTATTCATGAAGAGAACTTCTGTTATTCCATTCTTTATTATTCTGTTGGAATAACCTGTATACGCGAGCTACCCTATACTTGGTCACATTATTCTATTATTCCGTCTTTACTATTCTGTTGGAATATCCTGTCTGTGCGTTTTACGCCGGACCTGATTCCGTCTTTATTATTCTGTTGGAATATCCTGTCTGTGCGTTTTACGCCGGACCTGATTCCGTCTTTATTATTATTCTGTTGGAATATCCTGTCTGTGCGTTTTACGCCGGACCTGATTCCGTCCTTATTAGTATTCCGTTGGAATAACCTGTCTATGCGAAGTACCGCATGCATGGTGATTTATGCTGTTATTCCATTCTTTATTATTCTATTGAAACATCCTGTCGGTGCGGATTTCGCCTGACCTGGATCCGTTATTTAGTATTCTGTTGGAATAACTTGTCTATGCGAAGTACCGCACGCATACTGATTTCTTTTGTTATTCCATTATTTATTATACTCAGTTGGTTAAAGTTTTGACTTATATACTCCATGAAATTAGTGGAATATCCTTGATAATTGCGCTTCATCCAGTATGTTTTCATGAAAATATTTTTCTGAGCATTCTTAAATTTTACTCTACAAAGCAGTATCATGTTGACAATTTGGACGTTATTGGTTCTTGGACAAATTAATTCTTGAACTTGTTTTATTGAATTCTTATATCATTGTCATCATCCTCATATTTATATTTTTTGAAAGTTATCTCTGGCCTGTAGTGCATAGATGGACTTGGTACGATTATGATCAATGATTATTCGGTGTAATCATGACCATAATGTTACAAATGATGTGGTAAAAGTCCTTATTGGCCCGTAGTGCATTGATAGACAGTTGTTGGCATGATTATGACCATTAATGAATACACAAATATTCTTTGCCCGTAGTGCATGGATAATTGTGATCGTGATACTACAGAATATCCTTGGCCGTAGTGCAGGGGTGATTCGATGATGTAAATTATTTATTAAGTTGAGTCCCAGCGATAAAAGTGATAAAAAACCTTTTAAATCATAAAAGATAGTAGATTTTATTCTCTACTTGACTCTTTTAATGGATTGCTTGTTCCGCTGCAGTTAGACTTGATGTTTGTTATATTGTATCAGTTTAACACTGTTTAAGGCTAATGATAATTTATTCTGTATTATCTTAGTCATAATATTTCTTACTGGGCTAGTTGAGCTCACCCCTTCTTTCACTGTTCTCTTCAGGAAATGAGAATATAGCTGGAACGAGTTGGGAAACGGAGTGATGGTCCTAGATGGTGCATTAGTAGTCCTCACTATTCTGTAAAATAGTGTGATAATAATTGTAATAAGGACTCCTTTTGAGTTTGTATACTCTCTAGTAGACAATAATTGTATTCAAACTCATAGTTTATGTTTTGTCGTATTGTACACGACAGTTATATTATTAAGTTGTATTTAAATTTTGTACCATGTATCTGGCGACTCAAGATGGGTGATGTATACCTAATTTTGGGGGCGTCACATTGAGCAAGCCTATTGATTCTATCTTGTGTATGATTGTACAAGCTCTTGTAACCTAATCCGTTACATCGAACAAGTTCACTTTCCTTAATATTATTTGAAGCACATATTGTTCTAATACATCGATTCAAAGGAGATTGTTTTAACTCTTTTGAATATAGAACTTTGCATGTATATCGTGTTTACTCAATTATATATTATTGTTATTCTATCTTTAACCTTAATAACCTTGTTCAATTCTATATTGTTGTATTAAACCTCCAAGTAGTAAGCAAACTCTTATTGATTGAACTAGTCAATTATGAATAATGTTCTAAAATTCTAGAACCACTGATAAGTTAGTTCCGAGCTAAACTCTTTTTAGTGCGGAAATTCTAAATTCAAACTGAGACGAACAACCCTAACGTATGGGATTTTGTACGTGTAATGTTTAGATGTTTGTGTACAATACATTGTGCAATGGGCTGATCCCCCTAAGTATGTTAAGCAGGGTCTGTATAGTCTAAATGACTGTTAAGGTTGGGGTAGTAATACCTTATCACCGGGGACATAGTTCGTGGTCTTAAGACCCTCAGATATTAAAGTTCAAACTTGTTTTCTATTTTTGATTCGTAGAATAAGTTCATTATTGTACAACATTCGTTGTTCATTCTCATGTTGTTATTATTACTACTCTTTATATTAGTGAACAATTGTTTGCTCACTCTTACAATTAACATTGTAGCTAAAGTTGAAAGAGCTGATGAGTCATCTACTAGCAAAGGAAAGGGCAAGATGTCCAAGTGTTAAAGAATTATTCAAATTTATTTAAATGTATTATGTTATAAGACTTATTCTCTTTTATGATGTTTTCCAAAAACTTATGTAATAAGTTAAGGTTAGATTACCTGGGATTGTTTATGAGATGATGTAACCCTTTAATGGGGAGGATTATTGTTTAAAATTAATTGATGTTTTTATCCTTTATTATGGGTAGTTAGATGTAATTATTTTGATAGTGAGCACTAAATCCTATGGGAACAAAGTACCTGGATTTGGGGGTGTCACGGGTTGGTATCAAAGCTTTAGGTTATGAACCTTAGGTGGGGGAAACCTTAGGAAGTAACCTTTAAGGAGTCAGAAAACATAGTGGTGTTTAACTCTTATCGGGTTTTAAGGAATGGATTAAGGCATCCATTGAAGCTAAACAATAAAAGACATTATGTGCTATGTGTTAATAACTTATGTGATCGCGAGTATCGATAATGTTAAGTAAAACTTAAAATATTTTGTTGTTAGGATGTCGAACGAAGGAGGATCCAGTCCAGCTAGGGAGGTGATACCTCAGATACCTAGAGATGACGAACCCTGGGATATTCACGTTACGCGGGAACAGTTGATCCAGGAGGATGTGCCTGTGACTAATCACAAGGAGGATAGTTCTGAGGAGATAGAGGAGGATGAGGAGGAAGAGGATCCTGTCGAGTTTCCACCAAACTCCATATCGGCTGAGATGTATGATGCTTTGTACGACCGTAACATAGAGTTACAGGATAATGTAGAGGAACTGAAGGAGTTGGTTGAGATACATCACGCTACGATGGAGCAGAAGGATGCAGAGATTCAGGAACTTGACTCAAAACTTGGAATCACAAAGTGGGACCTAGTTCATACTAAGGGTCAACATGAAGATCTGTTGGCAGTGAACGAGAAGATGAAGACTGACATGGAGAAAATAAAAGATGACTTCAAAGAGGAATCAACTAAGCGTGCAAGAGCAGAGGACGCTTGGATGAAGGCGACTCAACGCACAGACCGTGCTGAAGCTAAGGTCCAAACGAAGAAAGCCAAAATGAACGAAATGGATCATGCCTTTAATTATGTGATTGATAGGGCCCAGGATCAAGTCTTTTATTACCCACCTCAATTTGAAGACTCGCCGTGGTTCGTGATGGATCGTAGGACGGCGTATCGTATTATGGAGGAAGAGCGAAAGGAAGCCTCTCGACGTCTTAATATGCATAGATAGGAAGAATAAGAGTGATAATAATGTGTGGTTATTTATTTGAATAAATAAAATTTTAAATCCCTTATTTTGAGATGAATAAAGGGGTAATATGAGTATATAATCCTGAAATTTGTTTAGTTCAGGAAAGTGAATGTTTATAGCAGATATGCTATCTTGTATATGTTTTAAAACGTTATGAATGAATAAAATATCAAAGTTTATTTGAGATGTTATGTGTTATAGCTTTAATCTTAGAATGTTAAAGTTAAACTTTAAATGTGACACCCCCAAAATTAGGTATACATCACCCATCTTGAGTCGCCAGATACATGGTACAGAATTCAAATACAACTTAATAATACAACTATCGTGTACAATACGACAAAACATAAACTGTGAGTTTGAATACAATTATTGTCTACTAGAGATTATACAAACTCAAAAGGAGTCCTCAATACAATTATTATCACACTATTTCACAGAATAGTGAGGACTACGAATGCACCATCTAAGACCATCACTCTGTTCTCCGACTAGTCCCAGCTACGTTCTCATTTCCTGAAGAGAACAGTAAAAGAAAGGGTGAGCACAACTAGCCCAGTAAGAAATATTATGACTAAGATAATGCAGAATAATTTATCGTTATCCTTCAACAATGTTAAACCGATAAAATATAATAACTATCAAGTTTAACTGCAGCGGAACAAGCAATCCATTAGAAGAGTCAAGTAGGGAATAAAATCTACTATTTTCTATGATTTAAAAGGTTTTTCATCACTTTTATCGCCGGGACTCAGCTTAATAAATAATCCACATCATCGAATCACCCCTGCACTACGGCCAAGGATATTCTTTAGTATCACGACCACGAATTATCCATGCACTACGGATTAAGATAATCATGTTTTCATCAACGGTCCTGATCATGCCATAAAACAATTCATCTTTGCACTACGGCCAAAGAGAATCCATAGCCGTAATTGTGACGCCCCCAAAATTAGGTATACATCACCCATCTTGGGTCGTCAGATACATGGTACAAAATTCAAATACAACTGTCGTGTTCCATATGACAAAACATAAACTGTGAGTTTGAATACAAATATTGTCTACTAAAGAGTATCCATACTCAAAAAGAGTCCTCATTACATTTATTAACACACTATTACATAGAATAGTGAGGACTACTAACTAATACTATCATTCGGACCATCACTCCATTCCCCGACTTGCCCCAGCTACGTTCTCATTTCCTGAAGAGAACAGTGAAAGAAAGGGTGAGCTCAACTAGCCCAGTAAGAAATATTATGACTAAGATAATGGAGAATAAATTATCATTAGCCTTCAACAATGTTAAACTGATAAAATATAATAGACATCAAGTTTAACTGCAGTGGAACAAGCAATCCATTAAAAGAGTCAAGTAGAAAATAAACTCTACTATCTTTTATGATTTAAAAGGTTTTTCAACACTTTTATCGCTGGGACTCAACTTAATAAAATAATCCACATCATCAAATCACCCCTGCACTACGGCCAAGGATATTTGTGTATTCATTAATGGTCATGATCATGCCAACAACTGTCCATCAACGCACTACGGGCCAATGAGGACTTTTACCACATCATTTGTAACATTACGGTCATGATTATACCGAATAATCCCTGGTCATAATCATACCAAGTCCATCTATGCACTACAGGCCACAGATGACTTTTAACATTTTATAAACACGAGGATGATGACAATGATATAAGAATTCAATAAAACAAGTTCAAGAATTAATTTATCCAAGAATTAACAGCGTCCAAATTGTCAACATGATACTGCTTTGTGGAGTAAAATTCAAGAATGCTTAGAAGAATATTTTCATGAAAAGATACTGGATGAAACGCAATTATCAAGGATATTCCACAAATTTCATGGAGTATAGAAGTCAAAACTTAACCAACTGAGTATAATAAATAATGGAATAACAAAAGAAATCACCATGCATGCGATAGACCGCACAGACAGGTTATTCTAACAGAATAATAAATAACGGAACCAGGTCCGGCGTAAACGCACAGACAGGATATTCCGACAGAATAATAAATAATGGAACTAGGTCCGGCGTAAACGCACAGACAGGATATTCCGACAGAATAATAAATAATGGAACCAGGTCCGGTGTAAAACACATAGACAGGATGTTCCAACAGAATAATAACAAGACGGAACCAGGTCCGGTGTAAAACACACAGACAGGATGTTCCAACAGAATAATAATAAAAACGGAACCAGGTCCGGTGTAAAATACACAGACAGGATGTTCCAACAGAATAATAGAATAATGTCACCAAGTATAGGGTAGACCACATATACAGGTTATTCCAACAGAATAATAAGAAATGAAATAACAACAGTTCTCTTCATAAATAAGAAAGAATAACACCCCTTACCGTTTTAAAGAAGAGCTGAAATAAGGAAGTAGTTAAGTAGCAGAATACTCTTCTTCTCTCTCTCTATAGTTTCTCTCTCTAGAGTTCAGTGAATTCGTAAGAAATAATGAAGGAATGAGCTGCTATTTATAGAAAAATAGAATGAATAGTAACTAATCCATGAACGGTCCAGATTGATTACTTTAATCTGACGGTCCATATTTAAAGAAAAATCTTTTAAATAAAATATAATATATTCTATTTATAGAATAACTTTAATAAAGTATTCTGTTTTATATAAAAAGATGTTTCTGTTTTATTACGTTAATAATACGAATAAAACAAAACGTCATTATCGCTAAATAATTCATATTATTAACTGACAATAATTGAATCAAACTGAGTGACTTCTCACATAAGCATTAATAATCAATACCGTGTGCTACTATACAACCACACGTATTACTGTACTTTTACTACCGAGTAGTTCAACAGTAACAATGGTAAAACTTTCGCCGTTATTTTTAATAAAATATTTTTGTCGTTTTCTCAATCCGACAATAATTCCGTTGTGAGGTCCACCAATGATTGTGCCGTTGTACGAATATTCCCTGTTAAAACGAATATTTCCTGACCAATCGAATATTATATAACAATTTGCGTACTTTGCAAAATTTATAAATATTACCCACAACTATAACATTATATCAAATTAACTCCATAATATTCAAAAATGATATTTATAGAAAATTCATCTTTATTTATAAAAGTTGGGGTCTTACAACCTCCCCTTCTTATGAAATTTCGCCCTCGAAATTAGGGTACGTACCTGGTATGTCGAAGAGGTAAGGATACCTTGATTTCATTTCAGATTCTAACTCCCAAGTCATTTCCTCAACATCGTGGTTTCTCCACAAAACTTTGACTTGAGGTATAATCTTGGAGTGTAGAATATGTTCCTTCTTATCCAAGATTTGAACAAGAACTTCTTCATACGTCAAATCCTCCGCTATTTCGTCCGGTTCTAACTCAATAATGTGGTTCGGGTCTTCCACATATTTGCGTAACATGGATATGTGAAAAACGTTATGAACACGAGACATACTTGGCGGTAAAGCATGTCTATAAGCCACAGTTCTTACTCGATCGAGGATTGAGCTTTCCTCTTTTTTCAAATCTCGTAACTCCTTTCCATGGAGCAACACGTAAGAACACATGATCTCCTACATCAAATTCCACGTCCTTTCGATGAAGATCAGCATAACTCTTTTGTCGATCTTGTGAGGTTTTTATACGTTGTCGGATCGTTTGAATCTTTTCTGTAGTCATACGTACCAACTCCGGTCCCAACAACGTTGCTTCACCCACCTCATCCTAGCATACTGAAGAACGACATTTTCTTCCATACAATGCTTCGAGTGGAGCCATGCCAATACTTGCTTGATAACTGTTGTTGTAGAAAAATTCCACCAATGGTAAGAACTTGTCCCAACTTCCCTTGAAGTCAAAGACACAGTGTCTTAATAGATCTTCAAGAGTTTGAATAGTCCTCTCTGATTGTCCGTCCGTCTGAGGATGATATGTTGAACTAAATCGTAAATCCGTGCCCATAGCTTTTTGTAAACTAACCCAAAATCGTGAAGTGAATCTTGGGTCTCGGTCAGAAACTATGGATACTGGCATACCATGCAGTCTTACAATCTCGTTTATGTACATACGAGCAAGACGTTCAAGTGTATAAGTTTCTCGTATCGGTAAGATATGAGCAGACTTGGTCAATCTATCAACAATGACCCAAATCGCATCAATACCTTGAGAAATCCTAGGAAGACCGATAACGAAATCCATGGTAATGTGCTCCCACTTCCATTCTGGAATTTCAAGTGGTTGCAATGGACCTTTTAGTACTTGATGCTTCGCTTTGACTTGTTGACAAGTTAGACACCTTGAGATAAACAACGCTATCTCTCTCTTCATATTGCTCCACCAAAATGTATGACGAAGATCATGATACATTTTGGTACTTCCAGGATAGATTGCAAATGGTGTGTTGTGCGCCTCCATCATGATTTCATACTTTAAATCAGGGTTGTTAGGAACACAAAGTCTGGAGTTGACTCGAAGTATTCCTTCTTCATCGATTCTTGCTTCCGGCATAGCACCTTCTTGCACTTTCTTCCTCATACGCATCAGCTCCAGATCTGTAGCTTGAGCAGCTTTAACTTTATCGATTAAAGTTGGTTTTACTCGTATATTCGCCATCATCACATGGGTCCCTGGAGTCTTTAACTCTATCTCCATCCTTTGCAAATCACACAAAATGGGCCTTTGTGTTGACAATATCGCACTCGTACTTGCATATGATCTTCTACTCAATGCGTCAGCTACCACGTTCGCTTTTCCAGGATGGTATTGAATGGTATGATCATAATCTTTCAACAGTTCAAGCCAACGTCGTTGTCGCATGTTGAGTTCCTTTTGAGTGAAGAAATATTTGAGGCTTTTATGATCCGTAAAGATCTCCACCTTCTCCCCATACAAGTAATGCCTCCAAATTTTAAGTACAAAGACAACAGATGCCAACTCTAGATCATGAGTAGGATAATTCCTCTCATATTTCTTGAGTTGTCTTGATGCATAGGCTATGACTTTTTCATGTTGCATGAGAACGCATCCCAACCCTTTGCTCGAAGCATCACTATAGATGACAAATCCCTCCGAGTCAGATGGTATAGTTAGAACAGGTGCTGAAATGAGTCTCCTCTTGAGTTCTTGAAAACTCTGCTCACATTCTTCGCTCCAACCGAACTTTGTATCTTTTCGAGTCAGCTGAGTTAATGGAGTAGCGATTTGAGAAAATCCTTCCACGAATCTCCGATAATAACCAGCTAAACCAAGAAAGCTACGTACTTCGGTCACTGATTTAGGTTGCTCCCAGCTTTGAATAGCTTCAATCTTTGCCGGGTCAACCGATATTCTACGACTTGATACTACGTGCCCAAGGAATGCTACCTCCTCCAGTCAGAACTCACATTTCTTCAACTTGGCATAAAGCTTGTATTCACGAAGCTTTTGGAGTAGCAGCCTCAAGTGTTGCTCATGATCTTCACTACTTTTGGAATAAATAAGGATGTCATCAATAAAGACGACCACAAAGTGATCCAAATATTCCTTGAATACCCGGTTCATCATATCCATGAAGGCAGCAGGAGCATTAGTCAATCCAAAGGACATGACTAGGAATTCATAATGCCCGTACCGAGTTCTAAAAGCCGTCTTTGGAATATCCTCAGTTCTAACCTTCAACTGATGATATCCAGAACGAAGATCGATCTTTGAAAAGAATTGTGCTCCTTGCAACTGGTCAAACAGGTCATCAATACGTGGCAATGGGGACCTGTTTTTGATGGTGACATGATTCAACTCCCGATAATCAATACAAAGTCGCATACTTCCATCTTTCTTCTTCACGAATAGAACAGGAGCACCCCAAGGAGAAGTACTATGACGAATAAAGCCAATGTCTAACAATTCCTGCAGTCGGATCTTTAACTCCTGAAGTTCAATAGGAGCCATTCGATATGGGGCTTTGGAAATGGGTTTTGTATCGGGTTCAAGGTCGATACAAAATTCAATTTCACGCTCTGGGGGTAGGCCAGGAAGTTCTTCAGGGAATACGTCAAGGAATTTATTAACAATAGAAATATCATTCAAAACTGACGTATTTTTGTTTAGATCCGTGACATGAGCTAAGAAAGCTTGACATCCATTTTTTAATAAACGAATAGCTTTATGGCTTGAGATGACAGCGATTGATTTTAATAGTTTGGTTGCTTGAATTCGCATAATAGGTCGATTAGGAATATGAAAGCTAACAACCTTACGAAAACAATCAATTTTTACATGATGAGTAGTTAACCAATCAATCCCTAGAATCACGTCAAATGCAAGTATTTTTAATGAAATAAGATCGACAGGTAATGTGTGGGTACCAACTTGAACCAAACAAGACTTATAAACCGTGGATGTAATGAAGGTTTCTCCCAATGGAGTTTTAACAGATAAGTCAAAGTCTAATTTCTCCAGATTCAAATTTAATCGATGAGCGTAAGTAGGAGAAATAAAAGAATGGGTAGAACCGGTATCAAATAAAGTATAGACTTCGTTAGAGTTTATGATAAGCTTACCCGTGATAACCTCATTCGGGTTCCTTGCTTTCTGGGAGGTCACAACAAACGCTTTCCCTTGCACTACCGGTTTTGACTTTTTTGGGACGACCTTTGGTGTCTCCATCTTGGCTGAACTTGTTTTTGGAAAACGACAAAATCGAGCTAAATGACCTTCTCTTCCACAATTATAACATGCTTTAGACGGCATCGCGCAGTTTGGACTGATGTTCCCCTCCCCTCCGCATTTGAAACATATGATAGGTGGTCGTTCTCCTTCCTTAACAACGGGTGCTGGTGCTGACGTCTTTCCATCATTGTTGAATCTCCTCTTCTTGAAATGACCATTCTTATTATTTTGGCCCTGATTACCACCGAAGTGGTTACCATTTCTGGCCTGTTGATTCCCTCCACGCTTGTTGTCACCACTTCGATGACTGCTCTCACTGGTATTATCATTTTGTCGACTGCTCTCTTTTGGTTGCGTTGACTCGTTATCGCGCTCCACTAACTGAGCCCTATTCACAACATCTGAATACAAACACAGTTTATGAGAAATAAGATGTTGACGTATCTCAGGTTTCAAATCTCGCAAAAACATTCGCGTTATTCGCTCTTCATTATCCCCCAAGTGGGACGCAAACTGGGACAACTCAGCAAATTTAGCCTCATACTACGACACAGTCATATTATTCTGCTCCAATTTGATGAACTCCGCCTCCTTTATGTGACGAAAACTTTCGGAAAAGTATTTGTCATTGAACAGCTCTTGGAACTTCTCCCAAGACATCTTCAGTGCGGCAGGTTGAGTACGCTTAATCGATTCTCACCAGTAATCTGCCTCTCCTCGCAACATAAAGGCGGCAAAGGGAACCTTTTGCTCCTCGGAGCATCCCAAGACATCAAATATCTTGGTAATCTGCTTTATCCATGTTTTCGCTATAAGTGGTTTTGGCTCTCCCTTAAACTCTGGTGGTCCCAGTTCCTTGAACTGTTTAGCGGTGACCGTCCGAGAATTTTCAGTGTTTCCACCTATATTTTGGACAGGAGCCGCTCTCGCCTGCTGTTGCATGAACTGCATAAAGTTTATGAACATTCCATCATTCATCATCTGGTCAGTGTTGTTGTTTGCATGAGGATTGTCACCTTCCTGATGCACATTATCCTGATTATTGATATGTGGTGAATCAACAGTCGCCTGTGCTCCATTGCTATTCTCAACATTCTCAGATGCCATTTTCAGATACTGCCACAAAATAAAAGTTAATTGATATGTCATATATTATCCTTATATTATGACCGACCAATTAAATACCATGCAAATAAACTTAGGTAGGTCATACTAGCGAAGGAATTCCCCGTCTCTCCCCTCCTAGTTCTATTCTCACATCTTAGCCAGGGATCATATCCCTAAGCTCTGATACCAACTGTGACGCCCCTAAAATTAGGTATACATCACCCATCTTGGGTCGTCAGATACATGGTATAGAATTCAAATACAACTTAATAATACAATTGTCGTGCTCCATATGACAAAACATAAACTGTGAGTTTGAATACAAATATTGTCTACTAAAGAGTACCCATACTCAAAAGGAGTCTTCATTACATTTATTAACACACTATTACATAGAATAGTGAGGACTACTAACTAATACTATCATTCGGACCATCACTCCGTTCCCCGACTTGCCCCAGCTACGTTCTCATTTCCTAAAGAGAACAGTGAAAGAAAGGGTGAGCTCAACTAGCCCAGTAAGAAATATTATGACTAAGATAATGAAGAATAAATTATCATTAGCCTTCAACAATGTTAAACTGATAAAATATAATTGACATCAAGTTTAACTGCAGCGGAACAAGCAATCCATTAAAAGAGTCAAGTAGAAAATAAACTCTACTATCTTTTATGATTTAAAGGTTTTTCAACACTGTTATCGCTGGGACTCAGCTTAATAAAATAATCCACATCATCGAATCACCCCTGCACTACGGCCAAGGATATTCGTGTATTCATTAATGGTCATGATCATGCCAACAACTGTCCATCAACGCACTACGGGCCAATGAGGACTTTTACCACATCATTTGTAACATTACGGTCATGATTATACCGAATAATCCCTGGTCATAATCATACCAAGTCCATCTATGCACTACAGGCCACAGATGACTTTTAACATTTTATAAATATGAGGATGATGACAATGATATAAGAATTCAATAAAACAAGTTCAAGAATTAATTTATCCAAGAATTAACAGCGTCCAAATTGTCAACATGATACTGCTTTGTGGAGTAAAATTCAAGAATGCTTAGAAGAATATTTTCATGAAAAGATACTGGATGAAACGCAATTATCAAGGATATTCCACAAATTTCATGGAGTATAGAAGTCAAAACTTAACCAACTGAGTATAATAAATAATGGAATAACAAAAGAAATCACCATGCATGCGATAGACCGCACAGACATGTTATTCTAACAGAATAATAAATAACGGAACCAGGTCCGGCGTAAACGCACAGACAGGATATCTGACAGAATAATAAATAATGGAACCAGGTCCGGCGTAAATGCACAGACAGGATATTCCGACAGAATAATAAATAATGGAACCAGGTCCGGTGTAAAACACACAGACAAGATGTTCCAACAGAATAATAACAAGACGGAACCAGGTCCGGTGTAAAACACACAGACATGATGTTCCAATAGAATAATAATAAAAACAGAACCAGGTCTAGTGTAAAACACACAGACAGGATGTTCCAACAGAATAATAGAAGAATGTCACCAAGTATAGGGTAGACCACGTATACAGGTTATTCCAACAGAATAATAAGAAATGGAATAACAATAGTTCTCTTTATGAATAAGAAAGAATAACACCCCTTACTGTTTTAAAGAAGAGCTGAAATAAGGAAGTAGTTAAGTAACAAAATACTCTTCTTCTCTCTCTCTATAGTTTCTCTCTATAGTTTCTCTCTCTAGAGTTCAGTGAATTCGTAAGAAATAATGAAGGAATGAGACGCTATTTATAGAAAAACAGAATGCATAGTAACTAATCCATGAACGGTCCAGATTGATTACTTTAATCTGACAGTTCATATTTAAAGAAAAATCTTTTAAATAAAATATAATATATTCTATTTATAGAGTAACTTTAATAAAGTATTCTGTTTTATATAAAAAGATGTTTCTGTTTTAGTACTTTAATAATACGAATAAAACAAAACGTCATTATCACTAAATAATTCATATTATTAACTGACAATAATTGAATCAAACTGAGTGACTTCTCACATAAGCATTAATAATCAATACCGTGTGCTACTATGCAACCACACGTATTACTGTACTTTTACTACCGAGTAGTTCAACAGTAACAATGGTAAAACTTCCGCCGTTATTTTTAATAAAATATTTTTGTCGTTTTCTCAATCCGACAATAATTCCGTTGTGGGGTCCACCAATGATTGTGCCGTTGTACGAATATTCCCTGTTAAAACGAATATTCTCCGACCAATCTAATATTATATAACAACTTGCGTACTTTGCAAAATTTATAAATATTACCCACAACTATAACATTATATCAAATTAACTCCATAATATTCAAAAATGATATTTATAGAAAATTCATCTTTATTTATAAAAGTTGGGGTCTTACAATAATCATACCAAAAACTGTCCATCAATGCACTACGGGCCAATTAGGACTTTTTCCACATCATTTGTAACATTACGGTTATGATTATACCGAATAATCCCTGGTCATAATCATACCAAGTCCATCTATGCACTACAGGCCACATATGACTTTCAACAAAATATAAACATGAGGATGATGACAATGATATAAGAATTCAATAAAACAAGTTCAAAAATTAATTAATCCAGGAACTGATAACGTTCAAATTGTCAACATGATACTGCTTTGTAGAGTAAAATTCAAGAATGCTCAGAAAAATATTTTCATGAAAAGATACTTGATGAAGCGCAAATATCAAGGATATTCCACTAATTTTATGGAGTATAGAAGTCAAAATTTTAACCAACTGAGTATAATAAAGAATGGAATAACAAAAGAAATCACCATGCATGCGATAGACCGCACAGACAGGTTATTCCAACGGAATAATAAAGGATGGAACCAGGTCCGGCGTAAACGCACTGACAGGATATTCTGACAGAATAATAAATAATGGAACCAGGTCTGGCGTAAACGCACAGACAGGATATTCCGACAGAATAATAAATAATGGAACCAGGTTCGGCGTAAACGCACAGACATGATATTCCGACAGAATAATAAATAATGGAATTAGGTCCGGCGTAAATGCATAGATAGGATATTCCGACAGAATAATAAAGAACGGAATATTAGAAGAATGTCACCATGTATAGGGTAGCCCACGTATACAGGTTATTCCAACAGAATAATAAATAATGAAATAAAAGAAGTTCTCTTCATGAATACAAAAGAAATAATACCCCTTACCGTAAAAGAAACTGAATATAAGAGTAGGGAATTAGCAGAATACTTTTCTATAGGTTCTCTTATAATTCTCTCTCTAGAGTTTCAGTGAATTCGTAAGAAATAATGAAGGAATGAGCTTCTATTTATAGAAAAATGGAATAAATAGTAACTAATTCATGAACGGTCCAGATTGATTTACTATTAAACAGACGGACCATATTGGTTTACTATTAAAACTTAAAACAACGGTCCATACTGATTTACTATTAAAACTTTAAACCAGCGATCCATATTGATTTACTATTATAACTCCACCAGCGGTCCATATTGACTTACTATTATATCTTCAACCAACGGTCTGAAAAATTAGCACATCTCCTCATGGAATAATATTGTACCCAAATACCCGAATGCACAATACTAGAGTGAATAGAACCAGGTGAATAGTAACTCGTGAATAGTAACTCGTGAATAGTAACTCATGAATAGTAACTCGTGAATAGTAACTTGTGAATAGTAACTCATGAATAGTACTCCGACACGAAAAGTGTCCCGAATATCCAATTGAACAATATATCCTCCAGACATCAATTATACTAACACAAATAAGTCCAACACAATGGAACTATAAAATTCATCTTTAATCAACACGAACTTATTCATCATTAATATTATAATTCACAATATTTAACAACCAGGTCGTTCCCAGGAAAGAGGGGGCTTTTCGATAAGGATTTCTCCTTATTGGCGTGCAATTAGGTGACCAAACCTCTCCTTGACAGAACTTCTAGACATTGTCAATATTACAAATAATAATATGAATAACTTTGTCGTCTCAATTATTGATTTAATAATATATCATATAATGCAGATGATACTGTAACAATAATTGAATCAATAATATGAGAAATATGATGCAGCAACTACTGTAGCAATCATTGAGTATAGCTGAGTGACTTCTCACGTAAGCATCAATAATCAATACCGTGTGCTACTGTGCAACTACGCGTATTACTGTACTTTTACTACCGGGTAGTTCAACAGTTTTAACGGTAACACCTCCGCCGTTATTTTCATAAAGTATTTTTGTCGTTTTCTCAATTCGATAATAATTCCGTTGTGGGGTCCATCAATGATTGTGTCGTTGTACGAATATTTCCTATTAAAACGAATATTCCCCGACCAATCGAATATTATATAATAACTTGCGTACTTTGTAAAATTTATAAATATTACCCACAACTATAACATTATATCAAATCAATACCATAATATTCAAAAATATAATTCGAAAAAATTATTCTTTATTCATAAAAGTTGGGGTCGTACAACCTCCCCTTCTTATGAAATTTCATCCTCGAAATTAGGGTACATACCTGGTATGTTGAAGAGATGAGGATACCTTGACTTCATCTTAGATTCTAACTCCCAAGTCATTTCCTCCACATCGTGGTTTCTCCACAAAACTTTGACTTAAGGTATAACCTTGGAGCGTAGAACATGATCCTTCTTATCCAAGATTTTAACAGGCAACTCTTCATACGTTAAATCTTCCTCTATCTCGTCTAGTTCTAACTCAATAATGTGGTTTGGGTCTTTCACATATTTACGTAACATAGATATGTGAAAAACATTATGAACACGAGACATACTTGGCGGCAAGGCGAGTCTATAGGCCACAGTTCCCACTCGCTCAAGAATTAAAAATGGGCCAATCAACCGAGGATTGAACTTTCCTCTCTTTCCAAATCTCGTAACTCCTTTCCATGGAGCAACACGTAACAACACATGATCTCCAATATCGAATTCTACGTCCTTTCGATGAAGATCAGCATAAATCTTTTGTCGATCTTGTGAAGTTTTTATACGTTGTCGGATCATTTGAATCTTTTCTGTAGTCATACGTACCAACTCTGGTCCCAACAACGTTGCTTCACCCACCTCATCCCAGCATACTAGAGAACGACACTTTCTTCCATACAACGCCTTAAATGGAGCCATGCCAATACTTGCTTAATAACTGTTGTTGTAAGAAAACTCCACCAATGGTAAGAACTTGTCCCAATTTCCCTTGAAGTCAAGTACAAAGAGTCTTAATAGATCTTCAAAAGTTTGAATAGTCCTCTCCGACTGTCCGTCCGTCTGAGGATGATAAGCCGAGCCAAATCGTAAGTCTGTGTCCAAAGCTTTTTGCAAACTAACCCAAAATCGTGAAGTGAATCATGAGTCTCGATCAGAAACTATGGATACCGTCATACCATGCAGTCTTATAATCTCGTTTATATACATACGAGCAAGACGTTCAAGTGTATAAGTTTCTCGTATCGATAAAAAATGAGTAGACTTGGTCAATCTATCAACAATGACCCAAATCGCATCTATGCCTTGAGAAACCTTAGGAAGACTAGTAACGAAATCCATGGTAATGTGCTCCCACTTCCATTCTAGAATTTCAAGTGGTTACAATGGACCTTTTGGTACTTGATGCTCCGCCTTGACTCGTTGACAAGTTAAACACCTTGAGATAAACTCCGCCATCTCTCTCTTCATATTGCTCCACCAAAATGTATGTCGAAGATCATGATACATTTTGGTACTCCCAGGATGGATTGCAAACGGTGTGTTGTGTGTCTCCATCATGATTTTATACTTTTAAATCAGGGTCGTTAGGAACACAAAGTCTGGAGTTGACTCGAAGTATTCCTTCTTCATCAATTCTTGCTTCCGGCATAGCACCTTCTTGCACTTTCTTCCTCATACGCATCAGCTCTGCGTCTGTAGCTTGAGCAGCTTTAACTTTATCAATTAAAGTCTGTTCTACTCGTATATTCGCCATCATTACATGGGTCCATGGATTTTTTAACTCTATCTCCATCCTTTGCAAGTCGCACAAAATGGGCCTTTGTATTGACAATATCACACTCGTACTTGCATATGATCTTCTACTCAATGCGTCAGCTACCACATTCATTTTTCCCACGATGATATTGAATGGTACGATAGTAATCTTCAACAGCTCGAGCCAACGTCTTTGGCACATTACACGTTCGTTTTAGGTGAAGAAAATATTTGAGGGTTTGAGAAATGGGTTTTGTACTAGGGTTAATACAAAATTCGATTTCACGCTCTAGGGGTAGGCTAAGAAGTCTTCAAGAATACGTCAGGAAATTTATTAAAAATAAAAATATCACTAAAAACTGTAACTCTCATCCAAGACTTGGATAACATGTCACATTGATACCTATCAACTTGTCACCGTCATTCATGACGTTGCCTACAGAAAGTCTGGCTTCGGTGCATTCCACACAAGAAAGTCAACAATGAAAGGATCGGGGCTCTTTATTTATGGCTTGATATAACAATGATTGACTTTAGTGGTTTGGTTACTTTGAATTCGCATAACAGGTTGGTTAGGAGTATGAAAGCTAACAGCCTTACAAAAAGTATGATGAGTAGTTAACCAATCGTTTCCAAAAATCACATCAAAGGCAAGTATTTTCAAAGAGATAAGATCGACAGGTAACGTGAAAGTGTTGATTTGAAAAAGATTTATAAATAGTGGAGGTAACGAAGGTTTCTTCCAACTGAGTTTGAACAGATATATCAAAGTCTAACTTCTCTGGAGTTAACTTCAAACATTAAACACAACTAGGTGCAATAAAAGAGTGAGTAGAACTGGTATCTAATACGGTATAGACTTCGCAAGAGTTTATGACTAACATACCCGTGATAATTTTATTCAGGTTCCTTGTCACAAAAAAAACGCTCTCTTTTAAACTACTGGCTTTGGCTTGTCTGGGACATCCTTTGGTGCCTCCATCCTAGCTGAACTTGTCTTCGTTGAACGACAAAATCGGGCTAAGTGACCTTCTCTTCCACAATTATAACATGCTTTGGACGGCATCCCGTAGTTTGGACTGATGTGTCCCTCCCCTCCGCATTTGAAGCATATGATAGGTGGTCGTTCTCCTTCCTTAATAACGGGTGTTGGTACTGACGTCTTTACATCATTGTTAAATCTCCTCTTCTTAAAATGTCCATTCTTATTGTTTTGACCATGATTACCACCGAAGTGGTTACCATTTCTGGCATGTTGATTCCCTCCATGCTTATTGTCACCGCTTTGATGACTGTTATCACCGATATTATCATTTTTCTGGCTGCTCTCTTTTGGTTGCGTTGACTCGTTATCGCGCTCCACTAACTGAGCCCTATTTACAACATCTGAATACAAACACAGTTTATGAGAAATAAGATATTGACGTATCTCCGGCTTCAAACCTCTAAAAAACATCCGTGTCATTCTCTCTTCATTATCAACCAAGTGGGACGCAAATTGGGACAACTCGGCAAACTTGGCTTCGTACTGCGACACGGTCATGTTGTTTTGCTCCAGCTTGATAAATTCTAGCTCCTTCATGTGACGAATGCTTTCGGGAAAGTACGTGTCATTGAACAACTCTTGGAACTTCTCCTAAGACATCTTGAGTGCGTCAGGCTAGGTACGTTTTACAGATTCCCACCAGTGATCTGCCTCTTCACGCAACATAAAGGTGGTAAAGGGAACCTTTTTCTCGTCGGAGCATCCCAAAACATCAAATATCTTGGTGATCTGCTTTAACCACGTCTCCGCCTTAAGTGGTTATGGCTTTTCCAAAAATTCTGGTGGTCCCAGCTCCTTGAATTGCTTAGCGGTGACCAACCGTGGGTTGCCATTGTTTCCTCCTACATTATGAACAGGAGCCGCCTTCGCCTTATGTTGCATGAATTCTAAAAAAATCCTAAACATACCGTCATTCGTCAATTGATCAGTGTTGTTGTTTACAAGAGGATTATCGCAATCCTGTTGCACATTGTCCTGATTATTGATCTGTGGAGAATCAACGGTCTCCTATGCTCCATTGTTATTCTCAACATTCTCATATGTCATTTTCAGATACTGCCACAAAATAAAGGTTAATTGACATGTAACATATTATCCCTATATTCTGACCGACCAATTAAATACCAAATAAACTTAGGTAGGTCATACTAGCGAAGGAATTCCCCGTCTCTCCCCTCCTATTTCTATTCCCACATCCTAGCCAGAGATCATATCCCTAAGCTTTGATACCAACTGTGACGCCCCCAAAATTAGGTATACATCACCCATCTTGAGTCGCCAGATACATGGTACAGAATTCAAATACAACTTAATAATACAACTGTCGTGTACTATATGATAAAACATAAACTGTGAGTTTGTATACAAATATTGTCTACTAGAGATTATACAAACTCAAAAGGAGTCCTTATTATAATTATTATCACACTATTTCACAGAATAGTGAGGACTACTAAAGCACTATCTAGGACCATCACTCTGTTCCCCGGCTAGTGCCAGCTACGTTCTCATTTCCTGAAGAGAACAGTGAAAAAAAGGGTGAGCTCAACTAGCCCAGTAAGAAATATTATGACTAAGATAATGTAGAATAATTTATCGTTAGCCTTCAACAGTGTTAAACCGATAAAATATAACAACTATCAAGTTTAACAGCAGCGGAACAAGAAATCCATTAGAAGAGTCGAGTAGGGAATAAAATCTACTATCTTCTATGATTTAAAAGGTTTTTCATCACTTTTATCGTTGGGACTCAGCTTAATAAATAATCCACATCATCGAATCACCCCTGCACTAAGGCCAAGGATATTCTTTAGTATCACGACCACGAATTATCCATGCACTACGGATTAAGATAATCATATTTTCATCAACGGTCCTGATCATGCCATAAAATAATTCATCTTTACACTATGGCCAAAGAGAATCCATAGCCATAATCATACCAAAAACTGCCCATCAATGCACTACGGGCTAATGAGGACTTTTTCCACATCATTTGTAGCATTACGGTTATGATTATACCGAATAATCCCTGGTCATAATCATACAAAGTCCATCTATGCACTACAGGCCACAGATGACTTTCAACAAAACATAAACATGAGGATGATGACAATGATATAAGAATTCAATAAAACAAGTTCAAGAATTAATTTATCCAGGAACTGATAACGTTCAAATTGTCAACATGATACTGGTTTGTAGAGTAAAATCCAACAATGCTCAGAAGAATATTTCCATGAAAAGATACTGATGAAGCGCAAATATCAAGAATATTCCACTAATTTCATGGAGTACAGAAGTCAAAGTTTTAACCAACTGAGTATAATAAAGAATAGAATAACAAAAGAAATCACCATGTATGCGATAGACCGCACATGCAGGTTATTCCAACAGAATAATAAAGGATGGAACCAGGTCCGGCGTAAACGCACAGACATGATATTCCGACAGAATAATAAATAATGGAACCAGGTCCGGCGTAAATACACAGACAGGATATTTCGACAGAATAATAAAGAACAGAATATTAGAAGAATGTCACCATGTATAGGGTAGCCCGCGTATACAGGTTATTCCAACAGAATAATAAATAATGGAATAACAGAAGTTCTCTTCAAGAATACAAAAGAAATAATACCCCTTACCTTAAAAGAAACTGAATATAAGAGTAGGAAAGTAGCAGAATACTTTTCTATAGGTTCTCTTATAATTCTCTCTCTAGAGTTTTAGTGAATTCGTAAGAAATAATGAAGGAATAAGCTTCTATTTATAGGAAAATAGAATGAATATTAACTAACTCATGAACGGTCCAGATTGATTTACTATTAAACGGACGGTCCATATTGGTTTACTATTAAAACTTAAAACAACGGTCCATGTAACGCCCCGAGAAAATCAGATTTTTGAGAATAAAATTTTTATTTTTATTAAATGAATTTAATTAATTATTTATGGAGCAAGCTAATCAAACGTCGTTCTCTGGCCTAGAAATGTCAGAACATCGTAGGATTTTGGCTATGTGGTAGAATTAAAGTGTTTGAATTTCCAAGACGAAAATAAAAGCTTTCCGAGAAATTTTCTGAAAAATACTATTCACGCATTTCTGCTCGGGAATTATTTTTGAACTTCCGAGAAATATGTAACGATAGAATATTGATGTGAGATGGAATATCCAATAATATTTTAGTTATGGAAAATGTAATATTTCGCCTGTGGACTTAAAACCTAACGTTTAAGGAAAATGATTTACGAGAAGGAAATGTAATGTGATTAATGAATTAAGCGATGATTGTATAATACGTAGGTATTATATGAGGTAGAGAATACGAGTATGATACGAGGTATTATACGAGTACGTATGAATGATGGTATATCGTATATGAGTAATAAATATACGAGGGGAATACGAGATGAATACGTGATTATACGTTATAAGGCTTTAAGCTCAATATATTGAATTTGTACAATTGGTAGGATTTGTTAAGTATTATGTGAGCCAAGTATTGAATGGTTAAGTCTAATGTAAATTTATTAATGTAAGCCCAATGTTTGTTTAATTACAAGCCCAAGGTAATTTAATGTGCAAGCCCAAATGATTAAGCTAAGATTAATTAAGATAAGGCCCAAGGTAAATATCCAATGGGTTAGGGGATGGTTTAAACCAATGGGGCAACCCATGGATAATCCAATGTGATGAACAAGTAAACTTAGAAGCTAAGTTAGTGTGGTGATCACACAAAGTGCTTATAAGTGATGATAAAGTAAACTTAAGGGCTAAGTGTTGTGGGGAGCAAGTAGACTTAATGATTAAGTAAGTGTGATGGCCAAGTATATGTGGTGAGCAAGCAAATAATGTGGGGAGCAAGTTTACTTAATGCCTAGGTAATGAATAGTAAGGAGGTGGATGGATTAAAGACTAAACTACCCTAACTTAGGATTTCCTATAAATAGCAAGCTTTGAAAATTCATTTGTGGGTTGTTATATTTTCATCCAACTTAAGGTTGAGAGCTTATTTGGTAGAGAAAATAAGCACTTATAAAAGCTAGACTTCTATTATTAGATTTTCCACAACAACTTATAGCTTAATGGCTTGAGAGAAAAAGCTAGAGAAGCTTGAGTTCTTATTAAGCAAGAAGCAAGAAGAAGTTTAAGGTGTAGCAAAAGAACATCAAAGGGTAAGCCATATTTAACCATGTTTCTCTTTCTCTCCCATTGTTAGAGAAATGGGTATTGGTAGAACTAGCATGCTAAGTGTAACGCCCCGAAAATTTGGATTTTTCAGAATTTAAGTTTAAAGAATTAGTTATTAATAAAATGAATTTTTATTAATAATATTATGTGTTATGTGTTTATTAATCGTTCTAGAACATAGGATGATTATAAGTCGGGAGGATTCTGGCTACGAGCTAGACTAAGCGATTAAGAATTTTCAAGACGAAAATAAAAATTTTTCGGGAACAAAAATATTTCCGGGAAAAAAGACGAAATAGGCACTATTCACTCGACGAAACCTAAGGGTTAGGGTTTGAAATAACCTAAGCCATTCTGAGAGTTCGGTATGTCGAAATGACATTCCGTCGAAAGATTTGACGATTATATATCTTGAAAAGTTAAGTAAGTCGATAAAAAATTTTCTCGAAAAACGTGCAGAAATCGCATAAAATAAAAATGGCAAAAAGTACTGCTATGTACTTTTCATTCGTTTAGCTACATTAGGGTAAAACGTGAAGGAAAACGCTCAACGCCAAAAAGTGTTTTTCAGTTTTTCAGAAATCCGAAGAATGCGTAAAAGTTAATCGGTAAAGTAAAGACGAAATATTCAAAAATATTTGGATTCTGAGAATCACAGTTTTTAAAACTGTCGGACAAAACCCGAAAGATGGAACCACGAAGCTTCCAAGGGAAGCTACATGAATAGTAAGGAGGTGTGTTAAGGAGGTGGAAGTAGAAGACTTAAGTATTAAGTAAGCTTAAGTGTTAAGTAAACTTAAGAGTTAAGCAAACTTAAAAGCTAAGTAAACTTAACTGTTAAGTAGACTTAAGGAGTAAGTTAACTTGGTCCTTAAGCCATGAATAATAAGGAGGTTAAGGGGGGCGAAATGACTATTTTGCCCTAGCTTTAAATTTTCTATAAATAGGAAGCTAACTTTCTTTTAAATGAGATTTTGAAAATTGTTTAAACATTTGAGAGAGAGAGATATATATTTTGGATGAGGGAGAAGAGAAAAAAGAGGAGGAAAAGTTTCTCATTAACAAACTTTGTCCGACGGAAGGAAACTAAAGGAGAACGATAATCCGAAACCTAGTCTTTTATAAATTTTCTTTAAGTTTTTGTGTTTACAAACATAACTTAATGAAGATAAGAAGTAGATGATGTTATGGATGATTTCATATGGTTGAAATTATGAGAAATAATGAAAATAAGAATTTAAAGTTTAGTAAATAAATTTCTTAAGGAAGTATAAGATTCGTGATGAATTAGAACGATCAGAGTGAATTATATGAATGATTAGATGGAATAAGTAAGAAATGATGTTTTATAACATCAAATTCCAATAAAAAGTGGAATCGTAATCCAAAATATCGATTAAAACGAAGAACGAACGAAGAACACGCGAAGAACACGAAGAACGTTGTTGATGGACAAATTTAAAACCATCGTAGGATAATTGTTGTTGATGGACAAGTTTAAAACCATCGCGTATAAGTTAGTTGCTTCTTGCTTGGTTAGGATCGGTAGAAACGTTCATGAAGAACGAATTTAAACTTAGCTATAACGAAGTTATGGCGAAATTTTGTAAAAGACGAACGAGAATTAGAAAGTTAGTAAATGAACCCGAACATGTAGGGTTTCATAAGAAAGTAATAAAACGTAGAAAACATGAGTCGTGGACTCAAGAACGAACGAGTTCCGAGTTCGGATGACCAAATTACGGACGAACAAACGAAGAGCGTTAAAAGCGTAAAAATGAACGAAGGGTGAAGATTAAGCCAATCGAATGGTACGTTAATGGATTCAGAACAAAGTTCTATCCAAGGGGTATTGAAGTACATAAGATAAGAAAGATAATGGTTTTGGAATGACCTCATTCCGAGTTATAACAAATAAGTTATGGAAGTGGGAAGTAAGCGTCTTAGAACGATCAAAGACTTAGAAGAATTTTTCAAGAATTAGGGTTTGGCGCCGCGGCGCCAACCATGCCTTGTAAGGTGGCGCTACAGCGCCAAACCAGGGAGCTGGGTACTGCAAGCTCGCGCCGCGGCGTGAGGAATAAAGAAGGGAGTGGCGCCGCAGCGCCAATGTTGGGAAAAAGCCAGAGATGAGCTTTTAATTGCCCAGCTCTTGGGGGAAATGTAAGGGACGATAAAGAATATAATATTCAACTAATGTAACACTTAATCAAGTGATGTAAACCTTTATTAAAGGTTGAACGTATAGATTAAACAAGATTAAATGATAAAGAATTTAATCACGGGATTACATAACCGATGTTCGGGGACCGTAGTCGCAATGAATGAACGTGAGGGATTGCTATGGTTGTGATTCCTTAGACGTTGAGTGACGAGGGTAATGAATAACATTTCGATGTTATATCATGATAATGAGAGATAAGTGTGAAGCGTATGGACGCTATGAATGCAACGTCGTTGCAATGGATGCTTGGTCTTAGCATACAATGATCGGTATGGCTTTGACACTAAGAACGAATAATGAACATAGGGTTCATATAATGGATAACGAAAGTATTAAATAGTATATGAATTATTAAGAAAGCCGTAACAAATGGTAATAAGATTAATGAAAGTCGAATGTAATTCGATAAAGAATGAATCCGGAGGGATGGCATTTAGTTGTCAGAAAGCCGTAAAGAATAAGAAATTGACTTAATCGAACATTATAGTTTAATAGTTTGTATAAGTTAAGAGAAGTTAGGTTGTGGTACAATCGTAACCTTTGACAGTTGACATATGGAAGCTGGGCTAAACAATTCCTTCAGAGAGCGAAGGTATATACAAAACTGGCAACCGATCTAACTCACTTTGTAGGCAGTGTAGATGAGACGGGAACTTGTTTGTTGGTTGTTTGTGGGAAGCCACTCAGAGTACCATATGGACTACTATCAAAGACGCGATGTGTGCTGAGTCCTAGAGAAGTTATAAGAATAAGATAAGAATATAAATCATCCAAGATGATGAACATATGAGTAAGACATCTCCGTATGTCATAAAGCCGTAAACTGATAAAGGAAGTTAGTCGCGTAAACTTATATTGCAAGAACGCGAACTCTAAGAAGTAAAGTTAAGTAAACCAATGCGTAAGTTCAATATATGAGTAATTGGTGTTTATGTTTTCTCCTTATGTGTTATATAGGAATTGAAATGAACAGTTCGGCGTAAGCTGTAGCTAGGCGTAAGGCAAGTTTCCTAACTTCATTCATATTATATGAATGCTAGTTTCTTAAACTTCTCAGATGTTGTACTTGAGAAGTTCTGTCTATGTGCGAGTGTGTGATATTTGTACAAGGTGTTAGAATGTATGAGGCCTTGAGCCACAATTTGAACACTTTGGTGTTTCTATGATATGAATTGTTCTATGATTGAGCTGTTAAATACAAGTATGTTCTGTTTATACATGAACCTTTATTGTTAAGTCTGTGCTAATGATTCTAGCCAGACATGATGTGTATGAAGAAGAAAATAGAGGGATGAAATTATTTCAAAGTGAAAATGACTGATGTTTTAAGATGATAGGAATCGAGACTATTCCTATTATTCAAGCTACTTCATAACCGAGACTGTTCGGTTATAGAAGTTCTAAAGAAATGTTTTAATTCTGAAGTTGTTTATTCAACTGTTATGACTTGTTGGGTAATTGAATGCTCACACTTGCATTAAATGAAAAAAAAATTTCAGCGATCAAGGTTAGAAGAACTTAAGGATCTCGTAGAGATCAAGCTGACGGTCTCCAAATGAATTGTCATTCAGAGTGTGAAGGTAGCGAGAAGATCAAGTGAAGACTTGTAATTTAGAAATATGAAATGAACTCTAGACTAGTTTAAGGAACTGTTATGTATCCTTGGTGGCGGATAAAAGTTACTCTTGTAAGATGAAATGAATAATGTATTTACTATTATTTGTAATGAAAAAGGTTATAAGGTTTCCAGAACCTGTGATTTGAGAGTGTATGTTGTTATATTTCGGTATATAATGATGTATGTTGGATGAAGGATGTACTCGTGATGTACGGAATCCGGGTGTGAAGATAGACCGAATTTTGGGGCGTCACAGGTTGGTATCAGAGCTGATAGGTTATAAACCTTAGGTAGGAGTACCTAAGACTATAATCGTAGAGAGAAGGATAAGAAGATCACCACGTGATCAAAGTGACTCATAGTATCAAATGGGTTGTTAAACGATGAATGATTTATAGCTATGGCTATGAATGAAGGGTACTATGAAGTAGTACGGGAAGAAGAACTTGGAATGAGTTATGAAGGATAGTATATGAATTAAAGAAAATTCATATTAAGTAGAGAGAGATTTAGAAGTTGTAAAATTTCAATTGAGGACTCATGTGATAGCTGAGTTGTATGAACCTTTGTTATGGGCAGAGGTTTGTGCTTGGTGTAACAACTGCTTAGCTTATTACAGTGATAATCATTGGAATTGGTCGCGCTATCAAGTTGTATATGGCAAGAAGGTGAATCTTTTCTCATGTATATACTTGGTAGGTAGAGAACGATAAGGTAGGTGCGAGTTCTTGAAACTCATACTTATGGTAAGTTTGTGACTCATAATAATATAGTATGTTTTCGAACGTCTCAGCGAATGGACGCCTATGGTCTGTCTGGATGTTCTTAAACTCATATTATTGTGGAAAGTTCCTGAACTCATAATGTGTGGAAAGTTGATGGACTGTACTAAGGTATAAGGATGTTTAGACTGAAAGCACGTTGTTTTTAGTAGGCTTAGTAGTGAAGGTGCTAGAGAAGATTAAGTATTGTCACAGTAAGACAATGAAGGAAGATGGAGAATAGGATATTCCAAGTCATCTAGCTATGCTAGATTTCGAAGTTTATTGAACTCGTGCTGATATGTACATTTTGAAAAGGAAAGGATTGGTTCAACTTTTGGAACCAACGTATTTTAAAAGAGCTATTCTTGATATGTCTATGCTAATTGCTTCGGCTAGACAGAAATTGATTTGAAAATATTCAAAATGAATTTTATATCATCTGTGCATTCGATGCAAGGGTGGTAAAATGATGGAGTTGTTAATACCATTGAACCTGGTGTTGGATGTGATCTTGGGATCAACAACCCGCTATGGCATGATGTATAATGACGAAGTCACAAACTGACGAAGTCCTCAACGTACTATGAAAAGTACGGTATCATGACGTCATAAAATGTTTTGATGTATTGCGAAAAGAATTTAAAGAAGTAGTCGATGTCAATTGAGTTGACTAGACAAATGTTTCCAGTTGATATCCAATTTATTGGTATGGTCTAAGCTATTTGATTCGGCTAGACAAATGGTATGTCATCGAGCTTTCTTTGAGAACTTGTGCCAAACCAAATTATTTTGGTGCGGAATCTAATGATTTAATCTGAGGAGAACATGGAAGAGGTAGTTACTTTCTTTGTGATTGTAAACTGACCGTTAAAGAAGGGATTACGGCGAAATGCTGGTTAACCCAGTAAGAGTTCATGGTCGATTTGACCCCTCAGCAAAAGTATGAAATGTTTTAAGGGGAAATTTTATATTCCTCGTTATTCCTTCTGCTTCATGATTCTTGATAGGTTATGGGGGTGAGGAATGAGGGAAAGATAAGAACTCCGTTGAAGAGAAGTCGAGAAGAAAGGTAGGCAAAAATTTCGAGGACAAAATTCTGTGAAGAAGGGGTGAATGTGATGACCCGGGTAAGGGTGTGGTTTTATGAAATTCCGAGGACGGAATTTTTATAAGAGGGGAAGAGTGTAACGCCCCGAAAATTTAGATTTTTCAGAATTTAAGTTTAAAGAATTAGTTATTAATAAAATAAATTTTTATTAATAATATTATGTGTTATGTGTTTATTAATCGTTCTAGAACTTAGGATGATTATAAGTCGGGAGGATTCTGGCTACGAGCTAGACTAAGCGATTAAGAATTTTCAAGACGAAAATGAAAATTTTCCGGGAACAAAAATATTTTCGGGGAAAAAGACGAAATAGGCACTATTCACTCGACAAAACTTAAGGGTTAGGGTTTGAAATAACCTAAGCCATTCTGAGAGTTCGGTATGTCGAAATGACATTCCGTCGAAAGATTTGACGATTATATATCTTGAAAAGTTAAGTAAGCCGATAAAAGTTTTTCACGAAAAACGTGCAGAAATCGGATAAAATAAAAATGACGAAAAGTACTGCTATGTACTTTTCATTCCTTTAGCTACGTTAGGGTAAAACGTGAAGGAAAATGCTCAACGCCAAAAAGTGTTTTTCAGAAATCCGAAGAATGCGTAAAAGTTAATCGGTAAAGTAAAGAAGAAATATTCAAAAATATTTAGATTTTGAAAATCGCAGTTTTTAAAACTGTCGGACAAAACCCGAAAGATGGAACCACGAAACTTCCAAGGGAAGCTACATGAATAGTAAGGAGGTGTGTTAAGGAGGTGGAAGTAGAAGACTTAATTATTAAGTAAACTTAAGTGTTAAGTAAACTTAAGAGTTAAGCAAACTTAAAAGGTAAGTAAACTTAAGTGTTAAGTAGACTTAAGGAGTAAGTTAACTTAGTCCTTAAGCCATGAATAATTAGGAGGTTAAGGGGGGCGAAATGACTATTTTGCCCTAGCTTTAGATTTTCTATAAATAGGAAGCTAACTTTCTTTTAAATGAGATTTTGAAAATTGTTTAAACATTTGAGAGAGAGAGAGAGATATTTCGGATGAGGGAGAAGAGAAAAAAGAGGAGGAAAAGTTTCTCATGAACAAACTTTGTCTGATGGAAGGAGATTAAAGGAGAACGGTAATCCGAAACCTAGTCTTTTATAAATTTTCTTTAAGTTTTTGTGTTTACAAACATAACTTAATGAAGATAAGAAGTAGATGATGTTAGGGATGATTTCATATGGTTGAAATCATGAGAAATAATAAAAATAAGAATTTAAAGTTTAGTAAATAAATTTCTTAAGGAAGTATAAGATTCGTGATGAATTAGAACGATCCGAGTGAATTATATGAATGATTAGATGGAATAAGTAAGGAATAATGTTCTATAACATCAAATTCCAATAAAAAGTGGAATCGTAATCCAAAATATTGATTAAAACGAAGAACGAACGAAGAACACGAAGAACACACGAAGAACACGAAGAACACACGAAGAACACGAAGAACGTTGTTGATGGACAAATTTAAAACCATCGTAGGATAATTATTGTTGATGGACAAGTTTAAAACCATCGCGTATAAGTTAGTTGTTTCTTGCTTGGTTAGGATCGATAGAAACGTTCATGAAGAACGGATTAAAACTTAGCTATAACGAAGTTATGGCGAAATTTTGTAAAAGACGAACGAGAATTAGAAAGTTAGTAAATGAACCCGAACATTTAGGATTTCATAAGAAAGTGATAAAACGTAGAAAACATGAGTCGTGGACTCAAGAACGAACGAGTTCCGAGTTCGGATGACTGAATTACGGACGAACAAATGAAGAGCGTTAAAAGCGTAAAAATGAACAAAGGGTGAAGATTAAGCCAATCGAATGGCACGTTAATGGATTCAGAACAAAGTTCTATCTGAGGGGTATTGAATTACGTAAGATAAGGAAGAGAATGGCTTTGGAATGACCTCGTTCTGAGTTATAACAAATAAGTTATGGAAGTGGGAAGTAAGCGTCTTAGAACGATCAAAGACTTAGAAGAATTTTTCAAGAATTAGGGCTTGGCGCCGCGGCTCCAACCATGCCTTGTAAGGTGGCGCTACAGCGCCAAACCAGGGAGCTGGGTACTGCAAGCTCGTGCCGCGGCGTGAGGAATAAAGAAGGGAGTGGCGCCGCAGCGCCAATGTTGGGAAAAAGCCAGAGATGAGCTTTTAATTGCTCAGCTCTTGGGGGAAATGTAAGGGACGATAAAGAATATAATATTCAACTAATGTAACACTTAATCAAGTGATGTAAACCTTTATTAAAGGTTGAACGTATAGATTAAACAAGATTAAATGACAAAGAATTTAATCACGGGATTACGTAACCGATGTCCGGGGACCGTAGTCGCAATGAACGAACGTGAGGGATTGCTATGGTTGTGATTCCTTAGACGTTGAGTGACGAGGGTAATGAATAACATTTCGATGTTATATCATGATAATGAGAGATAAGTGTGAAGCGTATGGATGCTGTGAACGCAACGTCGTTGCGATGGACACTTGGTCTTAGCATACAATGATCGATATGGCTTTGACACTAAGAACGAATAATGAACATAGGGTTCATATAATGGAAAACGAAAGTATTAAATAGTATATGAATTATCAAGAAAGCCGTAATAAACGGTAATAAGATTAATGAAAGCCGAATGTAATTCGATAAAGAATGAATCTGGAGGGATGACATTTAGTTGTCTGAAAGCCGTAAGGAATAAGAAATTGACTTAATCGAACATTATAGTTTAATAGTTTGTATAAGTTAAGAGAAGTTAGGTTGTGGTACAATCGTAACCTTTGACGGTTGACATATTGAAGCTGGGCTAAACAATTCCTTCAGAGAGCGAAGGTATATACAAAACTGGCAACCGATCTAACTCACTGTGTGGGCAGTGTAGATGAGAGGGGAACTTGTTTGCTGGTTGTTTGTGGGAAACCACTCAGAGTACCATATGGACTACTAGCAGAGACACGATGTGTGCTGAGTCCTAGAGAAGTTATAAGAATAAGATAAGAATATAAATCATCCAAGATGATGAACGTATGAGTAAGACATCTCTGTATGTCATAAAGCCGTAAACTGGTAAAGGAAGTTAGTCACGTAAACTTATATTGCAAGAACGCAAAATCTAAGAAGTAAAGTTAAGTAAACCAATGCGTAAGTTTAATATATGACTAGTTGGTGTTTATGTTTTCTCCTTATGTGTTATATAGGAATTGAAATGAACAGTTCGGCGTAAGCTGTAGCTGGGCGTAAGGCAAGTTTCCTAACTTCATTTATATTATATGAATGCTAGTTTCTTAAACTTCTCAGATGTTGTACTTGAGATGTTTTGTCTATGTGCGAGTGTGTGATATTTGTACAAGGTGTTAGAATGTATGAGGCCCTGAGCCAAAATTTGAACACTTTGGTGTTTCTATGATATGAATTGTTCTATGATTGAGCTGTTAAATACAAGTTTGTTCTGTTTATACATGAACCTTTATTGTTAAGTCTGTGCTAATGATTCTAGCCAGACATGATGTGTATGAAGAAGAAAATAGAGGGATGAAATTATTTCAAAGTGAAAATGACTGATGTTTTAAGATGATAGGAATCGAGACTATTCCTATTATTCAAGCTACTTCATAACCTTTGTTCGGTTATAGAAGTTCTAAAGAAATGTTTTAATTCTGAAGTTGTTTGTTCAACTGTTATGATTTACTGGGCAATTGAATGCTCACACTTGCTTTAAGTGAAAAACAATTTTTAGCGATCAAGGTTAGAAGAACTTAAGGATCCCGTAGAGATCAAGCTGA
The DNA here is from genome assembly GCA_016801055.1 of Panax notoginseng. NCBI lineage: Eukaryota > Viridiplantae > Streptophyta > Magnoliopsida > Apiales > Araliaceae > Panax > Panax notoginseng. The sequence continues at coordinate 96,267,150 of CM029021.1, read as the reverse complement.
CCGTCTCCAAATGAATTATCATTCAGAGTGTGAAGGTAGCGAGAAGATCAAGTGAAGACTTGAAATTTCGAAAGGTGAATTGAACTCTAGACTAGTTTAAGGAACTGTTATGTATCCTTGGTGGCAGATAAAAGTCACTCTTGTAAGATGAAATGAATAATGTATTTACTATTATTTGTAATGAAAAAGGTTATAAGGTTTCCAGAACCTGGGATTTGAGAGTGTATGCTGTTATATTTCAGAATATAATGATGTATGTTGGATGAAGGATGTACTCGTGATGTACGGAATCCGGGTGTGAAGATAGACCGAATTTCGGGGCGTCACACTAAGGAAGGGTAAGAATGAATGCTTAATGGACTTAAGCCATAATAAGTCATGAATAAGTCATTTCTACTTATATAAGTTATGAACTTATGAAGATCTTATAAGAACTTGTCGTTTGATAATGGTGATGAAGTTAGTATGAACTTAATAAGAAATTGTAAGAACTTGTAACATGTTTACATTAATGGCACTAGTATGATAAGAAGATATAAGAATAATAATTAAAGGACTTAACTCATTAATAAGTCATATGAAAAGAAGATATAAGTTAAATGGAAATATAAGTAGTTTATATTTTCATAAGTTACAAATTCACAATGAACTAGTAATAACTTATCAATGTTATAAGTTAACGAAGCGTGTATGTCAAGATGATAGTATAATGGATTGAATCCAAGTGAAATGGTTTAAAAGTCTCAAGTAACGAAGTTTCGCCGGAATTCACACGATTAGACGACGATCGTCGAATTCGTGAAATTCTCAGAATGGAAGTCGAATTTTGATATTGAGCTTGGAAACATTGGTTGTCAATAGAGGCAAGTCGTATTTGTCATTATAGAGTTGCGGACTCGAAAATGGCCGGATTCCGACTTAGAACGAAGAAACGAGCGTTGAACGTTCACGAACGTTTATCATTTTCGTTAAAAAGGGACTAAACGGTGAAATTTTAGCAAACGAAGTCGAAATGATAAAATTCTTGCATGAACGCATAGAGTACGTAATTTGTGAACCATAGGCTCTTGAATGAGTCAATTCGGACTTATAACGAAGAAGTTACGAGTCCGGGAATCTCGCAAAGTTGAAAATCTGTCAGGACTATCTGTGGCTCAGAGTCCGTGCCGCGGCGCGACTGCAAGCTTAAATGACCGGCACCGCAGCGCCAAAGTAAGTTTTAGACACTGCAAGCTCGCGCCGCAGCGCGATAGTTAACAAAGGGACTCGCGCCGCAGCGCCGAGTCCGGTCTCCAAGCCCTAATGGGCGACGCCGCAGCGCGGCACAACAAAGGATCACCGGCGCCGCAGCGCCAGTCTTAAAAGCTAGACAATAAAGAATGATTACAAGAAGAAGATGAAGGGAAATTATTGAGTAACGAACTAATGAACTTAATTAAACATTATTAAGTTATAATTGAACCCCAAGTATGATCACTTAGGGTTAAAGAAAGTCAATGGAAGATGAACGCAAATGGTATGCAATAAACGTACTTAATCAATGACGATCGCGTTTTGATTAATAACGTACAGACGTTAGTAAGCCGTGAGGAAGGATAATTAACTCGAACCGAGTTATATTAATGAAATAATTTCACTTTAGTTATATAAGAGAACGAAGTTGGTAAGAATGATGTAAAAGAATGACGGAAAGCCGGAACCCATAATAACAAATCTAATACAGGATTAGATTGAGAAGTAGGGTAAGATTCTTTAGGAACTATGTATGTTCATTCATGACCTAATATGGTATGTTATGTGATTAAGTATTGTAGATACTGCAAAAGACTCAAAGGAAACGTAATTGTACTGTAGCAGACGCTGAAGGCAAGTTTTTCTTAAACGCTTGTCTAACCTTCGTGTTAGCCAGGTTTTCAAAATGATTCATATTATGAGATGCATGTATGAGTTCAAAGAAAGGGTAGAAGCCAGTTTTAACTCGGCTAGACTAATCTTGATAGATTGATTGAACTGTTTACAAGTCTTTCAATATAGAATTGCTAACGCTATCCTATGCCAACTATTTGGTACAGATTCAAGGTAAGCCTGAATATGTATAAACAAATGTATTTTCATCGAGTATTCGATGGGCATGTGAGGTTGCCACAACGTAAACGTACAAACATTTAATGGATGTAGTGTTGATCAACATAGGGTACTATAGGATGATCACCTAGATGTACTCGTAAGCTACGCCGGACTTACGGACTTCGTCCCAGGTTGTCCTTTTCAAAGAAACTATAAGACGTTCACGTATTGAACCAGAATTGATGAATTGATGAATATTGTAATTGTAAAATGGTTTGAAGGAAAAAGGAAAGCTATTTTAAAGTATTGATAGTACTTCGTAACTGTCATCCAGTTATTGAAGATATACGATTCCTATGTTTCAAGCATGCTTTTAAAATGAAATTATTGTACTTGCTGAGCTTGTTATGCTCACTCTTGCTTGAACCATATGAATGCAGCTTAGACTGAATGGACCGAAGGATTCTACAAGGATAAAGAGAAGGCTAAAGTGAACGTGTAGATTGCCTATGTAATAGTATAGGTTTGTAATGATAATATTTGATATTATGACAAGAACAAATGTAACGGTTATAAAGAACCTGGGGAATGGTAGTATTGTTTTGGAATATATATAAGACATATTCGTTCTTTTGAGGCATTTCAATTGAATGTTTGTGTGAACTGTAGCACCGTGGAGCACCATATGTCAGGTTGAAAGAGACCCGGATTTGTGGGCGTCACAGGTTGGTATCAAAGCATTAGGTTATAAAACTTAAGGGGGGAAAGAACCTTAGGCTCATAACCTCGTTAAGGAAGAGAAGTACGAAGGAAGTAAATTTGAGCTTTACTTGAGTTGAATGAGTCAATAAGGTAGTGAGGAAACTCAGTATCAAAAGATTTAAAAGATGGAAAGTAACCCTAAATAAATTAAATGTGATTTGTGTTTATACGATTCTGTGTTATGTACTAATTAACATATATGTTATTGTAGGATGTCGATCGATAGCTTGATGTATAGAGATATACACGCGGTGAGTGAAGAGCTTGTGAACCAAGTAGAGCCTGTACCTATGCCGGTGGCGGAGGTACCAATAGTGATTCTAGAGGAGTTGGAGGCGGAGGAGTACTTTTCTGAGGAAGACTACTCCGAGGGAGAGATGGATATAACGTCATACCTTAGTATGATGAATGAGATGGAGGCAGAAAGAGAGGTAACATCGATTTCTACGGTGGTATCTATATTGGAGTCATCACCTCCAGATGCAATGGAAGCATTGTATCTGGCAGCGCTTGACAGGAATGTGCAACTGAGTACAGTTGTGCAGAATCAGAGTGAAGAGATTAGTTATCTCCATGAAGCTAAGATGTCTGCAGAAGAAGATTTTGAGTTAGAGCACGATAAGCAGGTGCTTATGGCAGAGCAGGCTAGGAATTTTAAGGTAGAGGCCGATGAGCTCCGTAGAGAATTGGGGGAGAAGGATCGGAAGACAGCCCGGATGTCTTACATCCATGAGTGCACATAAGGATTTCAAGCTGAAGGTTGCTTGTTATTCCATTGAGTCAGGACAAACCCGTCATATGATTAGTCGGGATACTGTAGCAATGATTGCGAATGAGAAACACGAGGAAGCTGTTATGCATTATTAGAAGTCTAGAGTTATAAATATGTGTGTAGTGAAGTAAATCCTTCTTTTAAAGGGTAGTCTTTTTGTAAATCCCAACTTTTGTGAAGTTCAATTGCGGGATAGAATATGTAATAGCTTTTGGCTATGAACATAAATTATAAATAGTTTCAAACTATGAAGAAGCATATGAATATAATGAAGTTTTCATGGAAATGATTTGTTATGGTGCGAGTTGGTATGTGGCGATTAATAACGAAGTAAGTAAATAGATAATAATGAAATTTTATTTATTTAATCAGAAAATGTCGCCATGGAGAAGATAACGTAATAAGGAAATGGAATCACATAATGATAATTAATGGGGTCAAAACAACCCTATGCAAGAGTTCGTTAAGTTATTAACGGCTGTATTTACCCAAACTGGGGGTAGAATACCCGTGAAACCTAAGGTAGCAAGAACGATTACCTTTAAAGAGTTTAAAAGCATAGGTCCGCCGGAGTTCAAATGAATGGCGGACCCAATCGATGCCCATACCGGGGTAAAAGAAATAAAGAAGGCGTTTGTTATTACAAGCGTAGGTGAGATGCGGAAGTTTTCTTTTGTGACTTACACGAGGAAGAGTGAAGCCAACTTTTGGTAGAAGGCTCACCAGGGTGGGGTTAGAACAGATGCAGTAACGTGGAAACAATTCAAGAAGGTTTTCTTTGAGAATTATTTCCCTACAAATATGTGAGGGAGGATAGAGATTGAATTCTTAGAACTTAAGCAAGGGGATATGATATTTCCCCAGTACGCTACTAAATTCAAATGAATTGGCAAGGTTTGTTTCACATCAAGTGGACACGGAGGAGGTGAAGGCTCGTAGGTTGGAGCAGGGCCTGAGACCCTAGCTCTATAATGAGATTTTGGTGATCTAGAGTGTTTCCTATGGGATCATTCTGGAGAAGGTGATTATAGCATAAGATGGTAGTGAGTTGTAGACTCAATACCACAAAGGGGGAATGAATGAGAGCAAGGGAAAAGGAGGAACCAAGGCAGAGAATGCCATCTGCAGTATGCCCAAGGCGAAATTTTTTGTAACTCCGGGAATACTGGAGTGGGACAAGGGGATCCTAAGTGTAGGATCGAGATGTGAAAGACATATGGAAAGACTTATCTAGGAGTCTGTATGGAAAGGGGTTATAAGTACCTTTAAACATTAAAATAAAGGAAGAGGAAATAACTTTCGTTAAATTATATTCGTGAAAATTATTTCATGGATAATAGAAGTAAGTATGTATCAGTAGATAAGTACTGTTCATGTTGAGAGAATCTGAGGAAATTCTCGGTATGAATGGGTTGATTAACAATAGAGTTATAACAAATAGTTATAAGTAAAGTGTGAACCTTTAGTTTTTCTCAGAAAATCTAAGGTAGTAATTTACGGTAATAAAATACCGCGACATTATTATTGTCGAACTATGACACAAGTTAGGTTGGTGTTAAGGAAGAGGATGAGTTATTACGGTTGCGTATCGACCATTGTAATAGGAGTAAGTTAGCGGTTAAGGATAAATACCCATGGCCCAGGATCGATGATCTAATTGGTCAGTTGAGAGGGGCAAAGAATTTTTATAAAGATAGATATATGTATGGGGTATAGTCGGTTGGAAGTAAGGAAGAAGGAGGAGGTACCTAAGATGACGTTCAGAACTCGTTATAGTAATGACAAGTTTCTGGGTATGTCATTTAGGTTGACTAATGTGTGGAAGTTAGACTTTCCATAAGGAACAACGAGCATGTTGGTGGCCAATTTGATAGATACTCTTGTGAGGTGCTATGGTTGAAGGTACCATTAGTGTCACAAGATTTAAAAGAAAGGTTGATTAAGGCACCTTTATTATCTTTATCAGATGATACGGGGAATTTTGTAGTGTATCTCGATGTTCGCATAGATGACATGATTGCGTGCTCTTATAGCATGGCAATGTCATTGTGTATGCATCACGCCAGTTAGAGGATTATGAGGAGGTCTATCCTACTTATGATCTAGAATTGGTAGTTGTATTTTTTGAAATAAAAATATGAAGATAGTATTTATACGGAGAGAAGCGTGAGATATACACGGACTCTAAGAGTCTGAAATATATCTCCACACAGAAGAGTTAAATTACGGAATGAAGGGTTAGAATTGTTATTTAAAACGTAGACTCAATGCACGATAATGAAACGAGTTAATGAAGTACAACTAGGTAATGAGGAATGTAAGCAAATGAAGAAGATGAGGCAGGATAAGTAGAAGACTAAGTATAGTCTTATTTTGAGGGAGGAATTTGAGTTCCAAATAAGTTTAACGTTAAAAGAAGAGCTAATAAAAGGAAGATATCGTAATGTGTTATTAAGTGTTTAACTTCCAACTCAGATTATTGATAAGAAGTGATAAGTCATGTGAATTAAGATAATACCTTTGATGAAGGTGAAATGGAAGAACCCCAATGTCGAAGAAGCATTGTGGGAACTCGAGATTAAAATAAAGGAAAATTATCCTCTGTGGTGTAGGTATTATTAGCGAGATTCTGGGGACAGAATCCTTATAAGGAGGGAAGAGTGTAACGCCCCGAGAAAATTGAATTTTTGAGAATTAAATTTTTATTTTTATTAAATGAATTTAATTAATTATGTATGGAGCAAGCTAATCGAACGTCGTTCTCTGGCCTAGAAATGTCAGAACATCGTAGGATTTTGGCTATGTGGTAGAATTAAAGTGTTTGAATTTTCAAGACGAAAATAAAAGCTTTCCGAGAAATTTTCTGAAAAATACTATTCACGCATTTCTGCTCGGGAATTATTTTTGAACTTCCGAGAAATACGTAACGATAGAATATTGATGTGAGATGGAATATCCAACAATATTTCAGTTATGGAAAATGTAATATTTCGCCTGTGGACTTAAAACCTAACGTTTAAGGAAAATGATTTACGAGAAGGAAATGTAATGTGATTAATGAATTAAGCGATGATTGTATAATATGTAGGTATTGTACGAGGTAGAGAATACGAGTATGATACGAGGTATTATACGAGTACGTATGAATGATGGTATATCGTATATGAGTAATAAATATACGAGGGGAATACGAGATGAATACGTGATTATACGTTATAAGGCTTTAAGCTCAATATATTGAATTTGTAGAATTGGTAGGATTTGTTAAGTATTATGTGAGCCAAGTATTGAATGGTTAAGTCCAATGTGAATTTATTAATGTAAGCCCAATGTTTGTTTAATTACAAGCCCAAGGTAATTTAATGTGCAAGCCCAAATGATTAAGCTAAGATTAATTAAGATAAGGCCCAAGGTAAATATCCAATGGGTTAGGGGATGGTTTAAACCAATGGGGCAACCCATGGATAATCCAATGTGATGAACAAGTAAACTTAGAAACTAAGTTAGTGTGGTGATCACACAAAGTGCTTATAAGTGATGACAAAGTAAACTTAAGGGCTAAGTGTTGTGGGGGGCAAGTAGACTTAGTGATTAAGTAAGTGTGATGGCCAAGTATGTAAGACCCCGAATTTTATGAAATAAAAGTATTCAAATTTTCTTATAATTACTATTCAGTAAATGGTTAAATTGATAAAAGTTTAAAGTTATGGGTGAAATATGAATTTTTTTTTCAAAATAAGCAAGTGGTTATAAAATAATCATTGTTGTCGGGGAATATTCGTTTGGTCGTGGAATATTCTTTCTGTCGGGGAATATTCGTACGACGGCGCAGCTCTTTGTGGGCCCCATAACGAATAACTGTCGGGTGAAGAAAATGACAAATTTAAGTTTTTACAAATAACGACGTAGTTGTTACCGTTAACACTGTTAGAATACCCGGTGGTTAAAATACAGTAATACGCGTTATTGCACAGTAGCACACGGTATTGCATAGTATTTTTGAAATTATTGATTCTTACGTAAGAAGGCACTACTCAATAATTGTTACAGTAATTACTGTTCAATATTTTATTTTATTGATTCAATAATTGCTACGTTAAAATTTTATATTATTGTTGTTTAATAATTGTCACTGCACAGTATTTTCCATTATCAGATCAATAATTCATATTATTTGAATAATATTATTAGATAGCATTATTGGCAATGTCTAAAAAGTTCTGTCTAAGGAGATGCTTGGTCATCTAATTGCGCGCTAGTAAGGAGAAATCCTTATTGGAAAGCCCCCTCTTTCCTGGGAACGGCCTGGTTGTCATAAATGTGATTCTGTAATATTATTTGTGAATAATTAATTATTAATTCATATGATAAGGAAATATTTATTTTATGTGGATATAAATGAGGGATATATTTTTGTGGTTAAAAATAAAGGAGTTAATGTTGAGATTTTTTATCAGTATTTTTGTCGGAATGGAGGTATTAAAAATCAGGGTTTTTGAGATATTTTGCGGGGGTTATAATTTTTAATCCGACCGTTGGATCGTGGTAATTTTTGGATATGTTATACATATATAAGTTGAGTATATGCCCACAAATTTTGAACCGTTAAAAATGAATGTATGATTTATTATGAATTTTACAAGATGACTGGTTCAGAAATTGTTGAATTTTCGGAGTTTATCATTTTGATGGAAAATTCTAGAATTGGTGGGCTCCACTTGTGGTTGGTGAAGAAATATGCTGAATTATATTTCAAATGTGGTGGGTGGGAATAGTAGCAGGTAAAGCCATCAGGTTGCAGGTCAAGCCTACTAAAATTTTCCTATAAATAGAGGGCTAAGTTAGAATTGAAAATCACACCAGAAACAAGTTTTCTCTCTTTCTCTCTCTATATTATGAAGCATATTTTGTGAGTATTTAGATACTTTGAGAGTTGCTATTCAGTGCAAGTTTCCTTCGACTTTGCATACCGACCAGAAGTACTGATATCTTGAGGTAAGGGATATTATTTTCTTCTTAAATGATATTATTTTCTTCAATATCATTATGCTGAAATATTGACATGAGTTTTTATCAAATTTGGAACTTTTTGTGTCGGGGTTACTATTCACGTATACGACACTATTCACGTATACGGTACTATTCACGAATACGGCACTATTCACCGAAAAATAAAATTTTTCTTTTTTGTCCAAGATGTCTATTATGGTTACTATCTTTGATTGTATCCATGTTTTGATCTTTATTTTTGAATTCTGCTTCACAATTGATTATTATGAAGTATTATTGATCTTGGATAAACTGTTATATGAATCCCTACTATTTGTCCTTCTGTCTCATTGGATTCGTTCTCTTTAAGATATTTTTCATCATCCTCAGTCCTAAATGATGATATTACTGAATATCTTTGGCCTGTAGTGCAAAGATGTATGATTACTTGATGAATATCTTTGGCCTGTAGTGCAAAGATGAACAGGTGTTGAGATGAACATGACTGACAGGTGATACAAATGAATATCTTTGGCCTGTAGTGTAAAGATGAATATTTGGATAAAGATAATTATTAATTGATGTTACAGGGATAAAATATTGATGATGGACTTTTAAATCTTAGAAGATAGTAGAATTCATTCTCTACTTGACTCTTCTAATGGTTTGCTATTTCCGCTGCAGTTGTTGATCTAAAACTTGTTGTCGATTATATTCTATCAGATTTTTCCCTGTTGAAGACTAACGATAATTTGTTTGTATATTATCTTAGTCATAATATTCTTTACTGGGCTAGTTGAGCTCACCCTTTTCCTTTTTGTTCCATTTTTCTTCTCAGGAGGTGAGAACATAGCAGGATCTAGTCGGGGTATGGAGTGATGGTTCTAGAAAGATGTTTTAGCAGTCCTCACTATTTCTGTAAAATAGTGTTTGAATAATTGTAATGAGGATTTATTTGAGTGTGGATATTGTCTAGAAGACAATATTTGTATTTAAACTCACAGTATGTGTTGTCGTATTTTGCACGACATTTGTATTATTGAAGTTGTAGTTTACTTTCTATACCATGTATTTGGCGACTCAGAATGGGTGTTGTATACCTATTTTGGGGGCGTCACAAAGTATATGTGGTGAGCAAGCAAATAATGTGGGGGGCAAGTTTACTTAATGCCTAGGTAATGAATAGTAAGGAGGTGGATGGATTAAAGACTAAACTACCCTAACTTAGGATTTCCTATAAATAGCAAGCTTTGTAATTCATTTGTGGGTTGTTATATTTTCATCCAACTTAAGGTTGAGAGCTTATTTGGTAGAGAGAATAAGCACTTATAAAAGCTAGACTTCTATTATTAGATTTTCCACAACAACTTATAGCTTAATGGCTTGAGAGAAAAAGCTAGAGAAGCTTGAGTTCTTATTAAGCAAGAAGCAAGAGGAAGTTTAAGGTGTAGCAAAAGAACATCAAAGGGTAGGCCATCTTTAACCATGTTTCTCTTTCTCTCCCATTGTTAGAGAAAGGTGTATTGGTAGAACTAGCATGCTAAGGAAGGGTAAGAATGAATGGTTAATCGACTTAAGCCGTAATAAGTCATTTCTACTTATATAAGTTATGAACTTATGAAGATCTTGTAAGAACTTGTCATTTGATAATGGTGATGAAGTTAGTATGAACTTAATAAGAAATTGTAAGAACTTATAACATGTTTACATTAATGGCACTAGTATGATAAGAAGATGTAAGAATAATAACTAAAGGACTTAACTCATTAATAAGTCATATGAAAAGAAGATATAAGTTAAATGGAAATATAAGTAGTTTATATTTTTATAAGTTAAAAATTCACAATGAACTAGTAATAACTTATCAAGGTTATAAGTTAACGAAGCGTGTATGTCAAGATGATAGTATAATGGATTGAATCCAAGTGAAATGGTTTAAAAGTCTCAAGTAACGAAGTTTCGCCAGAATTCACACGATTAGACGACGATCGTCGAATTCGTGAAATTCTCAGAATGGAAGTCGAATTTTGATATTGAGCTTGGAAACATTGGTTTTCAATGGAGACAAGTCGTATTTGTCATTATAGAGTTGCGGACTCGAAAATGGCCGAATTCCGACTTAGAATGAAGAAACGAGCGTTGAACGTTCATGAACGTTTATCATTTTTGTTAAAAGGGGACTAATAGGTGAAATTTTAGCAAACAAAGTCGAATAGATAAAATTCTTGCATGAACGCATAGAGTACGTAATTTGTGAACCGTAGGCTCTTGAATGAGTCAATCCGGACTTATAACGAAGAAGTTACGAGTCTGAGAATCTCGCAAAGTTGAAAATCTTTCAAGACTATCTGTGGCTCAGAGTCTGCGCCGCGGCGCGACTCCAAGCTAAAATGACCGGCGCCGCAGCGCCAAAGTAAGTTTTAGACACTGCAAGCTTGCGCCGCAGCGCGATAGTTAACAAAGGGACTCGCGCCGCAGCGCCGAGTCCGGTCTCCAAGCCCTAATGGGCGTCGCCCACCGGCGCCGCAGCGCCAGTCTTAAAAGCTAGACAATAAAGAATGATTACAAGAAGAAGATGAAGGGAAATTATTGAGTAACGAACTAATGAACTTAATTAAACATTATTAAGTTATAATTGAACCCCAATTATGATCACTTAGGGTTAAAGAAAGTCGATGGTAGATGAACGCAAACGGTATGCAATAAACGTACTTAATCAATGACGATCGCGTTTCGATTAATAACGTACGGACGTTAGTAAGCCGTGAGGAAGGATAATTAACTCGAACCGAGTTGTATTAATGAAATAATTTCACTTTAGTTATAGAAGAGAACGTGTAACATTCCATATTTTTTTTTTAAAATGTAAGTTATAAATATTTATTGATTTATATAAATATTTATTGGATGTGTTTATTAGTGAATAAGTAATTGTTCAATTTGATTGAGTTTATTTAGTTAATTATTTATTTGCTAAATAATTAATGTAATTAGTTAATTATTTATTTGTTAAATAATTAATGTGTTATGTGGATTGAGTTATGTGGTTAAGTGATTTATTTAATAAATTATTATTTCATAAAGTGTGACAAATAACTATGTTATAAAGAGTTATTAAATTAAATTAAAGTAGTTTAATTTAATTCTTTGCCAAACAAGGCTTAAGTATTAATCCTTAAATTTTAAATGGGTTGCCAAACGAAGCCTTATGGCTTTTGGGTATCTTTTGAATTAAAATTATTAATAAAATAAAACAAATATATAAATGAAATATATTTATATTTATTAGTTATACGTTATATGTTTAATAACTGATATAATAAGTAGGCTTATTATTGCCATATCAGTTTTATTCTACGTATATCAGTTTTGGGTTTACGCTCATTGTTAGTACCTAGTCTATCATTGAGAGAAGTAAGAAAAGTGAAAGGAAAAGTTCAGAGATTTTGAGAAGAAGCCAAGTGCAAGATTGTCCAAAACAAGTTTTGAATTACAAGTTTTCTAGAACAAATTAAAGGTAGGTTGTACAAACCTTATAATATATGTTTACGTTATATAGTTTTTGAGAAATTGTATGTCTTTGTTTTCTTGTCATAACCGTGTATAAGTTTTACCAAATTGTCTGTAAACCTTGTTCCAGAAATTGTTTTGGTATTACATGTTGTGTTGTTATAACTAGCATGTATATATAGGTGTGTAGGTGTTGTATGCTAAATTATCATTGAGGAAGATAACTTGGTTTTTAAGTGAAAATTTATATACGAACATATGTTTTGAAAAATAACAAAATTTGTATGTGATTCGATAAATTGTATGCTAACTGAGGAATTGAACTATACATATTAATTTGTTATGTTGGTATAGTTGTATTTCAAAGGAATCAAAATTTGTTGATAACAGTGGAAATTTTCGTTCACTGTAATTTATATTTCATCAATGGATTTTTACTTTAAAACACAGTGTTTCAAAGAATTAGTTTATGGTATTGATAATTAATGATTGGTGATGGATATATTGATGATTGTTAACTTTTATGTGTAATTTTCATGAAGTTATACATGTGTTAGATGCCATTGGTTGTTAAAAATAAATTAGACAGTAGCTTTGCTCTGTCTTTCGGGGTTGGTTCTATGAGTTTCGGCGCCCCAGCGTCAAAATTCACGCCCCACCGCCAAATCTCGCGCCCTAGCGCCAAGGTTCGCGCCCCAGCGTCAAAAATGGGCCCGTAGCTCGCGCCCAGCGCTGAAGCTCGCGCCCCAGCGCTGATGCTCGAGCCCCAGTGCCGTAGCTCGCGCCCCAGCGCCACTGTTCCGCGCCCCGGCGCCGGAAAAGTGGCCTAGTTGGGCAGTTTTGACCTCTTATAGTAAAATGGCCATAACTTTTTCATACGAACTCCGATTTAGGTAATTCAAGATGATTCGGAAAGAGGACGAGTAGACCTACAACTTTCATTCTTTAAGTTTTTTAATGTGAGGTCTGTAACAGTAGTCAAAATGGCCATCTTTAGGACTGTTATGTATTTGGAGCCAATCGGAGGGCGTCGGGATGCACGAATGCAAGTGCAACCCTTTGGGTATTAGTATAACTTAATGATAACATGTTGGACATGTATTAGGATGTTGTATCAAGTTGTTAATGTACATGTGGTGCAATGGCATGATCATTTAAGTAGTTGTAATAAAGCTAAAAAGTAATGTTCATGAAAGATGTGTTGTTTAAACTTAAACTTAGTTAGTAGCTGTACTAAGAGTAATAAAGGAACTCATAAAGGTAATGTTAGTGTAACTAATGTGTATTGTCAATGCATATGGTATGTGTAGGACTTGGGGTGAACGTGAATAGTAATTATTTAACCTACACACGAGGCAAGTTCCCTAACATTTTCTACTTTATTATTCAGCAATGTTACTTTTCACTGTTATGTTATACCTATGCAAGTTCTCTAACTCAAAACTTCATTGTGCAAGTTTCCTTAACTCTATTTTTATAACTAAGCAAGTTTTCTAAACCTTATCTTTTGATATTGAACAAGTTATTATTTTCTTTAACTTGTTTCGTTGTATGCAAGTTTTATAAATCTTATCTTTTGATATTGAGCAAGTTTTATCTAATACTAGAACTTCATTGTACAAGATTGAATTCGTTAAACACATTATTGCTTTAATTCCATTTCAATTGTACAAATGGCTAACTTTACACTTTCGTAGAGTTAGATTGTTTATTGTTGATTAAGCTCGTGTATCTATTGGTTTACGAGGATGCATGTTATGATTATTCCATGATTATGCTATTAAATTATTCCTAAAGCATGATGTTAGTTTATAAATATCCATTCAACTATGGTTATTCCATAGTATACAGTTATGTTGTTTGTAATCAACTAACCCTTAGTTGATTACCGTTGAATTCTAAATTACCCCATGATGTATCCAAACCAAACTCACTTTGGTACAGACTTGTATTCTAAATACTGAGAAGAACAACTCTTTTATAAGAGGTTACGCTTAGCGTTGAAATGATTGTGCACAATACATTGTACGAAGGGTTGATCCCCCTAAGTACGTGAAGTCCTTATAGTCTTATGACTGTTAAAGTTTAAGTTGAAAAATTACTTATAACCGTGGACATGATTCGTGGTCATTAGACCCTCAATAATTGATTAAAGTTTTTAGAAAGTAATAGAACTTATTGTTCAGTTCTATTAAACCTAATGTTGGTACATGATGTAAAGTTAACTGATTTATTTATTATTATTTCAAGTGGGCCTTGTTTGCTCACTCTTGCCTGTAAACATTCTTACAGCTAAGGTTGAAACTGGTGATATACCTAGCACCAGTAAAGGGAAATGAAAGATTAAGCAATGCTGAAGACCTGTAATAGTTAGACAGTTTATTTTTAGACTTTGTTTAAAGATTGTAAAGAAGTTTATATTAATTTAATTTCCGCATGAATGAATGTTTGTAAAGGTTAGATAACCTGGGAGATTTTTATTTAAGTTTAATCCTGTATGGGCAGGTTTTATTTATTCAATTTTATCAATTGGGTAGTTAGTAATGAATGTTTTGATTACGTGAACACCAAATCTTGAGGAAATGAAGTACCGGGATTTGGGGGTGTCACAGGTTGGTATCAGAGCTTTAGGTTATGAACCTTAGGTGGGGGAAAAGCCTTAGGAAGTAACCTTTTGAAAAGATAGTGGAGTTAACTCTTATCGAGTTTTAAGAAAGAAGTAATAAAAACACTTATGTGCTTATGTGTTTATGTTTATGTACTCGTGGGTGTCGAGTAGTAATGATTATTAATTAAAACTTTAAAACTTTGTTGTCAGGATGACTAATGTTGGAGAGTCCAGTCAGGCTAGGAAGGAGGGACCTCAAATGCCTATAGAGGAGGAACCTCACGATGTTCAGGTAGTTTGGGAACAACTATTGCCACGGGAGTCAGCCCCGTTGGTCACAGTAGTTGAGGATGAGGATGATGATGTGGAGACAGACGAGGAGGATCCCATTGAGTTACCGCAGGAGGATGAGGATGACGAGGATGACGAGGAAAGGATTCCGCTTAACTCGATAGCTGGCCGTGTATATGATGAAGTGCATGACCGTAACGTGGAACTTCAGGATATAGTTGAGGAGTTACAGGAGATAGTAGCTGAACAACAGGCTGCAATGGCACAAAAAGACGGCATGATCCAGGATCGTGAGGAACGACTGACAAACGCCGAGGAAAAACTAACACAGACTGAAGGGGAGAAGGAACAGTTGATCGAGATGGTTGCTGAACTGAAGGGCAGGCTGAGAGAAGAAGCGGCTAAAAGGATAAGAGCTGAAGATGCATACGAGGAAGCTTATCAACGAACTGGAAGAGCAGTAAGGGACGCACAAGCAAAGAGGATGAAGATGGAAGAGATGGATAAAGTATTTAATATCGTGTTCAATCGAGCTTAAGATCGGGTCATGGGTTATCCAATTCAGTTCGAGACTCTGCCATCATACGTGTTAGATCGCCGAACCATGTTCCGTGTTATGGAAGAAGAGCGTCAAAAGGCGACTGATTATCTTAATAGATCATCGTAGGAAATTTGTCTGTTTTGCAAGTAATAAGTGTTAAATAATGTGTAAGTCTCGAGTGTTAAGTAACCATGGGATATGAGAATGATGATGTTGCCCTGAAACTTTTGTAGTTCAGGAAAGTAATGTAGATAGCAGAGATGCTATTGTGTTATGTTTTCAAAAAGTTATGAATAAATAAAAGTTATTATTTTATTCAAAGTGTTATGTGCTATGTGATTATTTCTTTGTTGAGGCAAATTAATTAGAAATACGTAAAGAAGTTGAGTAATGGTCTAATAGATGTTTTCTTTAACAGAAAATGCCTCCCAGACGTCAACCAACACGACAGAGAACCACCGAAGAAGCTAACGACAATGTTGATGCGAATCCCGTTCAATAACTAGTGGCACTATTGTCCGGAGCGTTGCAGAATCAACCTCAAAACCAAGGCACAACGTTTAAGGATTTCAAGGTGGTTGGACCACCTGAATTCCGTGGGTCCATGAATCCAGTCGAAACATAAACCTGGATTATGGAAATAGAGAAGGTGTTCGATGTCGCTAGGGTAGGGGATGAGCAGAAGACTGCTTTCGCAACTTTCATGTTGAAAGCAGAAGCTAGTTATTGGTAGCAAGCCAATAAAACTCGAGAAGGGCCAGGAGTGATGACCTGGGATAGGTTCAAGGAACTGTTCTTCGAGACATATTTCCCGGAGAGTTCAAAGAGTCAGCTGGAAGTACAGTTTTTGGAGCTGAAGCAAGGGACGATGACGGTATCCGAGTATGCCGCAAAATTCAACGAGTTGGCGAGGTTTTTGCCATATTAGGTTAGCACAGACGAACGTAAGGCGAAGAGATTTGAACAGGGACTGAAGCCCTGACTGTACAGTAGGGTTTCCCTATTCCAGTTGAAGACATTTGTAGCGGTGATGAAGAAAGCAGTACTCGCTGAAGGTGGAGGTGAGGCAGTGACAAAGTTCAATCAGGAACAAAAGAAGAAAAAGAATGAGAATGAGATTAAGAATGGAGGTGGTAGCAGTGGAAATAACAACAACAACAACAACAACTTGAAGAGAAAGTGGAATGGAAGTATGGGTACTGGAAACCAGCAGAATAAGAAGTTTGAAGCATGTGCGATATGTGGGAAATTTCACAAGGGTGCGTGCTTGATGGGGAAACGAGTTTGCTACAATTGTGGCCAGGAGGGTCACATCGCCCCAAATTGCACTCAATCAAAGAAGAATGTGTACTTCACATGCGGATCTAAGGATCACTTTGCTCGTGAATGTCCTAAGAAGAAGGAGGGAGTGGCAACCAGAAAAAATGGAGGAGGTAACAATGGAGGTACGTGGGCTATTACAGGACCTGCAGCATCAAACAAACCCACAGCCAGAACCTTCAACATGACTGTGCAAGATGCTGTGCAATCAAAAGATGTGGTGTCAGGTATTATTCCAATCAATGATATTAATGCATATGTATTATTTGATTCGGGTGCTACTTGCTTGTTTATATCTGATGAATTTGCCAAGAGGTTAGAATTGCCTAGAGAAGAACTGAATTTTCCTTTGAACATAGAAATTGCGAATAAGGAAGTAATCCCTGTTAGATTCGTATACAAGAACTGTAGGGTGAACATTAAGGAGAACATCTTGTTGGTAGATTTGATTCCGATTAGACTCGGGGAATTTGATGTAATTTTGGGAGTGGATTGGTTGTTCAAATACGGAGCGGTAATTGACTGCCAAAAGAAGTGTGTAAACCTTATGACTCCGTCAAAGGTAGTATTTTATGGTAGCAAGTCGCCTAGACAAATGAAATATCTGACGACTATGCAGGCCAAGAAATTGTTGAGTCAAGGTTGTGTGGGCTATTTAGCTTACATAGTCGATACTCAGAAGAAGGGAGTAAAACTAGAAGAAATACCGGTAGTGAGAGAATTCGAAGACGTGTTTCCAGAGGATTTGCCAGGACTTCTGCCTGACCGAGAAATTGAGTTCGTAATCGATTTAGTACCCGGAACAGCACCGATATCGAAGGCCCCATACAGAATGGCTCCGGTAGAAATGAAGGAACTCATGGTGCAACTGCAAGAACTACTGGACAAGAAGTATATTCAACCAAGCGTGTCACCGTGGGGAGCGCCGGTATTATTTGTGAAGAAGAAGGACGAATCAATGCGTCTTTGCATTGATTATAGGGAGTTAAACAAGGTCACTATTAAGAATAGGTATCCGTTACCTAGAATAGATGACTTGTTTGATCAGTTGAAGGGTGCTAAATACTTCTCGAAAATAGATTTGAGAAGTGGGTATCACCAATTGAAGGTAAGAAAGGAGGATATACCTAGAACGACATTCAAAACTCGGTACGGATATTATGAGTTTCTGGTGATGTCTTTTGGTTTAACAAATGCCCCTGCTGCGTTCATGGATTTGATGAACAGGGTATTTAAACCATTTTTAGACAAGTTCGTGGTGGTGTTTATCGACGACATTCTGGTGTATTCCAAAACTCAAGAAGAACACGTGGAACATTTACGTCTGACGTTGGAGACACTAAGAAAGGAAAAGTTGTACGCGAAGTTCTCTAAGTGTGAATTTTGGCTCGATCGTGTACAATTTTTGGGTCATGTGATTGACAAAGATGGGATTTCAGTAGATCCATCGAAAGTGGAAGCTGTAATCAATTGGGAACAACCAAGAACACCTTCGGAGGTGAGGAGTTTCTTGGGGCTGGCCGGTTATTATAGAAGATTCATTCAAGATTTTTCTAAGATAGCCACTCCGCTAACAAATTTGACAAGGAAAGCTGTAAAATTTATGTGGACGGAGAAATGTGAAGAGAGCTTCCAAGATTTGAAGAAGAAGCTAAGTATGGCACCTGTGTTAACCCTGCCGGATAATACAGGAAATTTTGTGGTGTATAGTGATGCCTCACACAAAGGGTTGGGTTGTGTTCTTATGCAGAACGGCAAAGTTATTGCCTATGCATCAAGACAACTGAAGGATTACGAGAAAGGTTACCCGACTCATGATTTAGAATTGCCTGCAGTGGTATTTGCTCTCAAGATATGGAGACATTATCTGTATGGAGAGAAATGTGAGATCTACAAATACCACAAAAGTCTAAAGTATATTTTCAATCGGAAGGACCTGAACATGCGTCAGAGGAGATGGATGGAATTGATAAAGGATTACGATTGTGAGATCTTTTATCATCCGGGCAAAGCGAATGTGGTTGCAGATGCTTTAAGAAGGAAAGGTCGGGAAAAATTAATGCTGATAACAACTCAGTAGGAGCTCATTTCAGCAATGACAAAATTAGAATTGGAAATCAAATTTCCGCAGGAAACCGATGAACGACTATTTCATCTAGAAGCAGGTCCAACTTTACTGGACAAGGTGAAAAACGCTCAGTTACAAGATGAAGAATGTGGAAAGATAAAAGAGAATATGGTTGATGGTAACAATACAAAATACAAGGTCGATACCGAAGGATTACTACGGTACGAGGGAAGAATCTGGGTTCCAGCAACACCAGAACTGAAAAATGAAATCCTGACCGAAGCTCATAGCTCAAGATATTTGATTCATCCAGGAAGCACGAAGATGTATCAAGATTTACGCCGACATTTTTGGTGGCCGAATATGAAAAGGGATGTTACAGAATGTGTGGCTAAATGTTTGACATGTCAAAGAGTAAAAGTCGAACATCAAAGACCCAGCGGATTACTTCAACCGTTGGAAATACCGGAATGGAAATGAGAGCATATCACGATGGATTTTGTGGTGGGTCTTCCAACTACTCAGAAAGGATACGATGCGATTTGGGTAATAGTAGACAGACTAACAAAATCTGCACACTTTTTGCCAATAAAGATTAGATTCAATCTTGATCAGCTGGCAAAACTATATATTAAAGAGATCGTTGCAAGACATGGAATTCCAGTGTCAATTGTGTCAGACAGAGATCCGAGGTTCACATCAAACTTCTGGAAGAGACTACAAGAATGTATGGGAACACAGTTGCGAATGAGTACGGCATATCATCCGCAAACAGATGGCCAAAGCGAACGAACGATCCAGACATTGGAAGATATGTTGAGAGCATGCGTCATGGATTTCAAAGGAAGCTGGGAAGAGCAATTACCGTTGGTGGAATTTTCCTACAATAATAGTTATCACGCGAGTATCGGCATGCCGCCTTACGAAGCGTTATACGGCAGAAAGTGCAGAACTCCACTGTACTGGGATGAAGTTGGTGAACGTCAACTGTTAGGACCAGAATTGGTGCAACAAACTGCTGAGGTTATCAAACTCATCAGGATAAGATTGGTAGCAGCTCAAGACCGACAGAAGAAGTATGCTGATCAACACAGGCAAGATCGTGCATTTGACGTAGGAAGCTATGTATTCCTAAAAGTTTCTCCTTGGAAGGGGAAAATTCGTTTCGGTAAAAAGGGAAAGCTAAGCCCGAGGTTTATTGGACCCTTTGAAGTGCTGCGAAGAGTGGGAGAAGTGGCTTACGAGGTAGCTCTACCTCCAGTGTTGGAAAATATTCATAATATTTTTCACATTTCGGTGTTACGACCATATAAACCCGATTACAAACACGTAATCGAGTACGAACCGTTGCAGTTTGAGAAAGATTTGTCTTATGAAGAGATTCCTATCCAGATAGTCGACAGGAAAGAACAGGTGCTCAGGAATAAAGTGATACCTTCTGTGAAGGTGATTTGGAGGAACCACAACGCTGAAGAAGCAACGTGGGAACTCGAAGAGAAAATGTTGAAAGAATACCCTGAGTTATTTGTTTAATCTGTGTCTTCGATTCTGAGGACAGAATCTTTGTAAGTAGGGAAGAATGTAACGAATGTGTTGTTTGAGTTGTGATTCTGAGGATAGAATCCTTATATGAGGGAAATGATGTAACATTCCATATATTTTTTTTAAAATGTAAGTTATAAATATTTATTGATTTATATAAATATTTATTGGATGTGTTTATTAGTGAATAAGTAATTGTTCAATATGATTGAGTTTATTTAGTTAATTATTTATTTGCTAAATAATTAATGTAATTAGTTAATTATTTATTTGTTAAATAATTAATGTGTTATGTGGATTGAGTTATGTGGTTAAGTGATTTATTTAATAAATTATTATTTCATAAAGTGTGACAAATAACTATGTTATAAAGAGTTATTAAATTAAATTAAAGTAGTTTAATTTAGTTCTTTGTCAAACAAGGCTTAAGTATTAATCCTTAAATTTTAAATGGGTTGCCAAACGAAGCCTTATGGCTTTTGGGTATCTTTTGAATTAAAATTATTAATAAAATAAAACAAATATATAAATGAAATATATTTATATTTATTAGTTATACGTTATATGTTTAATAACTGATATAATAAGTAGGCTTATTATTGCCATATCAGTTTTATTCTACGTATATCAGTTTTGGGTTTACGCTCATTGTTAGTACCTAGTCTATCATTGAGAGAAGTAAGAAAAGAGAAAGGAAAAGTTCAGAGATTTTGAGAAGAAGCCAAGTGCAAGATTGTCCAAAACAAGTTTTGAATTACAAGTTTCTAGAACAAATTAAAGGTAGGTTGTACAAACCTTATAATATATGTTTACGTTATATAGTTTTTGAGAAATTGTATGTCTTTGTTTTCTTGTCATAACCGTGTATAAGTTTTACCAAATTGTCTGTAAACCTTGTTCCAGAAATTGTTTTGGTATTACATGTTGTGTTGTTATAACTAGCATGTATATATAGGTGTGTAGGTGTTGTATGCTAAATTATCATTGAGGAAGATAACTTGGTTTTTAAGTGAAAATTTATATACGAACATATGTTTTGAAAAATAACAAAATTTGTATGTGATTCGATAAATTGTATGCTAACTGAGGAATTGAACTATACATATTAATTTGTTATGTTGGTATAGTTGTATTTCAAAGGAATCAAAATTTGTTGATAACAGTGGAAATTTTCGTTCACTGTAATTTATATTTCATCAATGGATTTTTACTTTAAAACACAGTGTTTCAAAGAATTAGTTTATGGTATTGATAATTAATGATTGGTGATGGATATATTGATGATTGTTAACTTTTATGTGTAATTTTCATGAAGTTATACATGTGTTAGATGCCATTGGTTGTTAAAAATAAATTAGACAGTAGCTTTGCTCTGTCTTTCGGGGTTGGTTCTATGAGTTTCGGCGCCCCAGCGTCAAAATTCACGCCCCACCGCCAAATCTCGCGCCCTAGCGCCAAGGTTCGCGCCCCAGCGTCAAAAATGGGCCCGTAGCTCGCGCCCAGCGCTGAAGCTCGCGCCCCAGCGCTGATGCTCGAGCCCCAGTGCCGTAGCTCGCACCCCAGCGCCACTGTTCCGCGCCCCGGCGCCGGAAAAGTGGCCTAGTTGGGCAGTTTTGACCTCTTATAGTAAAATGGCCATAACTTTTTCATACGAACTCCGATTTAGGTAATTAAAGATGATTCGGAAAGAGGACGAGTAGACCTACAACTTTCATTCTTTAAGTTTTTTAATGTGAGGTCTGTAACAGTAGTCAAAATGGCCATCTTTAGGACTGTTATGTATTTGGAGCCAATCGGAGGGCGTCGGGATGCACGAATGCAAGTGCAACCCTTTGGGTATTAGTATAACTTAATGATAACATGTTGGACATGTATTAGGATGTTGTATCAAGTTGTTAATGTACATGTGGTGCAATGGCATGATCATTTAAGTAGTTGTAATAAAGCTAAAAAGTAATGTTCATGAAAGATGTGTTGTTTAAACTTAAACTTAGTTAGTAGCTGTACTAAGAGTAATAAAGGAACTCATAAAGGTAATGTTAGTGTAACTAATGTGTATTGTCAATGCATATGGTATGTGTAGGACTTGGGGTGAACGTGAATAGTAATTATTTAACCTACACACGAGGCAAGTTCCCTAACATTTTCTACTTTATTATTCAGCAATGTTACTTTTCACTGTTATGTTATACCTATGCAAGTTCTCTAACTCAAAACTTCATTGTGCAAGTTTCCTTAACTCTATTTTTATAACTAAGCAAGTTTTCTAAACCTTATCTTTTGATATTGAACAAGTTATTATTTTCTTTAACTTGTTTCGTTGTATGCAAGTTTTATAAATCTTATCTTTTGATATTGAGCAAGTTTTATCTAATACTAGAACTTCATTGTACAAGATTGAATTCGTTAAACACATTATTGCTTTAATTCCATTTCAATTGTACAAATGGCTAACTTTACACTTTCGTAGAGTTAGATTGTTTATTGTTGATTAAGCTCGTGTATCTATTGGTTTACGAGGATGCATGTTATGATTATTCCATGATTATGCTATTAAATTATTCCTAAAGCATGATGTTAGTTTATAAATATCCATTCAACTATGATTATTCCATAGTATACAGTTATGTTGTTTGTAATCAACTAACCCTTAGTTGATTACCGTTGAATTCTAAATTACCCCATGATGTATCCAAACCAAACTCACTTTGGTACGGACTTGTATTCTAAATACTGAGAAGAACAACTCTTTTATAAGAGGTTACGCTTTGCGTTGAAATGATTGTGCACAATACATTGTACGAAGGGTTGATCCCCCTAAGTACATGAAGTCCTTATAGTCTTATGACTGTTAAAGTTTAAGTTGAAAAATTACTTATAACTGTGGACATAATTCGTGGTCATTAGACCCTCAGTAATTGATTAAAGTTTTTAGAAAGTAATAGAACTTATTGTTCAGTTCTATTAAACCTAATGTTGGTACATGATGTAAAGTTAACTGATTTATTTATTATTATTTCAAGTGGGCCTTGTTTGCTCACTCTTGCCTGTAAACATTCTTACAGCTAAGGTTGAAACTGGTGATATACCTAGCACCAGTAAAGGGAAAGGAAAGATTAAGCAATGCTGAAGACCTGTAATAGTTAGACAGTTTATTTTTAGACTTTGTTTAAAGATTGTAAAGAAGTTTATATTAATTTAATTTCCGCATGAATGAATGTTTGTAAAGGTTAGATAACCTGGGAGATTTTTATTTAAGTTTAATCCTGTATGGGCAGGTTTTATTTATTCAATTTTATCAATTGGGTAGTTAGTAATGAATGTTTTGATTACGTGAACACCAAATCTTGAGGAAATGAAGTACCGGGATTTGGGGGTGTCACAGAACGAAGTTGGTAAGAATGATGTAAAAGAATGACGGAAAGCCGGAATCCATAATAATAAATCTAATATGGGATTAGATTGTGAAGTAGGGTAAGATTCTTTAGGAACTATGTATGTTCATTCATGACCTAATATGGTATGTTATGTGATTAAGTATTGTAGATACTGTAAAGACTCAAAGGAAACGTAATTGTACTGTAGCAGACGTTGAAGGCAAGTTTTTCTTAAACGCTTGTCTAACCTTCGTGTTAGCCAGGTTTTCAAAATGATTCACATTATGAGATGCATGTATGAGTTCAAAGAAAGGGTAGAAGCCAGTTTTAACTCGGCTAGACTAATCTTGATAGATTGATTGAACTGTTTACAAGTCTTTCAATATAGAATTGCTAACACTATCCTATGCCAACTATTTGGTACGGATTCAAGGTAAGCCTGAATATGTATAAACAAATATATTTTCATCGAGTATTCGATGGGCACGTGAGGTTGCCACAACTTAAATGTACAAACGTTTAATGGATGTAGTGTTGATCAACATAGGGTACTATAGGCTGATCACCTAGATGTACTCGTAAGCTACGCCGGACTTACGAACTTCGTGCCGGGTTGTCCTTTTCAAAGAAACTATAAGACGTTCACGTCTTGAACCAGAATTGATGAATTGATGAATATTATAATTGTAAAATGTTTTGAAGGAAAAAGGAAAGCTATTTTGAAGTATTGATAGTACTTCGTAACTATCATCTAGTTATTGAAGATATACGATTCCTATGTTTCAAGCATGCTTTTAAAATGAAATTATTGTACTTGTTGAGCTTGTTATGCTCACTCTTGCTTGAACCATATGAATGCAGCTTAGACCGAATGGACCGAAGGATTCTACAAGGATAAAGAGAAGGCTAAAGTGAACGTGTAGATTGCCTATGTAATAGTATAGGTTTGTAATGATAATATTTGATATTATGACAAGAACACATGTAACGGTTATAAAGAACTTGGGGAATGTAGTATTGTATTGGAATATATATAAGACATATTCGTTCTTTTGAGACATTTCAATTGAATGTTTGTGTGAACTGTAGCACCGTGGAGCACCATATGTCGGGTTGAAAGAGACCCGGATTTGGGGGCGTCACAGTCCATACTAATTTACTATTGAAACTTTAAACCAGCTATCCATATTGATTTACTATTATAACTCCACCAGCGGTCCATATTGACTTACTATTATATCTTCAACCAACGGTCTGAAAAATTAGCACATCTCCTCATGGAATAATATTATACCCAAATACCCGAATGCACAATACTAGAGTGAATAGTAACAGGGTAAATAGTAACTCATGAATAGTATCTCGTGAATAGTAACTCATGAATAGTAACTCGTGAATAGTAATTCATGAATAGTAACTCATAAATAGTAACTTGTGAATAGTAACTCATGAATAGTACTCTGACATGAAAAGTGTCTCGAATACCCAATTGAACAATATATCCTCCAGACATCAATTATACTAACACAAATAAGTCCAACACAATGGAACTATAAAATTCATCTTTAATCAACACGAACTTATTCATCATTAATATTATAATTCACAATATTTAACAACCAGGTCGTTCCTAGGAAAGAGGGGGCTTTCCGATAAGGATTTCTACTTATTGACGCGCAATTAGGTGACCAAACCTCTCCTTGACAGAACTTCTAGACATTGTCAATATTGCAAATAATAATATGAATAACTTTGCCGTCTCAATTATTGATTTAATAATATATCATATAATGCAGATGATACTGTAACAATAATTGAATCAATAATATGAGAAATATGATGCAGCAATTACTGTAGCAATAATTGAGTACAGCTGAGTGACTTCTCACGTAAACATCAATAATCAATACCGTGTGCTACTGTGTAACTACGCGTATTACTTTACTTTTACTACCGGGTAGTTCAACAATTTTAACGGTAACACCTCCGCCGTAATTTTCATAAAATATTTTTGTCGTTTTCTGTGACACCCCCAAATCCCGGTACTTCATTACCTCAAGATTTGGTGTTCACATAATCAAAACATTCATTTCTAACTACCCAATCATAATAGAATTGAATAATAAAAGAAAACCTGCCCATACATGATTAAACTTAAATAAAAAAATCTCCCAGGTTATCTAACATTTAACAACAATCATTCAAATGCGAAAAATTAAATAACTTCATTACAATCTTTAAATCAAATTCTGAAAGTAAACTATCAAAACTATTACAAGTCTTCAGTATTTATTCATCTTTCCTTTTCCCTTACTGGTGCTAGGTACGTCACCCGTTTCAACTTTAGCTGTAAGAAATTTTACAGGCAAGAGTGAGCAAACAAGGCCCACTTGAAATAACAATAAGTAAATCTTTAAACTTTCACATCAATTCCTAATATTAGGCCCAATAGAACTGAACAATATATTCTATTAACTTTCTGAAAATTATAACATTCACTGAGGGTCTAATGACCACGAATCATGTCCACAGTTATAAGTAATCTTTCAACTTTAACTTTAACAGTCATAAGACTATAAGGACTCCACGTACTTAGGGGGATCAACCCTTCGTACAATGTATTGTGCACAACCATTTCAACGCTAAGCGTAAACCTCTATTAAAAGAGTTGTTCATCTCAGTATTTAGAATACAAGTCCGCACCAAAGTAAGTTTGGTTTGGATAAGCTTTCAAGGTAATTTGGAGTTCAACAGACATCAACTAAGGATTAGTTGAATACAAGATAATAACACTATGTTATTGAATGATCATACTGAATAAATATTTCGTTCTAAGTTCATGCTTTAGGAATAATCTAATAGCATAACAATTGAATAACTCATCATACCTTGCTTTGAACAACGTTAAGCTAAGGTTACATCTTAGATTTTAATATCAAGCATGCACAACAAATAATAACTTGAACGATAAACTAAAGTTACTTGCATGCTAATATAACAAGTTTAGAGTTAAGAAAACTTGCACAATTATAAAAGTAGAGTTAGAGAACTTGCATAAGTGTAACATAACAGTGAAAAGTAACCTTGCTGAATAATAAAGTAGCAAAGGTTAGGGAACTTGTCTCGTGTGTAGGTTAAACAATTACTATTCACGTTCACCCCAAGTCCTGCACATACCATATGCATTGACAATACACATTAGTTACACTAACATTACCTTTATGAGTTCCTTTATTACTCTTAGTATAGCTACTAACTAAGTTTAAGTTTAAACAACACCACATCTTTCATGAACATTACTTTTTAGCTTTATTACAACTACTTAAATGATCATGCTATTGCACCACATGTACATTAACAACTTGATACAACATCCTAATACATGTCCAACATGTTATCATTAAGTTATACTAATACCCAAAGGGTTGCACTTGCATTCGTACATCCCGGCGCCCTCCGATTGGCTCTAAATACATAACAGTCCTAAAGATGGCCATTTTGACTACTGTTAAAGACCTCAAATTAAAAAACATAAAGAATGAAAGTTGTAGGTCTACTCGTCTTCTTTCCGAATCATCTTGAATTACCTCAATCGGAGTTCGTATGAAAATGTTATGGCCGTTTTACTACATGAGGTCAAAACTGCCCAACTAGGCCACTTTTCCGGCGTCGGAGCGCGGAACAGTGGCGCTGGGGCGCGAGCTACGGCGATGGGGTGCGAGCTACGGCACTGGGGCGCGAGCTTCAGCACTGGGGCGCGAGCTACTGGCCCATTTTGGCGCTGGGGCGCGAAATTTGGCGCCAGGGCGCGAAATTTGGCGCTGGGTCGTGAATTTTGACGCTAGGGCGCCGAAACTCACAGAAACCAACCACGAAGAACAGAACAACTAAATTTTCTATCTATAACTTCAATTCCAACACTAATTGACATGAATAACTAATGCAAATTACACATAAACTTCACCAAGCATACAAATACTAAATTAACACAACTTAAACCATAATTTTAGAAAAATTAAATACTAGAATAACATATTTTAAAACCCAAAAACTCTATTTTTCATATTTCTTAACACAGTGAATACTGTAATCATAATGATACACCAATTTGATTCTTTTGAACTAAGTTCTCTGTAATTCTTGACAAACTAACTAATATAGTCACAGTTCAATTTCACACACTAAATTGATCATCATAATTGTTATTTACATAAGCTACATAAGAAATACATATACTGACATTATTTCTTCCTACTGTCAAACGAATTTATCATGCAATTCTCGTTTAAGCACTACCTCTAATCATCATAAACTCATATAATCACAAGTAACCCATTGTATAACAACAATTCAACAAATTTGAAATTACAGAGTATATCAAATTTTGTCGTAGGCTCATATATGCATATTCATATAATTAGAGAAAATACCTTCAATTAGCGTAATAATTCCTTGCAAACACCACTGAATTAGCTTTGAAATCCTTGCTAACCTCTGAGAATTGCAACTTCACAGACCCTTTTCTCCTCTCAAATTCTCTAAAACTTTTCTTTTTCTCCTTTTAGCAGACAACTCTAAGGTAAAACTGATAGCTAAGCCACAAAACAGTATACGTATACTCAAAAATAAAAGTAACGCACGCTCTATTTTTCAAACGTTTGGAAACTGACGACTGTATTAAATATACCAATAAGTTTATCAGTTACCAAAAATATATTTATATATATATATATATATATTATTTATATTTTATTTATTAAATTAATAATTTAAATTCAAAAAAATCCAAGGCCATAGGCTTTATTTGGCAAATCCCTTTAAAATTTAAATGATTAATATACTTACACCTTGCTTGGAAAAAAACTAAATTAAAATTACTTTAATTTATTTTAATAACTCTTTATAACATAGTTATTTGTTACACTTTATTTAATAACAATTTATTAAATAAATTACTTAATCACATAATTCAATCCACATAACACATTAATTATTTAACAAATAAATAATTAACTAATCACATTAATTATTTAACAAATAAATAATTAACTAAATAAACTCAATCAAATTGAACAATTACTTATTCAATAATAAACATATCCAATAAATATTTATATAAATTAATAAATATTTATAACTTACATTTTAAAAAAATATGGAATGTTACATCATTCCCCTCATATAAGGATTCTGTCCTCAGAATCACAACTCAAACAACACATTCGTTACATTCTTCCCTACTTACAAAGATTTTGTCCTCAAAATCGAAGACACAGATTAAACAAATAACTCAGGGTACTCTTTCAACATTTTCTCTTCGAGTTCCCACGTAGCTTCTTCAGCGTTGTGGTTTCTCCAAATCACCTTCACAGAAGGTATCACTTTATTCCTGATCACTTGTTCTTTCCTGTCGACTATCTGGATAGGAACCTCTTCATAAGACAAATCTTTCTCGAACTGCAACGGTTCATACTCGATCACATGTTTGTAGTCGGGTTTATATGGTCGTAACACCGAAATGTGAAAAACATTATGAATATTTTCCAACTCTGGAGGTAGAGCTACCTCGTAAGCCACTTCTCCCACTCTTCGCAGCACTTCAAAGGGTCCAATAAACCTCGGGCTTAGTTTTCCCTTCTTACCGAAACGAATTTTCCCCTTCCAAGGAGAAACTTTTAGGAATACAAAAGTTCCTACGTCGAATGCACGATCTTGTCTGTGTTGATCAGCATACTTTTTCTGTCTGTCTTGTGCTGCTACTAATCTTGTCCTGATGAGTTTAACAACGTCAGCAATTTGTTGCACCAATTCTGGTCCTAACCGTTGACGTTCACCAACTTCATCCCAGTACAGTGGAGTTCTGCACTTTCTGCCGTATAACGCTTCATAAGGCGGCATGCCGATGCTCGCGTGATAACTATTATTGTAGGCGAATTCCACCAACGGTAATTGCTCTTCCCAGCTTCCTTTGAAATCTATGACGCAAGCTCTCAACATATCTTCCAATGTCTGGATCGTTCGTTCGCTTTGGCCATCTGTTTGCGGATGATATGCCGTACTCATTCGCAATTGTGTTCCCATACATTCTTGTAGTCTCTTTTAGAAGTTTGATGTGAACCTCGGATCTCTGTCTGACACAATTGACACTGGAACTCCATGTCTTGCAACGATCTCTTTAATATATAGTTTTGCCAGCTGATCAAGATTGAATCTAATCTTTATTGGCAAAAAGTGTGCAGATTTTGTCAGTCTGTCTACTATTACCCAAATCGCATCGTATCCTTTCTGAGTAGTTGGAAGACCCATCACAAAATCCATCGTGATATGCTCCCATTTCCATTCCGGTATTTCCAACGGTTGAAGTAATCCGTTGGGTCTTTGATGTTCAGCTTTTACACTTTGACATGTCAAATATTTAGCCACGCATTCTGCAACATCCCTTTTCATATTCAGCCACCAAAAATGTCGGCGTAAATCTTGATACATTTTCGTGCTTCCTGGATGAATCGAATATCTTGAGCTATGAGCTTCGGTCAGGATTTCGTTTTTCAGTTCTGGTGTTGCTGGAACCCAGATTCTTCCCTCGTACCGTAGTAATCCTTCGGTATCGACCTTGTATTTCGTATTGTTTCTATTAACCATATTCTCTTTTATCTTTCCACATTCTTCATCTTGTAACTGAGCGTTTTTCACCTTGTCCAGTAAAGTTGGACCTGCTTCTAGATGAAATAGTTTTTCGTCGGATTCCTGTGGAAATTTGATTTCCAGTTCTAACTTTATCATTGCTGAAATGAGCTCCTCCTGAGTTGTTATCAGCATTAATTTCTCCTGGCCTTTCCTACTAAAAGCATCCGCAACCACATTCGCTTTGCCCGGATGATAAAAGATCTCACAATCGTAATCCTTTATCAATTCCATCCATCTCCTCTGACGCATGTTCAGGTCCTTCTGATTGAAAATATACTTCAGACTTTTGTGGTCTGTGTAGATCTCATATTTCTCTCCATACAGATAATGTCTCCATATCTTGAGAGCAAATACCACTGCAGGCAATTCTAAATCATGAGTCGGGTAACCTTTCTCGTAATCCTTCAGTTGTCTTGATGCATAGGCAATAACTTTGCCGTTCTGCATAAGAACACAACCCAACCCTTTGTGTGAGGCATCACTATACACCACAAAATTTCCTGTATTATCTGGCAGGGTTAACACAGGTGCCATACTTAGCTTCTTCTTCAAATCTTGGAAGCTCTCTTCACATTTCTCCGTCCACATAAATTTTACAGCTTTCCTTGTCAAATTTGTTAGCGGAGTGGCTATCTTAGAAAAATCTTGAATGAATCTTCTATAATAACCGGCCAGCCCCAAGAAACTCCTCACCTCCGAAGGTGTTCTTGGTTGTTCCCAATTGATTACAGCTTCCACTTTCGATGGATCTACTGAAATCCCATCTTTGTCAATCACATGACCCAAAAATTGTACACGATCGAGCCAAAATTCACACTTAGAGAACTTCGCGTACAACTTTTCCTTTCTTAGTGTCTCCAACGTCAGACGTAAATGTTCCACGTGTTCTTCTTGAGTTTTGGAATACACCAGAATGTCGTCGATAAACACCACCACGAACTTGTCTAAAAATGGTTTAAATACCCTGTTCATCAAATCCATGAACGCAGCAGGGGCATTTGTTAAACCAAAAGACATCACCAGAAACTCATAATATCCGTACCGAGTTTTGAATGTCGTTCTAGGTATATCCTCCTTTCTTACCTTCAATTGGTGATACCCACTTCTCAAATCTATTTTCGAAAAGTATTTAGCACCCTTCAACTGGTCAAACAAGTCATCTATTCTTGGCAACGGGTATTTGTTTTTAATAGTAACTTTGTTTAACTCCCTGTAATCAATGCAAAGACGCATTGACCCGTCCTTCTTCTTTACGAATAAAACTGGCGCTCCCCACGGCGATACACTTGGTTGAATATATTTCTTGTCTAGCAGTTCTTGCAACTGTACCATCAGTTCCTTCATTTCTACCGGAGCCATTCTGTACGGAGCCTTTGATATCGGTGTTGTTCCCGGCACTAAGTCGATCACGAATTTAATTTCTCTGTCCAGCGGAAGTCCTGGCAAATCTTCTGGAAACACGTCTTCGAATTCTCTCACTACCGGTATTTCTTCTAATTTCACACCTTTCTTCTGAGTATCGACTATGTAAGCTAAATAGCCCACACAACCTTGACTCAACAACTTCTTGGCCTGCATAGTCGGCAGACATTTCATTTGTCTTGGCGACTTGCTACCATAAAATACTACCTTTGACGGAGTCATAAGGTTTACACACTTCTTTTGGCAGTCAATTACTGCTCCATAATTGAACAACCAATCCATTCCCAAAATTACATCAAATTCCCCGAGTCTAATGGGAATCAAATCTACTAACAAGATATTCCCCTTAATGTTCACCCTACAGTTCTTGTAAACGAACCTAACAGGGATTATTTCCTTATTCACAATTTCTATGTTCAAAGGAAAATTCAGTTCTTCTCTAGGCAATTCTAACCTCTTAGCAAATTCATCAGATATAAACAAGCAAGTAGCACCCGAATCAAATAATACATATGCATCAATATCATTGATTGGGATAATACCTGACACCACATCCTTTGATTGCACAGCATCTTGCACAGTCATGTTGAAGGTTCTGGCTGTGGGTTTGTTTGATGCTGCAGGTCCTGTAATAGCCCACGTACCTCCATTGTTACCTCCTCTATTATTTCTGGTTGTCACTCCCTCCTTCTTCTTAGGACATTCACGAGCAAAGTGATCCTTAGATCTGTACGTGAAGCACACATTCTTTTTTGATTGAGTGCAATTTGGGGCGATGTGACCCTCCTGGCCACATTTATAGCAAACTCGTTTCCCCATCAAACACGCTCCCTTGTGAAACTTCCCACATGTCGCACATGCTTCAAACTTCTTATTCTGCTGGTTACCCTGCTGGTTTCCAGTACCCATACTTCCATTCCACTTTCTCTTCAAGTTGTTGTTGTTGTTGTTGTTGTTGTTTCCACCGCTACCACCTCCACTCTTCATCTCATTTTCATTCTTCTTCTTCTTTTGTTCCTGGTTGAATTTTGTTACCGCCTCGCCTCCACCTTCGGCGAGTACTGCTTTCTCCATTACTGCTGCAAATGTCTTCAACTGGAACAGGGAAACCCTACTGTACAGCCAGGGCTTCAGTCCCTGTTCAAACCTCTTCGCCTTGCGTTCGTCTGTGCTAACCTGATATGGCGCAAACCTCGCCAATTCGTTGAATTTTGCGGCATACTCGGATACCGACATCGTCCCTTGCTTCAGCTCCAGAAACTGTACTTCTAGCTGACTCTTTGAACTCTCCGGGAAATAGGTCTCGAAGAACAACTCCTTAAACCTATCCCATGTCATCACTCCAGGCCCTTCACGAGTTTTATTGGCCTGCCACCAATAACTAGCTTCTGCTTTCAACATGAAAGTTGCGAAAGCCGTCTTCTGGTCATCCCCTACCCTAGCGACATCGAACACCTTCTCTATCTCCATAATCCAGGTTTGAGCTTCAACTGGATTCATGGACCCACGGAATTCAGGTGGTCCAACCGCCTTAAACTCCTTAAACGTTGTACTATGGTTTTGAGGTTGATTCTGCAACGCTCCTGTCAATAGTGTCACTAGTTGTTGAACGGGATTTGCATCAACATTGTCGTTAGCTTCTTCGGTGGTTCTCTGTCGTGTTGGTCGACGTCTGGGAGGCATTTTCTGTTAAAGAAAACATCTATTAGACCATTACTCAACTTCTTTACGTATTTCTAATTAATTTGCCTCAACAAAAGAAATAACCACATAGCACATAACACTTTGAATAAAATAATAACTTTTATTTATTCATAAACTTTTTGAAAACATAACACAATAGCATCTCTGCTATCTACATCCTTTCCTGAACTACAAAAGTTTCAGGACAACACCATTATTATCATATCCCATGGTTACTTAACACTAGGGATTTACACATTATTTAATACATATTACGTGCATTACAGGCACACTTTCTACGATGATCTATTAAGATACTTCTTAGCCCTATCACGTTCTTCCTCCATGACTCGAAACATCGTTCTTCGATCTAACACAAATGATGGCAGCGTCTCGAACTGAATCGGATATCCCATAACTCGATCTTGAGCTCGATTAATTGCGGTGTCGAATACTTTGACCATTTCTTCTATCTTCATCCTTTTTGCCTGTGAGCTCCTTACTGCTCTTCCAGTTCATTGATAAGCTTCCTCGTATGCATCTTCAGCTCTTGCCCTCTTAGCTGCTTCTTCTCTCAGCCTGCTCTTCAGTTCAGCAACCATCTCGATCAATTGTTCCTTCTCTCCTTCAGTCTGTGTTAGTTTCTCTTCGGCGTTTGTCAGTCGTTCATCACGATCCTGGATCTCGCCGTCTTTTTGTGTAATTGTAGTCTGTTGTTCAGCTACTATCTCCTGCAACTCCTCCACTGTATCTTGTAGTTCCACTTTAAGGGCGTGCACTTCATCATATACACGGCCAGCTATCGAGTTAAGCGGAATCCTTTCCTCGTCATCCTCGTCATCCTGCGGTAACTCAATGGGATCCTCCTCGTCTGTCTCCACATCATCATCCTCATCCTCAACTACTGTGACCAACGGGGCTGACTCCCGTGGCAATAGTTGTTCCCAAACTACCTGAACATCGCGAGGTTCCTCCTCTATAGGCATTTGAGGTCCCTCCTCCCTAGCCTGACTGGACTCTCTAACATTAGTCATCCTGACAACAAAGTTTTAAAGTTTTAATTAATAATCATTACTACTCGACACTCACGAGTACATAAACATAAACACATAAGCACATAAGTGTTTTATTACTTCTTTCTTAAAACTTGATAAGAGTTAACTCCACTATCTTTTCAAAAGGTTACTTCCTAAGGCTTTTCCCCCACCTAAGGTTCATAACCTAAAGCTTTGATACCAACTTGTGACACCCCCAAATCCCGGTACTTCATTACCTCAAGATTTGGTGTTCACATAATCAAAACATTCATTTCTAACTACCCAATCATAATAGAATTGAATAATAAAAGAAAACCTGCCCATACAGGATTAAACTTAAATAAAAAAAATCTCCCAGGTTATCTAACCTTTAACAACAATCATTCAAATGCGAAAAATTAAATAACTTCATTACAATCTTTAAATCAAATTCTTAAAGTAAACTATCAAAACTATTACAAGTCTTCAGTATTTATTCATCTTTCCTTTTCCCTTACTGGTGCTAGGTACGTCACCCGTTTCAACTTTAGCTGTAAGAAATTTTACAGGCAAGAGTGAGCAAACAAGGCCCACTTGAAATAACAATAAGTAAATCTTTAAACTTTCACATCAATTGCCAATATTAGGCCCAATAGAACTGAACAATATATTCTATTAACTTTCTGAAAATTATAACATTCACTGAGGATCTAATGACCACGAATCATGTCCACAGTTATAAGTAATCTTTCAACTTTAACTGTAACAGTCATAAGACTATAAGGACTCCACGTACTTAGGGGGATCAACCCTTCGTACAATGTATTGTGCACAACCATTTCAACGCTAAGCGTAAATCTCTATTAAAAGAGTTGTTCATCTCAGTATTTAGAATACAAGTCCGCACCAAAGCAAGTTTGGTTTGGATAAGCTTTCAAGGTAATTTGGAGTTCAACGGACATCAACTAAGGATTAGTTGAATACAAGATAATAACACTATGTTATTGAATGATCGTACTGAATAAATATTTCGTTCTAATTCATGCTTTAGGAATAATCTAATAGCATAACAATTGAATAACTCATCATACCTTGCTTTGAACAACGTTAAGCTAAGGTTACATCTTAGAATTTAATATCAAGCATGCACAATAAATAATAACTTGAACGATAAACTAAAGGTACTTGCATGCTAATATAACAAGTTTAGAGTTAAGAAAACTTGCACAATTATAAAAGTAGAGTTAGAGAACTTGCATAAGTGTAACATAACAGTGAAAAGTAACCTTGCTGAATAATAAAGTAGCAAAGGTTAGGGAACTTGCCTCGTGTGTAGGTTAAACAATTACTATTCACGTTCACCCCAAGTCCTACACATACCATATGCATTGACAATACACATTAGTTACACTAACATTACCTTTATGAGTTCCTTTATTACTCTTAGTATAGCTACTAACTAAGTTTAAGTTTAAACAACACCACATCTTTCATGAACATTACTTTTTAGCTTTATTACAACTACTTAAATGATCATGCCATTGCACCACATGTACATTAACAACTTGATACAATATCCTAATACATGTCCAACATGTTATCATTAAGTTATACTAATACCCAAAGGGTTGCACTTGCATTTGTGCATCCCGACGCCCTCCGATTGGCTATAAATACACAACAGTCCTAAAGATGACCATTTTGACTACTGTTACAGACCTCAAATTAAAAAACTTAAAGAATGAAAGTTGTAGTTCTACTTGTCCTCTTTCCGAATCATCTTGAATTACCTCAATCGGAGTTCGTATAAAAACGTTATGGTTGTTTTACTATAGGAGGTTAAAACTGCCCAACTAGGCCACTTTTCCGGCGCCGGGGCGCGGAACAGTGGCGCTGGGGCGCGAGCTACGGCGATGGGGCACGAGCTACGACACTGAGGCACGAGCTTCAGCGCTGGGGCGTGAGCTACTGGCCCATTTTGGCGCTGGGGCGCGAAATTTGGCGTCAGGGCGCGAAATTTGGCGCTGGGCATGAATTTTGACGCTGGGGCGCCGAAACTCACAGAAACCAACCACGAAGAACAGAACAACTAAATTTTCTGTCTATAACTTCAATTCCAACAGTAATTGACATGAATAACTAATGCAAATTACACATAAACTTCACCAAGCATACAAATACTAAATTAACACAACTTAAACCATAATTTTAGAAAAATTAAATACTAGAATAACATATTTTAAAACCCAAAAATTCCATTTTTGATATTTCTTAACACAGTGAATACTGTAATCATAATGATACACCAATTTGATTCTTTTGAACTAAGTTCTCTGTAATTCTTAACAAACTAACTAATATAGTCACAGTTCAATTTCACACACTAAATTGATCATCATAATTGTTATTTACATAAGCTACATAAGAAATACATATACTGACATTATTTCTTCCTACTGTCAAACGAATTTATCATGCAATTCTCGTTTAAGCACTACCTCTAATCATCATAAACTCATATAATCACAAGTAACCCATTGTATAACAACAATTCAACAAATTTGAAATTACAGAGTATATCAAATTTTGCCGTAGGCTCATATATGCATATTCATATAATTAGAGAAAATACCTTCAATTAGCGTAATAATTCCTTGCAAACACCACTGAATTAGCTTTGAAATCCTTGCTAACCTCTGAGAATTGCAACTTCACAGACCCTTTTCTCCTCTCAAATTCTCTAAAACTTTTCTTTTTCTCCTTTTAGCAGACAACTCTAAGGTAAAACTGATAGCTAAGCCACAAAACAGTATACGTATACTCAAAAATAAAAGTAACGCACGCTCTATTTTTCAAACGTTTGGAAACTGACGACTGTATTAAATATACCAATAAGTTTATCAGTTACCAAATATATATATATATATATATATATTATTTATATTTTATTTATTAAATTAATAATTTAAATTCAAAAAAATCCAAGGCCATAGGCTTTGTTTGGCAAATCCCTTTAAAATTTAAATGATTAATATACTTACACCTTGCTTGGAAAAAAACTAAATTAAAATTACTTTAATTTATTTTAATAACTCTTTATAACATAGTTGTTTGTTATACTTTATTTAATAACAATTTATTAAATAAATTACTTAATCACATAATTCAATCCACATAACACATTAATTATTTACCAAATAAATAATTAACTAATCACATTAATTATTTAACAAATAAATAATTAACTAAATAAACTCAATCAAATTGAACAATTACTTATTCAATAATAAACATATCCAATAAATATTTATATAAATTAATAAATATTTATAACTTACATTTAAAAAAAATATGGAATGTTACATTTTCTCAATCCGACAATAATTTCGTTGTGCGGTCCACCAATGATTGTGCCATTGTACGAATATTTCCTGTTAGAATGAATATTCTCTGACCAATCGAATATTATATAACAACTTGTGTACTTTGCAAAATTTATAAATATTACCACAACTATAACATTATATCAAATCAATAACATAATATTCAAAAATATAATTCGAAAAAATTATTCTTTATTCATAAAAGTTGGGGTCTTACATTAAAATATTTAACGAATTGAATAAATGAACTAATAAGCGTATATTTTAACAAAAAATGCCTCCTAGAAGAATACAACCACGTCAACAACCACCTCTTGAGGGGTCTACTAACAATACCAACGAGGCCAACGCTAACCCAATTCAGCAGTTGGTGACTTTGTTGACGGGAGCACTTGCGAATCAACCGCAAGCTCAAGTTACGACCTTCAAGGAATTCAAAGCGGTTGGACCGCCAGAGTTTCAAGGGTCTATGAATCCAGTGGAAGCCCAAACTTGGATCATGGAAATGGAGAAGGCGTTCGACGTTGCTAGAGTTAACGAAGATCAGAAGACTGCGTTTACGACGTTCATGCTGAAGTCCGAAGCCAGTTACTGGTGGCAAGCAAATAAGGTTCATGGGGGACAAGGAGTGATAACGTGGGATAGATTTAAGGAGATGTTTTTCAAAATGTACTTTCCAGCGAGTTCTCAGAATCAGTTGGAGGTGCAATTTCTGGAGCTGAAATAAGGAACGATGACGGTGCCAGAATATGCTGTGAAGTTTAACGAGTTGGCAAGGTTTTCCACTTATCATGTCAATACGGATGAGCGTAAGGCGAGAAGGTTCGAACAAGGATTGAAACCATGGCTGTATAGCAAGGTTTCAATGTTCCAGTTAAATGTATTTGCGGCTGTACTAGAGAAGGCAATTATCGTAGAAGGTGGAAGCGATGCCTTGACCAAGTATAATCAAGAACAGAAGAAGAGGAAGAATGAGAATGAAAATAAGGCTGGTGGAAGTAACGTTAGAAGTAAAAATCAGAAGAGGAAGTGGAGCGAGAATTTTACTACGGGAGGACAGCAAGGAAGTCAGCAGAAGAAAAAGTTTGAAGCTTGTGCTACTTGTGGAAAGAACCATACTAGGGTATGTTTGAAAGGAAAGCGGGTGTGTTTCAACTGTGGCCATGAGGGACACATTGCATCGAACTATTTTAGCCCAAAGAAAGTAGCATGTTTTACCTGTGGTTCAAAGGATCACAATGCTCGGGATTGCCCTAAAAAGCCAGCAGGGAGTGCAAGTGGAGGAAAGGGAAACAACAACTGTGGTGGTGCATTGACTATCACTGGACCAGCACAGTCAAGCCGACCTACTGCGAGAACTTTCAATATGACCGTGCAGGATGCTGTTCAGTCTAAGGATGTGGTGTCAAGTATCATTCTGATTAATGGTATTAATGCTTATGTACTGTTTGATTCGGGTGCTACTTGTTCATTTATGTCCGATGAATTTGCCCAGAATTTAGATTTGCCTTAGGAAGAATTAGATTATCCTTTGAGCATAGAGATTGCAAATGGGGAAGTGATTCCTGTTAGATTCATATATAAGAATTGTAGAGTGGTTATTAAGGGACAAGAGATGATGGTAGACTTAATACCAATTAGACTTGGTGAGTTTTATTTTATCCTGGGAATGGATTAGTTATTCAATGACGGAGCAGTAATTGATTGCCAAAAAAAATGTGTTAACCTTTTGACTCCGTCAAAGGTTATACTTTATGGCAGCAAGTCACCTCGACAAGCAATTTGTCTGACGGTGATGCAAGACAAGAAGTTGTTAAAATAAGGATGTGTAAGATACTTAGCCTATATAGTTGATACACAGAAGAAGAGTGCGAAGTTAGAAGAGATACCGATCATAAGAGATTTTACAGACGTATTTCCAGACGATTTGTCGGGTCTTCTGCCAGATCGACAAATCGAGTTCGTGATTGATTTAGTACTAGGAACGGGCCTGATATCTAAGGCACCATACAGAATGGCCCCGGTAGAGATGAAAGAGTTGATGGTGCAATTGCAAGAATTGCTCGACAAGAAGTATATCCAGCCGAGCGTATCGCCATCGGGAGCGCCAGTGTTATTTGTTAAGAAGAAGGATGGGTCGATGCGACTCTACATTGACTATCGAGAATTGAATAAGGTCACGATTAAAAATAAATATCAGTTACCGAGAATCGACGATCTACTCGATCAACTGAAGGGTGCGAGGTATTTCTCAAAGATAGACTTGAGGAGTGGTTATCATCAGCTGAAGGTGAGGCCAAAAGACGTACCGAAGACGGCATTCAGAACTCGGTATGGTCATTATGAGTTTCTGGTTATGTCATTTGGTTTAACCAATGCACCTGCAGCGTTCATGGATTTGATGAACATGGTAAACCATTCTTAGATAAATTTGTGGTGGTGTTTATTGATGATATCCTGGTGTATTCTAAGACCAAGGAGGAACATGTTGAACACTTAAGAGTGATGTTGGAGACATTGAGAAAAGAGAAGTTGTACGCAAAATTTTCAAAATGTGAATTTTGGTTGGAACGTGTACAGTTTCTCAGACACGTTATTAATAAAGACAGAATTTCGGTAGATCCATCTAAGGTTGAAGTTATAATAAACTGGGATCAGCCGAAGACACAGTCAGAGATTAGGAGTTTCTTAGGGTTGGCAGGTTACTATAGGCGTTTTATTCAAGATTTTTCCAAGATCGCGACCCCGTTGACAAATTTAACCAGGAAGGCGGTTAAGTTTATTTGGACAGAGAAGTGTGAGGAAAGTTTTCACGAATTGAAGAAGAGGTTGAGCACATCACCTGTGTTATCATTGCCTGATGATACATGGAATTTTGTGGTGTATAGTGACGCATCGCATAAAGGACTAGGTTGTGTGCTTATGCAAAACGGCAGACTTATTGCGTATGCATCACGTCAATTAAAAGATTACGAGAAAGGATATCCGACTCATGACTTAGAGTTGGCTGCGGTGGTGTTCGCCCTGAAGATTTGGAGACACTATCTTTATGGAGAGAGGTGTGAGATATATACTGACCATAAAAGTTTGAAGTATATCTTTACACGAAAGACTTGAATATGAGGCAGAGAAGATGGTTGCAGCTGATTAAAGACTATGACTGCGAGATTTTCTATCATCCCGGAAAGGCGAATTTTGTTGTTGATGCTTTAAGTAGAATGGGACGGGAGAAGTTAATGATGTTGACAGCTCAGGAGAAGTTAGTGTCGGAAATGGCTAAGATGGAATTGGAAATTAAATATGCGGCAGAATCCGACGAAAATTTGTTCCAGATAGGAAACTGTTCAACGTTGGTAGATAAAGTGAAGAATGCACAACTTCAGGATGAAGACTTTGAAAAGATAAAACAGAAAGTATCTGAAGGTGAAGAAAATAAATTCAAAATCGATTCAAAAGGGTTACTTCGATTCGAAGGGAGAATTTGGGTTCCGCCAGTACCGAAAGTTAAAGAAGAGATTCTGAGTGAAGCTCACAACTCAAGATATTCGATTCACCTTGGAAGTACAAAAAGTACCAGGATCTTAGACATCACTTTTGGTGGTCGAATATGAAAAAGGATGTGGTTGAGTGTGTGGCGAAATGTTTAATGTGTCAAAAAGTTAAAGCTGAACACCAAAGGCCAAGCGGATATTTGAAACCGTTAGAGATACCAGAATGGAAATGGGAGCATATCACAATGGATTTTGTGGTAGGTCTTCCAACGACTCGGCAAGGATATGACGCCATTTGGGTGATTGTTGATCGATTGATGAAGTTGGAAAACTTCTTACCAATCAAGATTAGATTTAACCAGGATTGGTTTGTAAAACTATACTTTAAGGAAATTATTTCAAGACACGGTGTACCTGTGTCCATTGTATCAGACAGAGATCCGCGTTTCACATCTAATTTCTAGAAACGATTACAAGAATGTTTGGGAACTCAGTTGAGAATGAGCACAGCGTACCATCCTCAAACAGGCAGACAGAGTGAGAGAGCAATCCAGACACTAGAGGATATTCTCAGAGCATGTATTATGGATTTCAAGAGAAATTGGGATGATCATTTACCATTGGTTGAATTTTCCTATAATAATAGTTATCACGCTAGTATTGGCATGCCGCCTTATGAAGCGTTATACGGCAGGAAATGTAGAACTCCGTTATGCTGGGATGAGGTAGGTGAACGTCAACTATTGGGTCCAGAGTTGGTACAACAAACCGTCGAAATCATCAAGGTCATTAGAGCAATATTGATAGTTGCACAGGATAGACAGAAGAAATATGCTGATCAGCACAGACAAAATCTGGAATTCGATGTTGGTAGTTATGTGTTCTTTAAAGTATCTCCCTGGAAGGGGAAAATTCATTTTGGCAAGAAAGGGAAATTAAGCCCTAGGTTTTTAGGACCTTTTGAAGTGCTTCGACGCGTGGGTGAAGTGGCATACGAGGTAGCTTTACCTCCACAATTGGTGTACATCCATAATATTTTCCATGTCTCGGTGTTGAGACCATATAATCATGACTATAAACATGTTATAGAATATGAGCCCTTACAGTTTGAGAAAGATTTGTCCTATGAAGAAGTCCTTGTTCAAATTATTGATAGGAAAGAGCAAGTAGTAAGGAATAAAGTGATACCTTCTGTTAAAGTAATCTGGAGAAACCACAATGCTGAAGAAGCTACGTGGGAACTTGAAGATGTTATGATGAAGAACTATCCTCAATTATTTGTTTGATCTTGTATAATGATTTTGGGGACAAAATCCTGTTAAGGGGGGAAGAATGTGACGAATGAATTTATCGAGTTGTGATTTTGGCCGGAGAGAATCCTTTTAAAGAGGGAAGGATGTAACGATCGAGAAATTTGTAATTTAATGTAAAAATTTATTGAATTAAATAAATATTTTAAATAATTTATTTATTGAGGAAAATAAATAATTGATGAATTATGGTGCAAGAATTTAGTAACTAAATTTATTAATGTTAATTAAATTGAATAATGGTGATTTTTATTTGAAGGATTTAATTTAAGGAGATAATTAAATTAAATCAATTGCTTAATATTTAAGAAAATAATTAAATTAAATAAAATGTTGTTTTGATCTAATTTATTAATTAAATTAGATGTAGACACTCGAAATTTTCTGTATACCTGTCACTAACATTGCAGGATGACAAATTCGTCTTTCAAGAGGAAACCCTGAAAGACAGTTCATATCCGTTCAGGATACTACCGGAAGTTCAGCATCAACCCCAGAACACACACTGGGAGTAACAATTCCAACCTCGGATATAACCCCGAGGCGTGCAGATCCAATATCGGAACACACACCGGAGTAGACCTATTAATCTCGGAGATAACCCTGAGATATCCAGTCTCAGTCCCAATCATGGGAATAGCCACCAACCTTGGTGATCACCCCAAGGAATACAGTTTCGGCGATAACCCCGGAAATGCTTGTTTCAAATGCAACTAGCTTCAATCTCGGCACTAACAACGAGATACTCACTACCAACCCGGAGATAACACCGAGAGGATAGGCACACCTCAGAGATGACACTGAGGACTTTCAACAATGGTAGCAGTCCAATCTCAGCGAAGCCCTGAGCAACGTCTGCTTTATTAGCCCAAACCGGCGATAACACCAGTGAGGGGAAACATCGTCATCTCGCCAACACGATGCCACGTCACGTTGTCTCAACATTTCATACACATCTCTACACAATGATGTCCCACAAGAATCAAGGAAAACCAATCCCGAATGACTATTGTGCGGG
Source organism: Panax notoginseng (assembly GCA_016801055.1). NCBI lineage: Eukaryota > Viridiplantae > Streptophyta > Magnoliopsida > Apiales > Araliaceae > Panax > Panax notoginseng. The sequence continues at coordinate 96,223,293 of CM029021.1, read as the reverse complement.
GTAACGGATAGAATTTGAAGCTTGAAGACCGGAGGGCATTGTCCCATCTTCAATGACTTCGTACAAACTCTAATCCCATGCCATTGTACAACTCTCGACAACGGCGGTCCGAAATAGGTCCTGTATACCTCAATCAGATGCCCGAATTGCACTTTTGAAAGTTCGAGCGGACATTACAGTGCCCGAGTGCACGTACTACGAGACGACCTGACCCGAAAAACCCGGGGCAACCTGGGTAGCCTCTGGTACACCTGCGGCCCTACCGCATGCATACCGGCGGCCCTGCCGCATGCATACCTGCGGCTCCACCCTCTATAAATAGAGGGCTTAGGGTGACCATTTTGAAAGAGAAAACGGCGAGGAAGCCCTGCCCAATTTGCTCTGCACTCACCCCATACTGAGTGCTTTCTCATTTTAAACACATGTGAGCTCATATATAGCTACTTTTGTACCTACAAAAGCCAATGTTTACCCACTTTAAAGATATAAAAGTCTTCTTTGGCAGTCAACTGTAAGCCTTCTCACACACTTTAAAGCCTTTCTCTTCATCTTTGCACACACCCTTCTTCACACTGAGAGTCGTGTTGCGTGTGTTTGCCCGGACTTCGGTCCGTGGTTTCATTTCAGTTTGTATATATATATATATATATATATATATATATATATATATATATTAAAGTAGTAAACGCTCCAGACCGAAGTTTAGGCTCATCGAACAAAGTTCGACACACAGTTCATATATATATATATATATATATATATATATATATATATATATATATATCGTCCCACCTGGAGTTACTTCGTGGTGGTTGATCGCTTTTACAGCTTTCTTTACTTTTCGTCCTGCCTAGAGCTCACTTCGTGGCAGTTGATTGCTTTGTACAGCTTTATTTACATTTTGTCCCGCCTGGAGTTTCCTTCGTGGTGGTTGATAGCTTTACAGCTTTATTTACGTTTTGTCCCGCCTGGAGTTTCCTCCGTGGCGGTTGATACCTTTTACAGCTTGATTTAAATTTCTGATCCCCCATGGAGGTGTTTCGTGGTTGGTGATCATGTCTGTATATATATATATTTACAGCTTTTATATATATACCTGCTTACTGCTTTCATACAAATTACGGTATCATGTGCGCCTAGGAATCATGTGATCACAGATTCAGCCTATTGGATCTAAATTCGGTTCCCGTGATGGACATTTTCAGCTATAAGCAGCTTGTAAATTATTCCGCGGTGTCTGAATCTCCTCAGATGGTTTCCATACCCACGAGGAAGTCGACATTATTTTATATATTATTTTCGTACGGATGCCTCGCATCCGTAAAACAAAATCAATCAAGCCGAACACTTATTAAAATGGAAGTGGAAAAGGTCTCAATTACTATTGAGCATCAGGGTTTGAAAAACCTTTTTATAAAACATCATTGCTATATCTTGTTAAAACTGAATTTTCAAATAAATTCAAGCCCTGTGTATATAGGTGTGAACGAGGCCTCGCACTACTTCCAAATAATAGCACATTGACTCACACACACACACATTCAGATAATAGTTTCTCGAAAAGAGGCGGTCACCGTGGTAACACAGATGTCGGGGGGTGCGTAACACCTTCCCTCCGCATAACCAAGTCCCCGGACCCTAATGAATCTCGATTTCACCGACCCGTTTAACAGTGTCACATCACTGGGTTAATGTAAAAACCTTTTCTCGGTTGTGTTGGTACAACCATTTAAAAAACCAACTGGTGACTCTTAACAGTCCATCGTCGACATTATACATGTCGGACCTTTTTCACTTGTTTTTTCAAACAAATCTCACCTAAAATGAGATCACCAAAGAACAAGTAACGGAAAGGGACAACTAAAAATCCCGACGTCGACATGTGGCTACTTTGCTGCGGACACCAGTAAGAGGACTTAAGCCGCTATTACAATCTTTTCAAAACTGTTATCTGCTTGTGTGTGGATGTTGCATTTACATTTGATGAATTTGTACGAATGCATTTCCTGATTGCACTTAGTGCTTCGTACTATAGCTGCTTGTGATATTAGTGCTTCACACCATATCTGCTTGTGATATTAGTGCTTCGCACATGTCATCATTATTATACGGTGAGACGCGATGTATGTGAATGTATGTTGTGTGGTCCCTCCATCAGGAGGCTATCCCATCGGTGTTTGATTATTGGACTCGTGGGAAGACTGATTCCCCGAGGCTCAGGAAAGGCACCACCCAAATTCGCTCCAGTTGAAAGACCGGATTAATTTCCCATTGAGTAAATTGCGATGATTTAGGAACCTTCATGCCAAAAAGCCGCGAGAGTAACCTAAGTTAGGTCAGCCTCTGATAAACCCAAAACGGAGGAAAGTCTCTTCATGCTTTCTCATTTCAATTACTTGTAATTACAATCCACATATATCTCCATGTAATGAGAAATATGAAGAAATTTGTACACATACATATTTTAATTAACATGCTACAAACAGCTGACATCCGTTTTTGCAGGATAAAATTCCTAAAATGGGCACATCACATATCATGTTATTATACACATTCTCTAAAGACTAAACTATACAAGTCTTTTGCAGGGAACCAATCGGACCTACTACCCGGTCAAAATCCAAAAAAACTACAGGCCTACAGTCAATCATGTAGTCATCTGACCAGACGTAACTTAATCCAGTTTCTCGAAAAGAAATCGACGGATTAAGCAAACAAATTACAGCTTTGGCTGTTCTAATCAAAGAACTACACCAGTCTACTCAGGGTTCAAAAATACCCGTACATTATGAATCCTCCACACAAGGGGGAACCCAGGTCATTACAATACCTGAACTGCAGTTGGATACGACCAACAAAACTCATGATGTTGCCCATCCCACTGAAGATCCAGACACTGGTGACATCAAAAAGAAAGTCCTCCAAATGGAAGAGACCCTTCGTGTTATCAAAGGAATTGGAACACACGGGAGTGTTTCATATGTTGATCTTTGCATTTTCCCTGGTGTTCATTATCCAAAAAAGTTTAAAACTCCTGACTTTGAAAAATATGACGGGTTAGGAGATCCTTACACACATTTAAAGATATTTATTGGAGAACTTGGATCTTATGCAGAGGACGAAAAACTCAGAATGCAACTGTTCCAAAAAAGTCTAACTGGAGAAGCCCGTTCGTGGTACACAAGATTAGACAAATCAAAGATCCATAGCTGGGAAGAGCTAGCACATGCTTTCCTCACTCAATACAACTTTCAATCTAAGACGGCTCCTGATCCGTATCAAATTACCAAGATCAAGAAACAGTCTAACGAGTCGTTCAGAGAGTATGCTCAAAGGTGGAGACGCCTGGCTGCCCAAGTTAGTCCTTCCATGACAGAATCAGAGATGGTCATGACTTTCATAGACATACAAGAAGCTCCGTTCTATGAAAGAGTTTTACCCCGCATCGGCAAACCATTTTCTGAAATGGTCAAACATGGGGAGATGGCTGAGATGGGATTAAAGTCCAGAAAAATTCAAGACCTAGCTGCCCTTAAAGCTGTTGCTGATCACATCCAATCTGAAAATTATGGAAACAACCCCCGGATGGTCCATAAAAAGAAAGAGGAAGATGTTTCCCTGATACTACATGGTCAAAAAGACAATCAAAACATTCCTATTCAAAGGAGAAACTACACTCCCTTTCAAGCACAGTTTACGAACCCTCCAATACCAAAAGGTGGAGAAGTCAAACACCCTCAAGTGTTCATACCCTTAGGGGACACCCTCGAGAATATTCTCAATCTTCTGACAACACAGAAGAAAATTACACATCTTCTTCCACCAGGCAACCCTAATGGACAGGGTTTCAATGCTGCTTAGAAATGTGCTTATCATGTCGGGGTGCCTGGACATGATACTCAGGATTGTTGGGCCTTGAAGCACAAGATCCAAGACCTGATAGACAACGGTGAGATCGTGGTCACCAAACCAGATCAAACTCACGTTCAAGACAACCCGCTTCCTCAACACAAAGAAGAAGAGGTCAACATGATCAATTGGAGCAATGGACAGAACTCCAATTTTAACTGTGAATCCTCCCAGACCCTCAAAGACGGTGTTGACAAATGGGATTATGCCAAGTTCCAGTTCATAATGGAACGAAAGATGAAAGCTCTATACAAGAAAATTGAGCAATTGGCATAATTGGTAACTTATCAGCATCAAGTGACTCGTCAATTAATCAGCCAGGAGCATGCCAATCTCCTACCTCTTGTCATAAATATTTCCTCTTCACTTTCAGAAAATGAAATGCTGGAAGACAAAGTGAAAAACAGAGCAAATGCCAAAGCTCGTCGGGATTTTGCCAACAAAAGGGAGTTCACCTATTTAGGCTAACCTATGGAGGAAATCCTTCAGATGTTAATCAATGAAGGAAGGATCAGTTCCCTTCTACCTCCAATCAACCCCCATTCAGGACGGTACAATTCTGATGGAGTATGTCAATATCACTCTCATTCTCGCGGTCACAACACAGAAGAATGCTGGGCACTCCGCCACCTCATCCAAAATCTAATTGACAATGGTGTCTTGCACCTAGCGGACGATGATACTATGTTACGTGCAAGTGAGAATATATTTCCTACTAAGTAGAAGAGTTTGGTAGCAGTCATCTCCACTAAGACTGATGGGACTAACCAATCACTCATAATGGCAATAATTCAACTTAGAGGAATCAACAATCCTTTGAAAGTGGCCGCTCCCGAGCCAATCAACTTGCTGTACAGAGCACAATATCCTATTGTTAGCTTGCGCAAGGTTCCATGGAATTATGGAGAAGGTGAAGGATTCACCTCACATACCACTGCTACAGTGTCGAAGGAAAATCCACTATATCTTCCCCAACGGGTGATGAAGTCTACCACCAAATCAAAGGGGAAAATACCCATGGAGAAGATTGAAAAATTCCTCCGCACTATGGGTCATCACGAAGCCAAGGTGATTTTAAGCTTAAGAGAAGCTCCACATCAAATGTCAATTTTGGACTTGGTCCTAACTTCTGAGGATCACCGGAAGATCTTGTTGAAGGTTTTAGAAGGAGCCTATCTACCAACATCAGTTGATACGAAAAAATTTCAACACTTGGTTGATCTCATTTTTAACAACAATGTGATATCCTTCACTGATGATGACATACCACCTGAAGGGACCGGTCATTGCAAACCGTTGCACATTGCGGTCTTGTCCTCCGGATACATGCTAGCTGGAGTCTTGATAGATGGAGGTTCATCTCTAAATATCTGTCCATTCGCTACCTTGGTGAAGATGAATATCAATCTCAACCGACTCTGGAGTAGCCATACCGTCATCAAAGCTTTTGATGGAGCCCGCCGGAATTCGGTTGGTGTAATTAAACTGCCAATTAAAATTGGTCCCCAGACATTCTGTTTATCGTTCCACGTACTCAAGATAGATTCGGGATACAACCTGTTCTTGGGACGACCTTGGATTCATATGGCAGGGGCAGTCCCCTCCACCCTTCATCAGCAGTTGAAATACATTATCAATAATAGCCTGGTCACGGTCAACGCTGAACCATGATGTCCTCAACACGGGGATATGCCATTCATCAACGCTAATACAGATGTTGAACCAGTCAGTTTTCATGCCTTGGAAGTAAGCAATACCCAATACCATGCTATTGGAACGCCACCTTTCACACCCAAGATTTCTGATGAAGTGATGGTAGCTACTCAAGAAATGATATCCTTGGGTCATCAGCCAGGACAAGGGCTGGGTAAAAATCATCAGGGTATCAAATACACCATCCAAATTATCCGTCAAACTGGTACAGCTGGGCTAGGCTACTCTGCCAGTTCTAGTAACAGGAATCCCCATAAACATCCTCAGATTCCTTCAGCTTCAGTTACACGACGTTCATCTATAATTGCAACTGCTGAGTCCGCACAACCTCCTATAAAGGTGCCAGCCAACGTGATGGCTATGTTGTGATGCCCCCAAAATTAGGTATACATCACCCATCTTGAGTCACCAGATATATGGTATAGAATTCAAATACAACTTAATAATACAACTATCATGTACAACACGACAAAACATAAACTGTGAGTTTAAATACAAATATTGTCTACTAAAGAGTATACAAACTCAAAAGGAGTCCTCATTACAATTATTATCACACTATTTCACAGAATTGTGAGGACTACTAATGCACCATCTAGGACCATCACTTCGTTCCCCGACTAGTTCCAGCTATATTCTCATTTCCTGAAGAGAACACTGAAAGAATGGGTGAGCTCAACTAGCCCAGTAATCAATAATTAATACCGTGTGTTACTATGCAACCACGCGTATTACTGTACTTTTAACACCGGGTGTTTCAATAGTTAACGATAAAACTTCCGCCGTTATTTTCATAAAGTATTTTTGTCATTTTCTCAATCCGACAATAATTCCGTTGTGGGGTCCACCAATAATTGTGTCCTTGTACGAATATTTTCTGTTAAAAAGAATATTCCCTGACCAATCGAATATTATATAACAATTTGCGTACTTTGTAAAATTTATAAATATTACCCACAGCTATAACATTATATCAATTTCACTCCATAATATTCAAAAATAATATTTATAGAAAATTCAGCTTTATTCAAAAAGTTAGGGTTTTACAATCTCCCCTTCTTATGAAATTTAGCCCTCGAAATTAAGGTACGTACCTGGTATATTGAAGAGGTAAGGATACCTTGATTTCATTTCAGATTCTAACTCCCAAGTCATTTTCTCAACATCATGGTTTCTCCACAAAACTTTGACTTGAGGTATAACCTTGGAGCGTAGAATATGTTCCTTCTTATCCAAGATTTGAACAGGAACCTCTTCATACGTCAAATCTTCCGCTATTTCGTCCGGTTCTAACTCAATAATGTGGTTCGGGTCTTCCACATATTTACGTAACATGGATATGTGAAAAACGTTATGAACACGAGACATACTTGGCGGTAAAGCGAGTCTATAGGCCACAGTTCCTACTCGATCAAGGATTAAAAATGGGTTGATGAATCGAGGATTGAGCTTTCCTCTCTTTCCAAATCTCGTAACTCCTTTCCATGGAGCAACACGTAACAACACATGATCTCCTATATCGAATTCCACGTCCTTTCGATGAAGATCAGCATAACTCTTTTGTCGATCTTGTGAGGTTTTTATACGTTGTCGGATCGTTTGAATCTTTTTCGTAGTCATACGTACCAACTCCGGTCCCAACAACGTTGCTTCACCCACCTCATCCCAGCATACTTAAGAACGACACTTTCTTCCATACAACGCTTCGAATGGAGCCATGCCAATACTTGCTTGATAACTGTTGGTGTAGTAAAACTCTACCAATGGTAAGAACTTGTCCCAACTTCCCTTGAAGTCAAAGACACAGAGTCTTAATAGATCTTTAAGAGTTTGAATCGTCCTCTCTGACTGCCCGTCCATCTGAGGATTGTAGACACTCGAAATTTTCTGTACTACTGTTACTAACTTTGCAGGAGGACAGATTCGTCTTTTAAGAGAGAACCCTGAAAGACAATCCAAATCCATACCGGATACTACCGGAAGTTCAGCATCAACCCCGGATCGCAATCTGGGAGTAACAGTTTTAACCTCATATCTAACCCCGAGACCTGCAGATACAATACCGGAACACACACCGGAGAAGACCGATTAATCTCAGAGATAACCCCCGAGGTATCCAGTCTCAGTCCCAACCATGGGAATTGCCACCAACCTTGGCAATAACTCCAAGGAATGCAGTTTCGGCATTAACCCCGGAAATGCTTGTTGCAAGTGCTATCAGCTTCAATCTTGGTGCTCACAACGAGATACACTGTACCAACCCAGCAATAACATCGGGAAGACAGGCACACCTCAAAGATGACAATGAGGACCTTCAACAAATACAGCAGTCCAATCTCAGCGAAGTCTGAGCAACGTCTGCTTATCAGCCCAATCCGGCAGTAACACCGGTGAGGGGCAACATCGCCATCTCATCCAAACACGATGCCACGTCTTGTCTCTACACAACAATGTCCCACAAGGTTAACCAATCCCGAGTGACTATTGTGCGGGGTAGCTGATGAAAGTGGAAGCTTTAAGACCGGAGGGCACCGTCCCATCTTCAAAGACTTCGTACAAACTCTAATCCCATACCATCGTACAACTCTCTACAATGGCAGTCCGAAATAGGTCTAGAATACCTCAAAACGGATGCCCGGATTGCACTTCTCAAAATCCGAGTGGACATTACACTGCCTGAGTGCACGTACTTCGAGATGACCCGACCCGACAGAACCGGGCCGACCCGACCCGCCTCTGGTACACCTGCGGCTGAGCCATAGGTACACATGCGGCACCCTTTGCCTATAAATAAGAGGCTTAGGGTGCTGATTTTTAAGAGAAAAAAGAAGGGAAAACCCTGCACAATTTGCTCTGCACTCGCCATACAGTGTATTTTCCCACTTTAAAACACCTGTGAGCTCATATATAGCCCTTTTGTACCCACAAAAGTCCAGTGTTTACCCACTCTAAAGATATAGAAGCCCTTTTTATCAGTCAGCTGTAAGCCTTCTCACACATTTTAGAGTCTTTCTCTTCATCTTTGCACACACCCTTCTACATGTTGAGAGTCGTGTTGCTTGCATTTGCCCGGACTTCGGTCCGTGGTTTCCTTCCAGTCTGTATATTATATATATATATATATATATATATATATATATATATATATATATATATATATATATATATATATATATATATATATATATATTGACTAACATTATCGAGTTTTGCCTCGATTGAACCTAGATTTCGGTCTGGAACGTTTACTGCTTTAATATATATATACTTATATATATCAACTGTGTGTCGGACTTTGTTCGATGAGCATAGGCTTCGGTCTGGTGCGTTTACTCACTTTTATATATATATATATACTTATATATATCAACTGTGTGTCGGACTTTGTTCGATGAGCCTAGGCTTCGGTCTGGTGCGTTTACTCGCTTATATATATATATATATATATATATATATATATATATATATATATATACTTATATATATGAACTGTTGTCGAACTATGTTCGATGAGCCTGGATTTTACATCTGATGCGTTTATCGCTTTTATATATATATATATATATATATATATATATATATATATATATATATATATATATATATATTTACATTTCGTCCTGCCTGGAGTGTACTTCGTGGCAGTTGACTGCATTTACAGCTTTATTTACATTCTGTCCTGCCTGTAGTTTACTTTGTGGCAGTTGACCGCATTTACAGCTTTATTTACATTCCGTCCTGCCTGGAGTTTACTTCGTGGCAGTTAACCACATTTACAGTTTTATTTACATTTTGTCCCGCTTAGAGTTTCCTTCGTGGCGGTTGATCATATTTACAGCTTTATTTATATTTCCGATCCCCCATGGAGATACTTCGTGGTTGGTGATCCTGTCTGTATATATATATTTACCGCTTTTATATGTATACCTGCTTATTGCTTTTATACACATTGCAATATCTTGTGCGCCTAGGAATCATGTGATCACAGATTCATCCCATTGGATATAGATTCGGTTCCCGTGATGGACATTTTCAGCTGTAAGCAGCTTGTAAATTATTTTGCGATGTCTGTATTTCCTCAGATGGTTTACATACCCACGAGGAAGTCGGCATTATTTTTGTGTGTGTGTGTGTGTGTCTATATATATATATATATATATATATATATATATATATATATATATATATATATATATTATCTTTCATACGGATGCCTCGCATTCGTCAAATAAAATCAATACAGCCATTCATTTAATAAAAATGAAAGTGTAAAAGGCCTCAATTACTATTGAGCATCAGGGTTTGAAAAACCTCTTTTATAAAACATCATTGCCATATTTTGCTAAAAACTGAATTTTTATATAAATTCAAATCTTGTGTATATAGGTTCGAACAAGGCCTCGCACAACTTTCATATAAACAGCACATTGACCCACACACACACACACACTCAGATAATAGTTTCTTGAAAAGAGGCGGTCACCGTGGTAACACGGTTGTCGGGGGGTGCCTAACACCTTCCCCCCGCATAACCAAGTCCCTGGACCCTAAAATCAATCTCGGTTTCGCCGACCCGTATATCAGTGTCACATCACTGGGTCAATGTGCAAACCTTTTCTCGGTTGTGTTGGTACAACCATTTAAAAAACCAACTGGCGACTCTTAACAGTCCCATCGTCGACATTATACATGTCGGACCTTTTTCACTTGTTTTTTCACACAAATCTCACCTAAAATGAGAACACCAAAGAACAAGTAACGGAAAGGGACACCCAAAAATCCCAACGTCGACAGGTGGCGACTCTGCTGGGGACTCCAGTAAGAGGACTTAAGCCGCTACTACAATCTTTTCAAAACTGATTATATGCTTGTGTGTGGATGTTGCATTTACATTGAATAAATGTGTACGAATGCATGTCTAGATTGAATATTAGTGCTTCGCATCATATCTGCGTGTGATGTTAGTGCTTCGCACTATAAACTGCTTATGATATTAGTGCTTTGGACATATCATCATTTCATACGGTGAGAAGTGATGTATGTGAATGTATGTTTTGTGGTCCCTCCACCAGGAGGCTATCCCGTCGGTGTTTGATTACTGGACTCGTGAGAAGCCTGATTCTCCGAGGCTCAGGAAAGGCACCACCCAAATTCGCTCCAGTTGAAAGACCGGATTAACTTCCCGTCTAGTAGATTGCGATGATTTGGGAACCTTCATGCCAAAAAGCCGCGAGAGTAACCTAAGATAGGTCAGCCTCTGATAAACCCAAAACGAAGGAAAGTCTCTTCATGCTCTCATTTCAATTACTTGTAAAATTACTTGTAATTCCATTCCATATATATCTCCATGTAATGAGAAATATGAAGCAATATGTCCACATACATGCTATAAACAGCTGACACCCGTTTTGCAGGATAAAATTCCTAAAATGGACACATCACATAGCATGTCATTATACACCTTCCCTAAAGACTAAACTATGCCAGTCTTTCGCAGGGAATCAATCGGACCTATTACCCGATCAAAGTCCAAAAAGGCAACAGACCTACAGTCAATCATGTCGTCATCCGACCAGACTGAACTTAATCCAGTTTCTCGCAAAGAATTCGACAGATTAAGCAAACAGATTATAGATTTGGCTGTTCTATTAAAAGAATTACACCAGTCTACACAGGGTCAGAAAATACCCATACATACTGAGCCCTCCACACAAGGAGGAATTTCGGTCATTACCATACCAGAGCCACAGTTGGATACGACCAACAAAACGCAGGATGCTGCCCATTCCACTGGAGATCCAGACAATGGTGACATCAAAAAGAAAGTCCTCCAAATGGAAGAGACCCTTCACGCTATCAAAGGAATTGGAACACACATGAGTGTTTCATATGCTGATTTTTGTATCTTTCCTGGTGTTCACTATCAAGAAAAATTTAAAACTCCTGACTTCAAAAAATATGACAGGTTAGGGGATCCTTATACACATTTAAAAGTCTTTATTGGAGAACTAGGATGCTATGCAGATGATGAAAAACTCAGAATGCAATTGTTCCAAAAAAGTCTAACTGGAGAAGCCCGTTTGTGGTACACAAGATTAGACAACTCCAAAATCCACAGCTGGGAAGAGCTAGCACATGCCTTCCTCACTCAATACAGTTTTCAAACTCAAATGGCTCTTGATCGGTATCAAATTACCAAGATCCAGAAACAGTCTAACGAGTCTTTCAGAGAGTATGCTCAAAGGTGGAGACGCCTAGCTGCCCAAGTTTGTCCTGCTATGCCAGAATCAGAAATGGTCATGACATTCATAGACATACAAGAGGCTCCCTTCTATGAGAAAGGTTTAGCCAGCATAGGCAAATCATTTTCTGAAATGGTTAAACACGGGGAGATGGCTGAAATGGGGTTGAAGTCAGGAAAGATTCAAGACCTAGCCGCACTCAAAGCTGTTGCTGATCACATCCAATCTGGAAATTATGGGAATAACCCCCGGAGGGCCCATAAAAAGAAAGAGGAAGATGTTTCTCTGATACTACAGGGACAAAAAGGCAATCAAAGTATGCCAATTCAAAGGAGAAACTACACTCCCTTTCCAACACAGTCTGCAAACCCTCCAGTACCAAAAGGTGGAGAGGTCAAACGCCATCGAGTGTTTACGCCCTTAGGGGATACACTCGAAAATATTCTTAATCTTCTGACAACACAGAAGAAAATTACGCATCTTCTTCCACCAGCCAGCCCTAATGGACGGGGTTTTAATGCTGCTAGGAAATGTGCTTATCATGTCGGAGCACCTGGACATGATACTCAGGATTGTTGGGCCTTGAAACACAAGATCCAGGACCTAATAGATAATGGAGAGGTCGTAGTCACCAAACCCGATCAACCTCATGTGCAAGACAACCCTCTTCCTCAACACAAAGAAGAAGAGGTTAACATGATTAATTGGAGCAGTGGACAGAGTTCCAACTTCAGCTGTGACTCCCCCTAGATCATCAAAGACGGTGATGACATATGGGATTATGCTAAGTTCCAGTTCACCATGGAACGAAAGATCAAAGCTCTTGGCAAACAAATTGAACAATTGGCGAAACTGGTGACTTATCAGCATCAACTGACTCGACAATTAATCAGCCAGGAGCATGCCAGTCTCCTACTAATCGTCATGAATATTCCCTCGTCCTTTTTAGAAAATGAAATGCTGGAAGACAAAGTGACGAAGAGAGCAAATGCCAAAGCCTATCGGGATTTCGCCAACAAATGGGAATTCACCTATTTGGGTCAACCCATGGAAGAAATCCTTCACATATTAATCAATGAAGGAAGGATCAGTTCCCTTCTACCTCCAATCAACCCCCATTCAGGACGGTATAACTCTGATGGAGTATGTCAATACCCCTCCCAGTCTCGCGGTCACAGCATAGAAGAATGCTGGGCACTCCGCCACCTTATTCAAAATCTCATCGATAGTAGAGTACTGCGCTTGGCAGATAACGACACTGTATTACGTACAAGTGAGAATGCAGGCCCTACCAAGTGGAAAAGTGTGGTAGCAGTTATATCTACTGAAGGTGAAGGGATTAATACTGTTCTCACAACACCGATAGTTCAGCTCAAATGAGGAAGCAATCCTTTGAAAGTGGCCGCTCCCGAGCCAATCAACTTGCCATGCAGAGCACAATATCCTATTGTTAGCTTGCACAAAGTTCTATGGAATTATGGAGAAGGTGAAGGATCCACCTTGCATACCACTGCTGCAATATCGAAGGAAAATCCACTGTGTCTTCCCCATCGGGTGATGAACCCCCCCACCAAATCAAAGGGGAAAATACCCATGGAGAATATTGAAAATTCCTCCGAGCTGTGGGTCATAACGAAGCCTCGGTGGTTTTAAGCTTGAAGGAAGCTCCATCGCAAATATCAATTTTGGACTTGGTCCTAACTTCCGAGAATCACCGGAAGGTCTTGTTAAAGGTTCTAGAAGAAGCCTATCTCCCGACATTAGTGGATACAGAAAAATTTCAACACATGGTTGATCACATTTTCAACAACAATGTGATATCCTTCACTGATGATGACATACCATCTGAAGGGACCGGTCATTGCAAACCGTTGCACATCGCGGTCTTGTCCTCCGGATATATGGTGGCTGGAGTCTTAATAGATGGAGGTTCCTCTCTGAATATCTGCCCGTATGCCACCTTGGTGAAGATGAATATCAATCTCAACCGAATTCGGAGTAGCCATACTATCATCAAAGCTTTTGATGGATCCCGCCGTAATTCGGTTGGAGTAATTGAGCTGCCAATCGAAATTGGCCCTCATACGTTCTGCGTATCCTTCCATGTGCTCAAGATAGATTCGGGATACAACCTGCTCTTGGGACGACCGTGGATCTATATGGCTGGGGTAGTCCCCTCCACCCTTCACCAACAACTGAAGTACATTATCAACAATAGTCTGGTTACGGTCAATGCTGAACCAGAGATTCCTCAGCACGGTGACATTCTGGTCATCAATGCCAATGCAGACGTAAAACCAGTCAGTTTTCATGCTTTGGAAATAAGCAACACCCAGTACCACGCTATTGGAGCACCACTGCCAGAACCCCACATTTCTGATGAGGTTATGTTAGCCACGCAAGAAATGATGTCGTTGGGTCATAAGCCAGGACAAGGGTTGGGTAAAGATGGCCAGGGTATCCGTTACCCCATTCGACTAACCAAGCAAGTTGGAACAGCTGGACTAGGCTATTCTGCCAGTTCTAGTCACATGAATCCTCATAAGCATCAACAGATTCCTTCAGCTTCAACCATGTGGCGTTTGGCTTCGCCTTCAAACTCTGAGTCCCCACAACCTCCAGTAATGGTGTTCGCCAATGTCATGGCCATGTTATTTCCTAAGTCGAAACCGGTGGAGGAGAAGAAGATCGTTATTTCAGATCCCGCAATCGAAGAAGAGGAGCGGAGAATCAAGGAAAACGTTGTCCGAATAATGTCGGGCATGCGCATCATCGTCCATGATGAACATACCAACAAATACACCCCAGACGATGATTGCCCTGATGTAATGGCCATCATTCGGGATAAGGAGGATGATGACAATCCCTCCATCACTGTGGTCCGCCCGGACTTTACCCTTACTAATTGGAACAGCATTCCTTGCTTTGGTCGACAAGGGTAAAGCGGGCAGAAATTCTTTTCTGTCCTGTAGATACAATAACTGCATACTTTTCTGTACAATATTAGCAGTTTATTTTGCCAGTATATGCTAACACTGTGTATAATCAACGCATTTCATATATACTAAGTGAAAGCATATTTTGTTTCAGGACTCTGAATTTAGATGTGCCTGTACTTGCGGATACGTTACCTCTCCTACACAGGGATTGTACCTTTGAGGTAGAGATGAATTCAGCCTTGATGGATCCCCAGGATGACATTGAGGTGCCTCCAGAAATTCAGGAATGGGTCAAAGACAAACCCAAACCCAACCTTGATCAAATCACTTCTTTCAATCTCGAAACCTTAGAAAGCCCTAAGTTAATCTAGATTAGTTCAGACCTTACCCCAAACCAACGGCATGACATGGTTACGCTACTGACCCAATTCCAGGATGTGTTTGCATGGTCTCATGAAGACATGGTGGGTTTGTCCACTGATATTGTCCTTCATTGCCTTCCCATTAAAGAGGGATTTAAGCCAGTCAAGCAAAAGCTCAAGCGACTGAAACCTGAGTGGAGTTTAAAGGTGAAAGAAGAAATTGTGAAACAATTTCAAGCCGGCATCATCATGGTATCTACATATCTTGAATGGATATCCAACATCGTGCCCGTACCTAAACCTGGAGGGAAGGTACGAGTTTGCGTGGATTACCGGGACTTGAATAAAGCTTGCTTAAAAGACAGCTTTCCCTTGCCCTTTATCCACATTCTCATTGACAATACTGCTCAATACGATATGTACTCCTTTGCTAATTACTTTGCGGGGTACCATCAGATCATGGTTGTCGAGGAAGATCGTGAGAAGACTGCTTTCATCACTTCTTGGGAAACTTTTAGCTATAGACGGTTGTCATTCGGCCTCATCAATGCCGGAGCTACCTATCAACGAGTTATGATGGATCTTTTCCACAACTTAATGCATAAAGAGATTGAGATCTACGTGGATGACATCATTGTCAAGTCCCGGAGGGAGGATGACCATCTAGACCATCTCAGAAAGTTGTTCAACAGGTTGCGTAAGTACAACTTGAAGTTGAATCCAGCTAAATGCGTCTTTGGCGTCAAGTCAGGCAAGTTGCTAAGATTTCTAGTCAGCCACAAAGGGATTGAGCTGGATCCTACCAAAATCCAAGCCATCACGGAAATGCCCATTCCTCAGACAGAAAGGGAAATACGGAGATTTTTGGGAAGAATCAACTTCATCAGCAGGTCAAAGCTCCTATCTTAGTACCGCCCAGGGATGATGTTCCCCTGTTTATGTACCTGTCCATAAGTGACAATGCCATGGGCTGTATGCTGGGACATAAAGACGATAGAGGCCAAGAACGAGCTATCTATTACCTCAGTAAAAGGTTCAGCAGCAGTGAACACAAGTACACTCTGATCGAGAAGACGTGTTGTGCTTTAGCATGGGCTTCCATGAGGTTACAACATTACCTCCATGATCACACAACCTATCTCATATCCCGCGTGGATCCTCTCAAGTACGTGTTCAACAAACCCATGTTGAACTGCCGGCTGTCCAGATGGCAGTTGATCCTACAACAATTTGATATTGTATATGTGACTCAAAAGTCCATCAAAGGTCAAAGAATCACGGATCAACTGGCCGCCGCACCTTCAGGGGATTTCAAACCCTTGGAAACATTTTTCCCCGATGAAGGAGTAATGACAGTACAACAACACCATCAGTACAATATATGCCAATCATGGAAGATGTATTTTGATGGAGCTGTTAACATGGAAGGTTCTGGAGCTGGAGCCATTCTAGTATCTGATACGGGGGAGCAGTATCCCGTTGCCATCAAATTATAGTTTGTCAGCACCAACAATACAGCTGAGTATGAAGTCTGTCTCATGGGACTAAAACTTGCCCGTTCAATGGGCATTAGGCGGTTAACTGTCCTTGGAGATTCGGAGTTGGTAATCAGACAATCCACCGGAGTCTATCAAACCAAGGAACTACATTTGCTGCCTTACCATCGGCAGGTTTTGAAGATGGCTTTGGAGTTCGAAGAAATCTCCTTTCTACACATTCCTCGTAATAGGAATGATTTCGCAGACGCATTAGCAACTTTGGCCTCCTTGATTCGCATATCAGACAAGGAACACTTGCCAAGCGTCACAATTTCCCTGCACAAGGCCCCAGCCTATGGGAATTACGTTGGAGAAGTATCGGATGAGCTACCTCCCATCCAAATGCCTTGGTATCAACATATCAAGGAATATCTGCGAGATGAATCTTCACCCGCTGAGGCGAGCCTGACTGAGAAAAGGCGGATCCATCGACTTGCTATGAAGTTCTACTTGAGTGGAGATGCGCTCTATAAAAGAGATGAAGGACTAGGTTTCCTCAGGTGTCTAGACAAAGATCAAGCCCAAAGGCTTATGGATGAAATCTATGGCGGAGTCTGTGGCCCCCACATGAGTGGCCCCCTCCTTGTCAAGAAAGTCCTTAGGACAGGACATTATTGGCTATCTCTTAAGGCTGATTGCCATGACCACGTCAAAAGATGCTATCAGTGCCAGATTCATGGGAATGTTATACACGCCCCTCCATGGGAGCTCCACAATATGAGTTCGCCTTGGCCCTTCTCAATGTGGGGAATGGACGTTATTGGGCCCATTGAGCCTAAAGCCAGTAATGGTCACCGATTTATTTTCACCATGATCGACTACTTCACCAAGTGGGTAGAAGCAGCCTCCTTTCCCAGGGTCACTAAAGAAGTCATCATTGCTTTCATCAGAAACAATGTCATTTGTCGATATGGACAACCAGATGTGATTGTGTCAGACAATGCCAAAAACCTCAACAACAAAATGATGGATGAGTTATGCAGTAAATTCCACATCAAACATCTTAACTCTGTCATCTATCGTCCGAAGATGAACGGCGCTGCTGAAACGGCTAACAAAAATATCAAGAAGATTATGCAAAAGATGTCAGCCAACCACAAAGATTGGCCTGACCTATTGCCTCTGACTCTGTTAGCCTGCATGACCACAATGCGTACTTCAATTGGGGCAACTCCCTACGCTTTAACCTATGGGATGGAAGCAGTGCTCCCCATAGAAGTTGAGATGGAATCTCTCAGAGTGTTGATCGACGCTCAGCTGGATGAAAACTAATGGGTACAAGACAGGTATCACCAATTGTCTCTGATAGACGAAAGGCGAACCACGACTATCTTCCATGGTCAACTATATCAGCAAAGGATCGCCAGATCCTACAACAAAAAAGTCCGGCTACGGCAGTTTAAACAACATGACTTGGTTCTGAAGAAGATTCTTGACAATCAAGATCATGCCAAAGGAAAATTCGCTCATAACTGGGAAGGCCCATTTATTGTCAAAGAAGTATTGACAGGAGGCGCTCTCAGATTGCAAGAAATGGACGGCGATGAATTTTCACAACTCATCAACTCAGACACCGTGAAACGGTATTATGTCTGAAGTAATCAGCAAACACCCTGGTGCGTCATCATCAGGTCACCAGTCATTCCGGTTCTTTAACCCTTTTACCACATACAACTTTTTTACACTTGCCCCTCAGGGAAACGTACTCTTCAAGCCAACAGCCTGGCCTTCTCTTTTGCACTCATAGGTCATGCCACCGTGGATCGAACCTCTAGCACTTGCAGTTTGGCTACCCATACATGGGATCAAACTTCTCGTACCTGTAGTTTATCCCCAACCTAGGATTAAACTTTCTCATCCCTGCACTCGGACCTGCACATGGGATTACGCTTTCTCTTCTCGCCCTGAGGGGCGAACTACGTTGACCTGATCTCCTCTTCAATAGGAGTACGTAGGCAACCATGTTACATGGCCCGGTCGCAATAAAACAAAAACAACAAAAACATCTCTATCCTCTTCTCCTTACAAAAACAAAAAACAACCAAAAACATTCCTACACCATATCAGCCGTATACAGCGTTGAACCTCTTACACCAGGTTCGAACTACGCAGACCTGATCTCCTCTTCAATAGGAGTACGTAGGCAGCCATTCATGGTGCGGTCTCACCCCCTACCAAAATAAAAACCATTGTCAGCGGGTATTGGGATTCTCTTTTAATCCACTACATTTCATTCGGCTTCAGACCAAAGGGATGGAATTTCCTGAACTCCTCCCAAATAGGAGATTCGGCGACCATCTAAGCTGCGGTCATACCTCGAAGAGCAATACTAAACCATAAGAGGTGGAATTAACTATGCTTCTCCTGAATAGAAGTACTGGCGACCATCTGTGGTGCGGTAAATCTCATAGAGGAAAGCCACATTTCTCTCCAGATTCCCATTCAGAAACAAGTCCCAAGACACCAAAGATGGTAGGGATATACATAGATCGATGATCCATTCTGAACTATCCAGAGACAGCTCAATGTCCATCCACCAAGGAAGAATTCAGAATTCATCAAGATCACAAGCCCTGAAGCAGCAGGCAAAATATCAAGGAAATAGCAAGGCATATCTAAAAGGGAAGTGATCCAAAAATATATTTCTCTGTCATATATCATGTTGTTTGATAAATATACAATGTGAACTGTACATGACAAAATGGCTAAGCTAGTCTGTACAGGTAAATACAAGCTCATCTACGAATCAGGGTACATGCGAGCCAACAAAGCCTACTGGCGTCCCTCTCAAATGAAGGAGGTAGAGCTGTAGTCTCCTGGATAAGAATATCCACACGACCCAACAGATCTGTAGCCATCTGCATGACGATCATATGCTCATCAATGTAAGCATTCATCTCTATGATCATACCAGTAGTAAGGGACCTCGCTGCAATACTATCTGTGACAGCCACATCCCGGGCAGATATAGCACTATCCCGCTCAACTATCACTGTATCTCTGTCTGACCTGGTCTCATCCCGCTCAACAACAGCGACATCTCTATGAGCTAATGCATCGTCTCTCTCTAATAGGGCGGCGTCCCTCACATTAAGAGTAGTCGATATCATAGATCGAACCTGGCCTCTCTCAAAGGTCGTGAAGACTCTGCTCTAAGTAATGTGCCGAGTGCTAAATCACAAAAGTACTGGTACTGGGAGAATCCGGAAGAATTGCTGGCAACACAGCAGTGGGCTCCTCATCGATGTAGGTATCAATGTCCTCCGCAGGCACTACATCGTCCGACTTAATCTCCGGTACTGCAAATACTACTGCAGCCGATAAAACCTCTGTCTCCATCCATGCGGAGTAGTCTGCGGAATAACTGGGACGACTGGCAGAAAAAGCAGCTAGCTCACGCTGATCCCAGCAAGCGTATACACGAGATCGGTCCTCGACTGAGAGGTATCGAGAAGCTGAGCGCTGACCTGCGACCCCCTCGAAAGGATGAAAATCCTGGAACTGGTCAAACTGCGACATCACGGCCAATGGATGATAAGTCATCACGCCCCTCAAGCCAGCCAAAGGGAGGAAATCCATGCCCGGAGCATGAGTAATGAAGCTGTATGGTGAGCAAAGCCCCGAGCACAGCAATAGGCTAAACGGATCTCTGACATCTGCCAAAAATGTGGACCAGGACTGAGCATCTGTACACTCCGATGGCTGAAAGGAGTATGACATAGCCACATCATGGGAAAAACAATACCCGTGCCGTCTAAAGGTACCAACCAGTCGCAGGTGTGACATAAACCACACATATAGCATAACCGAACTCCCAGTAAACACACCTGACGGGTAAGTACGGCAATAGGACGCTGATCTCAAGGTCTCTGCCACGATCATAGGTACAATGGTACGACCCTCCCTTAGAGCTCTCACCGCCATGATAACGCCTATATCTATCTCATCCATGTACCTGTGGCTCTTCTATGTGGGTCACACCCCTCCGAGTCGGTCCAGTTCGAGTTGAAACGGAGTTCTTACGGGCTAAAAAGGTCAAATCGGGAATAAAAACGCCACGCGATTGAGCAAAACAGCATACAATCTTGGTATTCTCAGATGAGACAGTGAATCTGCACATCACTCATTGGTAGTCGCCTGAACACAAGGTATACTCTGCCATTGACCTCAGTTGTCGCAAAGCACATTCGGCAATACCATATATAGGTCCGATGCCGCCGACTCCGGGTCGCTACCCTACGTGAGTCCCCGACGGGGGTTACAACGTATATCCCCGGTTGGGGTTACAACACGTTCATCTGTTGACATGTCCATCAACGAAGGTCAAGCAGCCTTGACGTTATTTCAGCCGATGGCAGGCAAACCCATCGAAGCATTGAGAACCGTCCAATGTCGCAGACTCATGCGTCCCCAGTGGATCCCCGACGGGGGTTACAACGTGAGTCCCCGACGGGGGTTACAACGTATATCCCCGGTGGGGGTTACAACACGTTCAGCCGTTGACACATATATCAACGAAGGTCAAGCAACCTTGACATCATTTCAGCCGATAGCATTTAAACCTGTCAGAGCTATAGAGTTGTTCGAGGTTCTCACACCCAGCTGCTCATATTCCCCAGCGGATCCCCGGCGGGGGTCACAACGCAATGCGCCGTTGATATACAAGTCAGTAAATGTCAAGCAACCTTGACGATCTCCTCACAGAGTTTCAGCCGTTGATCTACACGTCAGTAAAGGTCAAGCAACCTTGACAGCATATCCCACAGAATGTTTCAACCGTTGGTTCACAAGTCAACGAAGGTTAGGCATCCCTGATAGCATTTGCTGTTGGCAGTAAATCCAATAGAATCATGACGTATTCTGGCGATACTAACCAAGAGAAGTCGACATTATCAAATAGGATAGATGATGGAATATGTTATACACATCCTCGAACAGATCAAGCTTTATCCCCACAGGTCTCTTACACATAAGAGATACCCCTTCAGCGTCAAGTCGTTATCAAGAACACAAGAATTTGGTGATAACTCCAACTCTAATATCCTAACAGATTCGGCTTGCACAACAGATCTGGTCAATATTGTCAGTCCCCAGTTGAAGCAACAGGGAACTAGCAATCATCCCCAGCATGTTAGGCCACAACCCCGTACACATGCATCATACATTTGCATCATGTTGCTATCCACAGTACCATGTTTATCTTATTACGTTTCAAGTGTCTAGGATTCTTTATCCTACCCATGCATCGCCATGCATGAGTATGATAAAGAGGGGCATCTATAGACACTCGAAATTTTCTGTACTACTGTTACTAACTTTGCAGGAGGACAGATTCGTCTTTTAAGAGAGAACCCTGAAAGACAATCCAAATCCATACCGGATACTACCGGAAGTTCAGCATCAACCCCAGATCGCAATCTGGGAGTAACAGTTTCAACCTCGGATCTAACCCCGAGACCTGCAAATACAATACCAGAACATACACCGGAGAAGACTGATTAATCTCGGAGATAACCCCCGAGGTATCCAGTCTCAGTCCCAACCATGGGAGTAGCCACCAACCTTGGCAATAACCCCAAGGAATGCAGTTTCGGCATTAACCCCGGAAATGCTTGTTACAAGTGCTATCAGCTTCAATCTCGGCGCTCACAATGAGATACACTGTACCAACCCGGCAATAACATCGGGAAGATAGGCACACCTCAAAGATGACAGTGAGGTCCTTCAACAAATACAACAATCCAATCTCAGCGAAGTCTGAGCAACGTCTGCTTATCAGCCCAATCCGACAGTAACACCGGTGAGGGGCAACATCGCCATCTCGTCCAAACACGATGCCACGTCTCGTCTCTACACAACAATGTCCCACAAGGTTAACCAATCCCGAGTGACTATTGTGCGGGGTAGCGGATGAAAGTGGAAGCTTGAAAACCGGAGGACACCGTCCCATCTTCAAAGGCTTCGTACAAACTCTAATCCCATGCCATCGTACAACTCTCGACAACGGCGGTCCGAAATAGGTCCAGGATACCTCTAAACGGATGCCCAGATTGCACTTCTCAAAATCCGAGTGGACATTACGTTGCCTGAGTACACGTACTTTGAGATGACCCGACCCGACGTAACCGGGCCGACCCGACCCACCTCTAGTACACCTGCGGCTTAGCCGCAGGTACACCTGTGGCACCCTTTGCCTATAAATAAGAGGCTTGGGGTGCTACTTTTTAAGAGAAAAAAGACGGGGAAACCCTGCACAATTTGCTCTGCACTCGCCATATAGTGTATTTTTCCACTTTAAAACACCTGTGAGCTCATATATAGCCCTTTTGTATCCACAAAAGTCCAGTGTTTACCCACTCTAAAGATATAGAAGCCCTTTTTATTTGTCAGCTGTAAGCCTTCTCACACACTTTAGAGTCTTTCTCTTCATCTTTGCACACACCCTTCTACACGGTGAGAGTCGTGTTGCTTGCATTTGCCCGGACTTCGGTCTGTGGTTTCCTTCCAGTCTGTATATATATATATATATATATATATATATATATATATATATATATATATATATATTGACTAACATTATCGAGTTATGCCTCGATTGAGCCTAGACTTCGGTCTGGAGCGTTTATTGCTTTAATATATATATATATACTTATATATATCAACTGTGTGTCGGACTTTGTTCGATGAGCCTAGGCTTCGGTCTGGTGCATTTACTCGCTTTTATATATATATATATATATATATATATATATATATATATATATATATATATATATATATATATATATATATATATATATACTTATATATATGAACTGTTGTCGAACTATGTTCGATGAGCCTGGATTTTACATCCGGTGCGTTTATCGCTTATATATATATATATATATATATATATATATATATATATATATATATATATATATATATATATATATATACACACATTTCGTCCTGCCTGGAGTGTACTTCGTGGCAATTGACCGTATTTACAGCTTTATTTACATTTTGTCCCATCTGGAGTTTCCTTCGTGGCGGTTGACCGTATTTACAGCTTTATTTATATTTTCGATCCCCCATGGAGATACTTCGTGGTTGGTGATCCTGTCTGTATATATATATTTACCGCTTTTATATATACCTGCTTATTGCTTTTATACAAATTACAATATCTTGTGCACCTAGGAATCATGTGATCACAGATTCATCCCATTGGATCTAGATTCGGTTCCCGTGATAGACATTTTCAGCTGTAAGCAGCTTGTAAATTATTTTGCGATGTCTGTATTTCCTCAGATGGTTTACTTACCCACGAGGAAGTCGGCATTATTTTTGTATATATATATATATATATATATATATATATATATTATCTTTCATACGGATGCCTCGCATTCGTCAAATAAAATCAATCCAGCCATTCATTTAATAAAAATGGAAGTGTAAAAGGCCTCAATTACTATTGAGCATCAGGGTTTGAAAAACCTCTTTTATAAAACATCATTGCCATATTTTGCTAAAAACTGAATTTTTACATAAATTCAAATCCTGTGTATAAAGGTTCGAACAAGGCCTCGCACAACTTTCATATAAACAGCACATTGACCCACACACACACACACTCAGATAATAGTTTCTTGAAAAGAGGCGGTCACCGTGGTAACACGGATGTCGGGGGGTGCCCAACACCTTCCCCCCGCATAACCAAGTCCCTGGACCCTAAAATGAATCTCGGTTTCGCCGACCCGTATATCAGTGTCACATCACTGGGTCAATGTGTAAACTTTTTCTCGGTTGTGTTGGTACAACTTTTTAAAAAACCAACTGGCGACTCTTAACAGTCTCATCGTCGACATTATACATGTCGGACCTTTTTCACTTGTTTTTTCACACAAATCTCACCTAAAATGAGAACACCAAAGAACAAGTAACGGAAAGGGACACCCAAAAATCCCGACGTCGACATGGATGATATGCCGAGCTAAATCGTAAATCCGTGCCCATAGCTTTTTGCAAACTAACCCAAAATCTTGAAGTGAATTTTGGGTCTCGATCAGAAACTATGGATACTGGCATACCATGCAATCTTACATCCTCGTTTATATACATACGAGCAAGACGTTCAAGTGTATAAGTTTCTCATATCGGTAAGAAATGAGCAGACTTGGTCAATCTATCAACAATGACCCAAATCGCATCTATGCCTCGAGAAACTTTGGGAAGACCGGTAACAAAATTTATGGTAATGTGCTCCCACTTCCATTCTGGAATTTCAAGTGGTTGCAATGGACCTTTTGGTACTTGATGCTCTACCTTGACTCGTTGACATGTTAGACACCTTGAGATAAGAAGCGCTATCTCTCTCTTCATATTGCTCCACCATAATGTATGACGAATATCATGATACATTTTGGTACTCCCAGGATGGATTACAAATGGTGTGTTATGCGCCTCCATCATGATTTTATACATTAAATCAGGGTCGTTAGGAACACAAAGTCTGGAGTTGACTCGAAGTATTCCTTCTTCATCGATTCTTGCTTCTGGCATAGCACCTTCTTGCACTTTCTTCCTCATACGCATCAGCTCCAGGTCTGTATCTTGAGCAGCTTTAACTTTATCAATTAAAGTCGGTTCTACTAGTATATTCACCATCATCACATGGGTCCCTGGAGTCTTTAACTCTATCTCCATCCTTTGCAAGTCACACAAAATGGGCCTTTGCGTTGACAATATCGCATTCGCACTTGCATATGATCTTCTACTCAATGCGTCAGCTACCACATTCGTTTTTCCAGGATGGTATTGGATGGTATGATCATAATCTTTCAACAGTTTAAGCCAACGTCGTTGTCGCATGTTGAGTTCCTTTTGAGTGAAAAAATATTTGAGGCTTTTATGATCCGTAAAGATCTCCACTTTCTCCCCATACAAGTAATGCCTCCAAATCTTTAGTGTGAAGACAACAGCTGCCAACTCTAGATCATGAGTAGGATAATTTCTCTCATATTCTTTGAGTTGTCGTGAGGCATAGGCTATGACTTTTCCATGTTGCATGAGAACACATCTTAACCCTTTACCCGAAGCATCACTGTAGATGACAAATCCCTCCGAACCAGATGGTATTGTCAGAACAGGTGCTGAAATGATTCTCCTCTTGAGTTCTTAAAAACTCTTCTCACATTCCTCGCTCCAACCGAACTTTATATCTTTCCGAGTAAGCTGAGTTAGTGGAGTAGCGATTCGAGAAAACCCTTCTACGAATCTCTGATAATAACCAGCTAAGCCGAGAAAGCTATGTACTTTGGTCACTGATTTAGGTTGCACCCAGCTTTGAATAGCTTCAATCTTTGTTGGGTCAACAGATATTCCATGACTTGATACCATGTGCCCAAGGAATGCTACTTCCTCAAGCCAAAACTCGCATTTCTTCAACTTGGCATAAAGCTTATATTCACGAAGCTTTTGGAGTATCAGCCTCAAGTGCTCATGATCTTCACAGCTTTTGGAATAAATAAGGATGTCATCAATAAAGACAACCACAAAGTGATCCAAATATTCCTTGAATACTCGGTTCATCATATCCATGAAGGCAGCAGGAGCATTAGTCAATCCAAAGGACATGACTACGAATTCATAATACCTGTACCGAGTTCTGAAAGCCGTCTTTGGAATGTCATCGGTTCTAATCTTCAATCGGTGATATCTGGAACGAAGATCAATCTTTGAAAAGAATTTGGCTCCTTGCAACTGGTCAAACAGGTCATCAATACGTGGCAATGGGTACCTATTTTTGATGGTGACATGATTCAACTCCTGATAATCAATACAAAGTCGCATACTCCCATATTTCTTCTTCACTTATAGAACAGGAGCACCCCAAGGAGAAGTACTAGGACGAATGAAACAGATGTCTAATAATTCCTGTAGTTGGGTCTTTAACTCCTAAAGTTCAATAGGAGCCATTCAATATAGGGCTTTGGAAATAGGTTTTGTACCAGGTTCAAGGTCGATACAAAATTCAATTTCACGCTCTGGGGGTAGGCTAGGAAGTTCTTCAGGGAATACGTCAGGAAATTTATTAACAATAGAAATATCATTCAAAACTGACGTATTTTTGTTTAGATCCGTGACATGAGCTAAGAAAGCTTGACATCCGTTTTTCAATAAACGAATAGCTTTATGGCTTGAGATGACAGTGATTGATTTTAATGGTTTGGTTGCTTGAATTCGCATAATAGGTTGATTAGAAATATTAAAGCTAACAACCTTATGAAAACAATCAATTTTTGCATGATGAGTAGTTAACCAATCAATCCCTAGATTACATCAAATGCAAGTATTTTTAATAAAATAAGATCAACGGATAATGTGTGGGTACCAACTTGAACCAAACAAGACTTATAAACCGTGGATGTAATGAAGGTTTCTCCCAACGGAGTTTCAACAGATAAGTCAAAGTCTAATTTCTCCGGAGTCAAATTTAAACGTTGAACGCAAGTAGGAGAAATAAAAGAATGGGTAGAACCGGTATCAAATAAGGTATAGACTTCGCTAGAGTTTATGATAAGCTTACCCGTGATGACATCATTTGGGTTCCTTACTTTTTGGGAGGTCACTACAAATGCTCTTCCTTGCACTACCGGCTTTGACTTTTCTGGGACGGCCTTTGGTGCCTCCATCCTGGCTAAACTTATCTTCGGTGAACGACAAAATCGGGCTAAGTGACCTTCTCTTCCATAATTATAACATGCTTTGGACGGCATCGCGCAGTTTGGACTGATGTGTTCCTCCCCTCCGCATTTGAAGCATATGATACGTGGTCGTTCTCCTTCCTTAACAACGGGTGCTGGTGCTGACGTCTTTCCATCATTGTTGAATCTCCATTTCTTGAAATGTCCATTTTTACTGTCTTGGCCATGATTACCACCAAAGTGGTTACCATTTCTGGCATGTTGATTCCCTCCACGTTTGTTGTCACCGTTTCGATGACTGATACCACTGGTATTTTCATGTTGCCGGCTGCTTTCTCTTGGTTGCGTTGACTCGTTACCGCGCTCCAATAACTGAGCCCTATTTACAACATCTGAGTACAAACACAGTTTATGAGAAATAAGATATTGACGTATCTCCGGTTTCAAACCTCTTAAAAACATTCGTGTCATTCGCTCCTCATTATCGACCAAATGGGATGCAAACCGGGATAACTCCGCAAATTTAGCCTCGTATTACGACACGGTCATATTGGTTTGTTCCAATTTGATAAACTCCACTTCTTTCATGTGACAAATACTCTCGGGAAAGTACTTGTCGTTGAATAGCTCTTGGAACTTCTCCCAAGACATCTTGAGTGCGTCAGACTGGGTACGTTTTACAGATTCCCACCAGTAATCTGCCTCTTCACGCAACATGAAGGTGGCGAAGGGAACCTTTTGCTCCTCGGAGCATCCCAAGACATCAAATATCTTGGTGATCTGCTTTATCCATGCTTCCTCCTTAAGTGGTTTTGGATCTCCAATAAACTCCGGTGGTCCCAGCTCCTTGAACTGTTTAGCGGTGACCGTCCGAGAGTTTCTAGTGTTTCCACCTACATTTTGGACAAGAGCCGCTCTCGCCTGATGTTGCATGAATTGCATAAAGCCTCTGAACAATCCATCATTCATCATTTGGTCCGTATTGTTGTTTGCATGAGGATTGTCACCTTCCTGATGCACGTTATCCTGATTATTGATATGTGGAGACTCAACGGTCTCTTGTGCTCCATTGCTATTCTCAACATTCTCGGATGTCATTTTCAGATACTGCAACAAAACAAGGGTTAGTTGACATGTAACATATTATCTCTAAACTCTGACCAACCAATTTAAATACAAAATAAATTTAAGTAGGTCATACTAGCGAAGGAATTACTCGTCTCTCCCCTCCTAGTTCTAGTCTCACATCTTAGCCAGGGATCATATCCCTAAGCTTTGATACCAACTGTGATGCCCCCAAAATTAGGTATACATCACCCATCTTGAGTCGCCAGATACATGGTACAAAATTCAAATACAACTTAATAATACAACTATCGTGTACAACACGACAAAACATAAACTGTGAGTTTGAATACAAATATTGTCTACTAGAGAGTATACAAACTCAAAAGGAGTCCTCATTACAATTATTATCACACTATTTCACAGAATAGTGAGGACTACTAATGCACCATCTAGGACCATCACTCCGTTCTCCGACTAGTTCTAGGTATATTCTCATTTCCTGAAGAGAACAGTGAAAGAAATGGTGAGCTCAACTAGCCCAGTAAGAAATATTATGACTAAGATAATGCAGAATAAATTATCATTAGCCTTAAACAGTGTTAAACTGATACAATATAACAAACATCAAGTTTAACTGCAGTGGAACAAGCAATCCATTAAAAGAGTCAAGCAAAGAATAAAATTTATTATCTTTTATGATTTAAAAGGTTTTTCATCACTTTTATCGCTGAGACTCAGCTTAATAAATAATCCACATCATCGAATCACCCTGCACTACGGCCAAAGATATTCTTTAGTATCACGACCATAATTATCCATGCACTACGGGCCAAGAATATTTGTGTATTCATTAATGGTCATGATCATGCCAACAACTGTCCATTAATGCACTACGGGCCAATGAGGACTTTTACCACATCATTTGTAACATTACGGTCATGATTACACCGAATAATCCCTGGTCATAATCATACCAAGTCCATCTATACACTACAGGCCACAGATAACTTGCAAAAAAATATAAATATGAGGATGATGACAATGATATAAGAATTCAATAAAACAAGTTCAAGAATTAATTTGTCCAAGAACCAATAACGTCCAAATTGTCAACATGATACTGCTTTGTAGAGTAAAATTCAAGAATGCTCAGAAGAATATTTTCATGAAAAGATACTGGATGAAGCGCAATTATCAAGGATATTCCACTAATTTCATGGAGTATAGAAGTCAAAACTTTAACCAACTGAGTATAATAAAGAATGGAATAACAAAAGAAATCACCATGCATGCGGTACTTCGCATAGACAGGTTATTCCAACAGAATACTAAATAACGGAACCAGGTCAGGTGAAATTCGCACCGACAGGATGTTTCAACAGAATAATAAAGAATGGAATAACAACAGAAATCACCATGCATACGGTACTTCACATAGACAGGTTATTCTAACAGAATACTAATAACGGAACCAGGTCAGGCGAAATTCGCACCGACATGATGTTCCAACAGAATAATAAAGAATGGAATAACAACAGAAATCACCATTGTAAGACCCCGAATTTTATGAAATAAAAGTATTCAATTTTTCTATTCAGTAAATGGTTAAATTGATAAAAGTTTAAAGTTAAGGGTGATATATGAATTTTTTTTTCAAAATAAGCAAGTGGTTATAAAATATTCTTTCTGTCGGGGAATAGTCGTTTGGTCGTGGAATATTCTTTCTGTCAGAGAATATTCATACGATGGCGCAGCCTTTTGTGGGCCCCATAACGGAAAGCGATTGGATGAAGAAAACGACAAAAATGGAGTTTTTATAAATAACGGCGTAGTTGTTACCGTTAACACTGTTGGAATACCCGGTGGTTAAAATAAAGTAATACGCGTTGTTGCATAGTAGCACACGGTATTGCACAGTATTTTTGAATTATTGATTCTTACGTAAGAAGGCACTACTCAATAATTGTTACAGTAATTACTGTTCAGTATTTTATTTTATTGATTCAATAATTACTGCGTTGATATTTTACACCGTATTTTTCATTATCGAAGCAATAATTCATATTATCTGAATAATATTATTAGATAACATTATTGACAATGTCTAGAAAGTTCTGTCTAAGGAGAGGTTTGGTCACCTAATTGCGCGCCAGTAAGGAGAAATTCTTATTAGAAAGCCCCCTCTTTCCTGGAAACTACCTGGTTGTTAATATTGTGATTCTGTAATATTATTTATGAATAATTAATTATTGATTTATATGATGAGAAAAATATTGATTTTATGTGGATATAGATGGAGAAAATTTTTAAAAGTGACAATTGTTGAAAATTGATATTTTATCTTTTTCTGATAAAATAATTCATTTGAATATATTATTTTAATAATATATTAATGGTGATATTTTTATAATGAATGTGAGATATATGAGTATATAAGGAAGAAGAGTATTTTTGTTGCATTAAATGATTAACACATATTTTGTGTGTCGGTGGACCCTATTTCTTGACTGAAATTTGATTATAGCATGTAAAATCGTCCGTTTATGAATTTCGGTCAATTTCTGTTTGGAATTTGGAAAAACTTTCTTCTGCAAAGTTGTAGAGAATTGAATTTCCTATAAAAAAATCGCGAGATTCAAATTTTCTGATAAAAGGACTATTTATTATGAATTATTGAAGTTCCGAAGTTCCGAAATAATTAATTTTTGGAAGTTTTAATTATTTTAAATAATAAAAACGTTTTTGATTTGTTTGGTAGACTTATTTGTTGTCAAGCATGGCTGATTTCAGATCTAAGATGGTTGGCGTAGGGAAACTTAATAATATATATTAATATTATATTAAATTTTCTGCTTTGGTGTTCTAAGCAATTTCCTATAAATAGGGTGCTTAGGTTAGAATTGAAAAATACACCAGAAACTGAAGTTTTCTCTCTATTTCTCTCTCTATAATATCGAGCGTATTTTGTGAGTATTTTAGTACTTCGAGTATTGCTATACGGTGCAAGTTCTTTTAGTACTATATCCAGTATTCCAGTCAGAAGTATTATTCTTTCTGAGGTAAGGGAGATTATTTTCTTCATAAATGATATTATTTCTTCAATATCATTATGCCAGAATGTCGGTTGAAATTTTTTATCAAATTTAGAACTTTTTCATGTCGGGATTACTATTCATGAGTTACTATTCATGAGTTACTATTCACGAGTTACTATTCATGAGTTACTATTCACGAGTACTATTCATGAAGCGTGATGATGTTTTTGTGAAATTTCTATCTTTTGGTGTCGGAGTTACTATTCACGTATACGACACAATTCACGTATACGGCACTATTCACGAATACGGCACTATTCACCGAAAAATAAAATTTCTTCTTTTTGTCCAAAATATCTATTCTGGATACTATCTTTGATTGGATCTATGTTTTGGTCTTCATTCTTGAATTTTACCCCAATCTGGTTATTTATGAAGTATTTTTGAATGGAAATTGTTTAAAGTACGAATCCTTAATATTTGTTCTTTTGCTTCACTGGATTCGTTTTCTTTAAAATATTTTTCTTCATCCTCAGTCCTAAATGATAATATAACTGAATATCTTTGGCTTGTAGTGCAAAGATGAATGATTTCTGAAGAATATCTTTGGCCCGTAGTGCAAGGTTTAGATGAACATGACTTGTTGATGAATATCTTTGGCATGTAGTGCAAAGATGACTTGTTGATGAATATCTTTGGCCTGTAGTGCAAAGATGACTTGTTGATGTATATCTTTGGCCATAGTGCAAAGATGAATTTATTAGTATGATTATGAACATGAACTGTGATTTGGTATAACCATGATCTTTGATGTTTCAGGTGATGAAAATTATCTTTGTCCTAGATAAGGAAAGGAATTTAGAACTACAATTATGATTATGAGTTATTCATGTGATTGTGGACAGGAATTGTTGATTGATGTTACAGGAATAAAACATTGCTGGTGGACTTTTAACATGGAGAAGATAATAGATTTTATGGTCTATTTGACTCTTCTAATGGATTGCTCGTTCCGCTGCAACTATGGTTGAAATTTTATCATCTACCATATGTTCTAAATCTCTGATTTATTATTGATGAAGGCTATTGATAATTTAATTATTTTTAGTCATGATATTCTTTACTGAGCTAGTTGTGCTCACCCTTTTGCTTCACAATTCCTTTCAGATAATAGAAGTGTAGCTGGGTCGAGCGGGGGATAACAGGAGAATAGAACGATGGTCTATAGCTGTTGAGGGTGATGTGAACTTAACTTGGAAGGGTGTTTTGCCACTATCATACAAGATGTCTAATGACATACAACCTCGTGTCATCATAAGACAGGATTGTGCTCATCCACTTGTTGAGTATATTTACAAGCACTACCTATATAATCTTGGTGTTTGTTTGGAGTATAATACCCAATTAGAGACAGTGAAAATAATGATATGTCAAGAGAAGACTCACCATTGGGAAGAATATGATAGTAATCTTCTCGTTTTTCTTTGGGGTCTATTGGGTCGAACAAGGATAATTCTGTGGCCATATGATATCTACCATAACCTAAAAGCATGGCCTCCCATGTACGAAGGTTTCCTTGAGCACTTCCCAAATATTCTAATTTCTAAAACAGTTTTTGACTATACCTTTATGTAAGGTGTCATTATGAGGTGTTGTCCACGGTTGGGACGTGAGTCACAGTTGATATATATTTGTATCCAAACTCACAGCATATGTGTTGTTGTATTTTGCACGATAATTGTTATAATAAAGTTGTAGTTGTTTTTTGTACCATGTATTTGGCGACTCAAAATGGGTTGGATGGAATGGACCTATTTTGGGGTTGTTACATTTGGTATCAGAGCTTAGGGATATGATCTCTGGCGGAGATCGGGATTAGAACTAGGAGGGGAGAGATGAGTAAATCCTTCGCTAGTGTGTCCTACCTAAGCTTAATTGTTGGTTGGTCATAATATATGGATATTATGTGATATGTTAATTTGTTTAATTAACCCTTGTTTTATGGCAGTATTTGAGAATGGCAACTGAGAATGCTAACAATGGAGTGAATGAGACTGTGGGGATACCTTTAATCACTAACCATGATAATGTGATGTCAGACGAAGAAGGAATTCGAGATATCCACGTGGTGAGTGAAGAATTGATAGTTGCACCCGAGATAGTCGCAGAGGTAACAGCTGAGAGTGAGGAAGAAGAGGTACCTGAGCAGAGTTTATTAGAGGTATTATATGATCAAAATGTAGAATTTCAAAATCGTATTCATGAGTTAGAAGAGCAGGCTGAAGAACGACAGGCGGTCGTGGAGCAAAAGGATACAACAATTCAAGCTTGTGTTACCCGATATGTGATGCTTGAACAGAAGCATTCTTTGGCAGAGTATAAGATGATAAAGATGGAATCTAAGCTGAAAGAAGAAAAAACTGAACGAGTGAGAATAAGTGATGCATGGGTAAAAGTCGTACGACACGTGGATATTGTGGAAAGAGATGTTCGATCTAAGAAGGCTAAAATAGATGATATGAATTTCTCTTTTTGGAAAGCAATTGGGGAAACCCAACATTGAGTTTTGAATTACCCTGTACAGAGCGGTCAACCTGAATTCGATATGGATCGAAGATTGATGATTCACATCATGAATCAGGAGTACAACGAGGCAGTTAAGGGAGGAATATGCCCTATAGAAAAGTATATTCTAACGGTAGTGATGACGCAAAATGTTACCCCAGACAAGTCAAAGTCGAGTAGTTCGAGGGATAGTGGTTGTCATGACTTCCCAACAAGTGAGGAACCCAAATGAAGTTATCACGGGAGATGAGCAATGGAGAAATCATGATGACCGGGGAGATAGAATCTGAAATGGAAGCAAGGTATTCCCAACTTTTCGAAATACCAGGTACGTAAATTTCGGGGACGAAATTTCATAAGGAGGGGAGATTGTAAGACCCCGAATTTTATGAAATAAAAGTATTCAATTTTTCTGTTCAGTAAATAGTTAAATTGATAAAAGTTTAAAGTTAAGGGTGATATATGAATTTTTTTTTCAAAATGAGCAAGTGGTTATAAAATATTCTTTCTGTCGGGGAATAGTCGTTTTGTCGTGGAATATTCTTTCTGTCGGAGAATATTCATACGACGGCGCAGCCTTTTGTGGGCCCCATAACAGAAAGCGATTGGATGAAGAAAACGACAAAAATAGAGTTTTTATAAATAACGGCGTAGTTGTTACCGTTAACACTGTTGGAATACCCGGTGGTTAAAATAAAGTAATACGCGTTGTTGCACAGTAGCACACGGTATTGTACAGTATTTTTGAATTATTGATTCTTACGTAAGAAGGCACTACTCAATAATTGTTACAGTAATTACTGTTCAGTATTTTATTTTATTGATTCAATAATTACTGCGTTGATATTTTACACCGTATTTTTCATTATCGAAGCAATAATTCATATTATCTGAATAATATTATTAGATAACATTATTGGCAATGTCTAGAAAGTTCTGTCTAAGAAGAGGTTTGGTCACCTAATTGCGCGCCAGTAAGGAGAAATTCTTATTAGAAAGCCCCCTCTTTCCTGGAAACTACCTGGTTGTTAATATTGTGATTCTGTAATATTATTTATGAATAATTAATTATTGATTTATATGATGAGAAAAATATTGATTTTATGTGGATATAGATGGAGAAAATTTTTAAAAGTGACAATTGTTGAAAATTGATATTTTATCTTTTTCTGATAAAATAATTCATTTGAATATATTATTTTAATAATATATTAATGGTGATATTTTTATAATGAATGTGAGATATATGAGTATATAAGGAAGAAGAGTATTTTTGTTGCATTAAATGATTAACACATATTTTGTGTGTCGGTGGACCCTATTTCTTGACTGAAATTTGATTATAGCATGTAAAATCGTCCGTTTATGAATTTCGGTCAATTTCTGTTTGGAATTTGGAAAAACTTTCTTCTGCAAAGTTGTAGAGAATTGAATTTCCTATAAAAAATCGCGAGATTCAAATTTTCTGATAAAAGGACTATTTATTATGAATTATTGAAGTTCCGAAGTTCCGAAATAATTGATTTTTGGAAGTTTTAATTATTTTAAATAATAAAAACGTTTTTGATTTGTTTGGTAGACTTATTTGTTGTCAAGCATGGCTGATTTCAGATCTAAGATGGTTGGCGTAGGAAAACTTAATAATATATATTAATATTATATTAAATTTTCTGCTTTGGTGTTCTAAGCAATTTCCTATAAATAGGATGCTTAGGTTAGAATTAAAAAACACACCAGAAACTGAAGTTTTCTCTCTATTTCTCTCTCTATAATATCGAGCGTATTTTGTGAGTATTTTAGTACTTCGAGTATTGCTATACGGTGCAAGTTCTTTTAGCACTATATCCAGTATTCCAGTCAGAAGTACTATTCTTTCTGAGGTAAGGGAGATTATTTTCTTCATAAATGATATTATTTCTTCAATATTATTATGCCAGAATGTTGGTTGAAATTTTTTATCAAATTTGAAACTTTTTCATGTCGGGGTTACTATTCACGAGTTACTATTCATGAGTTACTATTCGCGAGTTACTATTCATGAGTTACTATTTATGAGTACTATTCACGAAGCGTGATGATGTTTTTGTGAAATTTCTATCTTTTGGTGTCGGAGTTACTATTCACGTATACGACACTATTCACGTATACGGCACTATTCACGAATACGGAACTATTCACGAATACGGAACTATTCACCGAAAAATAAAATTTCTTCTTTTTGTCCAAAATATCTATTCTGGATACTATCTTTGATTGGATCTATGTTTTGGTCTTCATTCTTAAATTTTATCCCACTCTGGTTATTTATGAAGTATTTTTGAATGGAAATTGTTTAAAGTACGAATCCTTAATATTTGTTCTTTTGCTTCACTGGATTCATTTTTTTTAAAATATTTTTCATCATCCTCAGTCCTAAAGGATTATATAACTGAATATCTTTGGTCTGTAGTGCAAAGATGAATAATTTTTGAAGAATATCTTTGGCACGTACTGCAAAGATGAACAGGTGTTTAGATGAACATGACTTGTTGATGAATATCTTTGCCCTGTAGTGCAAAGATGACTTATTGATGAATATCTTTGGCCTGTAGTGCAAAGATAACTTGTTGATGTATATCTTTGGCCATAGTGCAAAGATGAATTTATTAGTATGATTATGAACATGAACTGTGATTTGGTATAACCATGATCTTTGATGTTTCAGGTGATGAAAATTATCTTTGTCCTGGATGAGGAAAGGAATTTAGAACTACAATTATGATTATGAGTTATTCATGTGATTGTGGACAGGAATTGTTGATTGATGTTGCAGGAATAAAATATTGCTGGTGGA
This sequence comes from Panax notoginseng, assembly GCA_016801055.1. Classification (NCBI taxonomy): domain Eukaryota; kingdom Viridiplantae; phylum Streptophyta; class Magnoliopsida; order Apiales; family Araliaceae; genus Panax; species Panax notoginseng. Next base: position 96,186,395 of record CM029021.1, on the reverse strand, counting down.
CTTTTAACATGGAGAAGATAATAGATTTTATGGTCTATTTGACTCTTCTAATGGATTGCTCGTTCCGCTGCAACTATGGTTGAAATTTTATCATCTACCATATGTCCTAAATCTCTGATTTATTATTGATGAAGGCTATTGATAATTTAATTATTTTTAGTCATGATATTCTTTACTGAGCTAGTTGTGCTCACCCTTTTGCTTCACAATTCCTTTCAGGTAATAGAAGTGTAGCTGGGTCGAGCGGGGGATAACAGGGGAATAGAACGATGGTCTATAACTGTTGAGGGTGAGGTGAACTTAACTTGGAAGGGTGTTTTGCCACTATCATACAAGATGTCTAATGACATACAACCTCGTGTCATCATAAGACAGGGTTGTGCTCATCCACTTGCTGAGTATATTTACGAGCACTACCTATATAATCTTGGTGTTTGTTTGGAGTATAATACCCAATTAGAGACAGTGGAAATAATGATATGTCAAGAGAAGACTCGCCATTGGAAAGAATATGATAGTAGTCTTCTTGTTTTTCTTTGGGGTCTATTGGGTCAACCAAGGATAATTCTGTGGCCATATGATATCTACCATAACCTAAAAGTATGGCCTCCCATGTACGAAGGTTTCCTTGAGCATTTCCCAAATATTCTAATTTCTAAAACAGTTTTCAACTATACCTTTATGTAAGGTGTCATTATGAGGTGTTGTCCACGGTTGGGACGTGAGTCACAGTTGATATATATTTGTATCCAAACTCACAGCATATGTGTTGTTGTATTTTGCATGACAATTGTTATAATAAAGTTGTAGTTGTTTTCTGTACCATGTATTTGGCGACTCAAAATGGGTTGGATGGAATGGACCTATTTTGGGGTTGTTACAACCATGCATGCAGTACTTCGCATAGACAGGTTATTCCAACAGAATACTAATAAGGACGGAATCAGGTCCGGCGTAAAACGCACAGGCGGGATATTCCAACAGAATAATAATAAAGACGGAACCAGGTCCGGCGTAAAACGCACAGACAGGATATTCCAACAGAATAATAAAGACGGAATCAGGTCCGGCGTAAAACGCACAGACAGGACATTCCAATAGAATAACAAAGACGGAATAATAGAAGAATGTCACCAAGTATAGGGTTGCCCGCGTATACAGGTTATTCCAACAGAATAATAAAGAATGGAATAACAAAAGTTCTCTTCATGAATACAAAAGAATAACGCCCTTTACGAGTACAACAAATAATATTCCCTACCTTAAGAAGAAGAGTACTGGATATATAGGTTGTGAAGTAGCAGAATACTTTCTTCTTTCTCTCTATAGTTTATCTCTCTAGAGTTTCAGTGAATTCGTAAGAAAATAATGAAGGAATGAGTTTCTATTTATAGAAAAATGGACTGCATAGTAACTAGCTCATGAACGGTCCAGATTGATTTACTTTAATCTGACGGTCCATATTTAAAGCAAAATCTTTTAAATAAAATATAATATATTCTATTTATAATCTAATAAAACGAATAACTTTATAAAAGATTTTACTATGCAGGCACTATGCAAATACTATGCATAATAAAATATAGTATATTCTAATTATTGTCTAATAAAATAGATAACTTTATAAAAGTATTCTGTTTTATATAAAAAGATTTTACTATGCAAAACACTATGCAGACACTATGCAACACTATGCATAATAGAATATAATATATTTTATTTATAGAATTACTTTATAAAAGTATTCTGTTTTATATAAAAAGATTTTCTGTATTATTACATTAATAATACTAACAAAACTGAGTGACTTATCACGTAAGCATCAATAATTAATACCGTGTGTTACTATGCAACCACGCGTCTTACTGTACTTTTAACACCGGGTGTTTCAACAGTTAAAAGTAAAACTTCCGCCGTTATTTTCATAAAGTATTTTTTTCGTTTTCTCAATCCGACAATAATTCCATTGTGAGGTCCACCAATGATTATGTCGTTGTATGAATATTCCCTGTTAAAACGAATATTCCCCGACCAATCGAATATTATATAACAACTTGCGTACTTTGCAAAATTTATAAATATTACCCACAACTATAGCATTATATCAATTTCACTCCATAATATTCAAAAATAATATTTATAGAAAATTCATCTTTATTCAAAAAGTTGGGGTTTTACATATGTTTTTTCCCAAGCCGGTACCAGTGAAGGAGAAAGAAGTCTTTGTTCCAGATCCCGCAGTGGAAGAGGAGAAACAAAGAATTAAACAAGATGTCATCCGAATGATGTCGGGCATACGCATCATCGTTCATGACGAACATACAAACAGATACACCCCAGACGATGATTGCTCAGACGTAATGGCCATCATTCGGGACAGGGAGGATGATGGCAATCCCTTCATCATTGCGGTCCACCCGGACTTTACCCTTGCCAATTGGAGCAGCACTCCATGCATTGGTCGACAAAGGTAAAACGGGCAGAAACTCTTTATGCCCTATAGATACAATAACTGCTTACTTTTCTGTACAGTATTAACAGTTTATTTTGTCAGTACATGCTAACACTGTGTATGATCAAAACGTTTCATATATACTAAGTGAAAGCATATTTTGTTTCAGGACCCTTAATTTTGATGTGCCTGTACTTGCTGATACGGTGCCTCTTGTCCACAAGGATTGTACCTTCGATGTAGAGATTAATTCAGCCTTGATGGATATACAGGATGACATTGAGGTGCCTCCAGAAATTCAAGAATGGGTCAAAGACAAACCTAAACCCAACCTTGATCAAACCACTTCCTTTAATCTCGGAACCTTAGAAAGCCCTAAGTTAATCCAGATTGGTACATACCTTACCCCAAACCAAAGGAATGACATGGTTACGCTACTAACCCAATTCCAGGATGTGTTTGCATGGTCTCATGAAGACATGGTGGGTTTGTCCACTGACATTGTCCTTCATCGCCTTCCAATTAAAGAGGGATTTAAGCCAGTCAAGCAAAAGCTCAGACGATTGAAACCTGAGTGGAGTTTAAAGGTGAAAGAAGAAATTATGAAACAATTTCAAGCTGGCATCATCTTGGTGTCTACATATCCTGAGTGGATATCCAACATTGTGCACATGCCTAAACCCGGAGGGAAGGTGCGAGTTTGTAAGGATTACCGGGACTTGAACAAAGCTTGCTTAAAAGATAGCTTTCCCGTGCCATTTATCCACATTCTCATTGACAATACTGCTCAATACGACATATACTCCTTTGTTGATTACTTTGTGGGGTATCATCAGATCATGGTTGCTAAGGAAGATCGTGAGAAAACTACTTTCATCATGCCTTGGGGAACCTTTTGCTATAGACGGTTGTCATTCGGCCTCATCAATGTCGGAGCCACCTATCAACGAGCTATGATGGCTCTTTTCCACGACTTAATGCACAAAGAGATCGAGATCTACGTGGATAACATCATTATCAAGTCCCGAAAGGAGGATGACCATATAGACCATCTCAGAAAGCTATTCAACAGGTTGCATAAGTACAACTTGAAGTTGAATCCAGCTAAGTGCGCCTTTGGCGTTAAATCAGGCAAGTTGCTAGGATTTCTAGTAAGCCACAAAGGGATTGAGCTGGATCCTGCCAAAATCCAGGCCATCATGGAAATGCCCATTCCTCAAACAGAAAAGGAAATACGTGGATTTTTGGGAAGAATCAACTTCATTAGCAGGTTTATCTCTCAACTCACAGCAACCTGTGAGCCAATTTTCAAGCTGTTAAGGAAGAACTCCTCCATGAAATGGAATGATGAGTGCCAGAATGCCTTCCTCACAATCAAGGATGATGTTCCCCTGTTCATGTACTTATCCATAAGTGACAATGCCATGGGCTGTATGCTGGGACAGAAAGACGATAGAGGCCAAGAACGAGCTTTCTATTATCTCAGCAAAAGATTCAGCAGCAGTGAACATAAGTACACTCTGATCGAAAAGACGTGTTGTGCTTTAGCATGGGCTTCCATGAGGTTACAACATTACCTCCATGGTCACACAACCCATCTCATATCCAGCATGGATCCTCTCAAATACGTGTTCAACAAACCCATGTTAAATTGCCAGCTGTCCATATGGCAGTTGGTCCTACAACAATTTGACATCGTACATGTGACTCAAAAGTCCATCAGAGGTCAAGGAATTGCAGATCAACTGGCCGCCGCACCTTCAGGGGATTTCAAACCCTTGGAGACATATTTCCCCGATGAGGGAATAATGACAGTTCAGCAACACCATCAGTACGATACGCGTCAATCATGGAAGATGTATTTTGATGGGGATGTTAATATAGAAGGTTCTGGAGCTGGAGCAGTTCTAGTATCTGGTACGGGGGAGGAGTATCCCGTCGCCGTCAAATTACAGTTTGTCAGCACCAACAACACAGCTGAGTATGAAGGCTGTCTCATGGGGCTAAAACTTTTCCGATCAATGGGCATCAGGCGGTTAACTGTCTTTGGAGATTCAGAGTTGGTAATCAGATAATCCACCGGAATCTATCAAACCAAGGAATTACATTTGCTGCCCTACCATCGGCAAGTTTTATAGAAGGTTGTGGAGTTCGAAGAAATCTCCTTTCTACACATTCCTCGTAATAGGAATGACTTTGCAGATGCATTAACAACTTTGGCCTCCTTGATTCGCATATCAGACAAGGAACACTTGCCAATCGCCACAATTTCCCTGCACAAGGCCCCAGCCTATGGGAATTACGTTGGAGAAGTATCGGATGAGCTATCTCCCATCCAACATCCTTGGTATCATCATGTCAAGGAATATCTACGAGATGGATCTACACCTGCGGAAGCGAACCCGACTGAGAAAAGGCGGATCCATCGACTTGCTATAAAATTCTACCTGAGTGAAGATGCACTCTACAAAAGAGATACAGGACTAGGTCTCCTCAGATGTTTATACAAAGATCAAGCTCAAAGTCTTATGGATGAAATCCATGGTGGAGTCTGTGGCCCCCACATGAGTTGCCCCCTCCTTGTCAAGAAGGTCCTCAGGACAGGACATTACTGGCTATCTCTCAAAGCTGATTGCAATGACCACGTCAGGAGATGCTATCAATGCCAAATTCATGGGAATGCTATACACTCCCCTCCAAGGGAACTCCACAACATGAGTTCGCCTTGGCCCTTCACAATGTGGGGAATGGACGTTATCTGGCCCATTGAGCCTAAACCCAGTAATTGACATCGATTTATCTTCACCATGATTGACTACTTCACCATGTGGGTAGAAGCAGCCTCCTTCCCCAGGGTTACCAAAGAAGTCGTCATTGCTTTCATAAAAAACAATGTCGTTTGTCGATATGGACAACCAGAGGTGATTGTGTCAGACAATGCTAAGAACCTCAACAACAAAATGATGGAGGAATTATGCAGTAAATTCCACATCAAACATCTTAACTTTGTCATCTATCGTCCGAAGATGAATGGTGTTGTTGAAGCGGCTAACTAAAAAATCAAGAAGATTATGCAAAAGATGTCCGCCAACCACAAAGATTGGCCTGACCTATTGCCTCTTACTCTGTTAGCCTACAGAACCTCAATGCGCACTTAAACTGGGGCAACACCCTATGCATTAACCTATGGGATGGAAGTCGTGCTCCCTATAGAATTTGAAATAGAATCCCTCAGAGTATTGATAGACGCTCAGCTGGATGAAGACCAATGGGTACAATATAGGTATCACCAATTGTCTCTAATAGACGAAAGGCGAACCACGACTATCTTCCATAGTCAGTTATATCAGCAAAGGATCACCAAATCCTACAACAAAAAAGTCCGGTTATGGCAGTTTAAACAGCATGACTTGGTTTTAAAGAAGATCCTTGACAACCAAAATCAATCTAAAGGAAAATTCGCTCCTAACTGGGAAGGCCCGTTTGTTGTCAAAGAAGTATTGACAGGAGGTACTCTCAGATTACAAGAAATGGACGGCGATGAATTTCAACAACTCATCAACTAAGGCACCGTGAAACGGTACTATGTCTAAAGTTGTCATCAAGCAAACATCCTGGTGTTGGATCATCAGATCACCAGTCATTCCGATTTTTTAACCCTTTACCACATACAACTCTTCCACACTTTTCCCCTCAGGGAAACACACTTTTCAAGCTAGTAGCCTGGCTTCTCTGACTTAGGTCATCCCACTACGGATTGAACCTCTCGCGTTTACAGTTTGGCTACACATACATGGGATCAAACTTTTCATACCTGCAGTTTATCCTCAACCTAGGATTAAACTTTCTCCTCTCCGCACTCTGACCTGCACATGGGATTACACTTTTCTACTCGCCTTGAGGGGCGAACTACGTCGACCTGATCTCCTCTTTAATAGGAGTACGTATGCAACCATTTTATATGGCCCGGTCGCAATAAAACAAAAACAACAAAAACATTTCTACCCTCTTTTCCTTACAAAAACAAAAACAAATTCCTTCACCATTTCTGCCACATACAGCGTTGAACCTCTTACACCAGGTTCGAACTACGCAGACCTGATCTCCTCTTCAATAGGAGTACGTAGGAAGTCATTCATGGTGTGGTCTCACCCCCTACCAAAACACAAACCCTTGTCAATTGGTACTGTAATCATCCTTCAATCCACTACATTTCATTCGGCTTCAGACCAAAGGGATGGAATTACCTGAACTCCTCCCAAATAGGATATTCGGCGACCATCTAAGCTGCGGTCATACCTCAAAGAGCAACACCAATCCATAAGAGATGGAATTAACTAGGCTTCTCCTAAATAGAAGTACTGGCGACCATCTGTGGTGCGGTCAATCTCAGAGAGGAAAGCCCCACTCCTCTCCACATTTCCATTCAGAAATCAGTCCCAAGACACCAAAGATGGTAGGGATACATACAGATCGATGATCCATTCTGAAATATCTAGAGACAACTCAATGTCCATCCACCTAGTAGGAATTTAAAATACATCAGGATCACAAGCCCTGAAGCAGTAGGCAAAATATCAAGCAAGTAGCAAAGCATATCTAAAAGGGATGTGATCAAAAATATATTTCCCTGCTATATATATAATGTTGTTTGATATATACAATGTAAACTATACATGACGAAATGGCTAAGCTAGTCTGTGCAGGAAAATACAAGCTCATCTATAAGTTAGGGTATATGCGAGCTAACAAGCCCAACATGGCGTCCCTCTCAGAAGAAGGAGGCGAAGTTGTGGTCTCCTGTACGAGAATATCCACACGACCCAACAGATCTGTAGCCATCTACATGGTGACCATATGCTCATCAATGTAAGCGCTCATCTCTGCGATCATGCCAGTGGTAAGGGACCTCACTGCAGTACTATCTGTAGCGACTACATCCCGGGCAAATATGGCATTATCCTGCTCAACTATCACTGCATTTCTGGCTGATCTAGCCTCATCCCGCTCAACAATAGCAGCATCTCTGCGAGCTAATGCCTCGTCTCTCTCTAACAGAGCTGCGTCTCTCCCATCAAGGGCAGTCAACATCATAGATTAAGCCTGGTCTCTCTCAAAGGTCATCAGATGAAGACTCTGCTCAAAGTACTGTGCTGAATGCTAAATCACAACAGTACTGGTACTGGGAGAATTTAAAAGAGATGCTGGCAACCCAGCACCTAGCTCCTCCTCGATATGGGAATCAATGTCCTCCATGGGCTCTCCCTCATCTGTCTCACTATCCGGTACGGTGGATACTGCCGCAGCCGATGTAATCTCTGTCTCCAACCATGCGGAATACTCTGCTGAACAACCCGGATGGCTCACAGAAAAATCAGTTATCTCACGCTGATCCCACCATGCATACACCCGGGATCGGTCCTCTGCTGAAAGATAGCGAGAAGCTGAATGCTGACCTATCGCCCCCTTGAAAGGATGAAAGTCTTGGAACTGGTCAAACTGCAACATCACGACCAGCGGGTGGTAAGTAGTCACGCCCCTCAAACCAGCCAGAGGAAGGTAGTCCATGCACGGAGCATGAATAATAAAGCTGTAGGGTGAGCTGAGCCCCGAACACGACAATATGACGAATGGATCTCTGATATCTGCCAAAAATATGGACCAAGACATAGCATTTGTACACTCCGATGGCTGAAAGGAGTATGACATGGCTATATCGTGGGTGAACCAATACCCATGTCGTCTAAAAGTGCCAATCGGTCTCAAATGTGACATAAACCACACATATAGCATGACCGAACTACCTGTGGACACTCCTGTCGGATAAGTGCAGTAGTAAGATGTTGACCGCAGGGTCTCTGCTATGATCATCGGTATAATGGTACGATCCTCCCTGAGAGCTCTTATCGCCATGATGACACCAATGTCTATCTCATCCATGTATCGTGGCATATAGACATACGACAGTACGCATAACATCAGTACATCAACCCTGGCTAAACGCCAATGATCCTCCAGTGTGGTGAAATCCCCGGAATGTCATGAATAACTATCCTCAAAGCCGAATCTGTTGAACAAAAAATGCTGGGATATAACGCGGCTCGATGTAATCTCATCATGCACCACTCTGCGCCGCAATCCAGTGAGAGTCATGAATCGTCAACTCATGTCTCCCAAAGCCATATGCACGCAAGGTCTGTCCAGCGGCAGCATCATCAACCGTGCATACTCCTCTAGAGTAGGAGTCAACTCCTGGGTCCCGAATCGGAAAACCTGTCTATCCGATACCCAATGCTCTAGCATGCCATCCACAAACCCTGCGGGAACCTGAAACATCAATAAGGTCATGGTATGCTGCAGAAAATGATCTACAGTCACCCTGTATGATGGTGACATGCTATCATACCACAATCGCATACCCGATGCCACCAATGATAGTGGGGTATGATCAATACGGCTAACTATTGAAGAAGACATCTGTACGGGTCGTGTCATAAGACCATCCAGGGGTCAATGCTGAATATCTCTGGACATGCATACATATGCATAACATGATACATGCATAGCAGATAATGGATGGCAATATGATACAGGGAATGAAAAACTGTGACGAACGAGAATTTTATAAATTATTTTAATATTTATTGAATTAAATAAATATTTTTTGACGATTTAATTATTAGATTTAATAATTAATTGATGCAATTGTGGTAGATTAATTTAATTATATATGTTACATTTATTAAATTAATGTAGAAAATTTTTATTATTCAAGTATGTGATTATGTGAGCTTATTGAATTAAATGAAATATTTAATTAAGCTTTATGTTATTTAATTAATGTAATTATTAATTAGAGATTTAATAAATTGAAATTATTTATTAATGAGTAAATTAATTATGTGACTATGTGAATTTATGAGAAAATATTATATTTTATTTATAATAAATTAAATAAAATATTGGAGTTATTTTATAAGGAGTGTGACATTTATTAAACTATATGATAAAAGGTTTTATTTAAATAAAGAGTTTTGAATTTTAGTTGCTAGCCAAACATGGCCTTAGAGGGAGTTATGGCCAGTTAACCCATGTTGGGCAACTGACCATGATGCGCGTCAGTTTTCTCTTTTTCACAATACGTCTTCTTCTCATTCATTTATTTGTCTAAGTTTGAAAAGGAGAAGGAGAGCATTTGAGAGTCAGAGAAAAAAATTGTGAGATTTATAGATTTGTAAGTGTTTAATCAACAGGTACTTGTGAAAAGATTTCATTGATCATCTCCTAATCTATACTCTGGGTAATTTTCTCCAAACAAATTTTTACTTTACGTATTTTAGTTTTCATGAAAATGGCTTTAATAGTTTTTGATTTTTAACCTCTGTAATTGGTTTAGAAGTAATGATTATGGGTTGTATGTGTATTATGACTTATCAAATCATGTTTAATTATATATATTTCACAAACCATATCTTCAGTGTCATGAAAACATGTCGTATATATGTTTTACAAAATTACAGAGTATGGTTTATGGCCTTAAGGCCTTATACGTGATTTTAGTATGTCAAACATAAATGTTTTCATAAATTTTACACCCTTATATTATTGGGCATGTCAATACGGAGAGACCGGAGTTTAAATGAACGGATTCGGTGTTATAACGAATCTGTAGGGACAATTTTCATGTAAAGTTTTCTAAACTTCAAGAACATCAATAACATTCCAATTTTACATGATTTAAATCTGTTATTAAGTGTTTAGATGGGTAAAAATCACTCTTCAGAGGTTGGGTAGTGATTATATATGAATTATAGCATGTGGGTATGTCTAATTTCGAGTAAAAAATAAGAAATTGGGAGAAATTGGCATGTTCTGCTATTTTTCGCGAACTGCCATTTCTGTGTCTGGTACGCCGCGCCGCGCCGCAGCGCCAGCTACCAGTTCATTTCTCGCACCGCCGCGCCAAGTACCAGGCCGCAGCGCCATGGCGCCGCAGCGCCAAGAGCCAATACAAACGTGGCGCCGCAGCACCACTCCCCAGAAACTTCAAAAAATGTTATTTTTTTTAAAATGTGAAGTCTAGCAATATGTTAGTAACTTAATATATTGAACATGTAAACATGTCAGAGGCATTATGAGATATTAAAATAGATGTTTATCATGTAAATAACATAATTAAATGTGAGTTGAATTATTAAATACATAATTAGTTTGATAATTTATGAAATACAAATTATATGACAAAGTGATAATTTGACTAAGTTTAGTCAATAATTAAAGTAGACAAAGAGAAAGAGTTTATAATGATTAGTTAAGTTATAATTAACTAGTATTGTGTATGTGAATAGTATGTAGGATTTTAATTCAAAGAACGAGTTAGTTAAAGTGTAATCTACAAGCGAGGCAAGTTTCTTAACTCTACTTTTAAATCGAGCAAGTTTCTTAAATTTAAACTCTTAAATTTGAGCAAGTTCCTAACCTTACTTGTCATTATTGTTCAAGTTTGTTATTTACCTTGAATAAATTATCATTTCTTTTATTCAAGTTCAAATGTTGTATTAAAGATTTATTATTTTTCAAAGCATGATTCAGTTATACAATAATTGTCCTATTGTATACTTTTGAGATTATTATTCAAATCGAATATCAATTATTGTTGAACCTTATTAGACTAGTGAACCTTATTGACTCAACTAGTCCTTAGTTGATGAACGTTCTAAATTTCAGAACCTTTATTGAATTATCCAAACCAAACTTCCTTTGGTGCTGACTCGAATGTCAAACTGAGATGAACAACCCTGTAAAGGGACTTCCTTATGCGTTAGCGTTAAGATATTGTGCACAGTATGGTACTAAGGGCTGATCCCCCTAAGTACGAGAAGAAGGTCCATAGTCGTATGACTGTTAAAGGTTTCAAGTATAACCCTTGTTAACCTAGGACATAGTTCAAGGTCTTATAACCCTCAGTATTCTTTTGATTCTTGTTATTTATTCTTGATTCAAAAGTTGAGCTTTATTCAGATGTCTTTGATTATTCGCATGTTATTATACTGTTGTTTCATTATTATACTTGTGGGCAATAGTGCTCACTCTTGCTTAATAATAACATTGCAGTTAAGAATGAAAGAAGTGATGAACCATTCACTAGTAAGGGCAAGGGCAAAGTTAGCAAGTGATGAAGACTTGTTATTTTTAAATTGATGATGTATTTATGTTAAGACTTGGTTTATGATTGATGTTTAAGACTTAATTGTTTAGAATCGTCGATATTATACATGTCGGACCTTTTTCACTTGTTTTTTCAAACAAATCTCACCTGAAATGAGAACACCAAAGAACAAGTAACGAAAAGGGACAACTAAAAATCTCGACGTCGACATTAGATATGTAAGGATTTATTAAGTATATTACAATAGGAATTATAATTATAAGTGTGAGTTAATTAAATTAATTTAAAGGTGTGACACATGAAATCATATAATATAAATAATATAAAAATAATCTAGTTTGGGGGAATAGGTGGTCCCCAAACTAGGCCTTCTGGCCTTTGGCTTATTCTAACGGATGTCCATTGGGTTTTTTAACTGATAACCACGATTATCAATTGGGTTATTTCTTACTTCGCGTCTTATTTCTCCTAAGGCTTAAGAGCAAAGAGTTGGGTGAGAAGAAGAAACACAGAGAGTTTAGAAAGAGGGAGAGCTTGGTGAGGAAGAGAGTCAATCTCTGTGATTTTGTCAAGAGGAAGGAAAGGGTCACCATCTTTTTCATCAAACAATCTAGGGAATAAGGTATAAACTATTCCTATTGTAACTTTTAGTTTTGGTAGTATATATATATATATATATATATATATATATATATATATATATATATATATATATTATGATTTGGAATCACGTGAATTGTGGTATATTATGTGCATATAGTTTTGTAAAATCTCTGTTAATCATCATATATGATTGTTACTTGTTTGTCAAATTCGTGAGAATTGGTTTGTAGGAAAAGTAAAATAACGGTGATAAGTTTGTATGATATGGCTTAGAAAGTACAAAATTTTATGATCAATACTTGCTATAATCTGCAATCTAATATTGGACTGTGTTATTATGTTAAGAAACGAAAGCGGCGTTGTTTAAATCGTGTTAATCGGGTAAGTAACGAATTCGTGGCGATCGAATTCACTAAAAGGGTAAAAAATGAAGAAATTTGGAAAATTATGGTTTTGATTCTTCAAAATTGTGTATATGTAATGTTTTTGTAAATAGAATGGTGAATAACATGTTTAGTGATGTTATTACAAAGTTTAGTGGTTAGGTTTCATTAATTTTTGTGGAATTGGGATTTTTGGCCTTAAACAGAAATAGTTTCTGCAAAACTATTTCTGGTGTCGAGCGCGGAAGCACCGGACTCTAAGCTAACCATGGCGCGGCCGCGCCAGTAGTCAGTTAGACCTAGTGATGAGTTGTTAACAACATATCTTGGAAATTGTTAGCTTAACATATTTTAGCGATTTGTAAAGGACCTAAAACATGTTACAAGACGTAGTAATGTATTGTAATCACAACGCCAAAACTATAGATTATGAATTAGTAAGTTGTGAAAGTTTGTAATGTGATGTCATGTGAATTGGAGTTGTTTTACAATCACCATGTCGTATACTATGATATAATTGAGAATTCAGCTTCGTGTTACGTGAGTAAGTAGGATAATCAAGTCCTAAATTAAGGATTATAAACTTGATTAAAATGAAAATTAAACTAATGAAATGGATGTTAATGTAACTAATTATTGTTGTAATTTCAATGATATATGTAGGGTAATTGGCGAATATTATTATACCTGCGTAGCTTACATACAAGGAAAATTCTCTAACTTCATTCTCTTTATAATGAATGCAAGTTCCATAATTCTGTTATTTGGTTATTATCAAGCATGCTTTCTAGTTCTACAGTCTCATTATACAAATCCTATATTACAGTTGAGCAAGCCTATTGATTCTATCTTGTGTATGATTGTACAAGCTCTTGTAACCTAATTCGTTACATCGAGCAAGTTCACTTTTCTTAATATTATTTGAAGCATATATTGTTCTAATACATCGATTCAAATGAGATTATTCTAACTCTTTTGAATATAGCACTTTGCATGTATATCGTGTTTACTGAATTATATATTGTTGTTCTTATATCTTTAACCTAAATAACCTTGTTCAATTCTATATTGTTGTATTAAACCTCCAAGTAGTAAGCAAACTCTTATTGATTGAACTAGTCAATTATGAATAGTGTTCTAAAATTCTAGAACCACTGATAAGGTAGTTTCTAGCTAAACTCTTTTTAGTGCGGAAATTCTAAATTTAAATTGAGACGAACAACCCTAACATAGGGGATTTTGTACATGTAATATTTAGATGTTTGTGCACAATACATGGTACAAAGGGTTGACCCCTCTGAGTACGTTAAGCAGGGTAGGTATAGTCTAAATGACTGTTAAGGCTGGGGTAGTAATACCTTATCACCGGAGACATAGTTCGTGATCTTAAGACCCTCAGATATTAAAGTTCGAACTTATTTTCTATTTTTGATTCGTAGAACAAGTTCATTATTGTTCAGCATTTGTTGTTCATTCTCATGTTGTTATTATTACTACTCTTTATATTAGTAAGCAATTGTTTGCTCACTCTTGCAATTAACACTGCAGCTAAAGTTGAAAGAGCCGATGAGCCATCTACTAGCAAAGGAAAGGGCAAGATGTCCAAGTGTTGAAGAATAATTTAAATTTATTTAAATGCATTATGTTATAAGACTTATTCTCTTTTATGATATTTTCCGCAAACTTATGTAATAAGTTAAGGTTAGATTACCTGGGATTGTTTATGAGATGATGTAACCATTTAATGGGGAGGATTATTGTTTAAAATTAATTGATGTTTTTATCCTTTATTATGGGTAGTTAGATGTAATTATTTTGATAGTGAGCACTAAATCCTATGGGAATGAAGCACCTAGATTTGGGGGTGTCACAATTTCAACAGTTTAACGGTAAAACTTTTGCCGTTATTTTTATAAAAAGATAATTATGTCATTTTCTAACTCCGACAGTTACGACAGTTATTCCGTTGTGGGGTTCACCAATGATGGTGTCGTCGTACAGATATTCCCTGACAAAAAGAATATTCCCTGACCAAATGAATATTCCCCGACACAACAAATATTTTATATCAATTTGCTTACTTTGCAAAATTTTCACATATCACCCTTAACTTTAACCCTTTATCAATTTTACCATTTATTAAATAGAATAATAATTATAAGAAAATTGAATACTTTCATTTCATAAAATTTGGGGTCTTACAATCTCCTATCCTTATGAAATTTTGCCCTTGAAATTTACGTACGTACCTAGTATGCTGAAGAGGTGAGGATACCTTGATTTCATTTCAGATTCTAACTCCCATGTCATTTCAGATTCTAACTCCCATGTCATTTCCTCAACATCATGGTTTCTCCACAAAACTTTGACTTGAGGTGTAACCTTTGAGCATAGAATATGCTCCTTCTTATCCAAGATCTTGACAGGTACCTCTTCATTCGTATAAATCTTCTGCTATCTCGCTTGGTTCTAATTTAATGATGTGGTTCGGGTCATCCACGTATTTACCTAACATCGATATGTTAAAAACATTATGAACACGCGACATACTTGGCGGTAAAGCGAGTCTATAGGCCACAGTTCCTACTCAATCGAGGATTTTAAATGGACCAATAAATCGAGGGTTTGAGCTTTCCTCACTTCATTGACAATTGATTCTAGAATAACGCCTTCTTGACCTTCTTCTTCACATTCATCAGCTCGGAGTTTGTAGCTTGAGCGGCTTTAACTTTATTGATTAAAGTCGATTCTAATCGTATATTCGCTATCTTCATGTAGGTTGTTGGAGTCTTTAACTCTATCTCCATCTTTTGTAAATCATACGAAATGGGTCTTGGTTTTAACAATATCGCACTCGTAAATGCATATGATCTTCCACTCAACGCGTCAGTTATCACGTTCGTTTTTCTAGGATGATATTGAATGGTATTATCTTAATCTTCAATAGCTTGAGCCAACGTCCTTGGCACATGTTACGTTCATTTTAGTTGAAGAAATATTTGAGGGTTTTGTACCGGGTTCAAGGTTGATACAAAATTTGATTTCACGCTCTGGGGGTAGGCTAGGAAGTTCTTCGGGAAATACATCAGGAAATTTATTAACAATAGAAATATCATTCAAATCTGACGTATTTTTGTTTAAATCTGTGACATAGGCTAAGAAAGTTTGACATCCGTTTTTCAATAAATGAATAGCTTTATGGCTTGATATGACAGTGATTGACTTTAGTGGTTTGGTTGCTTGAATTCACATAATAGGTTTGTTAGGAATATGAAAGCTAACAACCTTACGAAAATAATCAATTTTAGCATGATGAGTAGTTAACCAATCAATCCCTAAAATCACATCGAATGCAATTATTTTTAAGGAAATAAGATCGACAGTTAATGTGAGGGTACCGATTTGAATCAAACAAGACTTATAAACAGTTGTTGTAATGAAGGTTTCTCCCAACGAAGTTTCAACAGATAAGTCAAAGTCTAATTTCTCCGGAGTCAAATTTAAACATTGAGCGCAAGTAAGAGAAATAAAAGAATAGGTAGAATCGGTATCTAGTAAGGTATAAACTTCACAAGAATTTATAATTAACTAACCCATGCTAACTTCGTTCGGGTTACTCGCTTTTTGAGAAGTCACGAAAAATGCTCTCCCTTGAACTACCGGCTTTGACTTCTCTGGGACGGCCTTTGGTGCCTCCATCCCAGCTGGACTTGACTTTACTGCACGACAAAATCGAGCAAGGTGACCTTCTCTTCCATAATTGTAACATGTTTTGGACTGCTGCGTACAGTTGGAACTGATGTGTCCCTCCCCTCTGCATTTGTAATATACGACTAACGGTCATTCTCCTTCCTTAACAACAGGTGTTGGTGCTGACGTCTTTCAATCATTATTGAATTTTCTCTTCTTGAAATTTCCACTTCTATTATCTTGGCCATGATTACCACCGACGTGGTTACCATTTCTGGCATGTTGATTCCCTCCACGTTTGTTGTCACCGCTTCGATGACTACTACCACTAGTATTATCGATTTGTCGGCTGCTCTCTCTTGGTTGGGTTGACTCATTATCGCGCTCCAATAACTGAGCCCTATTTACAACATCTGAATACAAACACAGTTTGTGAGAAATTAGGTATTGACGTATCTTAGGTTTCAAACCTCTAAGAAACATCTGCGTCATTCTCTCCTCATTATCAACCAAGTGGAACGCAAGCCGGGACAACTCAGCAAACTTAGCTTCTTACTGTGACACGATCATATTATTTTGCTCCAGCTTGATGAATTCAACCTCCTTCATGTGACGAATACTTTCGAAAAAGTACTTGTCATTGAACAATTCTTGGAACTTCTCCCAAGACATTTTTAGTGCTGCAAGCTGAGTACGTTTTACAGATTCCCACAAATAATCTACTTCTTCACGCAACATAAAGTTAGCAAAGGGAACCTTTTGCTCCTCGGAGCATCCCAAGACATCAAATTTCTTGGTGATCTGATTTATCCACGTCTCCGCCTTAAGTGGTTCTGGATTTCCAAAAAACTCCGGTGGTCCCAGCTCCTTGAACTGTTTAGTGGTGACCATCCGAGAGTTTCCAGTGTTTCCACCTGCATTTTGAACAAGAGTCGTTCTCGCATGATGTTACATGAATTGCATAAAGCCTCTGAACATCTCATCGTTCATCATTTGGTCGGTGTTGTTATTTTCCTGAGGATTATTGCCATCCTGACAAACATTATCTTGGGTATTGATCGTTGGTGACTCAATGGTCTCATGTGCTTCATTGCTTATCTCAACATTTTCGGATGCCAATTTCAAATACTGCCACAAAACAAGGGTTAATTGACATGACACATATTATCTCTATACTCTGACCGACCAAATAAATACCAAATAAACTTAGGTAAGTCATACTAGCAAAGAAATTTCTCGTCTCTCCCCTCCTAGTTCTAGTCTCACATCTCAGTCAGGGGTCATATACCTAAGCTTTGATACCAACTGTGACGCCCCCAAAACAGGTATACATCACCCATTCTGAGTCGCCAAATACATGGTACATAAATCAAATACAAACTTCCTTTATACAATATGACAACAGCGTAACTTAGAGTTTTTACATGAATATTGCCTCATAGACAGTATTCAAACTCAAATGAAGTTCTCATTACATTTATTATCACACTATTTCATAAAATAGTGAGGACTACTATAGCCACCATCTCAGACCGTCACTCTGTTCCCCGACTAGTCCTGGCTACGTTCTCATTTCCTGAAGAGAATAATGAAAGCAAAAGGGTGAGCTCAACTAGCCCAGTAAGAAATATTATGAATAAGATAATGCATAATAAATTATCGTTAGCCTTCAACAGTGTTAAACTGATAAAATATAATAAACATCAAGTTTAACTACAGCGGAACAAGCAATCCATTAGAAGAGTCAAGTAGAGCATGATATCTACTATCTTCTATAATTTAAAAAGTTTTTCATCAACTTTATCGCTGAGACTCAGCTTAATAAATAAACCACATCATCGAATCATCCCTGCACTACGGGCCAAGGATATTCATGTAATCATCAATGGTCATGATCATACCAACAACTGTCCATCAATACACTACAGGCCAATGAGGACTTTTACCATATTATTTGTAACATTACGGTCATGATTATACCGAATAATCCCTGGTCATAATCATACCATTCAATAGTACATCTACACATGTAAGCCACAGATGACTTTTATCACAATATAAGCATGTGGATGATGACAATTATATAAGAATTCAATCAAACGAGATCAAGGATAAATATTATAGACTTTAAATTTATCCAGAGTTTAAAAATATCTAAATTATCAACATGATACTGCTTTGTGGAGTAAAATTCAAGAATAATATTCATGTATTAAAAATAATCTTGGATAGAAAAGAAATCAATTTTTGTCGTGAATAGTACTTCGGGAATAGTACCCCGGCATGAAAAATGCCCCGAATACCCGAGTGATTAATACCCGAGTGAATAGTACCTGAGTGAATAGTAACCTATGAATAGTAACTCGATATAAAAAGTACCCTAAATCCTCGGGTGAATAATATTCAAGTGAATAGTAACCCGTGAATAATACCCCGGGTGAAAATATTGATATTCAATAAGAAAGTTCAGATCAATATTCCAATGAAAAGATACTAGATGAAGCGCAAAACTCAAGGATATTCCACTAATTTTAGGAATTATAGAAGCAATACTTATCATAATAAGTTTAGATTTAAAAATATAAATAGAAATAATGTACGAAACTGCAAATGGATTTTCACCTGTCATGCGGTAGTCCGCATGGACATATCATTTCCATAATTTAATAACAATTGAATGCGAAGGGTTATTCACCAGGTATGCGGTAGTCCGCGTAGATAAGTTATTCCCACAGAATAATAAAGAATGGAATAAAAAACGATTTCACCATGCATGCGCTAGTCCGCATAGACAGGTTATTCTAACAGAATAATAAAGAATGTAATAACAAAAGATTTCACCATACATGCGGTAGTCCGTGTAGACAGGTTATTCCAACATAATAATAAAGAATGGAATAACAACCCGTACGAGTATTAAAAGAAAATAACTCTCTTTATGAATACGAAATAAATAATACCCCTTACGAATACAACAAATAATATCCCTTACGAATATTGAACGAAGATAATATTCCTTACGAATATGAAAAATAATATCGTAAGCGATTATGAAATAAATAACACCCTTTACGAGTATTGAAAGAAAATAACTCTCTTCATGAATACGAAAGAAATAATAACCCTTACGAGTATTGAAAGAAAATAACTCTCTTCATGAATATAATAATTAATATCCCTTACGAATATTGAATGAAGATAATATTCCTTACGAATAAGAAAAATAATATCGTAAGTGAATATGAATAAACAACACCCCTTGCCTTAATAGAAGATTGAATACTGAAGTAGGGTAGTAGCAAAATAATCTTCTTCTTGCTCTCTATTGTTTTTTCTCTCTATAGTTTTAGTGAATTCGTAAGAAATAATGAAGGAATGAGCATTTATTTATAGGAAAAAGGACTGAATAGTAACTAATTCATGAACGGCCCAGATTAATTTACTTTTAAACGGACGGTACATATTGATTTACTATTAAAACATAAAAGCAACGGTCCATACTGATTTACTATTAAAACTTTAAACCAGCGATCCATATTGATTTACTATTATAACTTTCCACCAGCGTTCCATATTGATTTACTATTATATCTTCAACCAACGATCCATATTGATTTACTATTATAAATTCAACCAACGGTCTAAAAAATTAGCACATCTCCTCATGGAATAATAAGCCAGACTTATAACAAACACCTCATAACAAACCTCTCTATTTATATCAAAAATTGAATAAATATTTACCACAAATCACTTATCTTTAATAAACACATTTTTAATCTATTAACAATTATTCATCATTAATATTATAACTCATAATATTTAACGACCAGATCATTTCCAGGAAAAAGGGGGCTTTCCGATAAGGATTTCTCCCTATTGGCGCGCAATTAGGTGACCAAACCTCTCATCGGCAGAACTTTCTAGACATCGTCAATATTTCAAATAATAATATGAATAACTTTGTCGTCTCAATTATTGATTTACTAATAATAAATATTATGCAAATGATATTGTGACAATAATTGAATCAATAATATGAGAGATATTATGCAGCAACTACTGTAGCAATAATTGAATAAACTGAGTGGCTTCTTACGTAAGCATCAATAATCAATACCGTGTGCTACTATGCAACCACGCGTATTACTGTTCTTTTACCACCGGGTATTTCAACAGTTTAACGGTAAAACTTTTGTCGTTATTTTTATAAAAAGATAATTTTGTCATTTTCTAACTCCGACAGTTATTCCGTTGTGGAGTTCACCAATGATGGTGTCGTCGTACGAATATTCCCTGACAAAAAGAATATTCCCCAACCAAACGAATATTCCCCGACTCAACGAATATATTATACCAACTTGCTTACTTTGCAAAATTTTCACATATCACCCTTAATTTTAACCCTTTATCAATTTAACCATTTATTAAATAGAATAGCAATTATAAGAAAATTGATTACTTTTATTTCATAAAATTCGGGGTCTTACATAAGGTCTAGGAAACTTGTATTCATTATAAAGAGAATGAGGTTAGGAATCTTGCCTCATGTGTAAGCTACACAATTAATACAAACGTTCACCAAATACCCAACATATACCATTAAGATCACAATACCCATTAGTTATATTAAAACTAACTTCATTAGTTTACTATACATTTTAGTTAAGTCTATAATTTTTATCTTAAGATCTGATTATCCTAGTCATTCACGTACCATGAATCTAACTCTCAATTGTATTATAGTACACAACATGGTGATTGCAAAACAACTCAAATTCTAATGACATCACATTCTGAACTCTCACAACTTATTAATTCGTAACTTTTAGTTTCAACGTTGTGATTACCATATGTTATTATGTTTTATAACATGTTTCAGGTCCTTCAATAATCATTAAAATATGTTACGTTAACATTCTCCAAACTATGTTGTTAACAGTTCATTACTGGGTCTGACTTGAAAGTAGTATGCACACAAGTCAATCATGTTTGATGATAACGCATATACTTCGTAACAATCTTATTCATTTATTAATAAAAAGTATTAATTTATTAAAGGCTTTTAATTATCTATATGATGTTGTTTTATAATATGTGATAAACCCATAGTTTCAAGTAATTCTTTTAGAATAATGATGATCGTCATTCTAATGAGATTTAAATTCTTAGAAAGCTTAAAACTAAAATAGTTCTCAATCGTTGGATTACTAAATTGGGGATTAGTGAATCTGGATAGATTGGTACATACGTTGCTTGCTCATCGGATGAGGATAATTGATCTCATGATCATTTGTGTGAAGACACTAAAGCAAGTATGTAGGTGCTTAATAGAGAATAAGTTCACTTAACGTGGCTCGCTAAGGAATACCTAATGGAGTTTTACTTACATGTCAATAGGAATTCCTGTAGTGATAGTAGTACAAGTGATCCTTGGACTTGAGATCATCATAGTATCTTATGTATAATAAATTATACTTTTACTTATTTCTTAAGACCCTTAGGTTATATCAAAGGGTATTCTTGTGTATAATAAGTTATACATGGATATAATGTATGATCAATAAAGAATCTACCGCTTCTAGTAAAAGAAGAGAAATGACATATGTGATTCGATAAATGACAACTCAGTAGTCCTTGACCAAGGCATAACGAAATTAGAAAGGAGTTTCTAATTTGAATTATTTGGAATTGTGCATTTAAGAGTCAAAATACATATAATTAAATAAAATAAGACTTGACAGTAATTCCATGTCTTATATTATTTAATTGAGACATTGTATGGTGGAAGGATTGAATTGTACGATAACTATTTACTCAAAGGTTCTTTTATGATTAATGTTGAAATCTATATTATCTGGAACGTCGTTAATCGCTAGGGAGGCTTATCCCTATTGTAGAATAAATATTATTTATTAAAATAAATTAATAGTTTAATTTATTTATTTAAATAAGATTAGAATTATTCTAATTGATTTATTCACAACCGGTTTAATATGGAGAATCTAAAGGGTCACAATATAAAATGAAGAATAATTATTTAAGAAGTTAATGGCATAATCGTAATAATAAGTTAAGTATATTTAATTTAATCTATGGTGATAAAATAAATTAAATAGCTTAATATTTATTATTTAATATTTTGGAAATATTAAATATAAATTAATAAGAGGAGTCTTATTATTATTATTACTATTATTATTATTTAATTCCTAAAGGAGTTTTGGAATTAATTAATAAAAGTACTCTCATATATCCTAATAAGACTAGGAGGTTAATTAATTAAAAGAGTTTATTTAATTATTCCTAATAAGATTCGGAGCCTAATTAATTAGAGAAATTTAATTAATTAAAATAAAACACAATTCCTTAATTGTTAAGGAGGGTTGCCCACATCTATAAATAAGAGGAGTCTTATTATGGGTGTTGTGAGTTGTTGACTTTTTCACAACAGACGTAACTATAATAGTTGGGAGAGTACACATTTTTCTATGAGAGATAGAAAAGCTAGGGTTTTGCCAAACACCCATCTTCTTGAATCTTTCTTCTTCCTTGGTGGATCACCTCTAGAGGCCAAACGCTTGGGTGGCTAACATTGATCAAAGGAAGGAACCAAACCCGAGAGATTCAATTTGAACGCGAAAAAGATTGGAGGTGAACTTGTATTTGAGGAAGCTCGAATCTTAAGGGTATGATTCTTGTTCCTTATCTTTTCATTTAATTAATAATTGTGCATAAAGGATGATCTGGGTATATGGTTTGTAAAATTTTTAAACTCTGTTTTTTCACGCTTCCACTTATTTTGTGCAATTTGATTGCGTTCATGAATATAGCAAACCTAACAATGGTATCAAAGCCAAATCTTTATGCAAATTATTAATTATTTTAATTTGATACATATATTGATATGTGTTTAGAACAATTTAATTGGGCATAATTTTGTTGTATAAAATTTTATAAAAAAACGTGATTCGCGTGGCCATCCTCATGTACATGAATCTTTACGTTACTATATATATGATATATGATTACTTACTGAAGCATGTTTAGGAATCAGGAATCAGGAGGATATATATATATATATATATATATATATATATATATATATATATATATATAGTGTGTGTGTGTGTGTGTGACGCCCCCAAAATAGGTATACATCACCCATCTTGAGTCGCCAAATACATGGTACAAAATTCAAATACAACTTAATTATACAACAGTCGTGTAAAATACGACAAAACATAATCTAAGAGTTTTTAATAAGAATATTGTCATTTAGACAATATCCACACTCAATGGAGTCCTCATTATATT
The DNA here is from genome assembly GCA_016801055.1 of Panax notoginseng. Lineage (NCBI taxonomy): Eukaryota > Viridiplantae > Streptophyta > Magnoliopsida > Apiales > Araliaceae > Panax > Panax notoginseng. Next base: position 96,162,781 of record CM029021.1, on the reverse strand, counting down.
TATTGTCACACTATTTTATAGAATAGTGACGACTACTAAAACAACCATCTGGACTGTCAATACGTTCCCTAACTCGTCCCAGCTATATTCTCTGTTCCTGAAGAGAACAGTGAAATAAAGGGTGAGCTCAACTAGCCCAGTAAGAAATATTATGACTAAGATAATACAGAATAAATTATCCTTAGCTTTCAACAGTATAACAACTGATATAATATAATAGACAACCAGTTTTAGATCAACAACTGCAATGGAATAAGCAATCCATTAGAAGAGTCAAGTAGAACATAAAATCTACTATCTTCTATGATTTAAAAAGTTTTTCATCAACTTTATCGCTGAGACTCAGCTTAATAAATAAAATCGAATCATCCCTGCATCACGGCCAAGGATATTCATGTAATCATCAATGGTCATGATTATACCGAAAAATTCCTGGTCATAATTATGACAACCTGGAGAATCGGATTGTCCAGAATTTAAGTTTAAAGAATTAGTTATTAATAAAATAAATTTTTATTAATACTATTATGTGCTATGTGTTTATTAATCGTTCTATAACCTAGAATGATTATTAATCGGGAGGATTCTGGCTACGAGCTAGACTGAACGAGTAAGAATTTTCAAGACGAAAATAAAATTTTTTCGGTAACAAAATATTTTCGGAGAAAAAGATGAAATAGGCACTATTCACTCGACGAAACTTAAGGGTTAGGGTTTGAATAACCTAAGCCTTTTCGAGAGTTCGGTATGTCGAAATGACATTCTATCGAAAGATTTGATGATAATATATCGTGAAAAGTTAATTAAGCCGATAAAAGTTTTTCTCGAAAAACGTGCAAAAATTTAACAAAATAAAAACGACGAAAAGTACTACTGTGTACTTTTCACTCGTTTAGCTACGTTAGGGGAAAACGTGAAGGAAAACGCTTAACGTGGAAAAGTGTTTTTCAATTTTTCAGAGATCCGAGGATTTCGTAAAATTTAATCGGTAAAGGAAAGACGAAATATCCAAAAATATTTGGATTCCGAGAATTTCAGTTTTCGAACTGTCGGACGAATTCCAAATTTCAGAAGTACGAAGCTTCCAAGGGAAGCTAGCTAAGGAGGTGGGGCGACCACTTGGCCACCAAGTAAACTTGGTGGCTAAGCAATGAATAGTAAGGAGGTGGGGGTGAAATGACTAATTTGCCCTTAGCTTTAGTTTTCTATATAAACAAGCCTTAAGCTCATTTGTTTGGTTAGAAAATTTCAACCAACTTTGAGAGAGAGAGAGAGAGAGAGAGAGAGACTTTGGATGGGAGAAAAGAAGGAAGAGGAAGAGGAAGAGCTAGCTTGATTGCACGCTTTGTCCGATGGAAGGAGATTAAAGAAGAACGGTAATCCGAACCCTAGTTTCTTCTAAATTTCTTTAAGTTTAATATGTTCAAAAGCATAACTTAGTGAAGATAAGTAGTAGAGGAAGTTAAGAATGATTTCATATGGTTGAAATCATAAGAAAATGAAGGAATAAGAATGAGGAATTTAGTTTATAAATTTCTTAAGGAAGTACAAGATTCGTAAGGATTTTGAGCGACTCGAATGAATCTTATGAACGAGTAGGTGTAATAAGTAAAGAATGATGTTCTATAACATCAAATTCCAAGAAAAAAATAGAATCGTAATCCAAAATATCGATTAAAATGAAGAACGAACGAAGATCGAGAAGAACACGAAGAACGTTGTTGATGGACAAATTTAAAACCATCGTAGTATAATTGTTGTTGATGGACAAGTTTAAAACCATCGCGTATAAGTTAGTTGCTTATTTCTTGGTTAGGAACGTTAGAAACGTTCATGAAGAACGGATTAAAATTGAGCTATAACGAAGTTATGACGAAATTTTCGTAAAAGACGAGCGAGAATTAGAAAGTTAGTAAATGAACTCGAACATGTAGGGTTTCATAAGAAAGTAAGAAAACGTAGAAAACGTGAGTCGTAGACTCAAGAACGAATGAGTTCCGAGTTCGGATGACCGAATTACGGACGAACGAGCGAAGAACGTTAAAAGCGTAAAAATGAACAAAGAATGAAGATCAAGCTAATCGAATGGCACGTTAACATATTCAGAACGAAGTTCTGTCTGAGGGATAATGAAGTACGTAAGATAAGGAAGAGAATGGCTTTGAAACGACCTCGTTCCGAGTTATAACGAAGAAGTTATGAGATAGTAAAGTGCGCGTCTCAAACTTAATGCAAGACTTAGAAATTTTTCTAGGGTTTTATCTCGGCGCCGCAGCGCCGGATAGACTATGAGAAGCGGCGTCGTAGCACGAGCTCGACCATAATCTTCTGGAGAGTGGCGCCGCAGCGCGAGAGATAACAAAGGACTTAGCACCGCAGCGCCAGCCCGAGAAGAGAGGAGAGAGAAGTAGGTTGCGCCGCAGCGCGAGAGGAAAGGAAGGGCACGGCACCGCAGCACCAGTGCAAGGCAATGCCCAGAAATAAGATTTTAACTACTCAATTTCTCGGGGGATGTGCAAGAAAGAAATATGAACATAATGTTTAACTAATGTAACACTTAGTCAAGTGTTTTAAACCTTTAATATAGGTTGAATGAAAAAATTAAACGAGATTTAAAAGACAAAGAATGTAGATGCGGGTTATGAAACCGATATCCGGGAACCGTAGTCACGATAAACAAACATGAGGGATTGTTATGGTTGTGATTCCTTAGATGTTAGTTGACGATGATGATGTATAACATTTTGATGTTATGACATGGCATTGAGAGATGAATGTAAAGCGTTTAGACGCTGTGAACGCAACGTTGTTGCGATGAACGATCGGTCTTAGTATACGGCGAACCGTATGGCTTTGACATTAAGGAATTATAATGAACATGGGGTTCATGGGATGGATAACGATCAAAAGCGATTAAAACCTTAAGTAAAGGTTGAATAGGAGATTAAGAGACAAGCAACGTGTGACGAACGAGAATTTTGTAAATTAATTTTAATATTTATTGAGTTAAATAAATATTTTTCGATAATTTAATTATTAGATTTAATAATTAATTAATGCAATTGTGATAGATTAATTTAATTATAATGATTACATTTATTAAATCAATGTGGAGAATTTTTATTATCAAAGTATGTAATTATGTAAGCTTATTGAATTAAATGAAATAATTTATTAAGCATGATGTTATTAATTAATTTAATTATTAATTATAGATTTAATAAGTTGACATTTTATTAATGAGATATTTAATTATGTGACTATGTGAATTTATGAGAAATTATTATATTTTATTTATAATAAATTAAATAAGATATTGATTTTATTTTAATGGGGTGTGACATGAATTAAACTACATGATATAAAGGTTTTATTAAATTAATTGGTTTTGTAATATATTAAACAAACAAGGCCTTAGAGGGAGTTATGGCCAGTTAACCCATGATGGGTAACTGACCATGATGCGCATCAGTCTTTATTATACGACGTCTTCTTCTTTTCTATTACTCTCTAAGTCTGATAAAAATACCAGAGAGAATTTGAGAGAAAATCATATCTGTTAAAGAGATGTTGTGAGTGTGTAATCAACAGGTTATTGTAAAAGGGTCATCTGATCATCTCTTTCATTAGTTATACGCTGGGTAATTTTCCTTCCCAAATTCTTATTTTCACGTATTCAAGTTTTATAAAATATGGCCTTCAAACCTTTTGTAAATCTTCTATAATTGAGAAATGAGTACTGTTATGGGTTATGTATGTGTTAATATGTATCACATCGTATTTAATTATATATATTTCACAAACCATATCATCTGTTTCATGAAAATATGTCGTATATAATTTCTACAAAATTTACAGAGTATGGGTTAGGCCTTATGGCCTTATACGTGATATTTTATGTATTGATCATATATTATCCCTCAATTTTACACTTGTATGTTGTTATGCATGTTAATACGAAGAGACCAAACCTTAAACGAACGGATTCGGTGTTATAACGAATCCGTAGTGTTAAATTATATGTTTTTGTTTAAAAATCTCCAAGAACATCAAAGTCAGTGAAAATTCTTGCTTTAAAATCTGTTATTAAGTGATTAAATTGATTAATATCAGTATATTAATGTTGGGTTATGTCTTTATATGAATTATAGCATGTGGGTAGGTCTAATTTCGAGTAGAAATTAAGAAATTGGCATGTTCTGCGATTTTTCGCGAACTGTCATTTCTGTGTCTGGTACGCCGCGCCGCAGCGCCGGCTACCTGCACATTTCCCGCACCGCAGCGCCAAGACTCGAGCCGCAGCGCCACGGTGCCGCAGCGCGAAGCATTAGTACAACAGTGGCGCCGCAGCGCCACTCTCCAGAAATTTCAGAAAATGTAATTTTTTTAAAATGTTTAAGTCTAACAATGTGTTAGTGGATTAATGTAATTAACATATAATCATGTTAGAGGTATTATGAGATGTTGAAATGGATGTTTAACATGTAAATAACATAATTACATGTGAATTGAATTATTGATTACATAATTAGCTTAATAATTCATGAAGTACAATTATGTGACAAAGTGGTAATTTGACTAAGTATAGTCAATAATCGAAGTAAACAAAGAGAGTGAGTTTATGTTGATTAGTTAAGTTATAATTAACTGGTATTGTGTATGCGATTGGTATGTAGGATTTATTTTAAAGAACGTGCTTAGTTAAAAGTGTAATCTACGCACGAGGTAAGTTTCTTAACTCTACTTTTACTTCGAGCAAGTTTCTTAAACTTAAACTCTTAAATTTGAGCAAGTTCCCAAACCTTACTTGTCATTATTGTTCAAGTTTGTTATTTACCTTGAATAAATTATCATTTCTATTATTCAAGTTCAGATGTTGTATTAAAGATTTATTATTTTTCAAAGCATGATTCAGTTATACAATAATTGTTCTATTGTATACTTTTGAGATTATTATTCAAATCGAATATTAATTATTGTTGAACCTTATTAGACTAGTGAACCTTATTGATTCAACTAGTCCTTAGTTGATGAACGTTCTAAATTTCAGAACCTTTATTGAATTATCCAAACCAAACTTCCTTTGCTGCGGACTCGAATGTCAAACTGAGATGAACAACCCTGTAAAGGGATTTCCTTATGCGTTAGCGTTAAGATATTGTGCACAGTATGGTACTAAGGGCTGATCCCCCTAAGTACGAGAAGAAGATCCACAGTCTTATGACTGTTAAAGGTTTCAAGTATAACCCTTGTTAACCTAGGACATAGTTCAAGGTCTTATGACCCTCAGTATTCTTTTGATTCTTGTTATTTATTCTTGATTCAAAAGTTGAGCTTTATTCAGATGTCTTTGATTATTCGCATGTTATTATACTGTTGTTTCATTATTATACTTGTGGGCATTAGTGCTCACTCTTTCTTAATAATAACATTGCAGTTAAGAATGAAAGAAGTGATGAACCTTCCACTGGTAAGGGCAAGGGCAAAGTTAGCAAGTGATGAAGACTTGTTATTTTTAAATTGATGATGTATTTATGTTAAGACTTGGGTTATGATTGATGTTTAAGACTTATTTGTTTAGAATTCCGCACAAATGTTTTAAGGTTAGTTAACCTGGGATTGTATTTATTATTCGTATGTTGTAATCCTTTAAAGGAGAAGATTTTATTTCTATCTATTGCATGGTTTACATTTATTATGGGTAGATAGATAGATGATATTTGTACAGTGAACACCAAATCCTGTGAAATCGAAGTACCCGGATTTGGGGGTGTCACAAGTTGGTATCAAAGTTGTAGGTTATGAACCTTAGGTGGGGGAAACAACCTTAGGTAGTAGCCTTATAGAAGAAGATAGTAATTGAAAACTCTTATCGAGTTCTAAGAAATGAATTTTTGTAATTCATTGAAGATAATAAAATACTTTATGTGTTTATTTGTTAAGTATGCGTTAGATAGTACGACTTAGTAACTAAAACTTAAAATTTTGTTATTAGGATGTCGAATGTTGGAGAAGCTAGACAAGCTGGGGAGGAAGGAACCCGAGTACCTATAGTACCTACTGAGGAGGAGCCCCGAGACATTCATGTCGTTAGGGAGCAGCTGGTACAGAGGGTATCATCTCCATTGATCACCACTGTTGGTCAGGAGCATGAACTTGAGACTGATCCTGAGGAGGAGTTTGATGAGGAAAAGGAAGAAGAGGAGCTACCACGGTACACTATTGATGCTGAGATGTATGACACATTATATGACCGTAACGTAGAGTTACAAGATGAGGTTCGGGATTTGACTGAGTGAGCGACTGTTCAGCAGTCTACCCTTGAGCAGAATGAGAGGGAGATTTCGACTCTTCACTCTCGACTGGCAAATGTGGAATGGGATTTGGTCCATGAGAAGGGTCAAACCGAAGATAAGACCGAGGAGATAGAAAAGCTGAAGAAGGAACTGAAGGAAACCTCCGAAAGACTGAACATAGCAGAGGAGGGATGGGTAAGAGAATCACGTCGAGCTGATTGTGCAGAAAATGATAGTCGTGCAAAGAAGGCAAAGCTTGAAGAGACATACTCTACACTTAGTCATGTAATTGAGGAAGCCCAAGATCGAGTTTTGAGGTATCCCATTCAGTTCGAAGGACTTTCGTCGTATATGCTAGATCGCGGGACGATGTCTCGTATCATGAATGAGGAGCGTGGCAAGGCTATTTAGCACCTTGGTAGACAGGAATAGAATTCGTTTATTATGTGAAAGACTTAATTAGTTTCTATATGTAAATTCCGATGTGTTTATGAACGAAGGAATATGTTAATGTTTTATATCCTGTGGATTCTTTATTCCAGGATAGATGATGTAAATAGCAGTTATGCTATAGTTTAATGTTAAAACTTTTTATTTGAATGAAAAGATATCAAGTTGTTTGAGATGATGTGTTAAGTAATATGTTAAATTGTTGAGTAATGCCTTAACTATTTCAGAGGAATAAATAAAGTTCTAATAAACGTTTATTTAACAGAAAAATGCCGCCAAGGAGAAGACAACAGCGTCAACCGGCTCAGGAAGAGTCTACCAATAATAACAATAATGCCAACGTTAATCCAGTGCAACAGTTGGTTAAATTACTGACTGGAGTCATGAATAATCAACCGTAAGCTATACCAAACACAACGTTTAAAGACTTCAAGGCGGTGAGACCGCCAGAGTTCAAAGGTTCCAGGAACCCAATCGAGGCTCAAACGTGGGTGATGGAAATGGAAAAGGTTTTCGACGTTGCTAGGGTTCGAGAAGATCAGAAGACCGCTTTTGCGACATTTATGCTGAAGTCTGAGGCTAGCTACTGGTGGCAGGCAAACAAAATGCGAGGAGGTGAAGGTGTACTTACGTGGGAGAGATTTAAAGAGATGTTTTTCGAAATGTACTTCCCAACTAGTTCACAGAATTAGATGGAGGTTCAATTTCTGGAACTGAAGCAGGGAAACATGAGCGTACCTGAATACGCAGCTAGATTCGACGAGTTGGCAAGGTTTGCCCCGTACCAAGTACACACTGATGAGAGAAAGGCCAGAAGATTCGAACAAGGACTAAAGCCTTGGGTGTACAGCAAGGTATCAATGTTTCAACTAAACACGTTTACGGGAGTATTGGAAAAGGCCATCCTCGCGGAAGGAGGAAGTGATGTAGTGACCAAGTACAACCAAGAACAGAAGAAGAAGAAGAGTGAGAATGAAAGTAATAACAAGACTGGTGGGAGTAGCACTGGGAATAATAATAATCAGAAGAGGAAGTGGATGGATAACGCGTCAGCTGGAAGTCAACACGGAGGGCAGAAGAAGAAGATAGAAGCATGCCCGACTTGCGGGAAAGCACATCTAGGAGATTGTATGAAAGGAAAAAGAGTATGCTACAATTGTGGTCAGGAAGGCCACATAGCACCAAACTGTCCAAACCCAAGGAAGGGTGCTTGTTTCAACTGTGGTTCAAAAGATCATTTAGCAAGAGATTGTCCTAAGAAGGGGTCAGGAGGAGCTATATCAGGAGGTAACCGTGGAAATAACAGTGGAAATACCTTAACCATCACCGGATCACCTACAACAAACCGACCAACCGCCATAACTTTTAATATGACGGTACAGGATGCAATCCAGTCTCGTGAGGTGGTATCAGGTATCATTCCGATCAATGAAGTTAATGCTTACGTTTTATTTGATTCGGGCGCTACTTGTTCTTTTATATCCGAAGACTTTGCTAATAGTTTAGATTTGCTTATGGATGAGTTGGAATATCCTATGAATATAGAACTTGCGAATAGAGAGATAACTCCTGTTAAATACGTGTTTAAGAACTGTAGAGTGGATATTAAGGGTAATATCATGAATGTAGATCTTATCCCTATTCGACTTGGGGAATTTGACGTTATTTTGGGAATGGATTGGTTATCCAATCATAGGGCTGTAATTGATTGCCAAAAGAAGCATATTAACCTTATGACTCCGTCAAAAGTTATGTTTTATGGTAGCAAGTCGCCTAGACAAGCGAGTTGTCTAACGATGATGCAGGCCAGGAAGTTATTAAGACAAGGTTGTGTAGGATATTTAGCTTACATAGTCGACAGTCGAAAAGAGAACCCGATGGTAGAAGATATACCGATTGTGAGGGACTTCGTCAACGTATTTCCAGACGATTTGTCGGGACTTCCACCGGATAGAGAGGTAGATTTTGTGATCGATTTGGCACCCGGAACCGCTCCAATATCGAAGGCACCATACCGAATGGCACCGGTAGAGATGAAAGAATTAATGGTACAACTACAAGAATTATTGGACAAGAAGTACATTCAACCAAGCGTATCGCCGTGGGGAGCGCCGGTGTTGTTTGTGGAAAAGAAGGATGGATCGATGCGGCTCTGCATTGACTATAGAGAACTGAATAAGGTCACGATTAAAAATAGATATCCATTACCGAGGATTGATGACCTATTTGATCAACTGAAGGGAGCAAGATATTTTTTCAAGATTGACTTGAGAAGCGGTTATCATCAATTGAAGGTGAGACCGGAGGATGTACCGAAGACAGCGTTCAGAACGCGATATGGTCACTACGAATTCTTAGTAATGTCGTTTGGCCTAACGAATGCTCCTGCAGCATTTATGGGACTAATGAATGGTGTGTTCAAGCCGTTTTTGGACAAATTCGTGGTGGTATTTATAGACGACATTTTGGTATATTCCAAAACCAAAGAAGAACACGAAGAACATTTAAGATTAACGCTGAAAGTATTACGAAGGGAGAAGTTGTATGCTAAGTTTTCGAAATGCGAATTTTGGATTGAACGAGTACAATTTCTTGGTCACGTAATTGATAAAAACAGAATCTCGGTAGATCCATCTAAAGTAGAAGCTGTGATTAACTGGGATCAGCCGAGAACGCCGTCAAAAGTAAGAAGTTTTCTTGGATTAGTAGGATATTATAGAAGATTCATACAAGATTTCTCCAAGATCGCAACTCCGTTAACGAATTTAACTTGGAAAGTTGTGAAATTTGTTTGGACGGAGAAGTGTGAGGAGAGCTTTCAAGAATTGAAGAAGAGATTGAGTACAACACCTGTGTTATCCCTTCCGGATGATATAGGAAATTTTGTTATTTTTAGCGATGCGTCGTATAAAGGACTTGGTTGTGTGCTTATGCAAAACGGCAAAGTCATTGCGTATGCATCACGGCAGTTGAAGGATTACGAGAAAGGTTACCCGACCCATGATTTGGAGCTAGCTGCAGTTATTTTTGCTTTGAAAATTTGGAGGAACTATCTATACGGGGAGAAGTGTGAAATATATACAGACCACAAGAGTCTGAAATATATTTTTACACATAAGGATTTGAATATGCGTCAAAGAAGATGGTTGGAATTAATCAAGGATTACGACTGTGAGATTTTATACCATTCGGGTAAGGCTAATGTGGTTGTCGACGCCTTAAGTAAAAAGGATCGTGAGAAACTGATGATGTTAACTGCTCAGGAGGAGCTAATTACAGAGATGGAGAAACTAGAATTGGAAGTGAAGTATCCAATGGAGATTGATGAGAAGCTATTTCAGATGCAATCTGGTACAACTCTACTAGACAAAGTGAAGGAAGCTCAGCTTCAGGATGATGAATGCAAAAAGGTGACAAAGAAGATATCGGAAGGAACCGAACCAAGATTTAAGATGGATAAGGAAGGAATACTGAGATTTGAGAATAGAATTTGGGTACCGCCAGTACAAGAGATTAAGGAAGAAATTCTGAGCGAGGCTCATAGTTCAAGATATTCGATTCACCCTGGTAGTACAAAGATGTATCAAGATCTTCGACAACATTTCTGGTGGCCGAATTTGAAACGCGATGTTGCAGAATGTGTTGCCAAGTGTCTGACCTGTCAGAAAGTAAAAGCAGAACATCAGAGACCAAGTGGTTTACTTCAACCATTAGAAATCCCAAAATAGAAATGGGAACATATTACAATGGACTTCGTGGTTGGCCTTTCGATGACTCAGAAAGGCTACGACGCAGTATGGGTTATCGTTGACCGATTGACGAAGTCTGCACACTTCCTTCCTATCAAAATTAGATTCAACTTGGATCAGTTGGCAAGGCTTTACGTGAAAGAAATTGTTTCGCGGCACGGAGTTTCGATATCAATTGTTTCAGATAGGGATCCGCGCTTCACATCAAATTTCTAGAAACGTCTTTAGGAATGTATGGGTACGCAATTGCGAATGAGTACAGCTTATCACCCTCAAACAGACGGACAGAGCGAGAGAACAATTCAAATGTTAGAAGATATGCTAAGAGCCTGTGTGATGGATTTTAAAGGAAATTGGGATGATCACCTACCGCTTGTGGAGTTCGGCTATAACAACAGTTACCACGCTAGTATTGGCATGCCGCCTTACGAAGCGTTATACGGCAGAAAGTGCAGAACTCCACTTTACTGGGATGAAGTTGGTGAAAGACAATTGCTAAGAACAGAATTGGTACAGCAGACGGCAGAAATAGTCAAAGTGATCCGAGCACGACTGGTAGCAGCTCAAGATCGACAGAAGAAATACGCTGATCCACATCGTAAAAATATCGAGTTTGAATCAGGTAGTTATGTTTTCTTAAAGGTCTCTCCCTGGAAGGGGAAGATCAGGTTCGAAAAGAAAGGGAAATTCAGCCCAAGATTCATTGGACCCTTTGAAGTACTACGAAGAATTGGAGAAGTTGCATACGAGGTAGCCTTACCTCCAGCACTCGAGAATGTCCACAACGTCTTCCATGTTTCTGCGTTACGACCTTACAAAGCTGATTACAATCATGTAATTGAATACGAACCCCTGCATTTTGAGAAAGACTTATCTTACGAAGAAATTCCTGTCCAAATTATCGACCGAAAAGAACAAGTTTTCAAAAATAAAGTTATGCATTCTGTTAAGGTAATTTGGAGGAACCACAACGCTGAAGAAGCTACGTGGGAACTCGAAGAGAATATGATGAAGAATTACCCTCATTTATTTACTTAATTATGTGTATGCGATTCTGGGGACAGAATCTTTGTAAGGGGGGAGAATGTAACGGGTCGAATTTATTGAGTCGTGATTCTGGGGACAGAATCCTTTTAAGGGGGGAAAGATGCGACGAACGAGAATTTTGTAAATTAATTTTAATATTTATTGAGTTAAATAAATATTTTTCGATGATTTAATTATTAGATTTAATAATTAATTAATGCAATTGTGATAGAATAATTTAATTATAATGATTACATTTATTAAATCAATGTGGAGAATTTTTATTATCAAAGTATGTAATTATGTAAGCTTATTGAATTAAATGAAATAATTTATTAAGCATGATGTTATTAATTAATTTAATTATTAATTATAGATTTAATAAATTGACATTATTTATTAATGAGATATTTAATTATGTGACTATGTGAATTTATGAGAAATTATTATATTTTATTTATAATAAATTAAATAAGATATTGATTTTATTTTAATGGGGTGTGACATGAATTAAACTATATGATATAAAGGTTTTATTAAATTAATTGGTTTTGTAATATATTAAACAAACAAGGCCTTAGAGGGAGTTATGGTCAGTTAACCCATGATGGGTAACTGACCATGATGCGCATCAGTCTTTATTATACGACGTCTTCTTCTTTTCTATTACTTTCTAAGTCTGATAAAAATACCAGAGAGAATTTGAGAGAAAATCATATATGTTAAAGAGATATTGTGAGTGTGTAATCAACAGGTTATTGTAAAAGGGTCATCTGATCATCTCTTTCATTAGTTATACGCTGGGTAATTTTCCTTCCCAAATTCTTATTTTCACGTATTCAAGTTTTATAAAATATGGCCTTCAAACCTTTTGTAAATCTTCTATAATTGAGAAATGAGTACTGTTATGGGTTATGTATGTGTTAATATGTATCACATCATATTTAATTATATATATTTCACAAACCATATCATCTGTTTCATGAAAATATGTCGTATATAATTTCTACAAAATTTACAGAGTATGGGTTAGGCCTTATGGCCTTATACGTGATATTTTATGTATTGAACATATATTATCCCTAAATTTTACACTTGTATGTTGTTATGCATGTTAATACGAAGAGACCAAACCTTAAACGAACGGATTCGGTGTTATAACGAATCCGTAGTGTTAAATTATATATTTTTGTTCAAAAATCTCCAAGAACATCAAAGTCAGTGAAAATTCTTGCTTTAAAATCTGTTATTAAGTGATTAAATTGATTAATATCAGTATATTAATGTTGGGTTATGTCTTTATATGAATTATAGCATGTGGGTAGGTCTAATTTCGAGTAGAAATTAAGAAATTGGGAGAAATTGGCATGTTCTGCGATTTTTCGCGAACTGCCATTTCTGTGTCTGGTACGCCGCGCCGCAGCGCCGGCTACCTGTACATTTCCCGCGCTGCAGCGCCATAGCGCCGCAGTACCAAGACTCGAGCCGCAGCGCCACGGCGTCGCAGCGCGAAGCATTAGTACAACAGTGGCGCCGCAGCGCCACTCTCCAGAAATTTCAGAAAATGTAATTTTTTAAAAATATTTAAGTCTAACAATGTGTTAGTGAATTAATGTAATGAACATATAATCATGTTAGAGGTATTATGAGATGTTGAAATGGATGTTTAACATGTAAATAACATAATTACATGTGAATTGAATTATTGATTACATAAATAGCTTAATAATTCATGAAGTACAATTATGTGACAAAGTGGTAATTTGACTAAGTATAGTCAATAATCAAAGTAAACAAAGAGAGTGAGTTTATGTTGATTAGTTAAGTTATAATTAACTAGTATTGTGTATGTGATTGGTATGTAGTATTTATTTCAAAGAACGTGCTTAGTTAAAAGTGTAATCTACGCACGAGGAAAGTTTCTTAACTCTACTTTTACATCGAGCAAGTTTCTTAAACTTAAACTCTTAAATTTGAGCAAGTTCCCTAACCTTACTTGTCATTATTGTTCAAGTTTGTTATTTACCTTGAATAAATTATCATTTCTATTATTCAAGTTCTGATGTTGTATTAAAGATTTATTATTTTTCAAAGCATAATTCAGTTATACAATAATTATTCTATTGTATACTTTTGAGATTATTATTCAAATCGAATATTAATTATTGTTGAACCTTATTAGACTAGTGAACCTTATTGATTCAACTAGTCATTAGTTGATGAACGTTCTAAATTTCAGAACCCTTATTGAATTATCCAAACCAAACTTCCTTTGGTGCATACTCGAATGTCAAACTGAGATGAACAACCCAGTAAAGGGATTTCCTTATGCGTTAGCGTTAAGATATTGTGCACAGTATGGTACTAAGGGCTGATCCCCCTAAGTACGAGAAGAAGGTCCACAGTCTTATGACTGTTAAAGGTTTCAAGTATAACTCTTGTTAACCTAGGACATAGTTCAAGGTCTTATGACCCTCAGTATTCTTTTGATTCTTGTTATTTATTCTTGATTCAAAAGTTGAGCTTTATTCAGATGTCTTTGATTATTCGCATGTTATTATACTGTTGTTTCATTATTATACTTGTGGGCATTAGTGCTCACTCTTACTTAATAATAACATTGCAGTTAAGAATGAAAGAAGTGATGAACCTTCCACTAGTAAGGGCAAGGGCAAAGTTAGCAAGTGATGAAAACTTGTTATTTTTAAATTGATGATGTATTTATGTTAAGACTTGGGTTATGATTGATGTTTTAGACTTATTTGTTTAGAATTCCGAACAGATATTTTAAGGTTAGTTAACCTGGGATTGTATTTATTATTCGTATGTTGTAATCCTTTAAAGGAGAAGATTTTATTTCTATCTATTGCATGGTTTACATTTATTATAGGTAGATAGATAGATGATATTTGTACAGTGACACCAAATCCCGTGTAATCGAAGTACCGGGATTTGGGGGTGTCACACAACGTGAACGTTGAATACGTAAACGATCCTCGTGAATCGTATTCGCGTTGGACGAACATTCTAAGTATACCCTGGTTGTATGACTTAGATGTTGACGAAGGTAGTAAGTAAGATATGAATTATCAAGAAAGTCGTAGCGAACGGTGAGAAGATTAGTGAAAACCGATTGTGAGTCGGATGAGAATGCTAGTATGAATGTAAGCGCTGAAAACTTTAACCAACGTGAAGCTTGAGTGTACGCAAATATTAAACGGGTAAAACCTACACCCCGTGTATAGTTTGACCGTAAGGTAATGGAGACCAATGATTAAACCTGTGATGGGTGAAGAAGCTGAACCAAAGATAAGAATAAGGTTATGTAAAATAGTTGACGCTATTAATGCATAGAATGAATGCGGAATGATCGTTCTAAGTATACAAAAGATTGTATGACTTAGACAATGATGAATGAATCCTGAGGTATGGCATTTAGTTGCCAAAAAGCCATAAGGAATGTGAATTTGACTTAACGAACATTATAGTTTAATAGTTCGGATAAGTTAAGATAAGTTAGGTTGTAGTACAATCGTAACCTTTGATGGTTGACATATGGGAGCTGGGCTAAACAATTCCTTCAGAGAGCGAAGGTATATACAAAACTGGCAACCAATCTAACTCACTGTGTGGGCAGTGTAGATAAGACGGGAACTTGTTTATTGATTGTTTGTGGGAAACCACTCAGAGTACCATATGGACTACTTGCACAGATGCGATGTGTGTTGAGTCCAAGGAAAGTTAAAAGAAGAGGATAAGAATGTAAATCATCAAAGATGATAAACGTTTTGAGTAAGACATCTCCGTATGTCATGAAGCCGTAAACCGAAAATGAAAGTTAGTCGCGTAAACTTATATTGCAAGAACGCGAACCCTAAGAAGTAAAGTTAAGTAAACCAATGCGTAAGTCAAGTATATGACTAATTGGTGTACGTGTTATTTCTTTATGTGTTATATAGGGATTTGGAATGAGCAGTTCAGCGTAAGCTGTAGCTGTGTGTAAGACAAGTTTCCTAACTTCATTCATATTTTAAATGGATGCTAGTTTCTTAAACTTCTCAGATGTTGAACTTGAGAAGTTCTATCTATGTGCGAATGTGCGATATTTGTACAAGGTGGTAGAGTGTATGAGGCCTTGTGCCATAATTTGAACATTTCGGTGTTTCTGTGAGATGAACTGTTCTATGATTGAACTGTTCAATAAAAGAATGTTATGTTTATACATGAACCGTTATTGTTAAGTCTGTGCTATTGATTCTAGCCAGACCGAATGTGTATGAAAGAGAGTAGAGAATGAAAGTATTTCAAAGTGCATGTAACTAATGTTTTAAGATGATAGGAATCAAGACTATTCCTATTATTCAAGCTGCTTCATAATCTATGTTCGGTTATTGAAGTCTGATAAGAAGGTTTAAATTCTTGAAGTTGTTTGTTCAACTATTATGACTTGTTGGGCAATTGAATGCTCACACTTGCTTTAAATGAAAAACATTTTCAGCAAACGATGTTAGAAGAACTTAAGGATCCCGTAAAGATCAAGCTGATCGGTATCTAGACGATGTGCCATTCATTATATGAATGAGCGTGAAGATCAAGCGAAGACTTGTAATATAGAATGATAGAATTAAACTATAGAATAGTTTAATGAACGATTATGTATTCTTGGTGGCGGATAAAAGTCATTTGTACAAGAGGTAAAGAATAATCTAATTATCATTATTTAATATGAAAGAGGTTTTATGGGTATAGAACCTGGTATTTGAGGATGTATG
The DNA here is from genome assembly GCA_016801055.1 of Panax notoginseng. Classification (NCBI taxonomy): domain Eukaryota; kingdom Viridiplantae; phylum Streptophyta; class Magnoliopsida; order Apiales; family Araliaceae; genus Panax; species Panax notoginseng. The sequence continues at coordinate 96,146,488 of CM029021.1, read as the reverse complement.
TCGTTATATTTAGCTATATAATGATGTATGTTTGGAAGAAGATGTGATCGTGACGTACAGAATCTGGGTGTGAAAATAGACCGGATTTCGGGGCGTTATAGGTTGGTATCAGAGCTGATAGGTTATAACCCTTAGGTATGAGTACCTAAGACTATAATCGTAGAGAGAAGAATAAGAAGATCACCATGTGATCATAGTAAATCGTAGTAACAGATGAGCTGTTAAACGATGAATGATTTATAGCCAATGCTATGAATGAATGGTACTACGAAGTAGTACGGGAAGAAGAACTCAGATTGAGTTGTAAAGATTAGTATACGGATTAAAGAAAATTCGTATTATGTAAAGAGAAAGATAGAAGTTGTAAGATTTCAATTGAGGACTCATGTGATGGCTGAGTTGTATGAACCTTTGTATGGGCAGAGGTTTGTGCTTGGTGTAACAACTGCTCAGTTTATTACAGTGCTAATCATTGGAATTGGTCGCACTATTAAGATGTATATGACGAGAAGGTGAATCTTTTCTCATATATATACTTGATAGGTAGAGAAGGTTAAGGTAGGTGCGAGTTTTGAAACTCGTACTTATGGTAAGTTCGTGACTCATAATAATATGGTATGTTTTCGAATATCTCAGCGAATGGACGCCTAAGGTCTGTCTGGATGTTCTTAAACTCATATTATTGTGGAAAGTTCTTGAACTCATAATGTGTGGTAAGCTGATGGACTGTACTAAGGTATAGGAATGTGTAGACTGAAAATGCATTATTTTCAGTAGACTTAGCATTTAAGGTGCTAGAAAAGGTTAAGTATTATCACAGTAAGACAATAACGGAAGATGGAGAATAGGATATTCCAAGTCATCTAGTTATGCTAGATTTTGAAGTTTCTTGAAATCGTGCTAATGTGCGCGTTTTAAAAATGAAAGAATTGGTTCAACTTTTGGAACCAATGGATTTTAAAAGAACTATTCTTGGTATGTCTATGCTAATTATTTCGGCTAGACAAAAATTGATTAAAATATCAAAATGAATTTTATATCATCAGTGCATTTGATGTAAGGATGGTAAAAGGATAGAGTTATTAATGCAATTAAACCTGGTGTGGAATTTGATCAGAGGATCAACAACCTGCAATGGTATGATGTATAATGACGAAGTCATAAACTGACAAAGTCCTCAACGTACTGTGAAAAGTGCGATATCATGACGTCATGAAACGTTTTGATGTATTGTAAAAGAATTTAAAGAAGTAGTCAATGTCAAGTGAGTTGACTAGACGAATGTTTCAAGTTAATATCCAATTTATTGGTATAGTCGAGGCTATTTGATTTGGCTAAGACAAATGGTATGTCATGATTAAAAGAAAATCGAGCTTTCTTTGAATAGCTATGCCGAACCAAATTATTTTGGTGCGGAATCTAAGTCTGAGGTGAATATACCCTGAAATGGGATTATACGATAGGCTGATCACCTACGTATGGAAGAGGTAGTTTACCTTCTTTGTGATTGTAAACTTACTGTGTAAGAAAGGTTTACGGCAGAGGCTGTTTAACTTAGTAAAAGTTCATGGTCGATTTGACCCCTCAGCAAAAGAATGAAATATTTTAAAGGAATCCTTATATTCCTAGTTATTCCTTTCACTTCATGATTCTTGATAAGTTATGAAGGGTAGGGAATGTATTAAAGATAAGAACTTCTTTGAAGAGAAGTTAAGAACAAGGGTAAGCTAAAATTTTAAGGACAAAATTCTTTGAAAAAGGGGAGAATGTGAGAACCCGTGTAAGGGTTTGGTTTTAAGAAATTCCGAGGACGAAATTTTTTTAAGGAGGGTAGAATGTGACAACCGGGAAAATCAGATTGTCCAGAATTTAAGTTTAAAGAATTAGTTATTAATAAAAATGAATTTTTATTAATACTATTTTGTGCTATGTGTTTATTAATCGTTCTATAACCTAGAATGATTATTAATCGGAAGGATTCTGGCTACGAGCTAGACTGAATGAGTAAGAATTTTTAAGAAGAAAAATAAAAATTTTCCGGGAACAAAATATTTTCGGGGAAAAAGATGAAATAGGCACTATTCACCCGACGAAACCTAAGGGTTAGGGTTTGAATAACCTAAGCCTTTCAGAGAGTTTGGTATGTCGAAATGACATTCCGTCGAAAGATTTGATGATAATATATCGTGAAAAGTTAATTAAGCCGATAAAAGTTTTTCTCAAAAAACGTGCAAAAATCAGACGAAATAAAAACGACTAAAAGTACTGTTGTGTACTTTTCACTCGTTTAGCTACGTTAGGGGAAAATGTGAAGGAAAACGCTTAACGTGGAAAAGTGTTTTTCAGTTTTTCGGAGATCCGAAGATTTCGTAAAATTTAATCGGTAAAGGAAAGACGAAATATCCAAAAAATATTTGGATTCCGAGAATTTCAGTTTACGAACTGTCGGACGAATTTTGAATTTCGGAAGCATGAAACTTCCAAGGGAAGCTAGCTAAGGAGGTGGGGCGGCCACTTGGCCACCAAGTAAACTTGGTCGCTAAGAAATGAATAGTAAGGAGGTGGGGGTGAAATAACTAATTTGCCCTTAGCTTTGGTTTTCTATATAAACAAGCCTTAAGCTCATTTGTTTGGTTAGAAAATTTCAACCAACTTTGAGAGAGAGAGAGAGAGAGACTTTAGATGGGAGAAGGGAAGGAAGAGGAAGAGGAAAAGCTAGCTTGATTGCACGCTTTGTCTGACGGAATGAGATTAAAGAAGAATGGTAATCCGAACCCTAGTTTCTTCTAAATTTCTTTAAGTTTAATATGTTCAAAAACATAACTTAGTGAAGATAAGTAGTAGAGGAAGTTAAGAATGATTTCATATGGTTGAAATCATAAGAAAATGAAGGAATAAGAATTAGAAATTTAGTTTATAAATTTCTTAAGGAAGTACAAGATTCGTAAGGATTTTGAGCGATCCGAATGAATGTTATAAACGAGTAGGTGTAATAAGTAAGGAATGATGTTCTATAACATCAAATTCCAAGAAAAAAATAGAATTGTAATACAAAATATCGATTAAAATGAAGAACGAACGAAGAACGCGAAGAACACGCGAAGAACACGAAGAACGTTGTTGATGGACAATTTTAAAACCATCATAGTATAATTGTTGTTGATGGGAAAGTTTAAAACCATCGTGTATAAGTTAGTTGCTTATTGCTTGGTTAGGAACGTTAGAAACGTTCATGAAAGAACGGATTAAAATTGAGCTATAACGAAGTTATGGCGAAATTTTCGTAAAAGACGAGCGAGAATTAAAAAGTTAGTAAATGAACCCGAGCGTGTAGGGTTTCATAAGAAAGTAAGAGAATGTAAAAAACGTGAGTCGTAGACTCAAGAACGAACGAGTTCCGAGTTCGGATGACCGAATTACGGACGAACGAGCGAAGAACATTAAAAGCGTAAAAATGAACAAAGAATGAAGATCAAGCTAATCGAATGGCATGTTAACTGATTCAGAACAAAGTTCTATCCAAGGGGTATTGAAGTATGTAAGATAAGGAAGAGAATGGCTTTAGAACGACCTTGTTCCGAGTTATAACGAAGAAGTTATGAGATCGTAAAGTACGCGTCTCAAACTTAATGCAAGACTTAGAAATTTTTCTAGGGTTTTATCTCGGCGCCGCATCGCCGAATAGACTATGAAAAGCGGCACCGCAGCGCGAGCTCGGCCATAATCTTCTGGAGAGTGGCGCCGCAGCGCGAGAGATAACAAAGGACTTCGCCAGCCCGGGAAGAGAGGAGAGAGAAGTAGGTCGCGCCGCAGCTGAGAGGAAAGGAAGGGCACAGCGCCGCAGCGCCAATGCAGGGCAATGCCCAGAAATGAGATTTTAACTGCTTAATTTCTCGGGGGATGTGCAAGAAAGAAATATGAATATAATGTTCAACTAATGTAACACTTAGTCAAGTGTTTTAAACCTTGAATATAGGTTGAATGAAAAGATTAAACGAGATTTAAAAGACAAAGAATGTAGATGCGGGTTATGGAACCGATATCCGGGAACTGTAGTCACGATAAACAAACATGAGGGATTGTTATGGTTGTGATTCCTTAGACGTTGGTTGACGATGATGATGTATAACATTCTGATGTTATGACATGGCATTGAGAGATGAATATAAAACATTTAGACGCTGTGAACGCAACGTTGTTGCGATGAACGATCGGTCTTAGCATACGACGAACCGTATGGCTTTGACATTAAGGAATTATAATGAACATGGGGTTCATGGGATGGATAACGATCAAAAGCGATTAAAACCTTGAGTAAAGGTTGAATGGGAGATTAAGAGACAAGCAACGTGAACGTTGAATACGTAAATGATCCTCGTGAATCGTATTCACGTTGGATGAACGTTCTAAGTATACCCTGGTTGTATGACTTAGATGTTGACGAAGGTAGTAAGTAAAATATGAATTATCAAGAAAGCCGTAACGAACGGTGAGAAGATTAGTGAAAGCCGATTGTGAGTCGGATGAGAATGCTAGAATGAATGTAAGCGCTGAACACTTTAACCAACGTGAAGGTTGACTGTACGCAAATATTAAACGGGTAAAACCTACACCCCGTGTATGGTCTGACCGTAAGGTAATGGAGACCAATGATTAAACCTGTGATGGGTTAAGAAGCTGAACCAAAGATAAGAATAAGGTTATGTAAAATAGTTGACGCTATTAGTTCATAGAATGAATGCGGAATGATCGTTCTAAGTATACAAAAGATTGTATGACTTAGATGATGATGAATGAATACTGAGGTATGGCATTTAGTTGCCAGAAAGCCATAAGAAATGTGAATTTGACTTAACGAATATTATAGTTTAATAGTTCGGATAAGTTAAGATAAGTTAGGTTGTAGTACAATCGTAACCTTTGATGGTTGACATATGGGAGCTGGGCTAAACAATTCCTTCAGAGAGCGAAGGTATATACAAAACTAGCAACCAATCTAACTCACTGTGTGGGTAGTGTAGATAAGACGGGAACTTGATTGTAGGTAGTTTGTGGGAAACCACTTAGAGTACCATATGGACTACTAGCAGAGATGCGATGTGTGCTAAGTCCTAGAAAAGTTATAAAAAGAGGATAGGAATGTAAATCATCAAAGATGATGAACGTTTTGAGTAAGACATCTCCGTATGTCATGAAGCCGTAAACCGGAAATGAAAGTTAGTCGCGTAAACTTATATTGCAAGAACACGAACCCTAAGAAGTAAAGTTAAGTAAACCAATGCATTAGTCAAGTATATGACTAATTGGTGTATGTGTTATTTCCTTATGTGTTATATAGTGATTTGGAATGAGCAGTTCAGCGTAAGCTATAGCTGTGCGTAAGGCAAGTTTCCTAACTTCATTCATATTTTAAATGGATGCTAGTTTCTTAAACTTCTCAGATGTTGAACTTGAGAAGTTTTGTCTATGTGCGAATGTGAGATATTTGTACAAGGTGGTAGAATGTATGAGGCCTTGTGCCACAATTTGAACATTTTGGTGTTTCTGTGAGATGAACTGTTCTATGATTGAACTGTTCAATAAAAGAATGTTCTGTTTATACATGAATCGTTATTGTTAAGTCTGTGCTATTGATTCTAGCCAGACAGAATGTGTATGAAAGAGAGTAGAGAATGAAAGTATTTCAAAGTGCATGTAACTAATGTTTTAAGATGATAGGAATCAAGACTATTCCTATTATTCAAGCTGCTTCGTAATCTTTGTTCGGTTATTGAAGTCTGAAAAGAAGGTTTAAATTCTTGAAGTTGTTTGTTCAACTGTTATGACTTGCTGGGCAATTGAATGCTCACACTTGCTTTAAATGAAGAACATTTTCAGCAAACGATGTTAGAAGAACTTAAGGATCACGTAAAGATCAAGTTGATCGGTATCTAGACGATGTGCCATTCATTATATGAATGAGCGTGAAGATCAAGCGAAGACTTGTAATATAGAATGATGGAATTAAACTATAGAATAGTTTAATGTACGATTATGTATCCTTGGTGGAGGATAAAAGTCACTCTTACAAGATGTAAAGAATAATGTAATTATCATTATTTGATATGAAAGAGGTTTTATGGTTATAGAACCTGGAATTTGAGGATGTATGTCGTTATATTTAGCTATATAATGATGTATGTTTGGAAGAAGATGGGATCGTGACGTACGGAATTTGGATGTGAAAATAGACTGGATTTCGAGGCGTTACAATAATCATACCAACAACTGTTCATCAATGAACTACAGGCCAATGAGGACTTTTATCACATCATTTGTTACATTACGGTCATGATTATACCGAATAATCCATGGTCATAATCATACCAAGTCCATCTATGCACGTAAGCCAAAGATGACTTTCATCACAATATAAGCATGAGGATGTTGACCATGACATAACAATTCAATAAAAACAAGTTCAAGGATAAATTTTAAAGATTTATAATTTAATTTATTCAGAATTCAATAACGTTCAAATTGTCAACATGATACTGCTTTGTGGTGTAAAATTTAAGAATAATATTCTTGTACCACAAATAATTTGGATAGAAAAGAAAATATTTTTCGGGTAAATAGTACCCGGTGAATAGTACCCTGTGAATAGTACTTCGGGAATAGTACCTCGTGAATAGTATCCCAACATGAAAAGTACACCAAATACCCGAGTGAATAGTAATTGGGTGAATAGTAACCCGTAAATAGTAACTCGTGAATAGTACTCCGGCATGAAAAGTGCCCCGAATACCTGAGTAAATAATATTTAAGTGAATAGTAACCGGGTGAATAGTAACTCATGAATAGTATTCCGTCATGAAAAGATCAATAATTATCAACAAAGCTCAGAATAATATTTCTATGAAAAGATACTGGATGAAGCGCAAATATCAAGGATATTATACTAATTTCATGGAGTAGGGAAGCCAAAACTTCAACAAAATGAGTATAGAATTCAAAATCTGAAACGAAATACTATTACTTACATACTACAGAGTATGGAAGAAAATATTATTTCAAGTGAATATTAAACAAAAATAACATCCCTTGAACAGAAATAATATTCCAACGAATATTTAACGAAGATAATATTCCTACGAATATTGAACGAAGATAATATCCTTTATGAATATTGAACGAAATAATATTCATACGAATACGAAAAATAATTTCTCTTCAGATTATGAAATAAATAATACCCCTTATCTCAGAAGAAGACTGGATACTGGAGTAGTGAAGTAGCAGACTTCGCTTCTTCTTTCTCTCTATAGCTTCTCTTTCTATAGCTTCTATCTCTAGAATTGCTCTTGTGAGACTTAGTGAATTGGTGAGAATGAAGGAAGAATGAGCTTCTATTTATAGGAAAATATAGTTTCGATAATTGCACGTTTTGGGGCTCGAAATATTACAGTATAATACCTTCTTCTTTTTCTTCTTTTTTAATTTAGTCCTGCAAGTATTATCAAACTTGCTCCACCTCCCCTAATAGTAAATCATGTGAATTAAAAGTTCATTCATGTGACTCAATAGTATAATCATGTGAAAAAACTAATTACAATATAGTACCTTCAACTATACCTCTATTTTTAATTTAGTCATACAAGTATTATCAATCTTGCACCAATTCCCCAAATAGTAAATCATGTGAATCAATAGTGCACACATGTGAACACATAGTTATAAGCATGTGAATTAATAGCAATTAATTGCTCATTTATCCGGTTAATTACCTGATTGGTCAGTATAACCTCCAGACATCAATTATTATCGAAATAAATGTCGATTTCCACTAACACTAATAATCCCAACACAATGGAACTATCAATTTCATCTTTAATCAACACGAACTTATTCATCATTAATATTATAACTCACAATATTTAACAACCATGTCGTTCCTAGGGAAGAAGGGGCTTTCCGATAAAGATTTCTCATTATTGGCGCGCAATTAGGTGACCAAACCTCTCCTTGACAAAACTTCTAGACATTGTCAATATTGCAAATAATAATATGAATAACTTTGTCGTCTCAATTATTGATTTAATAATATAAAATATTTATAATGTGACAATAATTAAATCAATAATATGAGAGATATGATGTAGTAATTATTGTAGCAATAATTGAGTATAACTGAGTGACTTCTTACGTAAGTATCAATAATCAATACCGTGTGCTACTATGCAACCACGCGTATTACTGTACTTTTACTACCGGGTAGTTCAACAGTTTTAACAGTAACACTTTCGCCGTTATTTTTATAAAAAGATAATTCTATCGTTTTCTAATTACGACAATACTTTCATTGTGGGGTCCACCAATGATTGTGCCATCGTACGGATATTCCCGACAAAAAAAATATTCCCCGACCAAACGAATATTTTATAACAACTTGCTTACTTTGTAAAAAATTTCACATATCCACCCTTAACTTTAACCTTTTATCAATTTAACCATTTACGAAATAAAATAATAATTATAAAAAAATTGAATATTTTTATTTCATAAAAATCTGGGTCATACAATGTAACGCCCCGAGAAAATCGGATTTTTGAGAATTAAATTTTTATTTTTATTAAATGAATTTAATTAATTATTTATGGAGCAAGACAATCGAACGTCGTTCTCTAGCCTAGAAATGTCAAAACATCATAGGATTTTGGTTACGTGGTAGAATTAAAGTGTTTGAATTTCCAAGACGAAAATAAAAGCTTTCCAAGAAATTTTTTGAAAAATACTATTCACGCATTTCTGCTCGGGAATTATTTTTGAACTTCCGAGAAATACGTAACGATAGAATATCGATGTGAAATGGAATATCCAATAATATTTCAGTTATGGAAAACGTAATATTTCGCCTGTGGACTTAAAACCTAACGTTTAAGAAAAATGATTTACGAGAAGAAAAGGTAATGCAATTAATGAATTAAGCGATGATTGTATAATACGTAGGTATTGTACGAGGTAGAGAATACGAGTATGATACGAGGTATTATACGAGTACGTATGAATGATGATATATCGTATATATTGAATAAATATACGAGGGGAATACGAGATGAATACGTGATTATACGTTATAAGGCTTTAAGCTCAATGTATTGAATTTGTAGAATTGGTAGGATTTGTTAAGTTTTATGTGAGCCCAAGTATTGAATGGTTAAGTCCAATGTGAATTTATTAATGTAAGCCCAATGTTTGTTTAATTACAAGCCCAAGGTAATTTAATGTGCAAGCCTAATGATTAAGTAAGTTAATTAAGCTAAGGCCCAAAGTAAATATCCAATGAGTAAGAACCATGGAGCAACCCATGGGTGATTCAAAGTGATGAGAAAATAACTTAGTGGCTAAGTTATGTGATTAGCAAGAATACTTAAGGGTTAAGTAAATGTGGTGATCAAGTATTGGATATATGTTGTAATGACCAAGTATTTTAAGTGGGGAGCAAGATAACTTAGAGGCTAAGTGTTGTGGTAGCCAAGTTTACTTAAGGGCTAAGTAGTGAATAGTAAGGAGGTGGAGTTGCCTTATGTCCCTTTTTACCCTCACTTGGAGATGCCTATAAATAGAGAGCTTATGCATTCATTTTGTGGGTTGTTTATTTCCTCCAACACCTTATACATAATAAGTTGAGAGCTTATTTACTTGAGAGAATAAGCACATAAAAGCTAGACTTCTATTATTAGATTTTCCACAACAACTTATAGCTTAATGGCTTGAGAGAAAAAGCTAGGGAAGCTTGAGTTCTTATTAAGCAAGAAGGAAGAAGAAGGGTTAGCAAGAAGAAGATCAAAGGTTAATCAAGTGCTCGTCAAGAGTAAGTAATTCTTAGACCATGTTTCTCTTTCTCTTCCATTGATAGAGAAGGGGGTATTGGTAGAGCGAGTATGTTAAGGAATGATAAACCAAAGGGCTTAAGTCTTAATAAGCCGTATAAATCATGAATAAGCTATTCGTAATCTTTTAAGTTACGAACTTGTGAAGAACAATAATGAAAGTATAAGAACTTGTTAGAACTTGTAACATGTTTACATTAATAAAGTTAGCATGATTAATAAGATGTAAGAATAAGTATTTAAGGACTTAACTCATTAATAAGTCATATGAAAAGAAGACATAAGTTAAATGGAAATATAAGTAGTTTATATTTTCAAAAGTTACAAATTCACAATGAACTAGTAATAACTTATCATGGTTATAAGTTAACAAAGCATGTATGTCAAGATGTTGGTATAATGGATTGAATCCAAGTGAAATGGTCTAAAAATCTCAAGTAACGAAGTTTCGCCGGAATTCACACGATTAGACGACGATCGTCGAATTCGTGAAATTCTCGGAATGGAAGTCGAATTTCGATATTGAGCTTGGAAATATTGGTTTTCAATGGAGACAAGTCGTATTTGTCATTATAGAGTTGCGGACTCAAAAATGGTCGGATTCCGACTTAGAACGAAGAAACGAGCGTTGAACGTTCACGAACGTTTATCGTTTTCGTTAAAAATGGACTAATAGGTGAAATTTTAGCAAACGAAGTCGAATAGTTAAAATTATTTCATGAACACGTAGAGTACGTGATTTGTGAACCGTAGGCTCTTGAATGAGCCAATTCAGACTTATAACGAAGAAGTTACGAGTCCGGGAATCTCGCACAGTTGAAAATCTGTTAAAACTATCTGTGGCTCAGAGTCCGCGCCGCGGCGCGACTCCAAGCTTAAATGACCGGTGCCGCAGCGCCAAAGTGAGCTCCAGACACTGCAAACTCGCGCCGCAGCGCGATAATTAATAAAGGGACTCGCGCCGCAGCGCCGAGTCCGGTCTCCAAGCCCTAATGGGCGACGCCGCAGCGCGGCACAACAAAGGATCACCGGCGCCGCATCGCCAGCCTTAAAACTTAGACAATGAAGAATGGTTACAAGTGGAGCATGAAGTAACATTGTTAAGTTATAATCAATGACGATCGAGTTTCGGATGATAACGTAAGGACGTTAGTAAGCCGTGAGGAAGGATAATTAACTTGAACCAAGTTGTACTAATGAAATAACTTCACTTAAGTTATGGAAGAGACAGAAGTCGGTAAGAATGATGTAAAGAATAACGGAAAGCCGGAACCAATAAATAACAAATCTAATACGGGAATAGATTGAGAAGTAGGGTAAGATTCTTTAGGAACTATGTATGTTCATTCATGACCTAATGTGGTATGTTATGTGATTATGTATTGTAGAGATTGTAAAGACTCAAAGGAAACGTAATTATACTGTAGCATACGCTGAAGGCAAGTTTTTCTTAAACGCTTGTCTAACCTTCGTGTTAGCCAAGTTTTCAAAATGATTCAAATTATGAGATGCATGTATGGTTTTGAAGAAAGAGTCGATGCCAGTTTTAGCTCGGCTAGACTAATCGTGATAGATTGATTGAACTGTTTACAAGTCTTTCAATATAGAATTGCTAACGCTATCCTACACCAATTATTGGGTACGGATACAAGGTAAGCCTGAATATGAATAAAGAAATGTATTTTCATCGAGTATTCGATGGGCACGTGAGGTTGCCACAAATTAAACGTACACACGTTTAATGGATGTAGTGTTGATCAACATAGGGTACTATAGGCTGATCACCTAGATGTACTCGTAAGCTATGCCGGACTTACGGACTTCGTGCCGGGTTGTCCTTTTCAAAGAAACTATAAGACGTTCACGTCTTGAACCAGAATTGATGAATTGATGAATATCGTTATTGTAAAAATGTTTTGAAGGAAAAAGGAAAGCTATTTTGATGTATTGATAGTACTTCGTAACTATCATCCAGTTATTGAAGATATACGATTCCTATGTTTTAAGCATGCTTTTAAAATGAAATTGTTGTACTTGCTGAGCTTGTTATGCTCACTCTTTCTTGAACCATATAATTGCAGCTTAGACAGAATGGACCAAAGGATTCTACAAGGATAAAGAGAAGGCTAAAGTGAACGTGTAGATTGCCTATGTAATAGTATAGGTTTGTAATGATAATATTTGATATTATGACAAGAACAAATGTAATGGTTATAAAGAACCTGGGGAATGGTAGTATTTTTTTGGAATATATATATAAGACATATTCGTTCTTTTGAGGCATTTCAATTGAATGTTTGTGTGAACTGTAGCACCGTGGAGCACCATATGTCGGGTTGAAAGAGACCCGAATTTGGGGGCGTCACAGGTTGGTATCAAAGCATTAGGTTATAAAACTTAAAGGGGGGGAAGAACCTTAGGCTCATAACCTCATTAAGGAAGAGACGTCCAAAGGAAGTAAACTCGAGCTTTACTTGAGTCGATGGAGTTAATACGGTATTGAGAAAACTCAGTATCAAAAGATTTAGAAGATAGAAAGTAACCCTAAATAAATTAAATGTGATTTGTGCTTATACGATTCTGTGTTATGTACTAATCAACATATGTGTTATTATAGGATGTCGATCGATAGCTTGATGTATAGAGATATGCACGCGGTGAGCGAAGAGCTTGTGAACCAAGTAGAGCCTGTACCTATGCCGGTGGCGGAGGTATCATTAGTGATTTTAGCGGAGTCGGAGGCAGAGGAGTACTTTTTCGAGGAAGACTACTCAGTGGGAGAGATGGATATATCGTCATACCTTAGTATGATGAATGATATAGAGGAAGAAAGAGAGGTAACATCGGTTACTACGGTGGTACCTACATTGGAGTCATCACCTCCAGATGCAATGGAAGCATTGTATCTAGCAGCGCTTGACAGGAATGTGCAACTGGGTACAGTTGTGCAGAATCAGAGTGAAGAGATTAGTTATCTCCATGAAGCTAAGATGTCTTCAGAAGCAGATTTTGAGTTAGAGCACGGTAAGCAGGTGCTTATGGCAGAGCATGCTAGGAATTTTAAGGCAGAGGCCGATGAGCTTCGTAGAGAACTAGGGGAGAAGGACCGGAAGATAGCACGGATGTCTTACATCCATGAGAGTGCACATAAGGATTTCAAGCTGAAGTTTGCTTGTTATTCCATTGAGTCAGGACAAACCCGTCATATGATTAGTCGAGATACTGTAGCAATGATTGCGAATGAGAAACACGAGGATGTTGTTATGCATTATTAGAAATCTAAAGTTATAAATATGTGTGTAATGACGTAAAACCCTCTTTTAAAGGGTAGTCTTTTTGTAAATCCCAACTTTTGTGAAGTTCAATTGTGGGATAGAAAATGTAATAGCTTTTCGCTATAGAGAACAAGTTGTAAATAGTTTCAAACTATGAAAGAGCATATGAATATAAATAAGTTTTCATGAAAATGATTTGTTATGATGCGAGTTGGTATGTGGCGATTAATAACGAAGTAAGTAAATAGATAATAATGAAATTTTATTTATTTAATCAGGAAATGCCGCTAAGGAAAAATTAACGTAATCAGGAAGCGGAATCACATAATGATAATTAATGGGGTCAACACAACCCTATTCAAGAGTTCGTTAATTTATTAACGGCTGCATTAACCGAACCGGGGGTAGAATACCTGTGGAACCTAAGGTAGCTAGAACAATTACCTTTAAAGAGTTTAAAAGCATAGGTCCACCGGAGTTCAAATGAACGACGGACCCAATCGAGGCCCATACCGGGGTAAAAGAAATAAAGAAGGCGTTTGTTATTACAAACGTAGGTGAGATGCGGAAGTTTTCTTTTGTGACTTACACGAGGAAGAGTGAAGCCAATTTTTGGTAGAAGGCTCACCAGGGTGGGGTTAGAACAGATGCGGTAGCGTGGGAACAATTTAAGAAGGTTTTCTTCGAGAATTATTTTCCCTATAAGACATTTGAGGAAGGATAGAGATTAAATTCTTGGAATTTAAGCAAGGGGATATGATACTTCCCCAGTACGCGACCAAATTCAAATTAATTGGCAAGGTTTATTTCACATCAAGTGGACACGGAGGAGGTGAAGGCTCGTAGGTTGGAGAAGGGCCTGATACCCTAGCTCTATAGTGAGATTTTGGTGATCTAGAGTGTTTCCTATGGTATCATTCTGGAGAAGGTGATTATAGCATAAGGTGATAGTGAGTTGTAGACTCAATACCACAAAGAGGGAAAAGATGAGAGCAAGAGAGAGGGAGGAACCAAGGTAGAGAATGGTATTGGCAGTATGCCAAAGAGACATAAATTTTTAACTCCGAGAATACTGGAGTGGGACAAGGGGACCCTAAGCGTAAGATCGAAGAGTGTAAGACAGGTGGAAAGACTCATCTAGGAGTCTGTCTGGAAGGGAATATAAATACCTTTAAAACATTAAGGTAGAGAAGGAGGAAATAACTTTCGTCATGAAAATTATTTCATGGATAATAGAAGTAAGTAGGTATCAGTAGATAAGTACTGTTCATGTTGAGAGAATTTGAGGAAATTCTCGGTATGAATGGGTTGATTAACCATAGAGCTGTAACAAATAGTTATAAGTAAAGTGTGAACCTTTAGTTTTCTAAGAAAATCTAAGGTAGTAATTTACGGTAATAAAATACCGCGACACTATTATTTCACATATCCACCCTTAACTTTAACCTTTTATCAATTTAACCATTTACGAAATAAAATAATAATTATAAAAAAATTGAATATTTTCATTTCATAAAATTCTGGGTCATACAATGTAACGCCCCGAGAAAATCGGATTTTTGAGAATTAAATTTTTATTTTTATTAAATGAATTTAATTAATTATTTATGGAGCAAGCCAATCGAACGTCGTTCTCTGGCCTAGAAATGTCAGAACATCGTAGGATTTTGGCTACGTGGTAGAATTAAAGTGTTTGAATTTTCAAGACGAAAATAAAAGCTTTTCGAGAAATTTTTCGAAAAATATTATTCACGCATTTCTGCTCGGGAATTATTTTTGAACTTCCGAAAAATACGTAACGATAGAATATCGATGTGAGATGGAATATCCAATAATATTTCAGTTATGGAAAACGTAATATTTCGCCTGTGGACTTAAAACCTAACGTTTAAGGAAAATGATTTACGAGAAGAAAATGTAATGCGATTAATGAATTAAGCGATTGTATAATACGTAGGTATTGTACGAGGTAGAGAATACGAGTATGATACGAGGTATTATACGAGTACGTATGAATGATGATATATCGTATATATTGAATGAATATACGAGGGGAATACGAGATAAATACGTGATTATACGTTATAAGGCTTTAAGCTCAATGTATTGAATTTGTAGAATTGGTAGGATTTGTTAAGTATTATGTGAGCCCAAGTATTGAATGGTTAAGTCCAATGTGAATTTATTAATGTAAGCCCAATGTTTGTTTAATTACAAGCCCAAGGTAATTTAATGTGCAAGCCCAATGATTAAGTAAGTTAATTAAGCTAAGGCCCAAAGTAAATATCCAATGGGTAAGAACCATGGAGCAACCCATGGGTGATTCAAAGTGATGAGCAAATAACTTAGTGGCTAAGTTATGTGATTAGCAAGAATACTTAAGGGTTAAGTAAATGTGGTGATCAAGTATTGGATATATGTTGTAATGACCAAGTATTTTAAGTGGGGAGCAAGATAACTTAGAGGCTAAGTGTTGTGGTAGCCAAGTTTACTTAAGGGCTAAGTAGTGAATAGTAAGGAGGTGGAATTGCCTTATGTCCCTTTTTACCCTCACTTGGAGATGCCTATAAATAGAGAGCTTATGCATTCATTTTGTGGGTTGTTTATTTCCTCCAACACCTTATACATAATAAGTTAGAGCTTATTTACTTGAGAGAATAAGCACATAAAAGCTAGACTTCTATTATTAGATTTTCCACAACAACTTATAGCTTACTGGCTTGAGAGAAAAAGCTAGGGAAGCTTGAGCTCTTAATAAACAAGAAGGAAGAAGAAGGGTTAGCAAGAAGAGGATCAAAGGTTAATCAAGTGCTCGTCAAGAGTAAGTAATTCTTAGACCATGTTTCTCTTTCTCTTCCATTGATAGAGAAGGGGGTATTGGTAGAGCGAGTATGTTAAGGAATGATAAACCAAAGGGCTTAAGTCTTAATAAGCCGTATAAATCATGAATAAGCTATTCGTAATCTTTTAAGTTACGAACTTGTGAAGAACAATAATGAAAGTATAAGAACTTGTTAGAACTTGTAACATGTTTACATTAATAAAGTTAGCATGATTAATAAGATGTAAGAATAAGTATTTAAGGACTTAACTCATTAATAAGTCATATGAAAAGAAGACATAAGTTAAATGGAAATATAAGTAGTTTATATTTTCAAAAGTTACAAATTCACAATGAACTAGTAATAACTTATCATGGTTATAAGTTAACAAAGCATGTATGTCAAGATGTTGGTATAATGGATTGAATCCAAGTGAAATGGTCTAAAAATCTCAAGTAACGAAGTTTCGCTGGAATTCACACGATTAGACGACGATCGTCGAATTCGTGAAATTCTCGGAATGGAAGTCGAATTTTGATATTGATCTTGGAAACATTGGTTTTCAATGGAGACAAGTCGTATTTGTCATTATAGAGTTACGAACTCGAAAATGGCCGGATTCCGACTTAGAACGAAGAAACGAGCGTTGAACGTTCACGAACGTTTATCGTTTTCGTTAAAAATGGACTAATAGGTGAAATTTTAGCAAACGAAGTCGAATAGATAAAATTGTTTCATGAACACGTAGAGTACGTGATTTGTGAACCGTAGGCTCTTGAATGAGCCAATTCGGACTTATAACGAAGAAGTTACGAGTCTGGGAATCTCGCACAGTTGAAAATCTGTTAAAACTATCTGTGGCTCAGAGTCCGCGCCGCGGCGCGACTCCAAGCTTAAATGACCGGCGTCGCAGCGCCAAAGTGAGCTCCAGACACTGCAAACTCGCGCCACAGCGCGATAATTAATAAAGGGACTCGAGCCGCAGCGCCGAGTCCGGTCTCCAAGCCCTAATGGGCGACGCCGCAGCGCGGCACAACTAAGGATCACCGGCGCCGCATCGCCAGCCTTAAAACTTAGACAATGAAGAATGGTTACAAGTGGAGCATGAAGTAACATTGTTAAGTTATAATTAAACCCCAAGTATAATCACTTAGGGTTAAAGAAAGTTAATTGAAGATAAACGTAAACGGTATGCAATAAACGTACTTAATCAATGACGATCGAGTTTCGGATGATAACGTGAGGGCGTTAGTAAGCCGTGATGAAGGATAATTAACTTGAACCAAGTTGTACTAATGAAATAACTTCACTTAAGTTATGGAAGAGACAGAAGTCGGTAAGAATGATGTAAAGAATAACGGAAAGCCGGAACCAATAAATAACAAATCTAATACTGGATTAGATTGAGAAGTAGGGTAAGATTCTTTAGGAACTATGTATGTTCATTCATGACCTAATGTGGTATGTTATGTGATTATGTATTGTAAAGACTGTAAAGACTCAAAAGAAACGTAATTATACTGTAGCATACGCTGAAGGCAAGTTTTTCTTAAACGCTTGTCTAACCTTCGTGTTAGCTAGGTTTTCAAAATGATTCAAATTATGAGATGCATGTATGGTTTTGAAGAAAGAGTCGATGCCAGTTTTAGCTCGGCTAGACTAATCGTGATAGATTGATTGAACTGTTTATAAGTCTTTCAATATAGAATTGCTAACGCTATCCTACACCAATTATTGGGTACGGATACAAGGTAAGCCTGAATATGAATAAACAAATGTATTTTCATCGAGTATTTGATGGGCACGTGAGGTTGCCACAAATTAAACGTACACACGTTTAATGGATGTAGTGTTGATCAACATAGGGTACTATAGGCTGATCACCTAGATGTACTCGTAAGCTATGCCGGACTTACGGACTTCGTGTCGGGTTGTCCTTTTCAAAGAAACTATAAGACGTTCACGTCTTGAACCAGAATTGATGAATTGATGAATATCGTTATTGTAAAAAGTTTTGAAGGAAAAAGGAAAGCTATTTTGATGTATTGATAGTACTTCGTAACTATCATCCAGTTATTGAAGATATACGATTCCTATGTTTTAAGCATGCTTTTAAAATAAAATTGTTGTACTTGCTGAGCTTGTTATGCTCACTCTTGCTTGAACCATATGAATGCAGCTTAGACAGAATGGGCCGAAGGATTCTACAAGGATAAAGAGAAGGCTAAAGTGAACGTGTAGATTGCCTATGTAATAGTATAGGTTTGTAATGATAATATTTGATATTATGACAAGAACAAATGTAATGGTTATAAAGAACCTGGGAAATGGTAGTATTGTTTTGGAATATATATATAAGACATATTCGTTCTTTTGAGGCATTTCAATTGAATGTTTGTGTGAACTGTAGCACCGTGGAGCACCATATGTCGGGTTGAAAGAGACCCAGATTTTGGGGCGTCACATACAATCTCCCCTCCTTATGAAATTTCGCCCTCGAAATTTACGTACGTACCTGGTATGCCAAAAAGGTGAGGATACCTCGACAGATTCTAACTCTTGAGGTATAACCTTTGAGTGTCGAATATGATCCTTCTTATCCAATATTTTAACATGTATCTCATCATACGTTAAATCTTCTGCTATCTCGTCTAGTTCTAATTCAATAATGTGGTTTGGGTCGTCCACATATTTACATAATATCGATACGAAAAAAAACGTTATGAACATGAGACATACTTAGCGGTAAGGCGAGTCTATAGGCTACAGTTCCTACTCGATCAAGGATTTCAAATTGGCCAACTAAATCGAGGGTTGAGATCGACTCTTGCTTCTAGAATAACGCCCTCTTGAACCTTCTTCCTCGTATTCATCAGCTCCGGGTGTGTAGCTTGAGCGACTTTATCTTTATCGATTTAAAGTCGGTTCAAATAGTATATTCGCTATCTTCACGTGGGTCCCTAGAGTCTTTAACTCTATCTTCATCATTTGTAAGTTATACGAAATAAGTTTTTATGTTAACAACATCGCACTCGTAAACGCATACGATCTTCTACTCAACGCGTCAGCTACCACGTTCGATCTTCCACGATGATATTGAATGGTATAGTCGTAATCTTCAACAGTTCGAGCCCACGTCCTTGGCGCATGTTATGTTCGTTCTAGGTGAAGAAATATTTGAGGGTTTGAGAAATGGGTTTTGTACTGGGGTCAATACAAAATTCGATTTCACGCTATAGAGGTAGGCTAGGAAGTCTTCAGGAATACTTCAGGAAATTTATTAACAATAGAAATATCATTCAAAACTGTGACTCTCATCCAAGACTTGGATAAAACATGTAATGAAGGTTTCTCCTAACGGAGTTTCAACCGATAAGTTAAAGTCTAATTTCTCCGGAGTCAAATTTAAACGTTGAGCGCAAGCAAGAGAGATAAAAAATGGGTAGAATCAGTATCTAATAAGGTATAGACTTCACAAGAATTTATAATTAACTAACCCGTGCTAACTTCGTTCGGGTTACTCGCTTTTTAAGAAGTCACGAAAAACGCTCTCCCTGAAACCACCGACTTTGTTTTGTCCGTATCCGCCTTTGGTGTCACCGTCCCAGCTGGACTTGACTTTGGTGCACGACAAAATCGGGCTAGGTGACCTTCTTTTCCACAATTGTAACATGCTTTGGACTGCATCGTGCAGCTTGGACTGATATGTCCCTCCCCTCCGCATTTGAAGCATAAAATTGGTGGTCGTTCTCCTTCCTTGAAAACGGGTGTTGGTGCTACTATCTTTCCATCGTTGTTGAACCTTTTCTTCTTGAAATTTCCATTCCTATTATCTTGGCCATGATTACCACCGAAGTGGTTACAATTCTTGGCATGATAATTTCCCCCACGATGGTTATCATTGTAACGATGGTCGTTGCCACCGGTATGATTATTATCGTGTTGTTGCTCGTTACCTTTTGGTTGTGCTGACTCATTATCGCGCTCCAATAACTGAGCCCTATTCACAACATCTAAATATAAACAAAGTTTGTGAGAAATGAGGTATTGACGTATATCGGGTTTCAAAGCTCTTAGAAACATTCGCGTCATTCGCTCCTCTTTATCGGCCAAATGGGATGCAAATCAGGATAACTCCGTAAATTTAGCCTCGTATTGCGACACGGTCATATTGTTTTGCTCCAACTTGATAAACTCCACCTTCTTCATGTGACGAATACTTTCGGGAATGTACTTGTCGTTGAACAGCTCTTGGAACTTCTCCCAAGACATCTTGAGTGCGTCAGGCTGGGTACGTTTTACAGATTCCCACCAGTAATCTGCCTCTTCACGCAACATAAAGGTGGCGAAGGGAACCTTTTACTCCTTGGAGCATCCCAAGACATCAAATATCTTGGTGATCTGCTTTAACCACGTCTCCGCCTTAAGTGGTTATGGCTTTCCCAAAAACTCCGGCAGTCCCAGCTCCTTGAACTGCTTAGCAGTGACCAGGCATGGGTTGCCATTGTTTCCACCTGCATTTTGAACAAGAGTCTCTCTCGCCTGATGTTTCATGAATTGCTTAAAGCCTCTAATCATCCTATCGTTCATCATCTGATCGGTGTTGTTATTTGCCTGAGGATTATTATCTTCATGTTGCACAATATCCTAGGTATTGATCGTTGGTGACTCAACGGTCTCATGTGCTTCATTGCTGATCTCAACATTTTCAGATGCCATTCTCAAACACTGTCACAAAACAAGGGTTAATTGACATATCACATATTATCCCTATACTCTGACCGACCAATTAAATACCAAATAAACTTAGGTATGTTATACTAGTGAAGGAATTCCCCGTCTCTTCCCTCCTAGTTCTTGTCTCACATCTCAGTTAGGGATCATATCCCTAAGCTTTGATACCAACTGTGACGCCCACAAAATAGGTATACATCACCCATATTGAGTCGCCAAATACATGGTACAAAATTCAAATACAACTTAATTATAGAACAGTCGTGTAAAATACGACAAAACATAATCTAAGAGTTTTTAATAAGAATATTGTCATATAGACAATATCCACACTCAATGGAGTCCTCATTACATTTATTATCACACTATTTTATTGAATAGTGACGACTACTAAAACAACCATCTGGACTGTCAATCCGTTTCCCGACTCGTCCCAGCTATATTCTCTTTTCCTGAAGAGAACAGTGAAAGAAAGGGTGAGCTCAACTAGCCCAGTAAAAAATATTATGACTAAGATAATGCAGAATAAATTATCCTTAGCCTTCAACAGTATAACAACTGATAGAATATAATAGACATTCAGTTTTAGATCAACAACTGCAGCGGAATAAGCAATCCATTAGAAGAGTCAAGTAGAGCATAAAATCTACTATCTTCTATGATTTAAAAAGTTTTTCATCAACTTTATCGATGAGACTCAGCTTAATAAATAAAATCGAATCATCCTTGCATCACGGCCAAGGATATTCATGTAATCATCAATGGTCATGATTATACCGAATAATCCCTGGTCATAATTATACCAACAACTGTCCATCAATGAACTACAGGTAAATGAGAACTTTTACCACATCATTCGTTACATTACGGTCATGATTATACCGAATAATCCATGGTCATAATCATACCAAGTCCATCTATGCACGTAAGCCAAAGATGACTCCCATCACAATGTAAGCATGATGATGTTGACCATTACATAACAATTCAATAAAACAAGTTCAAGAAAAAATTTTAAAGATTTATAATTTAATTTATCCAGAATTCAATAACGTTCAAATTGTCAACATGATACTGCTTTGTAGAGTAAAATTCGAGAATAATATTCATGTACCAAAAATAATTTGGACAGAAAAGAAATTATTTTTCGGGTAAATAGTACCCCGTGAATAGTACTCTGTGAATAGTACTTTGAGAATAGTACATCATGAATAGTAACCCGACATGAAAAGTATCCCAAATATCCGAGTGAATAATATCCGGGTGAATAATAATTAGGTGAATAGTAACCCGTGAATAGTAACTCGTGAATAGTACTCTGGCATGAAAAGTGCCCTGAATACCCGAGTAAATAATATTTGAGTGAATAGTAACCGGGTGAATAGTAACTCATGAATAGTATTCCTTCATGAAAAGATCAATAATTATCAACAAAGCTCAGAATAATATTTTCATGAAAAGATACTGGATGAAACGTAAATATCAAGGATATTCTACTAATTTCATGGAGTATGGAAGCCAAAACTTCAACAAAATGAGTATAAAATTCAAAATCTGAGACGAAATAATATTACTTACATACTACAGAGTATGGAAGAAAATATTATTTCAAGCGAATATTAAACAAATATAACATCCCTTGAACATAAATAATATTCCAATGAATATTTAACAAAGATAATATTCCTACGAATATTGAACGAATATAATATCCTTTATGAATATTGAACGAAATAATATTCATACGAATACGAAAAATAATTTCTCTTTAGAATATGAAATAAATAATGCCCCTTACCTCAGAAGAAGACTGGATACTAGAGTAGTGAAGTATCAGACTTTGCTTCTTCTTTCTCTCTATAGCTTCTATCTCTATAATTGCTCTTGTGAGACTTAGTGAATTGGTGAGAATAAAGAAAAAATGAGCTTCTATTTATAGAAAAATATAGTTTCGATAATTGCACGTTTTGGGGCTCGAAATGTTACAATATAATACATTCCTCTTTTTCTTTATTTTTAATTTAGTCCTGCAACTATTATCAAACTTGCACCACCTCCTCTAATAGTAAATCATGTGAATTAAAAGTTCATTCATGTGACTCAATAGTATAATCACGTGAAAAAACTAATTACAGTATAGTACCTTCAACTATACCTCTATTTTTAATTTAGTCATGCAAGTATTATCAATCTTGCACCAATTCCCCAAATAGTAAATCATGTGAATCAATAGTACACACATGTGAACACATAGTTATAAGCATGTGAATCAATAACTGAGTGACTTCTTACGTAAGCATCAATAATTAATATCGTGTGCTACTATGCAACCACGCGTATTACTGTACTTATACTACCGGGTAGTTCAATAATTTTAACGGTAACACTTTCGCCTTTATTTTTATAAAAAGATAATTATGTCGTTTTCTAACTACGACAATACTTCTATTGTGGGGTCCACCAATGATTGTGCCGTTGTACGGATATTCCCGACAAAAAGAATATTTCTCGACCAAACGAATATTTTATAATAACCTGTTTACTTTGCAAAAATTTTCACATATCACCCTTAACTTTAACCTTTTATCAATTTAACCATTTACGGAAAAAAATAATAATAATAAGAAAAATGAATATTTTCATTTCATAAAATTTGGGGTCTTACATATAGAGTCTAGTTTCAGTCCGAACGCCCGGATTTTAGTCTCGTCCGGACTTTTTTTTTTAAAACAACTACAAAAAAATAATTAATATTTTATGAAATTGAATTTTTTTTTTCATAAAACAGTATTTTGGGTGTGATTTGGGTACGTATAACAAAACATGTATGTACAGTCTGTTCAGACTGTACATATATTTTTTGGTATAGGTATCCAAATCACGCCCAAAATATTGTATTATGGAAAAATTTCAGTTCCATAAAATATTAATTATTTTTTTTTAGTTGTTTTAAAAAAAAAAGCAAAAAAAAATTGGTTCGTATTTTACTCCAGTCCGGACTCCCGGACTGGATCGGCTGTATATATATACATATATATATAGGATCCGAATCAGGTAAAGACTCCCTTACGATACTAAAATGCGGATTTTTTTTTTTACTTTCTTTTTTAAAATAATTTAAAAAAAGTTTAATATTTTATGGAACTGAAATTTTTCATAATTCAGTTATTTTGGTATAATTTAGATACATATAACAAAACAGGTTTGTACAATCTGTGCAGACTGTACATATATTTTTTGGTATAGGTATTCAAATCACGCCCAAAACATTGTATTATGAAAAAATTCAGTTCCATAAAATATTAAACTTTTTTTAGTTATTTTAAGAAAAAAGCCAAAAAAAAGTCCCGCATTTTAAGAAAATGTGGGATCCCTTACCTGATCCTCTCTCTCACTCTCTCTCTCTCTCTCTCTCTCTCTATATATATATATATATATATATATATATATATATATATGATATTAACGTTATTCTCCTATAAAACAGGATATCACGTGATTTAGTTTTTTTTTGGCTTCCTGCAATATGGATTCATAAAGTAATAGGATTACTTTGTTTAATATAAAGGTTATATACATATAGGGCATTCATCCATGGCAAATGTTTGCCATGGACACTGTTCAGCAAACAATTTGATTACCGTTGATCTGGACAATAGAAGGCTGAGATTGGTCAAATTTTCTCCCTGCCGCTACAGCTTGTAGCGGCAGTCCCTTTTCCTTTTTGTCCGTTAGCCTATTACATTGATGCCCCTAACTTATAATACATGCCTGCCCGCTACAGGCTGTAGCGGCAATGTCAGTCCCACTCATATGGCTATGTAAAAATAAATTTACATTTATGTATACATAATGTAAAAATAAAAGATAATGATACATAATATAAAAATAAAAGATAATGATAAGATAAGTCTGAATAAAAGATAAACTTATTTTTATAAATACGTAATGTAAAAATATGATAAGTTTGAATAAAAGATAAATTTATCTTTTATAATAAAATAAATTTATCTTTTATTATAAAAACAATTTATCTTTTATAATAAAATAAATTTATCTTTTATAATAAATTTTCATAAATTTATAATAAAAGATAAATTTATGAAAATTTATAATAAAAGATAAATTTATTTTATTATAAAAGATAAATTGTTTTTATAATAAAAGATAAATTTATTTTATTAACTCAAACTTATCTTATTTTTACATTATGTATTTATAAAAATAAGTTTATCTTTTATTCAGACTTATCTTATCATTATCTTTTATTTTTATATTATGTATCATTATCTTTTATTTTTACATTATGTATACATAAATATAAACTTATCTTTACATAACCATATGGGTGGGACTCACATTGCCGCTACAGCCTGTAGCGGCAAGCATGCATTATAAGTTAGGGGCAGTAATGTAATAGGCTAACGGACAAAAAGGAAAAGGGACTGCCGCAACAAGCTGTAGCGGCAGGGAGAAAATTTGACCAGTCTCAGCCTTCCATTGTCCAGATCAACGGTAATCAACTTGTTTGCTGAACAGTGTCCATGGCAAACGTTTGCCATGGATGAATACTCATATATATATATATATATATATATATATATATATATATATATATATATATATATATATGTTATATGATACTTAACAGGCACGATCATCCAGATCATATTATATATATGATAATGACGTGCTTCAGTATTGGTTTTATTTGTCACGTGTTCAACCGTACGGTTATATTATATATATAATATAATATCTTAATAATTTTATAATTAAAATAAAAAGTATATTTTAATTTTAAAATTGGAATTTCATGCTAACTAATTAGAATTGGAATTGGATTTTATGATAACTAATTACAATTAAAAAATGATTCCATGTTTTCTTAAATAAAGGAGTTGATTTAGATATGAAATAAGATTTCATATTATTCAAAACACTACAAAAAAATGGGCTTTCAGCAACAACCGATTTTCGTTGCTAAAGATGCCAAATTTCGTTGCAAAAAAAATTTGGCAACGATTTTACTGTCGTTGCGTCTTTCGTTGCGCAATGAGCGTTGCTAATTGTTCCGCAACGAACGTTTTTTTTTCGTTGCAAAAAGTAATACATTTTGCAACGAAATTTAGCTTTCGTACAAAGACATCAATCCTTTAGCAACAAAATGTATTGTTGCAGAATAACTAAAATTTCGTTACTAAAAACCCCATTTCATTGCAAAAGCCTGCTAATTGGCAACGAAATGAACTCTTTTTTTTTTTTGCAACAACCATGCATTTTCGTTGCAATTGATACCATTTTGCAACGACATTATGCTGAATCAGCAACGAAAATATTTGTTGCTGGTTATTTTTCAATAGCAACGAAAGTCGTCGATTAGCAACGACATTATATGTTGCCGTTTTTTTATATGTGCAACGAAAGTTGATATAATTTGTAACGATAAAAAATGTTGCCTTTTATGTTAGTATTAACAACAATATCTTCTCCGTTATTAGGTTAATTTTTCGTTGCCAAATATTATATTTTTAATGCCATTAACAACGAAAATTTGTTGCTAAATGTATAAAAAATTATTGCTATATTAAAACTTGTTTAATGCTTTGGTAACGAATTATATTGTTACCAAATCAAAATTTGACATTCTTTTTGTGTACCTGGCTGGCTCAATGTCCCCATAGCAAATAATGGCAAAAATACAAAAAACTAAAATATTATTAACTTAATAAAATCATCCACTACATAATCATTCATTATCTTTACAATTAATCATCTAAAGTTACCACAGTTCTTCAATCAAAATATATATCTACATATATATAGAGAGAGTACACTTCATAATTTCATCCCTTGTCTTCCGTAAACGTAGCACGAAAATTTGATACCTAGTATTGTAAGGCAAGTCGTAAAAGCAATCTTCCTACACATTTAAAAATAATAGCAAGTCAGAAAAATAAAGCAAA
Organism: Panax notoginseng; assembly: GCA_016801055.1. Classification (NCBI taxonomy): domain Eukaryota; kingdom Viridiplantae; phylum Streptophyta; class Magnoliopsida; order Apiales; family Araliaceae; genus Panax; species Panax notoginseng. The sequence goes on along the minus strand of CM029021.1, from coordinate 96,119,819 downwards.
TAGGTCACCAGAGGCACTTAATGCCAAAATCAATACACAAATACAATAGAGTTGCTACGTGGTACTAATGTACACTGTAAATTAGGATACTTGTGTATATAAACCAATGTAATTGAGAAGAATGAATCAAAAAATCATTATCCCAAAATCAAGTTCTTATTTTCTATAGATTACATGAACCATTTTTATTACAAAGTCATCTGACTTGATACTCCATCCTCAAAAGCATGTCCAGAAATACACCAAGATTTTGTCCTAAAAAAGAAGTCTAAAGTACACAAACTAAATGTGAAATATGACATCCATAATAATTTAACTCACATATCCCCGTAAGAACATTCCACTCTCAAGTTAATTATGTGCAGGTCCAAATATTATTGGAACAGTTTTTATTCTCTCTCCTCTAATTTGCCAACCATAAATTTGTCAGCCCATTATACTCTTAGACATGCTTTTGAGGACACAGGTAGTAACCAACTGATCTAATCACACTCTCAGGCCCCAATCCGGCACATTTAGTGCAAATTCATTAACACATTAGGACAGTAAAATAATACCTTTTCCACAGTAATTAGTCGGCCTTCCAGCACAGAATGATTTAGATACTTAATGCAACGTTCTACATCCTCATTTGTTTCCATAGTAACAAAAGCAAAGCCCCAAGATTCTTTGGTGCGAGGATCTGTTACCAGATGGCACTCAGTAACCTGAAACAAAAATGTATATCTGTATTTAATCTATGATGAAGTGCTACTAGTCTTTACCTCCCCCTGAATATGATATAAAAGAGTATATAGATTGTAAGGTGAGTCACTGTCATACTCAAAGCCTAGGCAGCATTAACTCAGGCACACATGACATGTAAATGCCAACATGGCAGATTTGAAAAGAAGATGACACAATATTTTAATTTTGCAATCATTGGACAATATCTACTTTATAAATATATACATTATGAATAAATGAAGAGGAAAACAAAGAACAGGACTCCATTTATTTAGCTAACATCTGCACTATGTGGAAACTGACACCATACTATCATGTTAATGTCACTACTGTTACTATGTTCTCTTCTGACTTCCCTACAACTGTGTTTAGACTAAATAGCAAAAGTCTATCTCGAGCTTGGCTAATGTTCTACTTATCAAAAAAGAAGAAGAGCTTGATTAATGTGATGATACCAAATGTCATTCCTGAACGAGCAAGAGTACGAAGTGCAGATTGAGCACCAGGGCCGGGAGTCTTTGTCTTGTTCCCACCACGGAGCTTAATATGAAGAGCAGTGATGCCAAGTTCCTGTCAGCAAGAAGTAAGAACACATTTCAGCCAAATTATTTATAGCAACATAATAAAGGCGAATTAATTCCATTTTCAGAAATTAAGGACGGACAGGGAAGTTATTTGAACTAAATTGGAAATAACAGATACCTTGCATCTTTGTGAAACATCCTGTGCTGCAAGCATGGCTGTATACGGTGAGGACTCATCCCTGTCGGCTTTCACTTTCATACCACCTGTGGAATTATTAGGTAATTTGAGATTCAAATTAGATATCACAAATATCATTCAATTCTGGTCACAAGCATGCCTTAAATTCTCCAGTTGAAGCTTTAGCTTTCAACTACTCGACTATGATGCTTTAATGGTGATTATCAGCAATATAGTAATTATCAACATATTTATAACGAGACAAAACGGTGATTATCAACAAAATCACATTATATCTATTTACTTGTTACGAGAGATCAGTGATTGTCAATAATTTACTTACAATGAGACAACACTGAGTATCAACAATATATGGACATGGGTTCCCCAAGTTTTCTTCTGCAGCCCAGAAGAAATTCACCGTCTTCAGAGAGACTCTGACTGCTATAACGGTTGACATTATTGACATTCTACAACATTTGCCAACTCAAATGAAACCAAGAAGTAAACTCTCAACTCTGTGTTCAATGGAAAAGACACCGCATATTATTGGCACAAATCATGAAACGTTGTAAAACACTAGAACTAAGTGAAGAATCACCAGAACACAAGGAATAGGGGGAATGAACGGCACAAATAAATATTTCAATTTTTTTTATGGAACAAATAAATATCATTATTACTATTATTATTATTATTATTATTATTATTATTATTAGTATTACTATTATTATTATTACTGTTATTGTTATTATTATTATTAGTACTATTATTATTATTATTATTATTATTATTATTATTATTATTATTATTATTATTATTACTTTTATTGTTATTATTATTATTAGTACTATTATCAGTATCAAGAATGTTGCAAAAGTTTCATTCTCCTATTATTTGTTGCGGATCTTCTCCACACAAAAATATTTTATCAAACTGAAAGCTTTTGCAAGATATTATCCTTCAAACTCCATTTCCTTGAACATTTACAAATTGTGAAGTCCTGATATTAATTTGTTTAAAGCTAAAATGGCCAACAATTGAGGCCAGCAAAGAATTGATCTATTACCTAGACGGGAGAAAAAGTCATAAAGAACTCCTTGAAGGTCCCCAAGTGTAAGGCCCCGGTCACATATTAGACCTGAAATTAGAAAGAGCAATCCATATATGTTAATGACCGCAAGAAGCATAAACAAACGGTTGAGGTGGCTTGACAAAGCATTTAAAAGTACATAATCAGACAGTATAATATAAAATGGAGCAATCACATAGGTCGGGTTACTAGCCAAGCTATGAAATGTCACTAATAATCTAAATTTTCTTCATCATTCATTTTGATAGTAATTAGAATCTGCAACATCGCCGATTACCATAGTTCCAAGACTTTATGCATAAATGTATACCAACTCTTCATCAACTGAGTCCTATGCTAAGGTTTGTAGGTAACACAACATATATAAGAAAAAAATCAGTGAAATATTACTACTATTAAATTTAAGATTGAAATTTATAAGCAACAAAATTTATGTTTGAATATGTCCTTAGCAAACCATAATTTGTAAATTAATCAACCAGTAAAGTGTGACTCATTTCTGAATGGAGATAGTATCAAGCATGTTGAGACTATTCAATTAACAATGGACACCTGAAATTTCCCTTTTGTCTTGTAATTAGGTAAAATTCTTATTTATTTCAATCATAGTTGTCACGGCGCCACGGCGAGTTATGGCGATATAAAACCGTTGAACCAACTCAGGCAACTATTCAAGACCTCCAACGCGAAGTTAAAAACATAAAATCTGAAGTTAAAGCATTAACTGTCATTATAAACAATCTCCAAAAGAAATTTTCAACATGAAAGTAAATCCTCTTCTAACGAAGAAAATAATGAGCCTATCACTACCACACCAACGTCAAACGAGTTTTTTCAATTGATAACATAAGTCGTACAACAAAAGTGGATAGTAAACTACAAACTATCACTCCAATTGATACCGGAGTTGATATAAACTGTATTCAATTAAGAAGTACCAGTTCTAACAGGTCTTTTCAAACTTGCATAAGGCTTCCCATGAGAGGTATATTAAACCAAAGCTTTTACCGAAGCAATTAAGAAAGAAAAAATGAAAGGTGAGCTAGTAACGTGTATGTATCCATGTGAAATGTACAAAAACCTGTTTATGTATCCATGTGAACAGGATAGAACCAAACCTCACTTTACTAACCTCAGCAATCTGAACTTAACCCTTTAATGTATGCTATTCACCATTCTCTCACTTTACTAACCTCAGTAATCAGTACAGATGATTATATGTGCCACAAACATTTAAATATAACACCTTACACCACAGATATATTCCAAGGGTTGACTGGCTGAATATCAATAAAGAATCAACATATACAAACTGTCCAAAGACTGTGTCACTTAAGTAGGACGATTTCTTTATTAGCTATATATCATATCAAGTATTTTTCATCTTCATTTTTGAAATTGCATATTCATATCTTATGCATTATGCTACTCACATAAATAAATTTGAAAAAAATAGCTGTTAAGTAACACTACCACTTCAAAGTTTATTCAAAACTGATATACAAAGCATAATTTCAGATGAGATTGAAGGAAAACATGGACTGATGTATTTATGCAAAGATTTTCACCTGCTTAAAGTTTGGCGCAAGACCTAAATGGTATAATAAATGCATTACATCTAGAAGTTCCTCTTCTTTTAGTGTTTCGGAAGATGAAGTGCTCTCCAAAGGCATAATCCTCACCTGTTGCACCGGCCGATAACCATACTCAGATTAAGACTGATCACTTGAGCTGGGTTTATCAGCTATGTCATCATTCAAATTTCCAGTACTGCATTCTACAGCAATATGAGCATATCTCAAATTTCTAGTACTGCATTCAACAGCAATTCACATTGAGCTCATAAGAATGTCATTTTCTGAATAAAAGTTAAACCAGTAAATCCCAAGTTTAGGAAGTGAGGGATGTTGATGGGATCATGTTTAATTAAGATCACTTACTACTTAACCAAACCAGAACAAAGTGATAGAAATGCAGGAATGCACATTAAAGGAAGTAATGCAGTTAGGAAATCTGCATTCAAAAGGATCAGGGTGATCTGCATTCACTTCGCACTGTTTCATCCGTTGATTGTGCATTCAAAAGGATCAGGGTGATCTCCATAGCCATATTGTATCTGGAAATATCATACACGATACAGTTCATCCGTTAGAAATACAGAAGAAACTTAAATAAATCTAGCACACACTCAAATCCTAATTATCCTAGTGATCAACAAAGAATTGACAAAACTGAACATAGTATTGAATCAGTCAATTCTATTTCGATCAATCAACAAAGTATCCCCACTTCTTTTTCCTTACCCCGATAAAAACTAAGAGGAAAAGAGGTAGCAAATTGTTGATGTTGGGAGAAATGTAAGGATAACAGAACTAAGGAAAGGTTTGGTGTTTTGAATTTGAGGCAATTAAGTTTTTTACCAATTTAGCCATAGTTGCAGCAATATCAACCCCGCAAATGTACTTTCCCATTTCCTACTTGCCCAAATGACACACCTAAGTCTCATAATTTTATTAATCCTTTCATAAACCAATCTCAGGCAAAATCCGCAAGTATACTAAATAAGGCTTGGGAGAAGCGAAGATCAATAACATAATGGAAAATCTTTATAGTCAATGCTAATTCTAGTGAGAAAATAAACATTTAACAATGTTTATGGAAACATGCAAAGCAGTGAAACAATTTATAAAGGAAGATTAATGAACTTACTAAGTTAGTAAGTTCATAACCTTCAATTGGGTAATAGTATAATATCAAAGTGATCATAATTAGATTTTATGACATCCAGATTTATAAACTAAAATCCCCAATACTAAATCAAAAACTTTACAGCCACCAAACAAACAAGCAAATCAATCTAAGTTATAAAAAATCCCCAAATTGAGAAAATCACTAACCGGAGAGATATAGAAAAACTGAGACAGAGACGACAAAAGCAACAGAGAGAATCAGAACTAGAGCGCCAATGGAGATCTTCCGGCCCTTGAACCGCCGATGATGGACAGTTCGCGATTGCTTGTGCGGCGGATTTGATGCGCGAATCCCGATGGAAACGTGATCGGAGCCGCCGTTTTGACCCAAAACCCTGTCGAATCCCGATTGCCTGTACTAGGTCATTGCTGCATTGTTCGATCAGTCGTTTCGGATGTAAAGAGAGAATCTGCTGGGTAAAATTTTATAAGGTTAGGGTTTGGAGTGATGAATAGAGTGGAAATAGGAGTGACTGTAGTGACGACATTCGTAATTGAGAGAGGAGGGCGGTGAGTTCCGGAACAGATGGACTCTATGCCGATCTGTGAGTGGGTTGATAATATTGTTTAATTTTTTTTTGGTTTTTGATAATAAATTAGTAATACTTGGTACTTTCTCTTTATAAAGTTAAATAATTTTATTATGTTTTAGTTCATAAAATATAATAAATTTTTCTTTATTTTTTATGTTTTCTCTTAAAATTGATAGTATTATAATTTAATTTTATAATATTTTTGGACTTAAAAATATGTTCTTATATTATACTTTTTGTGTATTAGATAAATTGTATGCCCATCTATATATATATATATATATATATATATATATATATATATATATATATATATATATATATATATATATATATATACCCATCTTAAATCTCCACATTAAATTAATGTTATATTTTATGTGTATTAGATAGATTATATTACCATCTATATATATACTCATCTTAAATCTCCACATTAAACTAAATATATATAAAGTAATTATGAATATTTATATAACGTAACTATGAATATTTTAATATATATATATATATATATATATATATATATATTATTTATTTATCTCTAAATATTCATATAAATATTTATAAACAAATATTCATATAAATTTATCTTAATTTAAAATTTATAACCAATTTGATCAAAACTCAGATTGAACAGGTTGACCACCGGTTGAACCGGTGGTTCAACGGTAAAACCAATTAAGTTTACCCGGCGAATCGATTTTTTTATTACTTTTTTTTTTGTATTGAAATTGTTTACTATTAAAATTAATTACTTTTAGTAATATTGTAACTCAACTTTATTATGTTTTAGTTCATAAAAAATGAGATTTTATTTTTAAAAAATTTAATTACTAATAATATATATTTATATATATATTTATGATGTCGTCGGTTCAATAATGGTTTAACACTGGTACTCATCCATCTGATAACTTATTCGGTTCGATGAACGGTTTTGTTAAAACACATTGGTTTATAGAATAACAAGTTCCTCTAGACACGATTAAGGTACGATCTAAAACTGTGAGACCCGAGAATATTGTACAATGTATATTTGTGAATAAAATAAAATTTTATTACAAATATATGATAATTTAATATAACTATAAGTGTGATATATAGTAATAATGATGTTATGAATGATTTAAAATAAAAATAAATGAAAATAAGATTAATTAATTAATTTGTATTGCTTAATTATTTTATAAGGAAAATATTAAGTTTATTAAATAACTTAATATTTAAATAGGTAAGTAAGCAATTATTTAATTATAGGGAAATTGTATTATATATGTATTTATTGGCATGATATATGTAAATAAATCAAATAAATAAAAAATCAAACTATTTATTTCATGTAGTAAATAATTTATATATTAATGTTAAAGATCAATTTAAAGGTCAATATTGTACATGTCATTATTATAAAACTATTTAAGTATAATAAATTATTTGTTGATGTGAAATATGCACTTGTTATATATATACAATATATATTATGTGTGGAGGAGGTATTATATAAATAATGTATTAATGTAATGTATGTGTAAGTATTGATATATGTAGAGATAAATGATAAAGGTTATGTAAGCATGACATGGCCATAAGTTATTCAATTAGAAATCCACTAAGCTAACTACAAGTGGGAGCTGGCAATTTTATATGCTGATGATGAGTTGTTATTGTTATTACTAATATTATAATTAGTATTATTATTATGAATTATTATTATTATTATAATTATAATTATAATTATTATTATAATAGTACTAAAAATATTCATATGTTGTCAAATTAGTATATTTTTTTATTATTAGAATTATTATAATAATAGTACTAAAAATATTAATCTGTCGTTAAATTAATTAAAATTTTCATTCCGTAGACTTTTTGAAGAGTTACACGATATATTATAAAGGTAAAATATAAAGTTGACCACTGAACTTTAAGAATTTTTGGGTATTGAGACCTTTTCTTTTGGTCAACACAAATTGAGCCCCTTTTCTATTAAAAAATTTGGACTTCGAGCCCTAGGCGCCACATGTGCGTTGACCTGCGTACATGGCGCCTACGTGGCACAAGTGGCAGATCTGCGTGGACATTTTTTATTTTATTTTACACGTGGACGGACTGACGTGGCGAATATTGAACTTCATCCCAAAAAATATGTTGATGCACATATTCAAACTCAAGACCACCAATTTGGAATATTGATTCAATGACCACCCAAGCACATGTGCCTAGTTGTTATTATTCTGTAAGGATTAATATTTATAACTGAACAAATAACAGTACTACTACTACTATTTTGTTATTATTATTATTATTGTTATTTTATTATTATTATTATTATTATTATTATTATTATTATTATTATTATTATTATTATTATTATTATTATTATTATTATTATTGCTATTGTTATTATTATTATTAGTACTATTATTATTATGACTTTTATTATTATTATTATTATTATTATTATTATTATTATTATTATTATTAGTACTATTATTATTAGTACTATTATTATTATTATTATTATTATGACAATTATTATTATTATTATTATTATTATAATTATTATTATTATTATTTTATTATTATTATTATTATTATTATTATTATTATTATTATTATTACTATTACTATTATTATTATTACAACTATTGTTATTATTATAATTAGTATTATTATTATTATGACTTTTATTATTATTATTATTATTATTATTATTATTATTATTATTATCATTATTATTATTATTATTACTATTAATATTATTATTATGACTATTATTATTATTATTATTATTATTATTATTATTATTATTATTATTATTATTATTATTATTATTATTATTATTACTGTTATTGTTATTATTATTATTATTATTAGTACTATTATTATTATTATGATTATTATTATTATTATTATTATTATTATTATTATTACTATTATTATTATTATTATTGTTATTGTTATTGTTATTATTAGTACTATTATTATTATGACTGTTATTATTATTATTATTATGACTCTTATTATTAGTATTATTATTCGTATTATTATTATTATTATTATTATAATTATTACTTTTATTGTTATTATTATTATTATTATTATTATTATTATTATTATTATTATTATTATTATTATTTAAGGCAACATGTTAACAGTCGTTGTAAAAAGTTGTATAAAATATGCAACGAAAATAAAAATTGTTGCCAATGAATGTGGTCCATATTAGGCAACGAAATATAGTAACAAAAAAATTTTCGTTGCCCACAATGAGGAGAGAAATCAAGTGGTTAGAAATTTTGCAACGAATTTCTAACTAATTTTGTTTTCAAATTTTGCAACTACTTATGAATTTCGTTGCAAAAGACAAGTTTCGTTGCAAAACATACACTTTTAGCAACGACTTATAAAGTCGTTGCCTGAAAAATCGTTGTTAAAGCCCCATTTTTAGCAACAAAAGAGCTTTCGTTGCCCACGATGACGGGAAATCAAGTGGGTGAAAATTCTGCAACGAATTTCTAACGAAATTTTTTCCCACCTATGAATTACCAACAAAATTTTGCAACGACTTATGAATTTCGTTGCAAAAAGTAAAAGCCTGTCACAATCTGCAACGACGGACAAATTTCGTTGCTAAACATATACTTTTAGCAATGACTTATAAAGTCGTTGCCCGAAAAATCGTTGCTAAAGGCACATTTTTTGTAGTGAAATAAAGGAGTTTATTTGTGAATAGGAAAGAGAATTCGTGTTTCCTTTAAATAAAAGAGTTTTTTTTTACTTGGAATTGGATTCCATAATTAATTAAAATAAAGGAGTTTATTTTGATTAAAGATTTTGATTAAAATAAATTAATTTATTTTATTCAAAATTGGATAAATTAAAATAAAAGATGTTTATTTTGATTTAAATTTGGATTAAAATAAAGGAGTTTATTTTGATTCAAAATTAGATTTTATACTAACTAAATTTACCAATTAAATGATATCAATATATATATATATATATATATATATATATATATATATATATATATATTGAATGTTTATTATTCATGAGATGAATGTTATTTATTGATGCATATGTAGATGTGTATGATAATAAATGGGATTGATTATGGACTATTGATCAATGTGATTGTATTTTATTTTAGTTGAATGCATGAATGTATGAGTTTTATTAAATGGGGTCTGCGTATCTCGTCTTCTCTAATTTTTTTAATGTAAATTATATCTCCCTTCTATGTACTTCCCCTTGACTGCTGATCAAGGTTTCTATTTGTTTTAAATAGTTTTGTAATAGGAATAGTTAGAATTAATTTTGAAGAATTGGAGATCAAGGAGCAAGGAGTGCTTGAAGACCCATTTGTAATGGAGCCCGGGTTTTTAAATGTAATAGTTATATTTAAATATTAATTCTTGCACCCCTAAAGTTTGACATTTTGGTTCACTTGGTGCCTCTAGTGAACCAAACTAAAATAAAAGTCCATAATCAATCTAGGTAGAATATAGTATTCTATATGTGAATGCTTATAATATATATATATATATATATATATATATATATATATATATGTGTGTGTGTGTGTGTGTGTGTGTGTGTGTGTGTGTGTGTGTGTTGCGCGCTAAACAAGATGAGACAAATTAATTACATGCAATGTGACGCCCCCAAAATTAGGTATACATCACCCATTCTGAGTCGCCAGATACATGGTACAAAATTTAAATACAACTTCATTTATACAACTGTTGAGCTGTCGTATAGAATACGACCACAATTAACTGTGAGTTTTAATATAAATGTATGTAACTCTCATGGTGCCTCGACCACAACCTTACAATGGTACTTTACATAAAAGTATAGTCAAAGACTGTTTTAGAAACTAAAATCTTTGGGAAGTGCTCAAGGAAACCTTCGTACATGGGAGGCCATGCGTCTAGGTTATAATAGATATCATATGACCACATAATTATCCTTGGTTGACCCAATAGACCCCAAAGAAAAACGAGAAGATTACTATCATCTTCTTTCCAATGGTGAGTCTTCTCTTGATTTATAACTATCTTCACTGTCTCCAAGTGAATATTATATTTTAAATCAACTCCAAGATCATATAGGTAGTGCCCGTAAATATACTCAGCAAGTGGATGCGCACACTGTCTTATGATAACACGAGGTTGTATGTCATTAGACATCTTGTATGATAGTGACAAAACACCCTTCCAAAGTTGGGTTCACCTCACCCTATTTGATTCACCAAATATAACTACTAAATGTTGTATAGAATACAACACACTTTTCTATACTATTTAGGGAGAACCTCCACAGCTAGAGACCACTGTTCTATTCCCCTATTATTCCCGCTCGACCCGGCAACACTCTTACGGCAACACTCTTATTATCTGAAAGGAATTGTGAAGCGGAAAGGGTGAGTGTAACGCCCCGAGAAAATCGAATTTTTGAGAATTAAATTTTTATTTTTATTAAATGAATTTAATTAATTATTTATGGAGCAAGCTAATCGAACGTCGTTCTCTGACCTATAAATGTCAGAATGTCGTAGGATTTTGGCTACATGGTAGAATTAAAGTGTTTGAATTTTCAAGAAAAAAATAAAAGCTTTCCGAGAAATTTTTCGAAAAATACTATTCACGCATTTCTACTCGGGAATTATTTTTGAACTTCCGAGAAATACGTAATGATAGAATATCGAGGTGAGATGGAATATCCAATAATATTTCAGTTATGGAAAACGTAATATTTCGCCTCTGGACTTAAAACCTAACGTTTAAAGAAAATGATTTACGAGAAGGAAATGTAATGCGATTAATGAATTAAGCGATGATTGTATAATACGTAGGTATTGTACGAGGTAGAGAATACGAGTATGATACGAGATATTATACGAGTACGTATGAATGATGATATATCGTATATATTGAATAAATATACGAGGGGAATACGAGATGAATACGTGATTATACGTTATAAAGCTTTCAGCTCAATGTATTGAATTTGTAGAATTGGTAGGATTTGTTAAGTATTATGTTAGCCCAAGTATTGAATGGTTAAGTCCAATGTGAATATTTTAATGTAATCCCAATGTTTGTTTAATTACAAGCCCAAGGTAATTTAATGTGCAAGTAAATATCCAATGGGTAAGAACCATGGAGCAACCCATGGGTGATTCAAAGTGATGAGCAAGTAACTTAGTTTCTAAGTTATGTGATTAGCAAGAATACTTAAGGGTTAAGTAAATGTGGTGATCAAGTATTGGATATATGTTTTAATGACCAAGTATTTTAAGTGGGGAGCAAGATAACTTAGAGGCTATGTGTTGTGGTAGCCAAATTTACTTAAGGGCTAGGTAATGAATAGTAAGGAGGTGGAGGATTTAATGACTAATCTACCCTCACTTTGAGATGCCTATAAATAGAGAGCTTTGCATTCATTTGTTGGTTGTTCAAAATTCATCCAACTTCTCTCAAGCTAAACAACTTATTTGGTTGAGAGAATAAGCACTTATAAAGTAAGACTTTCTTTGTTAGCCTTTCCACCTATAACTTATAGCTTATTGGTTAGAGAGAGTAAGTGAGAATAAGCTACCAAGTTAATCTTTGAAGTTCAAGAATCGAGGAGATTAAAGATTTACCAAGTGTTATTCAAAAGTAAGTGATCTTAAACCATGTTTCTTTCTCTCTTCTATTGATAGAGAAGGGGGTATTGGTAGAACAAGCATGCTAAGAAGGGGTTGAAATGACGAATCAAATGACTTAAGTCTTAATAAGTCGTATACGTAATGAATAAGAAATCCAAACCAAGAATAAGTTATGAATTCATAAGGAACTTATATGAACTTTTTATATGTTTTCTTAAGAAGATGGTATGATAATAAGAAGCAAGGACAGTGGTTAAAAGATTGAAGCCATAGGAAATCATGAGAAAAGAAGTCATAAGTTATGAGAAATGGAAATATAAGTAGTTTATATTTTCATAAGTTACAAATTCACAATGAACTAGTAATAACTTATCATGTTTATAAGTTAATGAAGCATGAATGTCAAGATATTAATATGATGGATTGAATCCAAGTGAAATGGTCTACAAATCTCAAGTAACAAAGTTTCGCCGGAATTCACACGATTAGACGACAATCGTCGAATTCGTGAAATTCTCAGAATGGAAGTTGAATTTTGATATTGAACTTGAAAACATTAGTTTTCAATGGAGACAAGTCGTATTTGCCATTATACAGTTGCGGGCTCGAAAATGGCAGTATTCCGACTTAGAACGAAGAAACGAGCGTTGAACGTTCACGAACGTTTATTGTTTTTGTTAAAAAAGGACTAATAGGTGAAATTTTAGTAAACGAAGTTGAATAGATAAAATTGTTGCATGAATGCATAGAGTACGTAATTTGTGAACCATGGGCTCTTGAATGAGCCAATTCGGACTTATAACGAAGAAGTTACGAGTCCGGGAATCTCGCAAAGTTGAAAATCTGTCAAAACTATCTGTGGCTCAGATTCCGCGCCGCGGCGCGACTCCAAGCTTAAATGACCGGCGCCGCAGCGCCAAAGTGAGCTTTAGACCTTGTAAACTCGCGCTGCAGCGCGATAGTTAACAAAGGGACTCGCGCCGCAGCGCCGAGTCCGGTCTCCAAGCCCTAATGGGCGATGCCGCAGCGCGGCACAACAAAGGATCACCGGCGCCGCAGCGCCAGTCTTAAAAGCTAAACAATAAAGAAATGTTTACAAGTAGAAGATGAAGGGTAATTGTTGAGTAACGAACTAATGAACTTAATTAAACATTATCAAGTCATAATTGAACCCCAATTATGATCACTTAGGGTTAAAAGAAAGTCAATTGAAGATGAACGGAAATGATATTCAATGTTAATACTTCACCAATGACGATCGAGTTTCGATTAATAACGTACGGACGTTAGTAAGCCGTGAGGAAGGATAATTAACTCGAACCGAGTTGTATTAATGAAATAATTTCACTTAAGTATAAGAGAACAAAGTTAGTAAGAATGATGTAAAAGAACGACGGAAAGCCGGAACCAATAAATAACAAATCTAATACGGGATTAGATTGAGAAGAAGGGTAAGATTATTTAGGAACTAAGTATGTTCATTCATGACCTAATGTGGTATGTTATGTGCTTATGTGTTGTAGAAACTGTAAAGGCTCAAAGGAAACGTAATTGTACTGTAGCAGACGCTGAAGGCAAGTTTTTCTTAAACGCTTGTCTAACCTTCGTGTTAGCCAGGTTTTCAAAATGATTCACGTTATGAGATGCATGTATGCTTTCAAAGAAAGGGTCGAAGCCAGTTTTAACTCGGCTAGACTAATCTTAATAGATTGACTAATTTCTTTATAAGTCTTTCAATATAGAATTGCTAACGCTATCCTATGCCAACTCTTTGGTACGGATTCAAGGTAAGCCTGAATATGTATAAACAAATGTATTTTCATCGAGTATTCGATGGGCACGTGAGGTTGCCACAACTTAAACGTACACACGTTTAATGGATGTAGTGTTGATCAATATAGGGTACTATAGGCTGATCACCTAGATGTATTCGTAAGCTATGCCGGACTTACGGACTTCGTGCCGGGTTGTCATTTTCAAAGAAACTATAAGACGTTCACGTCTTGAACTAGAATTGATGATTCATGGAATATTGTTATTGAAAAATGTTTTGAAGGAAAAAGGAAAGCTATTTTGAATTATTGATAGTACTTCGTAACTATCATCTAGTTATTGAAGATATACGATTCCTATGTTTCAAGCATGCTTTTAAAATGAAATTGTTATACTTGCTGAGCTTGTTATGCTCATTCTTGCTTGAACCATATGAATGAAGCCTAGACGATATGACCGAAGGATTCTACAAGGATAAAGAGAAGACTAAAGTGAACGTGTAGATTACCTATGTAATAGTATAGGTTTGTAATGATAATATTTGATATTATGACATGAACAAATGTAACGGTTATAAAGAACTTGGGGAATAGTAGTATTGTTTTGGAATATATATAAGACATATTCGTTTTTTTGAGGCATGTCAATTGAATGATTGTGTGAACTGTAGCACCGTGGAGCACCATATGTCAGGTTGAAAGAGACCCGGATTTGGGGGCGTCACAGGTTGGTATCAAAGCATTAGGTTATAAAGCTTAAGGGGGGGAAGAACCTTAGGCTCATAACCTCGTTAAGGAAGAGAAGTTCAAAGGAAGAAAAAAAAACTTGAGCTTTACTTGAGTTGAATGAGTCAATAAGGTATTGAGGAAACTCAGTATCAAAAGATTTAAAAGATGGAAAGTAACCCTAAATAAATTAAATGTGATTTGTGCTTATACGATTCTGTGTTATGTACTAATCAACATATGTGTTATTGTAGGATGTCGATCGATAGTTTGATGTATAGAGATATACATGCGGTGAGTGAAGAGCTTGTGAACCAAGCAGAGCCTGTACCTATGCCGGTGACGGAGGTACCAATAGTGATTCTAGAGGAGTCGGAGGCGGAGAAGTACCTTTCTGAGGAAGACTACTCCGAGGGAGAGATGGTTATAACGTCATACCTTAGTATGATGAATGAGATGGAGGCAGAAAGAGAGGTAACATCGGTTACTACGGTGGTACCTACACTGGAGTCATCGCCTCCAGATGCAATGGAAGCATTGTATCTGGCAGCGCTTGACAGGAATGCGCAATTGAGTGCAGTTGTGCAGAAACAGAATGACGAGATTAGTGCTCTTTATGTAGCGAAGGAGTCGGCAGAAGCAGATTTTGAGTCAGAGCATGATGAGAAGGTGCTCATGATAAATACGGCTAGGGATTTTAAGGCGGAGGTAGACGAGCTTCGTAGGGAGCTAGGGGAGAAGGATCGAAAGATAGCCCGGAAGTCTTACATCCATGAGAGCGCTCATAAGGATTTCAAGCTAAAAGTTGCTTGTTATTCCAATAAGTCAGGACACACCCGTCATACTATTAGTCGGGATACTGTAGTGGCGATTGCGAATGAGAAACACGAGGATGCTGTTATGCATTATTAGAAATCTAAGATTTTAAGTATGTGTGTAGTGACGTAGAACCCTCTTTTAAAGGGTAGTCTTTTTGTAAATCCCAACTTTTGTGGAGTTCAATTGTGGGATAAAAAATGTAATAGCTTTTGGCTATAGAGAACAAGTTGTAAATAGTTTCAAACTATGAAAGAGCACATGAATATAAATAAGTTTTCATTGAGATGATTTGTTCTGGTGCGAGTTGGTATGCGGCGATTAATAACGAAGTAAGTAAATAGATAATAATGAAATTTTATTTATTTAATCAGGAAATGCCGCTAAGGAAAAGATAACGTAATCAGGAAGCGGAATCACATAATGATAATTAATGGGGTCAACACAACCCTATGCAAGAGTTCGTTAATTTTTTAACGGCTACATTAACCGAACCGGGGGTAGAATACCTGCGGAACCTAGGGTAGCTAGAACGATTACCTATAAATAGTTTAAAAGCGTAGGTCCGCCGGAGTTCAAAGGAACGACGGACCTAATAGAGTGCCAGACATGGGTAAAAGTAATAGAGAAGGCGTTTTGTTATTACAAACGTAGGTGAGCCGCAAAAGTTTTCTTTTGTGACTTACCTAAGGAAGAGTAAAGCCAACTTTTGGTGGGAGGCTCACCAGGGTGGGGCTGGAACAGAGGTAGTAACATGGGAACAATTCAAGAAGGTTTTCTTCGAGAATTATTTTCCCTATTAGACATGTGAGGGAGGATAGACACTGAGTTCTTAGAACTTAAGTAAGGGGACATGACATTTCCCCAGTACGCGACGAAATTCAACGAACGGGCAAGGTTTGTTTCACATCAAGTGGACACGAAGGAGGTGAAGGCTCGTAGGTTGGAGCAGGGCCTGAAACCCTAGCTCTATAGTGGGATTTTGGTGATCTAGAGTGTTTCCTATGGGATCATTCTGGAAAAGGTAATTATAGCATAAGGTGATAGTGAGTTGTAGACTCAATACCACAAAGAGGGAAAAGAATGACAGCAAGAGAGAGGGAGGGATCAAGGCAGAGAATGCCAGCGGCAGTATGGCAAAACGAAAAAAAAAAAATTTAACTCCGGGAATACTGGAGTGGGACAAGGGGACCCTAAGCGTAAGATCGAAGAGTGTAAGACAGGTGGAAAGACTCATCTAGGAGTCTGTCTGGAAGGGATTATAAATACCTTTAAAACATTAAGGTAGAGAAGGAGGAAATAACTTTCGTTAAATTATATTCGTGAAAATTATTTCATGGATAATAGAAGTAAGTAGGTATCAGTAGATAAGTACTGTTCATGTTGAGAGAATTTGAGAAAATTCTTGGTATGAATGGGTTGATTAACCATAGAGCTATAACAAATAGTTATAAGTAAAGTGTGAACCTTTAGTTTTCTCAGAAAATCTAAGGTAGTAATTTACGGTAATAAAATACCGCGACATTATTATTATCGAACCATGACTCAAGTTAGGTTAGTGTTAAGGAAGAGTATGAGTTGTTATGGTTGCATATCGACTATCGTAATAGGAGTAAGATAGCGGTTAAGGATAAATACCCATGGCCCAGGATCGATGATCTATTTGGTCAGTTGAGAGGGGCAAAGAATTTTTATAAAGCTAGATGTATGTATGGGGTATAGTTGGTTGGAAGTAAGGAAGAAGGAGGAGGTACCTAAGATGATGTTCAGAATTCGTTATGGTTATGACAAGTTTCTGGTTATGTCATTTAGGTTGAATAATGTGCGAAAGTAGGTTTTTCCGTAAGGGGCGCCAATCAAGTCGGTGGCCAATTTGATAGTTACCCTTGTGGGATGCTATGGTTGAAGGTACCATTAGCGTCACAGGATTTAAAAGAAAGGTTGATTAAGGCACCTGTATTATCTTTATCAGATGATACGAGGAAGTTTTGTAGTGTATCTCAATGTTTGCATAGATGTTATGATTGCGTGCTCTTATAGCATGGCAATGTCATTGTGTATGCATCACGCCAGTTAAAGGGTTATGAGGAGGTCTATCCTACTTATTATCTATAATTGGCAACAGTAGTTTTTTTAAATTAAAATATGAAGATAGTATTTATACAGAGAGAAGCGTGAGATATACAAGGACTCTAAGAGTCTGAAATATATCTCCACACAGAAGAGTTGAATATGTAGTAGAGAGAGGACTGTGATATCTTATATCATTCAGGGAAGGTAAACGTTGTAGCCGACGCGTTAAGTAGGAGGGGTAGGGAGAGCTATCAATGCTAACGACTCAAAATGAGTTAATAACGGAAATGGTAAGATCAGAGTTAGAAGTTAAATTACGGAATGAAGGGGTAGAATTGTTATTCAAAACGTAGACTCAATCCAGGATAATGGAATGAGTTAAGTAAGTACAACTAAGTAACGAGGGATGCAAGCGAATGAAGAAGATGATGCATGATAAGTAGAAGACTAAGTATAGTCTTATTTTGAGGGAGGAATTTGAGTTCCATATAAATATAAGTTAAAAGAATAAACTAAGATAATATAGAGATCGCGTAATGTGTTAATAAGTGTTTAACTTCCAACTCATATTATTGATAGGAAGTGATAAGTCATGTGAATTAAGATAATACCTTCGATGAAGGTGAAATAAAAGAACCCCAATGTTAAAGAAGCATTGTGGGAACTCGAGATTAAAATAAAGAAAAAATTATCCTCTGTGGTGTAGGTATTATTAGCGAGATTCTGGGGACAGAATCCTTATAAGGAGGGAAGAGTGTAACGCCCCGAGAAAATCGAATTTTTGAGAATTAAATTTTTATTTTTATTAAATGAATTTAATTAATTATTTATGGAGCAAGCTAATCGAACGTCGTTCTCTGACCTATAAATGTCAGAATGTCGTAGGATTTTGGCTACATGGTAGAATTAAAGTGTTTGAATTTTCAAGAAAAAAATAAAAGCTTTCCGAGAAATTTTTCGAAAAATACTATTCACGCATTTCTACTCGGGAATTATTTTTGAACTTCCGAGAAATGCGTAATGATAGAATATCGAGGTGAGATGGAATATCCAATAATATTTCAGTTATGGAAAACGTAATATTTCGCCTCTGGACTTAAAACCTAACGTTTAAGGAAAATGATTTACGAGAAGGAAATGTAATGCGATTAATGAATTAAGCGATGATTGTATAATACGTAGGTATTGTACGAGGTAGAGAATACGAGTATGATACGAGATATTATACGAGTACGTATGAATGATGATATATCGTATATATTGAATAAATATACGAGGGGAATACGAGATGAATACGTGATTATACGTTATAAAGCTTTAAGCTCAATGTATTGAATTTGTAGAATTGGTAGGATTTGTTAAGTATTATGTGAGCCCAAGTATTGAATGGTTAAGTCCAATGTGAATATTTTAAATGTAAGCCCAATGTTTGTTTAATTATAAGCCCAAGGTAATTTAATGTGCAAGCCCAATGATTAAGTAAGTTAATTAAGCTAAGGCCCAAAGTAAATATCCAATGGGTAAGAACCATGGAGCAACCCATGGGTGATTCAAATTGATGATCAAGTAACTTAGTGGCAAAGTTATGTGATTAGCAAGAATACTTAAGGGTTAAGTAAATGTGGTGATCAAGTATTGGATATATGTTGTAATGACCAAGTATTTTAAGTGGGGAGCAAGATAACTTAGAGGCTAAGTGTTGTGGTAGCCAAGTTTACTTAAGGGCTAGGTAATGAATAGTAAGGAGGTGGAGGATTTAATGACTAATCTACCCTCACTTTGAGATGCCTATAAATAGAGAGCTTTGCATTCATTTGTTGGTTGTTCAAAATTCATCCAACTTCTCTCAAGCTAAACAACTTATTTGGTTGAGAGAATAAGCAGTTATTGTCGACGTCGGGATTTTTGGGTGTCCCTTTCTGTTACTTGTTCTTTGGTGTTCTCATTTTAGGTGAGATTTGTGTGAAAAAATAAGTGAAAAAGGTCCGACATGTATAATGTCGACGATGGGACTGTTAAGAGTCGCAAGTTGGTTTTTTAAATGGTTGTACCAACACAACCGAGAAAAAGTTTGCACATTGACCCAGTGATGTGACACTGATATACGGGTCGGCGAAACCGAGATTCATTTTAGGGTCCGGGGACTTGGTTATGCAGGGAGAAGGTGTTAGGCACCCCCGACATCCGTGTTACCACGGTGACCGCCTCTTTTCAAAAAAACTATTATACGAGTGTGTGTGTGTATGTGTGGGTCAATGTGCTGTTTATATGAAAGTTGTGCGAGGCCTTGTTTGAACCTATATACACAGAATTTGAATTTATGTAAAAATTTAGTTTTTAGCAAGATATGGCAATGATGTTTTATAAAAGAGGTTTTTCAAACCCTGATGCTCAATAGTAATTGAGGCCTTTTACACTTCCATTTTTA
The DNA here is from genome assembly GCA_016801055.1 of Panax notoginseng. NCBI lineage: Eukaryota > Viridiplantae > Streptophyta > Magnoliopsida > Apiales > Araliaceae > Panax > Panax notoginseng. Next base: position 96,099,536 of record CM029021.1, on the reverse strand, counting down.
TTAAATGAACGACTGGATTGATTTTATTTGACGAATGCGAGGCATCCGTATGAAAAATAATATATATATATATATATATATATATATACAAAAATAATGCCGGTTTCCTCATGGGTATGTAAACCATCTGAGGAAATACAGACATCGCAGAATAATTTACAAGCTGCTTACAGCTGAAAATGTCCATCACGGGAACCGAATCTAGATCCAATGGGATGAATCTGTGATCACATGATTCCTAGGCGCACAAGATATTGCAATTTGTATGAAAGCAATAAGCAGGTATATATATATAAAAGCGGTAAATATATATATACAGACAGGATCACCAACCGCGAAGTACATCCATGGGGGATCAGAAATGTAAATAAAGCTGTAAATACGGTCAACCGCCACGAAGAAAACTCCAGGCGGGACATAATGTAAATAAAGTTGTAAATGCGGTCAACTGCCATGAAGTAAACTCCAGGCAGGACGGAATGTATATATATATATATATATATATATATATATATATATATATATATATATATAAAAGCGAGTAAACGCACCAAACTGAAGTCTAGGCTCATCGAACAAAGTCCGACACACAGTTGATATATATAAGTATATATATATATATGAAAGCAGTAAACGCTCCCGACCGAAGTCTAGGCTCATCGAACAAAGTCCGACACATAGTTGATATATATAAGTATATATATATAAAAGCAGTAAATGCTCCAGACCGAAGTCTAGGCTCAATCGAGGCATAACTCGATAATATTAGTCAATATATATAAATATAGATATATATAATATATATATACAGACTGGAAAGAAACCACGGACCGAAGTCCGGGCAAATGCAAGCAACACGACTCTCAACGTGTAGAAGAGTGTGTGCAAAGATGAAGAGAAAGACTCTAAAGTGTGTGAGAAGGCTTACAGCTGACTGATAAAAAGGGCTTCTATATCTTTAAAGTGGGTAAATACTGGACTTTTGTGGGTACAAAAGGGCTATATATGAGCTCACAGGTGTTTGAAAGTGGAAAAATACACTGTATGGCGAGTGCAGAGCAAATTGTGCAGGGTTTCCCCGTCTTTTTTCTCTTAAAAATCAGCACCCCAAGCCTCTTATTTATAGGCAAAAGGTAAGCCGCAAGTGTACCAGAGGCGGGTCGGGTCGGCCCGGTTCCGTCGGGTCGGGTCGTCTCGAAGTACGTGCACTCAGGCAATGTAATGTCCACTCAAATTTTGAGAAGTGCGATCCGGGCATCCGTTTTGAGGTATTCTGGACCTATTTCGAACCGCTGTTGTCGAGAGTTGTACGATGGCATGGGATTAGAGTTTGTACGAAGTCTTTGAAGATGGGACGGTGCCCTCCGATCTTCAAGCTTCCACTTTCATCCGTTACCCCGCACAATAGTCACTCGGGATTAGTTAACCTTGTGGGACATTGTTGTGTAGAGACGAGACGCGGCATCATGTTGCACGAGATGGCGATGTTGCCCCTCACCGGTGTTACTGCCGGATTGGGCTGATAAGCAGACGTTGCTCAGGCTTCGCTGAGATTGGACTGCTGTATTTGTTGAAGGTCCTCATTGTCATCTTTGAGGTGTACCTATCTTCCCGATGTTATTGTCGAGTTGGTACAGTGTATCTCGTTGTGAGCGCCAAGATTGAAGCTGATAGCACTTGTAACAAGCATTTTCGGGGTTAATCCTGAAACTGCATTCCTTGGGGTTATTGCCAAGGTTGGTGGCTATTCCCATGGTTGGGACTGAGACTGGATATCTCGGGGGTTATCTCCGAGATTAATCGGTCTTCTCCGGTGTGTGTTCCGGTATTGTATCTACAGGTCTCGGAGTTAGATCCGAGGTTGAAACCGTTACTCCCAGATTGTGATCCGGGGTTGATGCTGAACTTTCGGTAGTATCCGGTATGGATTTGGATTGTCTTTCAAGGTTCTCTCTTAAAAGACGAATCTGTCCTCCTGCAATGTTAGTAACAGTAGTACAGAAAATTTCGAGTGTCTACACTTATAAAGTTAGACTTTCTTTGTTAGCCTTTCCACCTATAACTTATAGCTTATTGGTTAGAGAGAGTAAGTGAGAATAAGCTATCAAGTTAATCTTTGAAGTTCAAGAATCAAGAAGGAGATTAAAGATTTACCAAGTGTTATTCAAAAGTAAGTGATCTTAAACCATGTTTCTTTCTCTCTTCCATTGATAGAGAAGGGGGTATTGGTAGAACAAGCATGCTAAGAAGGGGTTGAAATGACGAATCAAATGGCTTAAGTCTTAATAAGCCGTATATGTAATGAATAAGAAATCCAAACCAAGAATAAGTTATGAATTCATAAGGAACTTATATGAACTTTTTATATGTTTTCTTAAGAAGATGGTATGATAATAAGAAGCAAGGATGGTGGTTAAAAGATTGAAGCCATAGGAAATCATGAGAAAAGAAGTCATAAGTTATGAGAAATGGAAATATATGTAGTTTATATTTTCATAAGTTACAAATTCACAATGAACTAGTAATAACTTATCATGTTTATAAGTTAATGAAGCATGAATGTCAAGATATTAATATGATGGATTGAATCCAAGTGAAATGGTCTACAAATCTCAAGTAATGAAGTTTCGCTGAATTCACACGATTAGACGACAATCGTCGAATTCGTGAAATTCTCGGAATGGAAGTCGAATTTTGATATTGAGCTTAGAAACATTGGTTTTCAATGGAGACAAGTCGTATTTGTCATTATAGAGTTGCGGACTCGAAAATGGCCGGATTTCGACTTAGAACGAAGAAACGAGCGTTGAACGTTCACGAACGTTTATCGTTTTCGTTAAAAAGGGACTAATTGGTGAAATTTTAGCAAACGAAGTCGAATAGATAAAATTCTTACATGAACGCATAGAGTACGTAATTTGTTAACCGTAGGCTCTTGAATGAGCCAATTCAGACTTATAACGAAGAAGTTACGAGTCCAAAAATCTCGCAAAGTTAAAAATCTGTCAAAACTATATGTGGCTCAGAGTCCGCGCCGCGGCGCGACTCCAAGCTTAAATGACCGGCGCCGCAGTGTCAAAGTGAGCTTTAGACCCTGCAAACTCGAGCCGCAGCGCGATAGTTAACAAAGGGACTCGCGCCGCAGCGCCGAGTCCGGTCTCCAAGCCCTAATGGGCGACGCCGCAGCGCGGCACAACAAAGGATCACCGGCGCTGCAACGCCAGTCTTAAAAGCTAGACAATAAAGAAATGTTTACAAGTAGAAGATGAAGGGAAATTGTTGAGTAACGAACTAATGAACTTAATTAAACATTATCAAGTCATAATTGAACCCCAAGTATGATCACTTAGGGTTAAAAGAAAGTCAATTGAAGATGAACGCAAATGATATTCAATGTTAATACTTCACCAATGACGATCGAGTTTCGATTAATAACGTACGGACGTTAGTAAGCCGTGAGGAAGGATAATTAACTCGAACCGAGTTGTATTAATGAAATAATTTCACTTAAGTATAAGAGAACAAAGTTAGTAAGAATGATGTAAAAGAACGACGGAAAGCCGGAACCAATAAATAACAAATCTAATATGGGATTAGATTGAGAAGAAGGGTAAGATTATTTAGGAACTAAGTATGTTCATTCATGACCTAATGTGGTATGTTATGTGCTTATGTGTTGTAGAAACTGTAAAGGCTCAAAGGAATCGTAATTGTACTGTAGCAGACGCTGAAGGCAAGTTTTTCTTAAACGCTTGTCTAACCTTCGTGTTAGCCAGGTTTTCAAAATGATTCACGTTATGAGATGCATGTATGCTTTCAAAGAAAGGGTCGAAGCCAGTTTTAACTCGGCTAGACTAATCTTGATAGATTGACTAATTTCTTTATAAGTCTTTCAATATAAAATTGCTAACGCTATCCTATGCCAACTCTTTGGTACGGATTCAAGGTAAGCCTGAATATGTATAAACAAATGTATTTTCATTGAGTATTCGATGGACACGTGAGGTTGCCACAACTTAAACGTACACACGTTTAATGGATGTAGTGTTGATCAATATAGGGTACTATAGGCTGATCATCTAGATGTACTCGTAATCTATGCCGGACTTACGGACTTCGTGCCGGGTTGTCATTTTCAAAGAAACTATAAGACGTTCACGTCTTGAACTAGAATTGATGATTCATGGAATATTGTTATTGAAAACGTTTTGAAGGAAAAAGGAAAGCTATTTTGAATTATTGATAGTACGTCGTAACTATCATCCAGTTAGTGAAGATATATGATTCCTATGTTTCAAGCATGCTTTTAAAATGAAATTGTTATACTTGCTAAGCTTGTTATTCTCATTCTTGCTTGAACCATATGAATGCAGCCTAGACGATATGACCGAAGGATTCTATAAGGATAAAGAGAAGGCTAAAGTGAACGTGTAGATTACCTATGTAATAGTATAGGTTTGTAATGATAATATTTGATATTATGACATGAACAAATATAACGGTTATAAAGAACCTAGGGAATAGTAGTATTGTTTTGGAATACATATAAGACATATTCGTTCTTTTGAGGCATGTCAATTAAATGATTGTGTGAACTGTAGCACCGTGGAGCACCATATGTCGGGTTGAAAGAGACCCGGATTTGGGGGCGTCACAGTGAGCACAACTAGCCTAGTAAGGAATATCATGACTAAAGATAATTAAATTATCAATATCTTTCATCAATAATAAATCAGAGATTTAGAACATATGGTAGATGATAAAACTTTTCAACCATAGTTGCAGCGGAACGAGCAATCCATTAGAAGAGTCAAATAGGCCATCAGATTTATTATCTTCTCTATGTTAAAAGTCCACCAATAATGTTTTATTCTTGTAACATCAATCAACAATTCCTGTCCACAATCATATGAATAACTCATAATCATAATTGTGATTCTAAATTTCTCTTCGCACCCAGGACGAAGATAATTTTCATCACCTATCTTCACCTGAAATATCAAAAATCATGGTTATACCAAATCACAATTATTGTTCATAATAGTACTAATAAATTCATCTTTGCACTACGGCCAAAGATATTAATAATTCATCTTTGCACTATAAGCCAAATACATACAACTCTATTTTAGAAGAGTCAAGTAGAGCACGATATTTACTATCTTCTACAAATTAAAAGTGTATAACCAATATTTTATCGCTGAGACTCAGCTTAAATAATCCACATCATTGAATTATCCATGCACTACGGCCAAGGATATTCGTTAGTATCACATCCATGAATTATCCATGCACTACGGCCAAAGATATTCATTATTATCACATCCATGAATTAATATTTCATCGCTTAGACTCAGCTCAATAATTAATCCACATCATCGAATCATCCCTGCACTACAGGCCAAGGATATTCATTAGTATCACGACCACGAATTATCCATACACTACGGGCCAAAGATAATCGTGTTTTTATCAACGGTCCTGATCATGCCATAAAACAATTCATCTTTACACCCTTGGCCGAAGAGAATCCATAGCTATAATCATACCAAAAACTGTCCATCAATGCACTACAGACCAATGAGGACTTTTTTCACATCATTTGTAATATTACGATCATGATTGTACTGAATAATCCCTGGTCATAATCATACCAAGTCCATCTATGCACTACGACCAACGATGACTTTCAACACAATATAAGCATGAGGATGATGACAATGATATAAGAGTCAATCAAATGAGATAAATGATAAATGTTAAACATTTATAATACAATTTATCCAGCGTTCAATAATAACCAAATGTTATCAATCACTTAATAATCTCATAATCTAATATCATTAATATTATAACAATATTTTAATCATTTCTTAAACTTATAAACAATTTATTTCAATTGTTTACACTTTATCAAATAATGCATTTAATAATTCAAAAATGCCATACTCATAGGATTTCATCATCATTGATCAAATCCCTTATCAAAAATCTGCATATACCCTATATAGGATTCTCAAGACATTAAATCTTATTATCCAATTTTATTACTTCACATAACATATTTAATTCATTTTCTCATAACTAGTTCATTTTCATGAAAAATACCAAATTCGTCCCAAAAATATTTCTTTTCTGAGATTTAGCAGAATATAGTCCCATCTTGAACATATATTTTTCTCAGAATTTTTAAAATTCATTTACTATTTTTCATATGGCTAAAACTTCTGAATATTTAGACATTTATCATAAATTGTATTTTTGTCCAACAATTCCGAAATTTACAGGGTATACTCCTGTTATATACATGTACTCCCAATAAAAATTTCACCAATTTTGGAGTTAACAACAATGAGTTATAAGTTTTTACTTTTAAAATAGTCTTTTCCCATAAAATCCATAACTCTTAATCTATACATCCAAAAATCGTCATTTTTGGACATAATCTAGAAAACTCATCAAATTATCATTTCAATTTTTTTCGAAATTTTTTAGGGTTAGAAAAATTACGAATCTACCCCTGGCAGAAACCCCTTTTTAATGAATATACTATTCGTATGAATACGAAGGATCATTCACCAGGCATGTGGTAATCCACATAGATAGGTTATTCCAACAGAATAATAAAGAATGGAATAACAAAAGAATTCACCATGCGTGCGATAGACTGCACCGACAGGTTATTCCTAACAGAATAATAAATAATGGAACCAGGTCCGGCGTAAACGCACAGACAGGATATTCCGACAGAATAATAAATAATGGAACCAGGTCCGGCGTAAACGTACAGACAGGATATTCCGATAGAATAATAAATAATAGAACCAGGTCCGACATAAACGCACAGACAGGGATATTCCGACAGGATAATAAAGAACAGAATATTAGAAGAATTTCACCATGTATGCGGTACTTCGCATAAACAGGTTATTCCAACATTATAATAAAGAATGGAATAACAGAAAAATTTCACCAAGTATAGGGTAGTCCGCATATACAGGTTATTCCAACAGAATAATAAATAATAATAATATTCTTTACGAGTACGAGAATTATATCCCCTACATTAAAAAAAAAGTATTCCGACTGGTAGGGCGGGAATATACTTGAAGAAAACTTGCACTACGCTCAAAGCTTTCTTAAACTCTAAAGAAATACGCTCAAGATTATAGAAGAAGAACTCTCTCTAGAGTTTCAGTGAATTCGTAAGAAATAATGAAGGAATGAGCTTCTATTTATAGAAAAATAGACTGCATAGTAACTAACTCATGAACGGTCCATATTGATTTACTTTAATCTGACGGTCCATATTTAAAGCAAAATCTTTTAAATAAAATAAAATATATTCTATTTATAATCTAATAAAACGAATAACTTTATAAAAAATTTTACTATGCAAACACTATGCATGTACTATACAAACACTATGCATAATAAAATATAATATATTTTAATTATTGTCTAATAAAACAGATAACTTTATAAAAGTATTCTGTTTTATATAAAAAGATTTTACTATGCAAAATACTATGCACAATAGAATATAATATATTCTATTTATAGAATAACTTTATAAAAGTATTCTGTTTTATAAAAAAAGTTTTTCTGTTTTATTACATTAATAATACAAATAAAATAAAACTGAGTGACTTATCACATAAGCATCAATAATCAATACCTTGCTATTTACCAAAATAGAAAAAAAATTGAATACTTTTATTTCTTAAAATTCGAGGTCTCACAATCACCCCTCCTTATGAAATTTCGCCCTCGAAATTTACGTACGTACCTGATATTCGAAGAGATAAGAATACCTTGTTTTCTTTTCGGATTGTACTTCCCGATTATATCCTCTGTATCATGATTTTTCCATTGCTCATCTCCTGTATTTCAGATATCATTCTAGAATATATGTTCAAAACAAAGGTTAATTGACATATCACAATTTGTCAACTTATCAAGTAAAAAATTCCAGCTTAGGTAAGTCACACACTAGCGAAGTATATAACTCGTTTCTCCTCTTCTAGTTCTAGACTCTTATCTCCGCCAGCGACCATATCCCTAAGCTCTGATACCAAATGTGACGCCCCAAAAATTAGGTATACATCACCCATTCTGAGTCGCCAGATATATGGTACAAAATTTAAATACAACTTCATTTATACAACTGTTGATCTGTCGTATAGAATACGACCACAGTTAACTGTGAGTTTTAATACAAATGTATGTAACTCTCATGGTGCATCGACCACAACCTTACAATGGTACTTTACATAAAAGTATAGTCAAAGACTATTTTAGAAACTAAAATCTTTGGGAAGTGCTCAAGGAAACCTTCGTATATGGGAGGCCATGCATCTAGGTTATAATAGATATCATATGGCCACAGAATTATCCTTGGTTGACCCAATAGACCCCAAAGAAAAATGAGAATATTACTATCATCTTCTTTCCAATGGTGAGTCTTCTCTTGATTTATAACTATCTCCACTGTCTCCAAGTGAATATTATATTTTAAATCAACTCCAAGATCATATAGGTAGTGCCCGTAAATATACTCAGCAAGTGGTTGCGCACAACCCTGTCTTATGATAACACGAGGTTGTATATCATTAGACATCTTGTATGATAGTGGCAAAACACCCTTCCAAAGTTGGGTTCACCTCACCCTATTTGATTCACCAAATATGACTACTAAATGTTGTATAGAATACAACACACTTTTCTATACTGTTTAGGGAGAACCTCCACAGCTAGAGACCACTGTTCTATTCCCCTGTTATTCCCGCTCGACCCGGCAACACTCTTACGGCAACACTCTTATTACCTGAAAGGAATTGTGGAGCAGAAAGGGTGAGCACAACTAGCCCAGTAAGGAATATCATGACTAAAGATAATTAAATTATCAATAGCTTTCATCAATAATAAATCAGAGATTTAGAACATATGGTAGATGATAAAACTTTTCATCCATAGTTGCAGCGGAACGAGCAATCCATTAGAAGAGTCAAATAGACCATCAGATCTATTATCTTCTCTATGTTAAAAGTCCACCAATAATATTTTATTCCTGTAACATCAATCAACAATTCCTGTCCACAATCATATGAATAACTCATAATCATAATTGTGATTCTAAATTTCTCTTCGCACCCAGGACGAAGATAATTTTCATCACCTATCTTCACCTGAAATATCAAAAATCATGGTTATACCAAATCACAATTATTGTTCATAATAGTACTAATAAATTCATCTTTGCACTACGGCCAAAGATATTAATAATTCATCTTTGCACTATAAGCCAAATACATACAACTCTATTTTAGAAGAGTCAAGTAGAGCACGATATTTACTATCTTCTACAAATTAAAAGTGTATAACCAATATTTTATTGCTGAGACTCAGCTTAAATAATCCACATCATTGAATTATCCATGCACTACGGCCAAGGATATTTGTTAGTATCACATCCATGAATTATCCATGCACTACGGCCAAAGATATTCATTATTATCACATCCATGAATTAATATTTCATCGCTTAGACTCAGCTCAATAATTAATCCACATCATCGAATCATCCCTGCACTACAGGCCAAGGATATTCATTAGTATCACGACCACGAATTATCCATACACTACGGGCCAAAGATAATCGTGTTTTCATCAACGGTCCTGATCATGCCATAAAACAATTCATCTTTACACCCTTGGCCGAAGAGAATCCATAGCTATAATCATACCAAAAACTGTCCATCAATGCACTACAGACCAATGAGGACTTTTTTCACATCATTTGTAATATTACGATCATGATTGTACTGAATAATCCCTGGTCATAATCATACCAAGTCCATCTATGCACTACGACCAAAGATGACTTTCAACACAATATAAGCATGAGGATGATGACAATGATATAAGAGTCAATCAAATGAGATAAATGATAAATGTTAAACATTTATAATACAATTTATCCAGCGTTCAATAATAACCAAATGTTATCAATCACTTAATAATCTCATAATCTAATATCATTAATATTATAACAATATTTTAATCATTTCTTAAACTTATAAACAATTTATTTCAATTGTTTACACTTTATCAAATAATGCATTTAATAATTCAAAAATGCCATACTCATAGGATTTCATCATCAATGATTAAATCCCTCATCAAAAATCTGCATATACCCTATATAGGATTCTCAAGCCATAAAATCCTATTTTCCAATTTTGTTACTTCACATAACATATTTAATTCATTTTCTCATAACTAGTTCATTTTCATAAAAAATACCAAATTAGTCCCATAAATATTTCTTTTCTGGGATTTAGTAGAATATAGTCCCATCTTGAACATATATTTTTCTCAGAATTTTTAAAATTCATTTACTATTTTTCATTTGGTTAAAACTTCCGAATATTTAGACATTTATCATAAATTGTATTTTTGTCCAAAAATTCTAAAATTTACAGGGTATACTCCTGTTATATACATGTACTCCCAATAAAAATTTCACCAATTTTGGAGTTAACCACAAGGAGTTATAAGGGTTTACTTTTAAAATAGTCATTTCCCATAAAATCCATAACTCTTAATCTATACATCCAAAAATCGTCATTTTTGGACACATTCTAGAAAACTCATCAAATTATAATTTCAATTTTTTTTTTCAGAATTTTTGAGGGTCAGAAAAATTACGAATCTGCCCCTGCCAGAAACCCCTTTTTAATGAAAATACTATTCGTATGAATACGAAGGATCATTCACCAGGCATGTGGTAATCCACATAGACAGGTTATTCTAACAGAATAATAAAGAATGGAATAACAAAAGAATTCACCATGCGTGCGATAAACTGCACCGACAGATTATTCCCAACAGAATAATAAATAATGAAACCAGGTCCGGTGTAAACGCACAGACAGGATATTCCGACAGAATAATAAATAATGGAACCATGTCCGGCATAAACGCATAGACAGGGATATTCCGACAGGATAATAAAGAATGGAATATTATAAGAATTTCACCATGTATGCGGTACTTCGCATAAACAGGTTATTCCAACATAATAATAAAGAATGGAATAACAGAAGAATTTCACCAAGTATAGGGTAGTCCGCGTATACAGATTATTCCAACGGAATAATAAATAATTATAATATTCTTTACGAGTACGACAATTATATCCCCTACCTTAAAAAGAAAAGTATTCCGATTGGTAGGGCGGGAATATACTTGAAGAAAACTTGCACTACGCTCAAAGCTTTCTTAAACTCTAAAGAAATAAGCTCAAGATTATAGAATAAGAACTTTCTCTATAGTTTCTCTCTCTAGAGTTTTAGTGAATTCGTAAGAAATAATGAAGGAATGAGCTTCTATTTATAGAAAAATGGACTGCATAGTAACTAACTCATGAACGGTCCAGATTGATTTACTTTAATCTAACGGTCTATATTTAAAGCAAAATCTTTTAAATAAAATATAATATATTCTATTTATAATCTAATAAAATGAATAACTTTATAAAAAATTTTACTATGCAATCACTATGCAGGCACTATGCAAACACTATGCATAATAAAATATAATATATTCTAATTATTGTCTAATAAAACAGATAATTTATAAAAGTATTCTGTTTTATATAAAAAGATTTTACTATGCAAAATACTATGCACAATAGAATATAATATATTCTATTTGTAGAATAACTTTATAAAAGTATTCTGTTTTATATAAAAAGCTTTTTTGTTTTATTACATTAATAATACCAATAAAACAAAACTGAGTGACTTATCACATAAGCATCAATAATCAATATCGTGCTATTTACCAAAATAGAAAAAAATTTGAATACTTTTATTTCATAAAATTCGGGCTCTCACATGCAAACCCCTCAATTTTTTTATATTAAGTACTAAGCGTTCAAAGATATTTGGAATATCGAACGTCGTCTTCTAGCATGATAAAAATAATAGAGTATCAAATAATTATTATAAGTTTGTTGTGTCACCACAAGGCTTATCTTAATTCTTTGAGATGTTAATTTTATCACATTTGATGCTTATAAAGAAAATTGAACAATGTTATTTTGTTGTGTCACCACAAGGACAATATTTTTCTTTTTTAAATATATGGAGTGCTAAGTTGGACTTAACTTGTATAATTTTGATTCGGATGTGCCACCACTTGATCAAAATAATCTAAAAGGCAAAATACAAGGAGTTACATAGTTGATGTAATTGACAAGAATTGTCTACCTATTTATTTATATATAGTTTGTTGTGTCACCACAAGGCTATATACATTTGAAATGGGATCCTTATTCTCACTAGCATATCTTTAATTAGATATTGTCGAACTATATAAATTGAGGGTAATATAGTTTGATGAAAATAGTGGGAGATACCAATTTAAAAGAAGACCTAACTTATTTTGGTAATTAATAAAAGAATGTATGCTAAAATGTTGTTAATTACAAATTCATTTATAGAATTTTACAATGTCTAAATCACTATCACTGCGAAGCATATTAGATGTTATTTAACCAGACCGAATTAATCGGATTGGTTAATGAATTTGAGAATTGTTCTCATGGCTGAAAATCTATCTTATGTTCTTAATACGCCTATCTTTCCAATGGTTGCAGACAATGTCTTTGAGGAAGAGATTGCTACTTTTAGAAAGTGACAAGATGATGCACAGTTGGCTCAATGCATCATGCCCGCATCCATGAGTAACGAGCTTCAGTGTCAGCATTAAACTATGGATGCTCCTACTATACTCTTGCACGTTAAGTAGTTGATGGTGAGGAAAGTAGGACTGATAGATATCAGATATCTAAGGAGCTCTTCCGATCTAGAATGACCGATGAAACTACAGTACAGATAAAAGTCCTTAACGTAAACAATTTGATTGATCAATTAGGATAACTGATTTTGTCATGGATGGAGAGTTGAGCCAAGATTTGATCTTGTACTCACTCACGGACTCATTTCACAATTGTTGTGAATTTTTCATATGAACAAGTTAGATATTAGCCTCACTGATTTGCTTAACATGTTGAAAAATGTTGAGAGTCACTTTCCAACCAAGAAAGACCAAGTCTTACCAGTAGGGGCCAAATGAACTTCTGAAAAGAAGAACGATTCAAAGAAGCTGTATAGAAAGGCAAAAAGAAAGGATAATAAGAACAAAACTGATAAGGATAGAAAAGGAGTTTGTTTCCACTACAATAAGTCTGGACACTGGAAAGAAATTGCGAGAAGCATCTTGCAGAGGCTAACCAAAAAAAGCTTAGTGAAGTTTTGGTTACAAATATAGATTTGTTCATGATTTAAATAAATTTTTCTTTAAGTCAAGGTTCTACTTGGGTATTGGATACCTTCTTTGGTTATCATAAATATAGATTTATGAAGGGACCAAGCAGAAGTAGAAAGCTAAATAAATATAAGTAATCCTATGTGTGAGAAATGAAGCAAAGGTTGCCACATTAGCCATAGAAACTTATAGTTTAGCAATGCCTACGGGCAAATATATTAAGTCAATAAGTTGTTATTATATTCCAGTTCTTGTTAGAAACATTATTTCCATTTTGTTGTTGGACAATGAAATCTTTGGTATTATATTTAAGAATAATTATTGTTCTATTTATAATAATAATGTTTTGTATAGAACTGAAATATTACTTAATGAATTTTGTATACTCGACTTACATGTAAAAAATTATTTTGCAAATTGAACAAACTAGTATAAGAAAAGGAGATGATCATTCAAAGAGTTGAATGTGTGTATTTGCTGAAATACAAGTGTGAATTATTTGAAAGGTTCAAAGAATTCAGAAGTGAAACAAATTGGCAAAGTATTAGGATTCTTTGATCAGATCAAGGAAGGAATACTTGTGCAATGAGTTTCTAGATCATCTCAAATGGTTTTCTCACAATGGATGCCTCCTGATATGCAATAATTGATTGATGTATCTGAAAGGAAAAATTGTACCTTGTTGGACATAGTGTGGTCTATAATGATTTTACCGACATTCCAGTATCCTTCTAGGATAATTTTCTATAAATGGTTGCATATCTACGGAAAAGGTAACCTCAAAATTCAGCCCCAAGACTCCATAAAAGTTATGGACGGGGAGGATTCCTAATCTTAAGTATATTAAGATAAGGGGTTGTCTAGTTTATGTGAAAAAGGTTTCAAAGGTTAAGCTTGGGACAAGATTTTCAAGTACAAATTTGTGGGACATCCTAAAGTAAGTTTAGGATATATGTTCTATAATCCTACTTAGCAAAAGGTGTTTATTGCGCTGCCTTCTAAGATAAAGGTATTTATCATTGAAGGGGCTAGTGGGAGGATAATAGAATCTTGAAGAGTTCAAGAACCACAAAACACTATAAGTCAAATAAGAGGAACTTGTAGATAGACCTATTGTACCACAACCGAATCATAAATCTAGAATAGTACCGAAGATACCTGGGAGGTATGGATTCATCATGGATGATGATGATGAGGTACGTATCATAGAAGATGATGATCCAGTTACATACGATGAGGTAAGAGTTGTAGACACTCAGAGAAATAGATTGAAGCAAGCTTCTCAAATATGGAACATTCATTTTGATGAGACAATCAAAAGAGTTTAATTTTATCAAAAAACAAGAATGAACCTAGTATGTACAAAAGAGTCAGTGGGAGCGTCGTGACATTTCTGGTATTATATGTTGATATACTACGGATATGGAGTGACATGCCAATGCTAGAATCAGTAAAGATAAAGTTGTCTAAACATTCCTCCATGAATGATTTGGGAAGAGTATCTTAATTGGGAATAAAAATCTATATAGATAGATTTAATAAGATGCTCGACTTTACCCAAGAAATGCATATTCATTTGATGCTAAAGTCATTTAGTATGAAAAACTCCAAGAGTTATCTCATGTTGATGAGTCATGGAGTGCATCTCTCTTAATAGTCCCCATAGACTCATAAAAGAGAGATCGCATGAGTAATTATCATATATGCAATGAAATATACGAGACCTGATGTTGATCGATCATATTATGGGGAAGATCACTATAAGACAGTGAAAAATATCTTAAAGTACTTAACCAGCACTAAGGATGTGATTAAAATTTATGGTGGGTCTAAATTAAAACTAGAGGGCTTAACAGTCTTAAATTTTTTAGACATACCAAGACGATAGAAAATTCACTTTAAGGTAAAGGGTAACCTTGAACAATGGTGCAGTGAATTGGAAAGGTTTCAAACAGCAAAGAGTTGCTGGTTTAGTGATAAAGACAAAGTATATAGCTGTAAATTAAGCTACAAGTTAATTGTTTGTGTGACGCCCCCAAAACAGGTATATATCACCCATCTTGAGTCGCCAGATACATGATACATAAATTCAAATACAACTTAATTATACAACAGTCGTGTAAAATACGACAAAACATAGCTGAGAGTTTAAACAAGAATATTGTCATCTAGACAATATCCACACTCAATGGAGTTCTCATTACAATTATTATCACTTTATTCCGTAGAATAGTGAGGACTACTAAAGCCACTTATCCTGGACCATCACTTTATTTCCCGACTAATCCCAGTGATATTCTCATTTTCTGAAGAGAACAATGAAAGAAAGGGTGAGCTCAACTAACCCAGTAAGAAATATTATGACTAAGATAATGCAGAATAAATTATCCTTAGCCCTCAACAATATAAAAACTGATAGAATATAATAGACAACAAGTTTTAGATAAATAACTGCAGCGGAATAAGCAATCCATTAGAAGAGTCAAGAAGAGCATAAAATCTACTAACTTCTATTATTTAAAAAGTTTTTCATCAACTTTATCGCTGAGACTCAGCTTATTAAATAAAATCAAATTATCCCTGCACCACAGCCAAGGATATTCATGTAATCATCAATGGTCATGATTATACCGAATAATCCCTGGTCATAATCATACCAACAATTGTCCATCAATGAACTACAGGCCAATGAGAACTTTCACCACATCATTCGTCACATTACGGTAATGATTATACTGAATAATCTCTGGTCATAATCATACCAAGTCCATCTCTGCACGTAAGCCAAAGATGACTTTCATCACAATATAAGCATGAGGATGATGACAATGACATAAAAATTCAATAAAACAAGTTCAAGGATAAATTTTAAAGATTTATAATTTAATTTATCCAGAAATCAATAACGTCCAAATTGTCAACATGATACTGCTTTGTAGAGTAAAATTCAAGAATAATATTCATGTACCAAAAATAATTTGGACAGAAAAGAAATATATTTTTCGAGTAAATAGTACCCCGTGAATAGTACTTCGGGAATAGTACCTTGTGAATAGTACTCTGACATGAAAAGTGTCCCGAATACCCGAGTGAATGATACTAGAGTGAATAGTAATCGGGTGAATAGTAACTGGTGAATAGTAACTCATGAATAGTACTCCGACGCGAAAAGTACCCCGAATACCCGAGTGAATAATATTAGAGTGAATAGTAATCGGGTGAACAGTAACCTATGAATAGTAACTCGTAAAAGAAAAATACCAAAGAAAATGATATTCCATGACGAGCACAAAAGAAATGATATCTCATACGAGTATAATAGAATGTACGAAACTGCAAATGGATTTTCACCCGCCATGCGGTAATCCACGTAGACAGATCATTTTCACAATTTAATAAAGAATGAATACGAAGAGTCATTCACCATGCATGTGGTAGTCCGAGTAGACAGGTTATTCCAACAGAATAATAAATAATGGAATAACAGAAGAATTCACCATGCATGCGGTAGCCCGTGTAGACATGTTATTCCAACAGAATAATAAAGAATGGAATAACAAAAGAATTCACCAGGCATACGATAGACCGCACAGACAGGTTATTCCAATAGAATAATAAACAATGGAACTAGGTCATGCGTAATCCGCACAGACATGATATTCCAACAGAATAATAAAGAATGGAATAACAACAGAATTCACCAGGCATGCGATAGACCGTACAGACAGGTTATTCTAACAGAATAATAAAGAATGTAATAATAGAAGAATTTCACCATGTATGCGGTACTTCGCATGGACAAGTTATTCCAACATAATAATAAAGAATGGAATAACAACCCTTACCAGTATTGAAAGAAAATAAATCTCTTCATGAAGACGAAAGAATAATACCCCTTACCTTAGAAGAAGACTGGATACTGGAATAGTGAGGTAGCAAACTTCTCTTCTTCTTTCTCTCTATAATAATTGCTGTAGACACTCGAAATTTTCTGTACTACTGTTACTAAAATTGCAGGAGGACAGATTCATCTTTTAAGAGGGAACCCTGAAAGACAATCTAAACCCGTACCGGATACTACCGGAAGTTCAGCATTAAACCCCGGATCGCAGTCTGGGAGTAACCAAATCCAACCTCGGAGATAACCCCGAGGCTTGCAGATACAATACCGGAACTCACACCAGAGAAGACCGATTATCCCTGCACCACAGCCAAGGATATTCATGTAATCATCAATGGTCATGATTATACCGAATAATCCCTGGTCATAATCATACCAACAATTGTCCATCAATGAACTACAGGCCAATGAGAACTTTCACCACATCATTCGTCACATTACGGTAATGATTATACTGAATAATCTCTGGTCATAATCATACCAAGTCCATCTCTGCACGTAAGCCAAAGATGACTTTCATCACAATATAAGCATGAGGATGATGACAATGACATAAAAATTCAATAAAACAAGTTCAAGGATAAATTTTAAAGATTTATAATTTAATTTATCCAGAAATCAATAACGTCCAAATTGTCAACATGATACTGCTTTGTAGAGTAAAATTCAAGAATAATATTCATGTACCAAAAATAATTTGGACAGAAAAGAAATATATTTTTCGAGTAAATAGTACCCCGTGAATAGTACTTCGGGAATAGTACCTTGTGAATAGTACTCTGACATGAAAAGTGTCCCGAATACCCGAGTGAATGATACTAGAGTGAATAGTAATCGGGTGAATAGTAACTGGTGAATAGTAACTCATGAATAGTACTCCGACGCGAAAAGTATCCCGAATACCCGAGTGAATAATATTAGAGTGAATAGTAATCGGGTGAATAGTAACCTATGAATAGTAACTCGTAAAAGAAAAATACCAAAGAAAATGATATTCCATGACGAGCACAAAAGAAATGATATCTCATACGAGTATAATAGAATGTACGAAACTGCAAATGGATTTTCACCCGCCATGCGGTAATCCACGTAGACAGATCATTTTCACAATTTAATAAAGAATGAATACGAAGAGTCATTCACCATGCATGTGGTAGTCCGAGTAGACAGGTTATTCCAACAGAATAATAAATAATGGAATAACAGAAGAATTCACCATGCATGCGGTAGCCCGTGTAGACATGTTATTCCAACAGAATAATAAAGAATGGAATAACAAAAGAATTCACCAGGCATACGATAGACCGCACAGACAGGTTATTCCAATAGAATAATAAACAATGGAACTAGGTCATGCGTAATCCGCACAGACATGATATTCCAACAGAATAATAAAGAATGGAATAACAACAGAATTCACCAGGCATGCGATAGACCGTACAGACAGGTTATTCTAACAGAATAATAAAGAATGTAATAATAGAAGAATTTCACCATGTATGCGGTACTTCGCATGGACAAGTTATTCCAACATAATAATAAAGAATGGAATAACAACCCTTACCAGTATTGAAAGAAAATAAATCTCTTCATGAAGACGAAAGAATAATACCCCTTACCTTAGAAGAAGACTGGATACTGGAATAGTGAGGTAGCAAACTTCTCTTCTTCTTTCTCTCTATAATAATTGCTGTAGACACTCGAAATTTTCTGTACTACTGTTACTAAAATTGCAGGAGGACAGATTCATCTTTTAAGAGGGAACCCTGAAAGACAATCTAAACCCGTACCGGATACTACCGGAAGTTCAGCATTAAACCCCGGATCGCAGTCTGGGAGTAACCAAATCCAACCTCGGAGATAACCCCGAGGCTTGCAGATACAATACCGGAACTCACACCAGAGAAGACCGATTATCCCTGCACCACAGCCAAGGATATTCATGTAATCATCAATGGTCATGATTATACCGAATAATCCCTGGTCATAATCATACCAACAATTGTCCATCAATGAACTACAGGCCAATGAGAACTTTCACCACATCATTCGTCACATTACGGTAATGATTATACTGAATAATCTCTGGTCATAATCATACCAAGTCCATCTCTGCACGTAAGCCAAAGATGACTTTCATCACAATATAAGCATGAGGAAGATGACAATGACATAAAAATTCAATAAAACAAGTTCAAGGATAAATTTTAAAGATTTATAATTTAATTTATCCAGAAATCAATAACGTCCAAATTGTCAACATGATACTGCTTTGTAGAGTAAAATTCAAGAATAATATTCATGTACCAAAAATAATTTGGACAGAAAAGAAATATATTTTTCGAGTAAATAGTACCCCGTGAATAGTACTTCGGGAATAGTACCTTGTGAATAGTACTCTGACATGAAAAGTGTCCCGAATACCCGAGTGAATGATACTAGAGTGAATAGTAATCGGGTGAATAGTAACTGGTGAATAGTAACTCATGAATAGTACTCCGACGCGAAAAGTACCCCGAATACCCGAGTGAATAATATTAGAGTGAATAGTAATCGGGTGAATAGTAACCTATGAATAGTAACTCGTAAAAGAAAAATACCAAAGAAAATGATATTCCATGACGAGCACAAAAGAAATGATATCTCATACGAGTATAATAGAATGTACGAAACTGCAAATGGATTTTCACCCGCCATGCGGTAATCCACGTAGACAGATCATTTTCACAATTTAATAAAGAATGAATACGAAGAGTCATTCACCATGCATGTGGTAGTCCGAGTAGACAGGTTATTCCAACAGAATAATAAATAATGGAATAACAGAAGAATTCACCATGCATGCGGTAGCCCGTGTAGACATGTTATTCCAACAGAATAATAAAGAATGGAATAACAAAAGAATTCACCAGGCATACGATAGACCGCACAGACAGGTTATTCCAATAGAATAATAAACAATGGAACTAGGTCATGCGTAATCCGCACAGACATGATATTCCAACAGAATAATAAAGAATGGAATAACAACAGAATTCACCAGGCATGCGATAGACCGTACAGACAGGTTATTCTAACAGAATAATAAAGAATGTAATAATAGAAGAATTTCACCATGTATGCGGTACTTCGCATGGACAAGTTATTCCAACATAATAATAAAGAATGGAATAACAACCCTTACCAGTATTGAAAGAAAATAAATCTCTTCATGAAGACGAAAGAATAATACCCCTTACCTTAGAAGAAGACTGGATACTGGAATAGTGAGGTAGCAAACTTCTCTTCTTCTTTCTCTCTATAATAATTGCTGTAGACACTCGAAATTTTCTGTACTACTGTTACTAAAATTGCAGGAGGACAGATTCATCTTTTAAGAGGGAACCCTGAAAGACAATCTAAACCCGTATCGGATACTACCGGAAGTTCAGCATTAAACCCCGGATCGCAGTCTGGGAGTAACCAAATCCAACCTCGGAGATAACCCCGAGGCTTGCAGATACAATACCAGAACTCACACCGGAGAAGACCGATTAATTTTGGAGATGACCCCGAGGTATCCAGTCTCAGTCCTGACCATGGGAATAGCCACCAACCTTGGTGATGACCCCAAGGAATGCAATTTCGGAGATAACACTAGAAATGCTTGTTTCAAATGCGACCAGCTTCAATCTCGCCGATCACAACGAGATGTACTGTACCAACCCGGCAATAACATCGGGAAGACATGCACACCTCAAAGATGACAATGAGAACCTTCAATAATTGCAGCAGTACAATCTCAGCGAAGTCTGAGCAACGTCTGCTTTATCAGCCCAATCCGGCGATAACACCGGTGAGGGGTAACATCGTCATCTCGTCAAACACGATGCCACATCACGTCTCTATGCAACGATGTCCCACAAGGCTAACCATTCCTGAGTGACTATTGTGCGGGGTAACGGATGAAAGTTGAAGCTTGAAGATCGGAGGGCATCATCCCATCTTCAATGACTTCGTACAAACTCTAATCCCATGCCATCGTACAAACTCTCGACAACGACGGTCCGAAATAGGTCCTGTATACCTCAAACGGATGCCCGGATTGCACTTCTGAAAGTTCGAGTGGACATTACAGTGCCTGAGTCCACGTACTTCGAGACGACCCGACCCAAAAAACCCGGGCCAACCCGGGTTGCCTCTGGTACACCTGCGGCTAATATGCCTATAAATAGAGGGTTTGGGGTGCTGATTTTGGAGAGAAAAAAGACAGGGAAACCCTGCACAATTCGCTCTGCACTCGCCCATACAGTGTATTTTCACCTTTTAAACACCTGTGAGCTCATATATAGTCTCTTTTGTACCCACAAAAGCCAGTGTTTACCCACTCTAAAGATATAGAAGCCTTCTTTATCAGTCAGCTGTAAGCCTTCTCACACACTTTAGAGTCTTTCTCTTCATCTTTGCACACACCCTTCTACACGTTGAGAGCCGTGTTGCTTGCTTTTGCCCGAACTTCGGTCCGTGGTTTTGTTTCAGTCTGTATATATATATATATATATATATATATATATATATATATATATATATATATTGACTAACATTATCGAGTTATGACTCGATTGAGCCTAGACTTCGGTCTGGTGCGTTTACTCGCTTATATATATATATATATATATATATATATATATATATATATATATATATATATATATATATATATGAACTGTGGTCGGACTTTGTTCGATGAGCCTACACTTCGGTCTGGTGCATTTACTCGCTTTTATATATATATATATGAACTGTGGTCGGACTCTGTTCGATGAGCCTGGATTTTATATCTGGTGCATTTACTCGTTTATATATATATATATATATATATATATATATATATATATATATATATATATATATATATTTATACTTATATATATGAACTATGGTCGAACTCTGTTCGACGAGCTTGGATTTTATATCCGGTGCGTTTATTACTTATATATATATATATATATATATATATATATATATATATATATATATATATATATATAGGGAGCCCTTCCATAGCAGCCGGTTGCTATGAGTACTGTGCAACACCCCCTTTTTGGACCGTTGATAAATTGAATTGATGGCTGCGATTAACTTTTTTATTTGATAAGCCGGCACAGGTTGTTGTGCCTAATTATTTACCTGTACTGGCTTTTATTTTAATAAGTGAGGCCCACGTAAAATTAACTTGTCAGTATAGTTATAAAAAATGAATATTTATTATTAAAATAATCTGGCCGGAAGAGCTTGTACCGGCTTACACATATTTTTTATATATTTTTTTTATTTCTCCATTATATGTCATGACTCAGCACATTAAAATGGAATAAAAAAATAAAATAAATTTCGGCCGGTACAGGCTGATGCGGCTGGCATTAAAATAATAAAAATAAATTTCGGCCGGTACAGGCTGATACGGCTGGCATTAAAATAATAAAAAAAATTCTGGCCGGTACTGGCTGATACGGCTGGCATTAAAATAATATTAAAATGCCGGCCGGTACAGGCTGATACGGCTTGCAATAAAAAATTGAAAAAAATAGCTGGCCGGTACAGCTTGTCACGGCTGACAATAAAAAATTAAAAAAAATGATTTTATTCAAGCAATTCGCTGCTAAACAGATTCGAACTCGCAACCTCAAACTCCATACACTCGTCATATGACCACCCGAGCACCACGAGCCTAGCTGTTAATTTCAACCAAGGATATATCTTTATATTAAAACTTCGCCATCCCCCAAAATCTATATTCTTGCATTATTATTATATTACGATTTATTATTATTAATAAGTCTATATAATACATATGGGGGTTTTCTATTTAGAAATAAGTTAATATCTATATTTATTATTATCCCCTTTAATATTTTTTCTTATTTTTGTAATAATATCAATAAAAGGATTATTAATATATTAAAAAAATATCATTCTTTAATAAAATATAAATAATGATTTTATATTCATGTATTACCATTATTATTATATTCATGTATTACTATTATTAAAAATAATATTAATAATGATTTTGAATATTAATATAAATAATGTGATTATTAATATTAGTCCGAATAAAAATATCCATACAGTTCAACAAAATAGATAAATTTTTTTCGTATTAATAATATGAAGTGGTTTTATGTGATTCAATAATATTCATATTACTAAGTTATGAATTTGAAAATCCCATAAAGTTCAACCAAATAAACATTCTTATTAATTAATATGTAGATAACGTTGGATAAGTTCTATATCTCAGAGGCCGGAAGTAATCTTGCGGATTTCTTGTAGAGCTCCCATGCGACGCGGTAACGAAAGACTGTGACATCTTCCAAGGACCACTTCTCTTCAGAAATATTACCATTGGCCCTAATGAAACAGTCAACATACTTGCATACAAAAATGCCACAGTCTGAGTTGTTGTGTTGTTTCAGTCGAATCTTTAAGGTCTGCACAGTAGGATTACCGCTGGGCCACTCACGCATCGGATTACCATTTCGCAAACAAAATGGTATCAAATGTACCTGCATGTAACTGGTAGTTGGTTAATAATTTTTTAATATTAAAGGACATTATAAAATTAAAATATTTTAAAACTAAACATACCGCAACTTTAACGAATTCTGAGTACATTTCATGTAACTTAATATACATAGTGTCATTGTAGTGCGGGTCAATTATGGTAACCATCCAATCTTCAACTGCGAATAGGAACAAGACAAAATGGTGTTGATTGGTACTACACACCGACATGAATATGTATTTGCATTCGTGTAAAGGTGGACCAACATCTTGGTTAACATACGGATTGCAAAAACTCCATGCAGTATTCACGTTAGTGCAGGGCACATAGCCCTACCCAAGATGCATGAAGAATGAATTCATGAAACCAAATTGGGACCACCTTTGTATTCCCCGCGACCTGTAGTATTCCTCTCTGTCTCGTAGCAACAACATATAAGCGTCGATGACATGCTCGAATATCCAACTCCCAGGCCCTAAGGATTGCACTGCATTGTGTTCTAATTCATATAACAGGCGCGGATGTGATAAAGGATATAAATCCTCTTCTGGTGCCACCACGTTTCCAAACATATGTTTATTTACAAATGTCTCCTTCCAATCTTTAAGTCTTTTGGATAAGGACCCTTTTGGTCCATAAGAGATGTGGTATCCCGCATCTTGTACCTGATTGAGACCCAAATGTACATTATTATGATATAGCAATAATAATTAAAACCATCACTATTAACATAACTATATATACCTTTTGTGAACTAGATCCCTTGGCGTCAGAAAGTCCCGCAAATGAAGAGTTGGTTGGAATGTAACACTCCTCATAGGTTTGGAAGGTTGGAATGTAACACTCCTCGTAGG
Organism: Panax notoginseng; assembly: GCA_016801055.1. NCBI lineage: Eukaryota > Viridiplantae > Streptophyta > Magnoliopsida > Apiales > Araliaceae > Panax > Panax notoginseng. The sequence goes on along the minus strand of CM029021.1, from coordinate 96,074,899 downwards.
CTTGGGTGGTGGGAATGGAGCTCTCCTCGATTACTTGTGGGGTGGGTATGTAGCTCTCTTGTACAACATAATCAGTTTGTTTCCCAAGCCCTTCATTGAGTTGTGTGTATTGGGACTGTGGTCCAAAATTTGTGGGACCCCCCTGTTGAGGTATTTGTTTACCTCTTACTTCGAAGTCGTATAGGGCGTATTGGAAATCCCAATTATTTTTTTGCAGAACCAACTCGGGAGGCAGCTGAGTAAGTACTGAAAATTTATCAAGTAACGACTTTTCACTCTCAACCTGTCATGTAAGATAAACACAAATAAATATTATTAACAATAAATATGAATAAATGTAATATTAAGTATTTACTCCAATACATGATTTATTAAAAAAGAACTTATATAATTTTATACCATTTGAATAAGGTGTTGTTGGTTGTAAATGGCCCGAGGCTTATAACAACTGTCGAGGTCGCTTGTCTGTAGAGGTCAGTGGATTTTCCAACGTGTAATTTTCCTATACCAGACCATGTAATCATCTATTGGGACATAATCAGAAATTTCAGTTTGTTGTCCTTCGAGATGATCCATGTATGCCTCCCACCTCGAAATATATTCCCCTCTCAAGGCCATGCAATCCTCGACATCAATAAATTTAAACTTTTTCTCCTTCCTAAGGTCACCGTGGTTTTTGGCTGTGGATGGTATGCCTTGCATGAACCCGAACTGTCTCATCACACGGTCCGACATCTGAAATTTCACAATATCAAAGTGGATCAAGGGGACCCCACTAGATCCCAACAACCTGCCTTCAAAATTAAATCCACTGATATCATCATCCCACATTATGTAAGGCCGCCAAACCACATCCCACATAGACTTAATATCTAACTCCCCTCGGTAAAATGACAAATGGTGATGGGGATTCTCACGTCTACCAGGGTAACTGTGGGCTCCAAAATAGGACCATGCTAAAGCCCTAGGTAACCATAAGGATGATTGTGGCCAAGGGTTTGGCTTTCCAATATGTACACGCTCATAAACCCAAATTTGTAACAATGTAACACAACCATTAATGTATTTAACTCCTTTCCTAGTAGCAGTATATAAAGATCTGTACAAATATGCTAACACTGCCGCACCCCAAGAGTAAGTTACACAATCTTCAGCGTTGGCAATAAAAGACATATATCGTGGGTGCACACTATTTCTATTCCTATTAGGGAAAATTATATCGTGTATGGAGTTTGAGGTTGCGAGTTCGAATCTGTTTAGCAGCGAATTGCTTGAATAAAATTATTTTTTTCAATTTTTTATTGTCAGCCGTGACAAGCTGTACTGACCAACTATTTTTTTCAATTTTTTATTGCAAGCCGTATCAGCCTGTATCGGCCGGCATTTTAATATTATTTTAATGCCAGCCGTATCAGCCAGTACCGGCCAAATTTTTTTTTATTATTTTAATGCCAGCCGTATCAGCCTGTACCGGTCGAAATTTATTTTTATTATTTTAATGCCAGCCGTATCAGCCTGTACCGGCCGGAATTTATTTTATTTTTTTATTCCATTTTAATGTGCTGAGTCATGACATATAATGGAGAAATAAAAAAAATATATAAAAAATATGTGTAAGCCGGTACAAGCTCTTCCGGCCAGATTATTTTAATAATAAATATTCATTTTTTATAACTATATTGACAAGTTAATTTTACGTGGGCCTCACTTATTAAAATAGAAGTCGGTACAGGTAAATAATTAGGCACAACAACCTGTGTCGGCTTATCAAATAAAAAAGTTAATCGCAGCCATCAATTCAATTTATCAACGGTCAAAAAAGGGGGTGTTGCACAGTACTCATAGTAACCGGCTGCTATGGAAGGGCTCCCATATATATATATATATATATATATATATATATATATATATATATATATATATATATATATATTCGTCCTGCCTGGAGTTTCCTTCGTGGCAGTTGATCACTCTTATGGCTTTATTTATATTTCTGATCCCCCATGGAGGTTCTTCGTGGTTGGTGATCATGTCTGTATATATATATTTACAGCTTTTATATATATATACCTGCTTACTGCTTTCATACAAATTACAGCATTCTGTGCGCCTAAGAATCATGTGATCACAGATTCATCCCATTGGATCTAGATTCGGTTCCCGTGATGGACATTTTTCAGCTGGAAGCAGCTTGTAAATTATTATGTGGTGTCTGAATTTCCTCAGATGGTTTCCATACCCATGAGGAAGTCAGAATTATTTTTGTATATTATTTTCGTACGGATGCCTCGCATCCGTCAAATAAAATCAATCAAGCCGATCACTTAATAAAGTGGGAGTGTAAAAGGTCTCAATTCCTATTGAGCATCAGGGTTTGAAAAACCTCTTTTATAAAACATCACTGCCATATCTTGCTAAAAATTAAATTTTTATCTAAATTCAAACCCTGTGTAAATAGGTTCGAACGAGGCCTCACACAACTTCCATATAACAGCACATTGACCCACACACACACACACACACACACACACACACACACACACTCAGATAATAGTTTCTTGAAAAGAGGCGGTTACCGTGGTAACACAGATGTCGGGGGGTGCCTAACACCTTCCCCCCGCATAACCAAGTCCCCGGACCCTAAACGAATCTCGGTTTCACCGACCTATATAACAGTGTCACATCACTGGGTCAATGTGCAAACCTTTTCTCGGTTGTGTTGGTACAACCATTTAAAAAACCAACTGGCGACTCTTAATAGTCCATCATCGACATTATACATGTCAGACCTTTTTCACTTGTTTTTTCAAACAAATCTCACTTAAAATGAGAACACCAAAGAACAAGTAACAGAAAGGGACATCCAAAAAACCCGACGTCGACAGGTGGCGAATCTGCTGGGGACTCCAGTAAGAGGACTTAAGCCGCTATTACAATCTTTTTCAAAACTATTATCTGCTTGTGTGTAGATGTTGCATTTACATTTGATGTATGTGTATGAATACATTTCCTTATTTGCACTTAGTGCTTCGCACCATAACTGTTTGTGATGCTAGTGCTTCGCACCATAACTGCTTGTGATGCTAGTGCTTCGCACCATAACTGCTTGTGATGCTAGTGCTTCGCACCATAACTGCTTGTGATATTAGTGCTTCACACATGTCATCATTTTCATACGATGAGACTCGATGTATGTGAATGTATGTTGTGTGGTCCCTCCACCAGGAGGCTATCCCATTGGTGTTTGATTACTTGACTCGTGAGAAGACTAATTCTCCAAGGCTCAGGAAAGGCACCACCCAAATTCGCTCAAGTTGAAAGACAGGATTAACTTCCCATCTAGTAGATTGCGATGATTTGGGAACCTTCATGCCAAAAAGCCGCGAGAGTAACCTAAGATAGGTCAGCCTCTGATAAACCCAAAACGGAAGAAAGTCTCTTCATGCTCTCATTCAAATTACTTGTAAACACAATTACTTGTAATTTCATTCCATATCTATCTCCATTTAATGAGAAATATAAAGAAATGTGTACACATACATACTACAAACAACTGACATCCGTTATGCAGGATAAAATTCTTAAAATGGACACATCACATAGCATGTTATTATATACATCCCCTAAAGAGTAAACTATGCCAGTCTTTCGCAGGGAATCAATCGGACCTACTACCCGTTCAAAGTCCAAAAAGGCAATAGGCCTACAGTCAATCATGTCGTCATCCAACCAAACTGAACTTAATCCAGTTTCTCGCAAAGAATTCGACGGATTAAGCAAACAAATTATAGATTTGGCTGTTCTACTCAAAGAATTACACCAGTCTACACAGGGTCAGAAAATACCCGTACATACTGAATCCTCCACACAAGGAGGAATCCAGGTCATTACCATACCTGAACCACAGTTGGATACGACCAACAAAACTCTTGATGCTACCCATCCCACTAGAGATTCAGACACTGGTGACATAAAAAAGAAAGTCCTTCAAATGGAAGAGACCCTTTGCGCTATCAAAGGAATTGGAACACACGGAAGTGTTTCATATGTAGATCTGTGTATTTTCCCTGGTGTTCATTATACAGAAAAATTTAAAACTCCTGACTTTAAAAAATATGAAGGGTTAGGAGATCCTTACACACATTTAAAAGTGTTTATTGGAGAACTTGGATCCTATGCAGAGGATGAAAAACTCAGAATGCAATTGTTCGAAAAGAGTCTAACTTGAGAAGCCCGTTCGTGGTACACAAGATTAGACAACTCCAAAATTCATAGCTGGGAAGAGCTAGCACATGCTTTCCTCACTCAATACATCTTTCAAACTCAGATGGCTCCTGATCGGTATCAAATTACCAAGATCAAGAAACAGTCTAACGAGTCTTTCAGAGTATGCCCAGAGGTGGAGACGCCTGGCTGCCCAAATTAGTCCTGCCGTGACAGAATTAGAAATGGTCATGACTTTCATAGACATACAAGAGGCTCCCTTCTATGAGAGAGTTTTAGCCCGCATCGGCAAACCATTTTCTGAAATGGTCAAGCACGGGGAGATGGCTGAGATGGGATTGAAGTCAGGAAAGATTCAAGACCTAGTTGCACTCAAAGCTGTTGCTGATCACATCCAATCTGGAAATTATGAGAACAACCCCTGGAGGGTCCATAAAAAGAAAGAAGAAGATGTTTCCCTGATACTACATGGGCAAAAAGGCAATCAAACCATGCCTATTTAAAGGAGAAACTACACTCCCTTTCCAGCACAGTTTGCAAACCCTCCAGTACCAAAAGGTGGAGAAGTCAAACGCCCTCGAGTGTTTACACCCTTAGGGAATACCCTCGAGAACATCTTAAATTTTCTGACAACACAGAAGAAAATTACACATCTTCTTCCACCAGCCACCCCTAATGGACGGGGTTTCAAAGCTGCTAGGAAATGTGTTTATCATGCCGGGGCACCTGGACATGATACTCAGGATTGTTGGGCCTTGAAACACAAGATCTAGGATCTAATAGACAACGGAGAGATCGTGGTCACCAAACCAGATCAACCTCAAGTGCAAGACAACCCTCTTCCTCAACACAAAGAAGAAGAGGTCAACATGATTAATTGGAGCAATGGACAGAGTTCCAATTTTAGCTGTGATTCTTCCCAGACCATCAAAGACGGTGATGACAGATGGGATTATGCTAAGTTTCAGTTCACAATGGAACGAAAGATGAAAGCTCTCTGTAAACAAATTGAACAATTGGCGGAACTAGTGACTTATCAGCATCAAGTGACTCGCCAGTTAATCAGCCAGGAGCATGCCAGTCTCCTACCTCTTGTCATGAATATTCCCTCGTCACTTTCAGAAAATGAAATGCTGGAAGACAAAGTGACAAAGAGAGCAATTACCAAAGCCCCTCGGGATTTCGCCAACAAAAGGGAATTCACCTATCTGGGCCAACCTATGGAGGAAATCCTTTATATGCTAATCAATGAAGGAAGGATCAGTTCCCTTCTACCTCCAATCAACCCCTGTTTAGGACGGTACAACTCTGATGGAGTATGTCAATATCACTCCCAGTCTCGTGGTCACAGCACAGAAGAATGCTGGGCACTCCGCCACCTTATTCAAAATCTAATCGACAGTGGTGTCCTGCGCCTAGCAGACAACAATACGGTGTTACGTGCAAGTGAGGATGCAGGGCCTACTAAGTGGAAAAGCATGGTAGCAGTCATATCCACTGAAACTGATGGGATTAATACCTTACTCACAACGCCAATAATTCAACTCAAGGGAGGAAGCAATCCTTTGAAAGTGGCCGCTCTCGAGCCAATCAACTTGCCATGCAGAGCACAATATCCTATTGTTAGCTTGCGCAAGGTTCCGTGGAATTATGGAGAAGGTGAAGGATCCACCTCACATACAACTGCTGCAGTGTCGAAGGAAAATCCACTGTATCTCCCCCATCGGGTGATGAAGCCTACCATAAAATCAAAGGGGAGAATACCCATGGAGAAGATTGAAAAATTCCTCCGTGCTGTGGGTCATAATGAAGCCACGATAGTTTTAAGCTTGAAAGAAGCTCCACAATAAATATCAATTTTGGACTTGGCCCTAATTTCTGAGAATCACCGGAAGGTCTTGCTAAAGGTTCTAGAAGAAGCCTATCTCCTGACATCAGTGGATACGGAAAAGTTTCAACATATGGTTGATCACATTTTCAACAACAATGTGATATCCTTCACTGATGATGACATACCGCCTGAAGGGACTGGTTATTGCAAACCGTTGCATATTGCGGTCTTGTCCTCCAGATATATGATAGCTGGAGTCTTAATAGATGGAGGTTCCTCTCTGAATATATGCCCATATGCTACCTTGGTGAAGATGAACATCAATCTCAACCGAATTCAAAGTAGCCATACTATCATCAAAGCTTTTGATGGAGCCCGCTGTAACTCGGTCGGAGTAATTGAGCTGCCAATCGAAATTGGTCCTCACACATTCTGCGTATCTTTCTATGTGCTCAAGATAGATTCGGGATACAACCTGCTCTTGAGACGACCATGGATTCATATGGCTGGGGTAGTCCCCTCCACTCTTCACCAACAGTTGAAATACATTATCAACAATAGCCTGGTCACAGTCAACGCTGAACTAGAGATTCCTTAGCACGGAGACATGCCATTCATCAATGCCAATGCAAATGTAGAACCAGTCAGTTTTCATGCTTTGGAAATAAGCAACACCTAGTACCATGCTATTGGAGCACCATTGTGCGAACCCAAGATTTCTGTCGAGGTAATGTCGGCTACTTAAGAAATGATGTCGTTGGGTCATAAACCGGGACAAGGGTTGGGTAAAGATTGCCAGGGTATCAAGTACCCAATTTTCTTGACCAGACAAGCTGGAATAGCTGGGCTAGGCTATTCTGCCAGTTCTAGTCACAGGAATCCTCATAAACATCAGCAGATTCCTTCAGCTTCAACCATGTGGCGTTTATCTTCGCCTTCAAACTCTGAGTCCGCACAACCTCCCGTAAAGGTGCCATCCAATGTAATGGCTATGTTATGTCCCAAGTCGGTATCGGTGAAAGGAAAAGAAATCTTTGTTCCAAATCCCACAATGGAAGAAGGGGAACGAAGAATCAAGCAAGACATCATCCGAATGATGTCAGGCATATGCATCATCGTTCATGACGAGAATACCAACAAATACACCCCAGACGATGATTGCCCAGACGTAATGGCCATCATTCGGGACAGGGAGGATGATGATAATCCCTCCATCACTGCGGTCCACCCGGACTTTGCTCTTACCAATTGGAACAATATTCCTTGCATTGGTCGTCAAGGGTAAAACGGGCAGAACTCTTTCTGCCCTGTAGATATAATAACTGCTTACTTTTCTGTACAGTATTAGCAGTTTATTTTGCCAGTATATGCTAACACTGTGTATGATCAACACATTTCATATATACTAAGTGAAAGCATATTTTGTTTTAGGACTCTAAACTTAGATGTTCCTGTACTTGCTGATACGATGCCTCTCCTACACAAGGATTGTACCTTTGATGTAGAGATGAATTTAGCCTTGGTGGTTATACAGGATGACATTGAGGTTCCTCCAGAAATTTAAGAATGGGTCAAAGACAAACCTAAACCCAACCTTGATCAAACCACTTCTTTCAATCTCGGAACCTTAGAAAGCCCTAAGTTAATCCAGATTGGTTCAGACCTTACCCCAAACCAACGGAATGACATGGTTACGCTATTAACCCAATTCTAGGATGTGTTTGTATGGTCTCATGAAGACATGGTGGGTTTGTCCACTGACATTGTCCTTCATCGCCTTCCCATTAAAGAGGGATTTAAGCTAGTCAAGCAGAAACTCAGGCGATTGAAACCTGAATGGAGTTTAAAAGTGAAAGAAGAAATTGTGAAATAATTTCAAGCTGGCATCATCATGGTGTCTACATATCCTGAGTGGATATCCAACATCGTGCCCGTACCTAAACCTGGAGGGAAGGTGCAAGTTTGCGTGGATTACTAGGACTTGAATAAAGCTTGCTTAAAAGACAGCTTTCCCGTGCCATTTATCCACATTCTCATTGATAATACTGCGCAATACGACATGTACTCCTTTGCTGATTACTTTGCGGGGTACCATCAGATTATGGTTGCTGAGGAAGATCGTGAGAAAATTGCTTTCATCACTCCTTGGGGAACTTTTTGCTATAGACGGTTGTAATTCGGTCTCATCAATGCCGGAGCCACCTATCAACGAGCTATGATGGCTCTTTTCCATAACTTAATGCATAAAAAGATAGAGATCTACGTGGATGACATCATTGTCAAGTCCCGGAAGGAGGATGACCATATAGACCATCTCAGAAAGTTTTTCAACAGGTTGCGTAAGTACAACTTGAAGTTGAATCCAGCTAAGTGCGCCTTTGGTGTTAAATCAGGCAAGTTGCTAGGATTTCTAGTCAGCCACAAAGGGATTGAGCTGGATCCTGCAAAAATCCAAGCCATCATGGAAATGCCCATTCCTCATACAGAAAAGGAAATACGGGGATTTTTGGGAAGAATCAACTTCATTAGCAGGTTTATCTCCCAACTCACAGCAACCTGTGAGCCAATCTTCAAGCTATTAAGGAAGAACTCCTCCATGAAATGGAATGATGAGTGCCAGAATGCCTTCCTTACAATAAAGAAATAGCTAGTCAAAGCTTCTGTGTTGGTACCACCCAGGGATGATGTTCCCCTGTTCATGTACCTGTCCATAAGTGACAATGCCATGGGCTGCATGCTGGGACAGAAAGACGATAGAGGCCAAGAACGAGCTATCTATTACCTCAGCAAAAGGTTCAGCAGCAGTGAACACAAGTACACTCTGATCGAAAAGACATGTTGTGCTTTAGCATGGGCCTCCATGAGGTTACAACATTACCTCCATGGTCACACAACCCATCTCATATCCCGCATGGATCCTCTCAAGTACGTGTTCAACAAACCTATGTTAAATTGTCGGCTGTCCAGATGGCAGTTGATCCTACAACAATTTGACATCGTATATGTGACTCAAAAGTCCATCAAAGGTCAAGGAATCACAGATCAACTGGCCGCCACACCTTCAGGGGATTTCAAACCCTTGGAAACATATTTCCCTGATGAAGGAATAATGACAGTATAGCAACACCATCAATACGATACACGCCAGTCATGGAAGATGTATTTTGATGGAGCTGTTAATATGGAAGGTTCTGGAGCTAGAGCAGTTCTAGTATCTGATACGGGGGAGCAGTATCCCGTCGCCGTCAAATTACAGTTTGTCAGCACCAACAATACGGCTGAGTATGAAGGCTGTCTCATGGGGATAAAACTTGCCCGTTCAATGGGCATCAGGCGGTTAACTGTCTTTGGAGATTCGGAGTTGGTAATCAGACAATCCACCGAAATCTATCAAACCAAGGAACTACATTTGCTGGCTTACCATTGGCAGGTTTTGAAGATGGCTTTGGAGTTCGAAAAAATCTCCTTCCTACATGTTCCTCGTAATAGGAATGACTTTGCGGATGCATTAGCAATTTGGGCCTCCCTAATTCGCATATCAGACAATGAACATTTGCCGAGCGTCACAATTTCCTTGCACAAGGCCCTAGCCTATGGGAGTTACGTTGGAGAAGTATCGGATGAGCTACCTCCCATCCAACATCCTTGGTATCAACATATCAAGGAATATCTGTGAGATGGATCTACACCCACTGAGGTGAGCCCGACTGAGAAAAGGCGGATCCATCGACTTGCTATGAACTTCTACCTGAGTGGAGATGCGCTCTACAAAAGAGATGCAGGACTAGGTCTCCTCAGATGTTTAGACAAAGATCAAGCCCAAAGGCTTATGGATGAAATCCATGGCGGAGTCTGTGGCCCCCACATGAGTGGCTCCCTCATTGTAAAGAAAGTCCTCAGGATGGGACATTATTGGCTATCTCTCAAAGCTGATTACAACGACCACGTCAAAAGATGCTATTAGTGCCAGATTCATGGGAATGCTATACACGCTCCTCCACGGGAACTCCACAATATGAGTTCGCCTTGGCCCTTCTCAATGTGGGGAATGGACGTTATCGGGCCCATTGAGCCTAAAGTCAGTAATGGTCACCGATTTATCTTCACCATGATCGACTATTTTACCAAGTGGGTAGAAGCAGCCTCCTTCCCCAGGGTTACTAAAGAAGTCATCATTGCTTTCATCAGAAACAATGTCGTCTGTCGATATGGACAACCAGAGGTGATTGTGTCAGACAATGCCAAGAACCTCAACAACAAAATGATGGAGGAATTATGCAGTAAATTCCACATCAAACATCTCAACTCTGTCATCTATCGTCCGAAGATGAACGGTGCTGTTGAAGCGGCTAACAAAAACATCAAGAAGATTATGCAAAAGATGTTCGCCAACCACAAAGATTGGCCTGACATATTGCCTCTGACTCTGTTAGTCTACAGAACCTCGATGCGTACTTCAACTGGGGCAACCCCCTACACTTTAACCTATGGGATGGAAGCAGTGCTCCCCATAGAAGTTGAGATGGAATCTCTCAGAGTGTTGATCAACGCTCAGCTGGATGAAGACCAATGGGTACAAGACAGGTATCACCAATTGTCTCTCATAGACGAAAGGCGAACCGCGGCTATCTTCCATGGTCAGTTATATCAGCAAAGGATCGCCAGATCCTACAACAAAAAAGTCCGGCTACGGAAATTTAAACAACATGACTTGGTTTTGAAGAAGATTCTTGACAACCAAGATCAGGCTAAAGGAAAATTCGCTCCTAACTGGGAAGGCCCGTTTATTGTCAAGGAAGTATTGACAGGAGGCGCTCTCAGATTGCAAGAAATGGACGGCGATGAATTTTCACAACTCATCAACTCAGACACCGTGAAACGGTACTATGGCTGAAGTAATTCGCAAACACCCTGGTGTCGGACCATCAGATCACCAGTCATTCCAGTTCTTTAATCCTTTACCTACAACTTTCCTACACTTTGCCCCTCAGGGAAACATACATTTCAAGCCAGCAGCCTGGCTTTCTCCTTTGCGTTCCTACGACTTAGGTCATCCCACCGCGGATTGAACCTATTGCATTTACAGTTTGGCTACCCATATCTGGGATCAAACTTCTCATACTTGCAGTTTATCCTTAACCTACGATTAAACTTTCTCCTCCCCGCACTCTGACCTGCACATGGGATTACGATTTTCTTCTCGCCCTGAGGGGCGAACTACGTCGACCAGATCTCCTCTTCAATAGGAGTACGTAGGCAACCATTTCACATGGCCCGGTCGCAATAAAACAAAAACAACAAAAACATTTCTACCCTTACAAAAACAACAAAAACATTCCTACACCATTTCTGCCATATACAGCGTTGAACCTCTTACACTAGGTTCGAACTACGCAGACCTGATCTCCTCTTCAGTAGGAGTACGTAGGTAGCCATTCATGGTGCGGTCTCACCCCCTACCAAAACACAAATCCTTATCAATTGGTACTGGGATCATCCTTCAATCCACTACATTTCATTTGGCTTCAGACCAAAGGGATGGAATTACCTGAACTCCTCCCAAATAGGAGATTCGGCGACCATCTAAGCTGCAGTCATACCTTGAAGAGCAACACCAATCCATAAGAGATGGAATTAACTAGGCTTCTCCTAAATAGAAGTACTGGTGACCATCTGTGGTGCGGTCAATCTCAGAGAGGAAAGCCACACTCCTCTACACATTTCCATTCAGAAACAAGTCCCAAGACACCAAAGATGGTAGGGATACACAGAGATCGATGATCCATTCTGAACTATCCAGAGGCAACTCAATGTCCATCCACCCAGGAGGAATTCAGAATACATCAAGATCACAAGCCCTGAAGCAGCAGGCAAAATATCAAGCAAATAGCAGGGCATATCTAAGAGGGAAGTGATCCAAAAATATATTTCCCTGTCATATATAATTCTGTTTGATATATATACAATGTAAACTGTACATGACAAAATGGCTAAGCTAGTCTGTGCATGTAAATACAAGCTCATCTACAAGTCAGGATATATGCGAGCTAACAAGCCCAGTATGGCGTCCCTCTCAGAAGACGGAGGCGAAGCTGTGGTCTCCTGTATGAGAATATCCACACGACCCAAAAGATCTGCAGCCATCTGAATGGTGACCATATGATCATCAATATATGCATTCCTCTCTGCAATCATGCCAGTGGTAAGGGACCTCACTGCAGTACTATCTGTGATGGCTACATCCCGGGCAGATATAGCAATATCCTGCTCAACTATCACTGCATCTCTGGCTGATATAGCCTCATCTCGCTCAACAACAGCGGCATCTCTGCGATCTAATGCCTTGTCACTCAAATAGAGCGGCGTCCCTCACATCAAGAGCAGTCGACATCATAGATCGAATCTAGTCTCTCTCAAAGGTCATCAGATGAAGACTCTGCTCTAAATACTGTGTTGAGTGCTGAATCACAATAATACTGGTACTAGGAGAATCCGAAAGAAATGCTGGCAACCCAGCAGCGGGCTCCTCCTCGATGTAGGTATCAGTGCCCTCCGTAGGCTCTACATCGTCTAACTCGCTATCCGGTACTGCGAATACTATTGCAGCTGATAAAATCTCTATCTCCATCCATGCAGAATACTCTACAGAATAACCGGGATGACTGACAGAAAAAGCAGCCATCTCACGCTGATCCCAACAAGCATACACACGGGATCGGTCCTCTGCTTAGAGATATCGAGAAGCTGAACGCTGACCTATCGCCCCCTCGAAAGGATGAAAATCCTAGAACTGGTCAAACTGCGACATCACGGCCAGTGGGTGATAAGTAGTCACACCCCTCAAGCCAGCCAGAGGGAGGAAATCCATGCCCGGAGCGTGAGTAATGAAGCTGTATGGTGAGCAAAGCCCCGAGCACAACAATATGCTAAATGGATCTCTGATATCTACCAAAAATGCGAACCAGGACTGGGCATCTGTACACTCCGATGGCTGAAAAGAGTATGACATGGCCACATCATGGGAGAAATAATACCCATGTCATCTAAGGGTACCAACCGGTCTCAAGTGTGACATAAACCACACGTACAACATGACCGAACTCCCTGTGAACACTCCTGTAGGATACGTGCAACAATAGGATGCCAACCGCAGGGTCTCTGCTACGATCATAGGTACAATGGTGCGACCCTCTCTAAGAGCTCTCACATCCATAATAACACCAATGTCTATCTCGTCCATATGTCATGGCATATAGACATACGACAGTACGCACAACAGCAGTACATCAACTCTGGCTAAACGCCAATGGTCCTTCGGTGGGGTGAAATCCCCGGCATATCGTGAATAGCTATCCACTGAGCCAAATCTGTCATACAGAAAATGCTGGGAGATCACATGGCTAGATGTCAGCTCGTCCTGCACTACTCTGCGCCTCAATCCTGTGAGAGTCATGAATCGTCTACTCATGCCTCCCAAAGCTCGACACATGCAAGGTCTGTCCAACGGCAACATCGTCAATCGTGCATACTCCTCCAGAGTAAGAGTTAACTCATGGGTCCCGCCCCTCCGGCTCGGTCCAGTTTGAGTTGAAACGAAAGTTCTTACGGACTAGAAAGGTCAAATCGAGAAGAAAAATGCCACGCGATTGAGCAAAACTGCATACAATCCTGGTCTTCTCATATGAGATTTTGAATTTGTCCAACACTCATTGGTAGTCAGCTAAATACAAGGTATACCCTACCAATGATCCCAGTTGTCACAAGTCACATACTGTAATACCTTATACAGGTCCGATGCCGCCGACTCCGGGTCATTACCCTCCGTATATCCCCGACGGGGGTTACAACGTATATCCCCGACGGGGGTTACAACGTATATCCCCGACGAGGGTTACAACGTATGTCCCCGACGGGGGTTACAACGTATATCTCCGGCGGGAGTAATAACGCGTGCTCAGCCGTTGACACACCTATCAACGAAGGTCAAGCAACCTTGACGTTATCTCAGTCGATGGCAAGTAAACCCATCAAAGCATTGAGGGCTGTGCGATTATCGCGTACTCACTCATAAGTCCCCAGTAGATCCCCGATGGGGGTTACAACATGAAATCACGGCAGGGGATTACAACGTACATTCAAGCCATTGACACACATGTCAATTGAGGTCAAGCAACCTTGACGTTATTTCAGGTGATAGTGATTAAACCTATCAGAACTCTAGAGCTATTCGAGGTTTTCACACCCGACTGCTAGTAACTGGCATATCCCCGGCGGGGGTCACAACACAATGCTCTGTTGATCTACACAACAGCGAAGGTCAAGCAACCTTGACAATCTACAAAGCCTCAGCCGCTGATTCACACATCAGCGAAGGTCAAGCAACCTTGACGATCTACTCACAGAATCTCAGCCGTTGATTCACACGTCAGCGAAGGTCAAGCAGCCTTGACAGTATATCCCACAGGATGTTTCAGCCGTTGATTCACACGTCAACGAAGGTCAGGCATCCCTAACAACATTTGTTGTTGGCAGTTAATCCAACAGGATCTTGACATACTCTAGCGATACTAACCAGAAAAGGTCAACATTATCAAAGAGGATAGATGATGGAATATGTTACACACATCCTCAAACAGATCAAGCTTTATCCCCACATATCTCTTACACATAAGAGGTACATCTTCAGGATCAAGTCATAATCAAAAACACAAGGATTTGGTGATAACTCCAACATCAACATCCTAACAGATTTGGCTTACACATCGAATCTGGTCAGCATTGCCAATCCCCAGTCGAAGCAACAGGGAATCAGCAATCATCCCCAGCGTGTTGGGCTACAACCCTATACACATGCATCATACATTTGCATCATGTTGCTATCCATAGTACCATGTTCGTCTTGTTACGTTTCAGTGTCTAGGATTCTTTATCCTACCCATACATCGCCATGCATAAGTATGATAAAGAGGGGCATCTGTAGACACTCAAAATTTTCTGTACTACTGTTACTAACATTGCAGGAGGACAAATTCGTCTTTTAAGAGGGAACCCTGAAAGACAATCCAAACCCGTACCGGATACTATCGGAAGTTCAGCATCAAACCCCGGATCGCAGTCTGGGAGTAACCAAATCCAACCTCAGAGATAAACCCGAGGCCTACAGATACAATATCGGAACTCACACCGGAGAAGACCGATTAATCTCGAAGATGACCCCGAGGTATCCAGTCTCAGTCCCGACCATGGGAATAGCCACCAACCTTGGTGATGACCCCAAGGAATGCAATTTCAGAGATAACCCCGGAAATGCTTGTTTCAAATGCGACCAGCTTCAATCTCAGTGCTCACAACGAGATGCACTGTACCAACCCGGCAATAACATCGGGAAGACAGGCACACCTCAAAGATGACAATGAGGACCTTCAACAATTACAGCAGTCCAATCTCAGCGAAGTCTGAGCAACATCTGCTTTATCAGTCCAATCCGACGATAACACCGGTGAGGGGCAACATAGTCATCTCGTCAAACACGATGCCACATCACGTCTCTACGCAACGATGTCCCACAAGGCTAACCAATCCCGAGTGACTATTGTGTGGGATAACGGATGAAAGTTGAAGCTTGAAGACCGGAGGGCATCGTCCCATCTTCAATGACTTCGTACAAACTCTAATCCCATGCCATCGTACAAACTCTCAACAACGGCGGTCTGAAATAGGTCCTGTATACCTCAAACGGATGCTCGGATTGCACTTCTGAAAGTTCGAGTGGACATTATAGTGCCTGAGTGCACGTACTTCGAGACGACCCGACCCGAAAAACCCGGGCCAACCCGGGTTGCCTCTGGTACACCTGCGGCTAATATGCCTATAAATAAAGGGCTTGGGGTGCTGATTTTGGAGAGAAAAAAGACAGGAAAACCCTACACAATTCGCTCTGCACTCGCCCATACAGTGTATTTTCACCTTTTAAACACATGTGAGCTCATATATAGCCTCTTTTATACCCACAAAAGCCAGTGTTTACCCACTCTAAAGATATAAAAGCCTTCTTTATCAGTCAGCTATAAGCCTTCTCACACACTCTAGAGTCTTTCTCTTCATCTTTGCACACACCCTTCTACACGTTGAGAGTCGTGTTGCTTGCTTTTGCCCGGACTTCGGTCCCGTGGTTTCGTTTCATTCTGTATATATATATATATATATATATATATATATATATATATATATATATATATATATATATATGACTAACATTATCGAGTTATGCCTCGATTGAGCCTAGGCTTTGGTCTGGTGCGTTTACTCGCTTTTATATGTAAATATATATTATATTTACATATATATGTAAATATATATTTACTGAAGTCTATAGCTTTAGTGAATTGGTGAGAAATGAAGGAAGAATGAGCTTCTATTTATAGGAAAATATCGTTTCGATAATTGCACGTTTTGGGGCTCAAAATATTACAGTATAATACCTTCCTCTTTTTCTTCATTTTTAATTTAGTCCTGCAAGTATTATCAAACTTGCACCACCTCCCCTAATAGTAAATAATGTGATTTAATAGTTCATTCATTTGACTTAATAGTATAATCATCTGAAAAAACAAATTACAGTATATTACCTTCATCTATACCTTAATTTTTAATTTAGTCATGCAAGTATTATCAATCTTGCACCACCACCCCTAATAGTACAAGAATGTGAATCAATAGTACACACATGTGAACAAATCATTATAATCATGTGAATTAATAGCAATTAATTGCTCATTTATCCGATTAATTACCCGACTGGTCAATATAACTTCCAGACATCAATTAATATCGAAATAAATGTCGATTTTAACTAACACTAATAATTTCAACACAATGGAACTATCAATTTCATCTTTAATAAACACGAACATATTCATCATTAATATTATAACGCACAATATTAAATAACCAGGTCGTTCTCAGGAAAGAGGGGGCTTTCCGATAAGGATTTCTCATTATTGGCGCGCAATTAGGTGACCAAACCTCTCCTTGACATAACTTCTAGACATTGTCAATATTGCAAATAATAATATGAATAACTTTGTCGTCTCAAATATTGATTTAATAATATAACATATTATACAGATGATACCATGACAATAATTGAATCAATAATATGAGAGATATGATGTAGCAATTACTATAGCAATAATTGAGTATAACTGAGTGACTTCTTACGTAAGCATCAATAATCAATATCGTGCGCTACTATGCAACCACGTGTATAACTGTACTTTTACTACTGGGTAGTTCAACAGTTTTAACGGTAACCCTTTCGCCGTTATAAAAAGATAATTCTGTCATTTTCTTAGTACGACAATACATCCGTTGTGGGGTCCACCAATGATTGTGCCGTCGTACGAATATTCCCTGTTAAAACGAATATTCTCCGACCAATCGAATATTATATAACAACCTGCTTACTTTGCAAAATTTATAAATATTACCCACAACTATAACATTATATCAAATCCACACCATAATATTTTAAAAAAATATTTCGAGAAATTTAAATCTTTATTCATAAAATTTGGGGTCTCACAGTTTGGATGAAAAGTTCATTACAGAACTAGGAATAGTTCTTAAGTCTCATCTTGGATCTAAACATGTGTTGTGGCACTTTCATTTGATTATAGGAATCATTGAAAGATGGGAAATCACTATAGAGATAGTGGACTCTCAAGAACAACATTACATATCCATTAACTAAAGCTTATCAAACAGCAGGATAATCGTCACTTAGAGAAGAAGGGTATGAGATACCATGGCGATTGACTTTAGTGCAAGTGGGAGATTGAAAGTAGTATACACACAAGCCAATCATGTTTGATGATAAAACATATACTTTGTAACAATCTTGTTCATTTATTAATAAAAAGTATTAATTTATTAAAAGCTTTTAATTATCTACATGATGTTGTTTTATAATATGTGATAAACCCATAGTTTTAAGCAATGCTTTTAGAATAAAGATGATGATCATTCTAATGAGATCTAAATTCTTAGAAAGCTTAAAACTAAAATAGTTCCCAATCGTTAGATTACTAAATTGGGGATTAGTGAATCCGGATAGATTGGTATATACGTTGCTTGCTCATCGGATGAGGATAATTGATCTCATGATCATTTGTGTGAAGACGCTAAAGCAAGTATGTAGGTGCTTATTAGAGAATAAGTTCACTGAACGCGGATCGCTAAGGAATACCTAATTGAGTTTTACATGTCTGTCAATAGGAATTCTTGTAGTGATAGTAGTACAAGTAATCCTTGGACTTGAGATCATCATAGTATCTTGTGTATAATAAATTATACTTTGACTTATTCCTTAAGACCTTTAGGGTATATCAAAGATTATGCTTGGGTATAATAAGTTATACATGGAGATAATTTATGATCAATAAAGAATTTATCGCTTCTAGTAAAAGAAGAGAAATGTTCTATGTGATTCGATAAATAACAACCCAGTAGTCTTTGGCCAAGACATAATGAAATTAGAAAGGAGTTTCTAATTTGTATTATTTGGAGTTGTGCATTTAAGAGTCGAAATATATATAATTAAATAAAATAAGACTTGACAATAATTCCATGTCTTATATTTAATTGGGACATTGTATGGTGGAAGGATTGAATTGTACGCTAACTATTTACTCAAAGGTTCTTTTATGATTAATGTTGAAATCTATATTATCTGAAAAGTCGTTAATCGCTAGGGAGGCTTATCCCTATTGTAGAATAGATATTATTTATTTAAATAAATTAATAGTTTAATTTATTTATTTAAATGAGATTAGAATTGTTCTAATTGATTTATTCACAACTTGTTTAATATGGAGAACCTAAAGGGTCACACCATAAAAGGAAGAATAATTATTTAAGAAGTTAATGACATAATCGTAATAATAAGTTAAGTATATTTAATTTAATCTATGGTGACAGAATAAATTGAATAGCTTAATATTTATTATTTAATATTTTGGAAATACTAAATATAAATTAATAAGAGGAGTCTTATTATTATTATTATTTAATTCCTAAAGGAGTTTGGAAATTAATTAATAAAAGTACTCTCATATATCCTAATAAGATTAAGAGGCTAATTAATTAGAAGAGTTTATTTAATTATTCCTAATAAGATTGGGAACCTAATTAATTAGAGGAATTTAATAAAATAAAATAAAACACAATTCCTTAATTGTTAAGGAGGGTTGCCCACATCTATAAATAAGAGGAGTCTTATTATCGGAGTTGTGAGTTGTTGACTTTTTCATAACAGACGTAATTACAATAGTTGGGAGAGTACACCTTTTTCTATGAGAGATAGAAAAGCTAGGGTTTTTTCAAACACCCATCTTCTTGAATCTTTCTTCTTCCTTGGTGGATCACCTCTAGAGGCCAAACGCTTGGCTGGCTAACATTGGTCAAAGGAAGGAACCAAACCCGGTGAATTCAATTTGAACGCGAAAAAGATTGGAGGTGAACTTGTACCTGAGGAAGCTCGAATCTTCAAGGGTATGATTGTGTTCTTTATCTTTTCGTTTAATTAATAATTGTGCATAAAGGATGATCCGGGTATATGGTTTGTAAAATTTTTAAACTCTGTTTTTTCACGCTTCCGCTTATTTTGTGGAATTTGATTGCGTTCATGAATATTACAAACCTAACAGTGGTATCAGAGCCAAACCTTTATGCAAATTATTAATTGTTTTAATTTGATACATATATTGATGTGTTTAGAACAATTTAATTGGGAATAATTTTGTTGTATAAAAGTTTTTTAAAAAAAATGTGATTCGCGTGGCCATCCTCCTGTACATGAATCTGTACGTTACTATATATATGATATATGGTTACTTACTGAAGCATGTTTAGGAATTAGGAATCAGGAGGATATATATATAGGTGTTCCATCCACAGCAATTGGTTGCTGTGGAGCAACCCTTTTTTTGGCTTGTTGAAATTTCGGCTGGAACAAAAAAAAAAATTCACACGCCAAAAAAGGGGTTGCTCCACAACAACTGGTTACTGTGGATGGAATATATATATATATATATATATATATATATATATATATATATATATATATATATATATATATATGTTATATGATACTTAACAGGCACGATCATCCAGATTATATTATATATATATGATAAAGACGTGATTCAGTATTGGTTTTATTTGTCACGTGTTCAACCGTACGGTTATATTATATATATAATATAATATCTTAATAATTTTATAATTAAAATAAAAAGTTTATTTTAATTTTAAAATTGAAATTTCATGCTAACTAATTAGAGTTGGAATTGGATTTCATGATAACTAATTAGAATTAAAAAATGATTCCATGTTTTCTTAAATAAAGGAGTTGATTTAGATATGAAATAAGATTTCATATTATTCAAAATAAAGGAGTTTATTTATGAATAGGAAAGAGAATTCGTGTTTCATTTAAATAAAAGAGTTTTTTTTACTTGGAATTGGATTCCATAATTAATTAAAATAAAGGAGTTTATTTTGATTAAAGATTTTGATTAAAATAAAATAGTTTATTTTATTTAAAATTGGATAAATTAAAATAAAAGAGGTTTATTTTGATTTAAATTTGGATTAAAATAAAAGAGTTTATTTTGATTCAAAATTAGATTTTATACTAACTAAATTTGCCCATTAAATGATATATATATATATATATATATATATATATATATATATATATATATATATATATATATATATATATATATGTTTATTATTAATGAGATGAATGTTATTTATTGATGCATATGTAGATGTGTATGATAATAAATGAGATTGATTATGGACTATTAACCAATGTGATTGAATTTTATTTTAGTTGGATGCATGAATGTATGGGTTTTCTTAAATGGGGTCTGCGTATTTCGTCTTCTCTAATTTTTTTTAATGTAAATTATATATCCCTCCTATGTACTTCACCTTGACTGTTGATCAAGGTTTCTATTTATTTTAAATAGTTTTGTAATAGGAGTAGTTAGAATTAATTTTGAAAAATTGGAGATCAAGGAGTAAGGAGCGCTTGAAGACCCGTTTGTAATGGAGCCCGGGTTTTTAAATGTAATAGTTATATTTAAATATTAATTCTTGCACCCCTAGGGTTTGACCTTTTGGTTCACTTGGTGGCTCTAGTGAACCAAACTAGAATAAAAGTCCATAATCAATTCGGGTAGAATCCGGCGCGGCCGCGCCATGGTTTCTTTTGAATCTGGCGCGCCCGCGCGGCAGCGCGCCTGCGCCCAGCGGCAGCACGCCCGCGCTAAACACCAGAACCTATTTTACAGAACGCGAACACAGACTCTGTTCTAAGCCAAAAATCCCAACTTCACGGTAACATAGATAAACCCACACACTACAAACTTAACTAAACTCACATAGCATATACACTCAATCATTCTAACACCTAAAACAACTTATATAACCAAATTTAGAGGATTAAAATCATGTTCATGCTATTTTCTTCATATTTTAATACTTCTAGCGAATTCAACCACCAAATATTTGTTTCTTAACCAATTTACATCATTTCAATTGCATTGTTTTCGTTTCTTGATATAATAACACAATACACAACCAATTCACATATTATAACAAGGATTAAATACAAAATTTTAGACTCAATTAAGCCATTTCATATATATATATATATATATATATATATATATATATATATATATATATATATATATCACTGTTATTGAAATCTTTTTCTTCAAACCATGAATTTGATCACTAACATAAGATTATAGATGATAACTAACAGGTTTAACAAGATCATACATACATATAATCAATATCTTAAACAACAATTCAACAAAAAACCCAATTTCATAGAATAGAAATTACAAAACTACAAGTTAGAATCAGGAGTAGATTATACCTTCAGTCCTTGTTTTATATTAGCCAAGATAACATCAATCCTTTCCAAAAACTCCTCTTCTCCAACTCCCAATTCTCTGTAATTCTCTTTAGCTTTTCTTCTCTAACATCTGTTCTTAGTTTTTAGCAGAATACGTAATATAACCCAACTGAGCGCTTAATAAACTGATAAACATGGGTTATCAGTTTATTCAAGCCAAAAGACTCAGCTGTTATATTAACTAAAAGCAACAAGGCTTTGTTTGGTTTGCACAAAACTCCCCCCTTCTAATTTATTTGTATAACACTTATATTATATAGTTCATTTGTAAGACCCTAACTTTCATAAATAAATATTATTTTTCTCTAAATATCATTTTGAATATTATGGTGTGGATTTGATATAATGTTATAGTTGTGGGTAATATTTATAAATTTTACAAAGTAAGCAAGTTGTTATAAAATATTCATTTGGTCGGGGAATATTCTTTTTGTCGGAGAATATTTGTATGATGGCACAATCATTGGTGGACCCCACAACAGAATTATTGTCGGAGTTAGAAAACGAGAAAAATATCTTTTAATAAAAATAACGGCGAAAGTTTTACCGTTAACTGTTGAAATACCCGGTGGTAAAAGTACAGTAATACGCGTGGTTACATAGTAGCACACGGTATTAATTATTGATACTTACGTAAGAAGCCACTCAGTTATACTCAATTATTGCTATAGTAATTGCTGCATAGTATCTCATATTATTGATTCAATTATTATCACAGTATCATCTGTATAATATTTTATATTATTAAATCAATAATTGAGACGACAAAGTTATTCATATTATTATTTACAATATTGACGATGTCTAGAAAGTTCTGTCGAAGAGAGGTTTGGTCACTTAATTGTGCGCCAATAGGAAGAAATCCTTATCGGAAAGCCCCCTCTTTCCTAGGAATGACCTGGTTGTTAAATATTGTGAGTTATAATATTAATGATGAATAATTATTGAAAGATTAAATATGTGTTGATTGAAGATAAAATTATTTATGGTAATATTTATTCAATCTTTGATATAAATAAGAAGTCTGTGACGTCTGTGGTAAGTTTGGTTTATTCTATGGAGCCTCATATGTCATCATCTTAGAGTCACTTTCGTCAATAGTAATTACCTTCACCAGACGTCAAACCACTTGCCATTTCATATTACAGGCGTCAAACCAATTGTCGTTTCACATTACAGGCATCGAACCAATTGTCGTTTCACATTATAAGCGTCGAACAAATTGTCGTTTCACATTATAGGCGTCAAATCACTTGTTGTTTCACATTACAGGCATCAAACCACTTTTTTTTTCACAACACCAGTCGTCAAGCCACTTTTCACATTGCAAGGGCTAAGCTAGAAATCTTCTAGAAATAAAAGCTTATTTCTTCTTTCATTCTCACCAATTCACTACGACTCACAAGAGAATTCTATAGAGAGAGAATCAGAGAGAAAGAAGAAGAGTATTATGTTACTACACTATTTCAGTATCCAATCTTCTACTAAGGTAAGGGGTATTATTTCTTTCCTATTTATATATGGATATTATTTTTGTTCAATATTCGTATGAAATAATATTTTCTTCCATACTCTGTAGTATGTAAGTAATATTTATTCGTTTCAGATTCTAAATTCTACACTCATGTTATTAAGTATTGCTTCTATACTTCTTAAAATTAGTAGAATATCCTTGAAATTTACACTTCATCTAGTATCGTTTCACAAGGATATTTTTCTGAACATTCTTGTTAAAGTTTAATCTTTTCATGCTGGAGTACTATTCACGGGGTACTATTCGCGAAGTACTATTCATGGGGTACTATTCATGACAAAAATTCTTTTCTGTCCAAATTATTTTTGATACAATATTATTCTTGAATTTTACTCCACAAAGCAGTATCATGTTGACAATTTTGGACATTATTGAATTCTAGATAAATTAAATTATAAATATTTAAAATTTATCCTTGCTCTCATTTAATTGAATTCTTATATCATTGTCATCATCATCATGCTTATATTGTGATGAAAGTCATCTTTGGTCGTAGTGCATAGATGGACTGTTGATTGGTATGATTATGATCAGGGATCATTCGGTATAATCAAGACCCAAAATGTTATAAATGATGTGATAAAAGTCCTGATCGGCCTACAGTGCATTGATGGACAGTTGTTGGTATGATCATGACCATTGATGATAAAAATGAATATCGTTGGCCAGTAGTGCATGGATAAATCAGTGATGTGAATTATTTATTTAGCTGAGTCCCAGCAATAAAATTGATGATAAACTATTAAATCATAGAAGATAGTATATATCATGCTCTACTTAACTCTTCTAATGGATTGCTTGTTCCGCTACAGTTAAACTTGGTGTTTATTTTATTTTATCAGTTTAACACTGTTGAATGCTAATGATAATTTATTCTGCATTATCTTAGTTATAATATTTCTTACTGGGCTAGTTGAGCTCACCCTTTTGCTTTCATTATTCTCTTCAGGAAATGAGAATATAGATGGGACGAGTCGGGAAATGGAGTGACGGTCCAGATAGTGTTAGGTTTGTAATATTCTTGAACGCAATCAAATTGCACAAAATAAGCGAAAACGTGGAAAATCAGAGTTTAAAATTTTTATAAACCATATACCCAGATCATCCTTTATGCGCAATTATTAATTAAATGAAAAGATAAAGAATGAGAATCATACCCTTGAAGATTCGAGCTTCCTCAGGTACAAGTTCACCTCCAAATCCTTTTTCGTGTTCAACTTGAATCCACCGGGTTGGGTTCCTTCCTTTGATCAACGTTAGCCACCCAAGTGTTTGGCCTCTAGAGGTGATCCACTAAGAAAGAAGAAATATTCAAGAAGAAGGGTGATTGGATAAACCCTAGTTTTCTATCTCTATAGAAAAAGAACGTACTCACCAACTATTGGAATTGCGTATGCTAAAAGACTTTAGCATCAAATGAATATACGTTCCTTGGGTTAATTCAAGTATCCTCTTAAATTTATCTATATAGATTTGTATCCCCAATTAAAATACTCTTCCCAAATCATTCATGGAGGAATATTTAGACAACTTTATCTTTACTGATTGTAGCATTAATATGTCATTCTTTATCAATAGTATATCAACATATAATATTAGGAATGTCACGGCGCTCCCACTGACCCTTTTGTACACACTAGGTTCATTCTTATTTGAGATAAAATCAAACTCTTTTGATTTGTTTCATCAAAACGAATGTTCTATTTTTGAGAAGCTTGCTTCAATCCATTTCTCTGAGTGTCTACAACTCTTACCACATCGTATGTAACTAGATTATCATCTTCTATGATATGTACCTCATCATCATCATCCGTGATGAATCCATACCTCTCAGGTATCTTCGATACTATTCCATATTTACGATTCGGTTGTGGTACAATAGTTCTATCTACAGGTTCTTTTTATTTGACTTATAGTGTTTTATGGTTCTTGAACTCTTCAAGATCTATTATCCTCCCATTAGCCCCTTTAATGATAAACACCTTTATCTTAGAAGGTAGTGTGTTTCGCAACAAACACTTTTTGCTAAGTAGGATTATAGAACATATACCCTAAACTTACTTTAGGAAGTCCCACAAATCTGTTCTTGTTAAATCTTGTCCCAAACTTATCCTTTGAAACCTTTTTCACAGAAGATGGACAACCCCTTATCTTAACATACCTAAGATTAGGAATCTCCCTGTCCATAACTCTTATGGAGTCTTGGGGTCGAATTTTGAGGTTACCTTTTTCGTAGATATGCAGCCATTTTTAGGACATTTCCCAAGAAGGATACTGGAATGTCGGTAAAATCATTATTGACCGCACCATGTCTAACAAGGTACGATTTTTCCTTTCAAATACACCAATCAATTATTGCGTATCAGGAGGCGTCCATTGTGAGAAAACCATTTGAGATGATCTAGAAACTTATTGCACAAGTATTTATTCCTTGATCAGATCAAATAATCCTAATACTTTCCAGTGTCCAGGCTTATTGTAGTGGAAGCAAACTCCTTTGCTATCCGTATCAGTTTTGTTCTTATTATCCTTTTATTTATTTTTTACCTTTCTATTTGCCTTCTTTGAATCGTTCTTCTTTTCAGAAGATCCTTTGGCCCCTACCAGTAAGACATGGTCTTTCTTGGTTGGAAAGTGACTTTTAACATTTTTCAACATGTTAAACAAATCAACGAGGCTGATATCTAGCTTGTTCATATGAAAAATTCACAACAATTGTGAAAGGAGTCCGTGAGTGAGTGCAAGATCAAATCTTGGCTCAACTCTCTATCCATGAAAAAACCTGTTGTCCTAATTGATCAATCAAATTGATAATGTTAAGGACATGTGTATGTACTGTAGTGTCGTTGGTCATTCTAGATCGGAAGAGCTCCTTAGATATCTGATATCTATTAGTCATACTTTTCTCACCATCAACTACTTGACGTGCAGGAGTATAGTAGGAGTATCCATAGTTTCAGGCTGACGCTGAAGCTTGTTACTCATGGATACGAGCACGTAGCATTGAGCCAACTGTGCATCATCTTGCCACTTTCTAAAAGTTGCAATCTCTTCCTCATAGGCATTGTCTGAATCCATTGCAGGGATAGGCGTATTAAGGACATAAGATAGTTTTTCAGCCGTGAGAACTATTCTCAATTTCCTTGACCAATCCTTGTAATACGGTCCGGTTAAATAACATCTAATATGCTTCACAATGATAGTAATTTAGACATCGTAAAATTCTGTAAATGAATTTGTAATTAACAACATTTTAGCATACATTTTATTAATAATTACCAAAATAAATTAGGTCTTATTTTAAATTGATATCTCCCACTATTTTCATCAAACTATATTACCCTCACTTATATAGTTCGGCAAAATCTAATTAAAGATTTGCTAGTGAGAATAAGGATCCCATTTCAAATGTATATAGTCTTGTGGTGACACAACAAACTATATATAAATAAATAGGTAGACAACTCTTGTCAATTACATCAACTATGTAACTCCTTGTATTTTGCCTCTTAGATTATTTTGATCAAGTGGTGGCACATCCGAATCAAAATTATCCAAGTTAAGTCCAACCTTGCATTCCATATATTCAAAAAAGAAAAATATTGTCCTTGTGGTGACACAACAAAACAATATTGTTCAATTTTCTTTAAAAACATCAAATGTGATAAATTAACATCTTAAATACTTAATACTTGTCTTGTGGTGTCACAACAAACTCATATTAAATATTTAATACTCTATTAATTTTATCATGCTAGAAGGCGATGTTCGATATTCCAAATATCTTTGAACGCTTAGGACTTAATATAAAATATTTGAGGGGTTTGTTATTAATTTGTCTCATTTTGTTTAGCGCATATGCACATATATATATAAAATACGCATCATATTAATGAACATGCGAAGCATGTTTGCATAATATATAATATATATAGTATAAGCATGCACATATAGAATACTGTAAGACCCCAACTTTTATAAATAATGATGAATTTTCTATAAATATCATTTTTGAATATTATGGAATGAATTTGATATAATGTTATTGTTGTGGGTAATATTTATAAATTTTACAAAGTACGCAAATTTTTTTATAATATTCGATTGGTCGGGGAATATTAGTTTTAATAGGGAATATTCGTACAACGACACAATCATTGGTGGACCCCACAACAGAATTATTGTCGGATTAAGAAAATGACAAAAATACTTTATGAAAATAACGGCGGAAGTTTTACCGTTAACTATTGAAACACCCTGTGTTAAAAGTACAGTAATACGCGTGGTTGCATAGTAGCACACGGTATTGATTATTGATGATTACGTGAGAAGTCACTCAGTTTTGTTCAATTATTGCTATAGTAATTGTTGTAAATTTTGCTTATTATTTGGATTTGTGTCATGGTGGAGAAAGAAAAAAAGAGTCACGTGGGATGATATAAGTTATATATATATATATATAGTATGTTTAGTTTTTGGTTTTACTTGGAATTTCATTCAACCGTGACTTGGCATAAGGCGCTGTGAAGAAGAAAAAAAAACAAAAGCATTGTGCGTCTGTGAAAAAATGATTGCATCTACTGTGCAGTCCGTTCTTGCACAGTACCCCTGCAATTCTTCTATAAATAGAAGCTCATTCCTTCATTATTTCTTACGAATTCACTAAACCTCTAGAGAGAGAAATTATAGAGAAACTATAGAAAAGTATTATGCTACTTCCCTACTCTTGATTTGCCCCCAAAATTAGGTATACATCACCCATCTTGGGTCGTCAGATACAAAGTACAGAATACAAATACAACTTACTAATACAACTGTCGTGTACAATACGACAAAGCATAAACTGCGAGTTTGAATACAAATATTATCTTCTAGAGAGTATTCATACTCAAAAGGAGTCCTCATTACATTTATTAACACACTATTACATATAATAGTGAGGACTACTAACTAATACTATCATTCGAACCATCACTCCGTTCCCCGACTTGCCCCAGCTACGTTCTCATTTCCTGAAGAGAACAGTGAAAGAAAGGGTGAGCTCAACTAGCCCAGTAAGAAATATTATGACTAAGATAATGCAGAATAAATTATCATTAGCCTTCAACAATGTTAAACTGATAAAATATAATAGACATCAAGTTTAACTGCAGCGGAATAAGCAATCCATTAAAAGAGTCAAGTAGAAAATAAACTCTACTATCTTTTATGATTTAAAAGGTTTTTCAACACTGTTATCGCTGGGATTCAACTTAATAAAATAATCCACATCATCGAATCACCCCTGCACTACGGCCAAGGATATTCGTGTATTCATTAATGGTCATGATCATGCCAACAACTGTCCATCAATGCACTACGGGCCAATGAGGACTTTTACCATATCATTTGTAACATTACGGTCATGATTATACCGAATAATCCCTAGTCATAATCATACCAAGTCCATCTATGCACTACAGGCCACAGATGACTTTTAACATTTTATAAACATGAGGATGATGACAATGATATAAGAATTCAATAAAACAAGTTCAAGAATTAATTTATCCAAGAATTAACAACGTCCAAATTGTCAACATGATACTGCTTTGTGGAGTAAAATTCAAGAATGCTTAGAAAAATATTTTCATGAAAAGATACTGGATGAACCGCAATTATCAAGGATATTCCACTAATTTCATGGAGTATAGAAGTCAAAACTTAACCAACTGAGTACAATAAAGAATAGAATAACAAAAGAAATTACCATGCATGCGATAGACCGCACAGACAGGTTATTTCAACAGAATAATAAATAATGGAACCAGGTCCGGCGTAAAGGCACAGACAGGATATTCCGACAGAATAATAAATAATAGAACCAGGTCCGGCGTAAATGCACAGACAGGATATTCCGACAGAATAATAAATAATAGAACCAGGTCCGGTGTAAAACACACAGACAGGATGTTCCAACAGAATAATAACAAGACGGAACCAGGTCCGGTGTAAAACACACAGACAGGATGTTCCAACAGAATAATAATAAAGACGGAACCAGGTCCGGTGTAAAATACACAGACAGAATGTTCCAACAGAATAATAGAAGAATGTCACCAAGTATAGGGTAGACCGCGTATACAGGTTATTCCAACAGAATAATAAGAAATGGAATAACAACAGTTCTCTTCATGAATAAGAAAGAATAACACCCCTTACCGTTTTAAAGAAGAGCTGAAATAAGGAAGTAGTTAAGTAGCAGAATACTCTTCTTCTCTCTCTCTATAGTTTCTCTCTCTAGAGTTCAGTGAATTCGTATGAAATAATGAAGGAATGAGCTGCTATTTATAGAAAAATAGAATGCATAGTAACTAATCCATGAATGGTCCAGATTGATTACTCTAATCTGACGGTCCATATTTAAAGAAAAATCTTTTAAATAAAATATAATATATTCTATTTATAGAATAACTTTAATAAAGTATTCTGTTTTATATAAAAAGATGTTTCTATTTTATTACGTTAATAATACGAATAAAACAAAACGTCATTATCGCTAAATAATTCATATTATTAACTGACAATAATTGAATCAAACTGAGTGACTTCTCACATAAGCATTAATAATCAATACCGTGTGCTACTATACAACCACACGTATTATTGTACTTTTACTACCGAGTAGTTCAACATTAACAACGGTAAAACTTCCGCCGTTGTTTTTAATAAAATATTTTTGTCATTTTTTCAATCCGACAATAATTCCGTTGTGGGGTCCACCAATGATTGTGCCGTTGTACGAATATTCCCTGTTACAACGAATATTCCCCGACCAATCGAATATTATATAACAACTTGCGTACTTTGCAAAATTTATAAATATTACCCACAACTATAACATTATATCAAATATTCAAAAATAATATTTATAGAAAATTCGTCTTTATTTATAAAAGTTGGGGTCTTACAACTCTTATATCCAGTTTCTTTTACGGTAAGAGGTATTATTTCTTTTGTATTAATGAAGAGAACTTTTGTTATTCTATTCTTTATTATTCTACTAGAATAACCAGTATACGCGGACTACCCTATACTTGGTGACATTCTTCTATTATTCCGTCTTTATTATTATTCTGTTGGAATATCCTGTCTGTGCGTTCTACGCTGGACCTGATTCCGTCTTTATTATTCTGTTGGAATATCCTGTCTGTGCGTTTTACGCCGGACCTGATTCCGTCTTTATTATTCTGTTGGAATATCATGTCTGTGCATTTTACGTCAGGCCTGGTTTCATTAATTATTATTCTGTTGGAATAACCTGCATGTGCGGTCTATCGGATGCCTGGTGATTTCTTTTGTTATTCCATTCCTTATTATACTCAGTTGGTTAAAGTTTTGACTTCTATACTCCATGAAATTAGTGGAATATTCTTGATATTTGTGCTTCATCCAGTATCTTTTCATGGAAATATTCTTCTGAGCATTCTTAAATTTTACTGCACAAAGAAGTATCATGTTGACAATTTGGACGTTAAAAATTCTTGGATAAAATAATTCTTGAACATGTTTTATTGAATTCTTATATCACTGTTATCATCCTCATGTTTATATTTTGTTGAAAGTCATCTGTGGCCTGTAGTGCATAGATGGACTTGGTATGATTATGACCAGGGATTATTCGGTGTAATCATGACCGTAATGCTACAAATGATGTGGTAAAAGTTCTCATTGGCCCGTAGTGCATTGATGGACAGTTGTTGGCATGATCATGACCATTAATGAATACACAAATATTCTTGGTCGTAGTGCATAGATAATTGTGGTCGTGATACTAAAGAATATCCTTGGCCGTAGTGCAGGGGTGATTCGATGACGTGGATTATTTATTAAGCTGAGTCTCAGCGATAATAGTGCTGAAAAACCTTTTAATTCATAAAAGATAGTAGATTTTATTTTCTACTTGACTCTTTTAATGGATTGCTTGTTCCGTTGCAGTTAAACTTGATGTCTATTATATTTTATCAGTTTAACATTGTTGAAGACTAATGATAATTTATTCTGCATTATCTTATTCATAATATTTCTTATTGGGCTAGTTGAGCTCATCCTTTCTTTCACTGTTCTCTTCAGGAAATGAGAATATAGTTAGGACGAGTCGGGGAACGGAGTGATGGTCCAGAGGATAGCATTAGTAGTCCTCACTATTCTGTAAAATAGTGTGTTAATAAATGTATTGAGGACTTATTTTGAGTTTTAATACTGTTTAGAAGACAATGTTTGTATTGAAACTCACAGCTTATGTTGTATATTTAAAGATTATATTTGTATTCTGTACCATGTATTTGGCGACTCAGAATAGGTGATGTATACCTATTTTGGGGGTGTCACAGTTGGTATCAAAGCTTAGGGATATGATCTCTGGCTAAGATGGGAGAATAGAACTAGGAGGGGAGAGACGGGGAATTTCTTTGCTAGTATGACCTACCTAAGTTTATTTGGTATTTAATTGGTCGGTCAAAGTATAGGGATAATATGTTATATGTTAATTAACCTTTGTGTTGTGGCAGTATCTTAAAATGACATCCGAGAATGTTGAGAATAGCAATGGAGCACAAGAGACCGTTGAGTCTCCACATATCAATAATCAGGATAATGTGCATCAGGAAGGCAACAATCCTTATACAAACAACAACACTGACCGAATGATGAATGATGGATTGTTCAAAGGCTTTATACAATGCATGAAACATCAGGCGAGAGCAGCTCCTGTCCAAAATATAGGTGGAAACACTGAAAACTCTCGGACGGTCACCGCTAAACAGTTCAAGGAGCTGGGACCACCGGAGTTTATTGGAGAGCCAAAACCACTTAAGGCGGAAGCATGGATAAAGTAGATCACCAAGATATTTGATGTCTTGGGATGCTCCGAGGAGCAAAAGGTTCCCTTCGCCACCTTCATGTTGCGTGAAGAGGCAGATTACTGGTGGGAATCTGTAAAACGTACCCAGCCTGACGCACTCAAGATGTCTTGGGAGAAGTTCCAAGAGCTATTCAACGACAAGTACTTTCCTGAGAGTATTCGTCACATAAAAGAGGTAGAGTTTATCAAGTTGGAACAAAACAATATGACCGTGTCGCAATACGAGGCTAAATTTGCGGAGTTATCCCGGTTTGCATCCCATTTGGTCGATAATGAGGAGCGAATGACACGAATATTTTTAAGAGGTTTGAAACCGGAGATACATCAATATCTTATTTCTCATAAACTGTGTTTGTACTCAGATGTTGTAAATAGGGCTCAGTTATTGGAGTGCGATAACGAGTCAACGCAACCAAGAGAAAGCAGCCGGCAGCATGAAAATACTAGTGGTATCAGTCATCGAAACGGTGATAACAAACGTGGAGGGAATTAACATGCCAGAAAAGGTAACCACTTTGGTGGTAATCATGGCCAAGACAGTAAAAATGGACATTTCAAGAAAAGGAGATTCAACAATGATGGAAAGACGTTAGCATCAGCAACCGTGGTTAAGGAAGGAGAACGACTGATAAGTGGATTTTATATACACGAATCGGTATTCATTTCAAGTTTAAATTCGTAGTTATCTTCATGTTTTGTGTTCGTTTTTACTTGTTTCATGTTATTTTATGTGTAGGGTGGTCATGGATGCAATTGGTATGAAAAGGTGGTCTTTTTGGAGCAAAAGTGGAATAATTGGAAGTTAAGAGATTTTGAAAACAGTAGCCTAGTCCGCCGGGGCGGGCCTATTTGTACTAGGACCCCCCGCCGGGGCGGGGGTCCCAATTCTGCTGCTGTCCTTTTTGCTGTCAACTTCTGTTGGGGCTCGGATTTGTGGGTTTTGTTGGTGCATTTTGGACTCTAATAAAAGGAAAATTCGTCCAGAAGTAAGGAGAGCTTGCTACCATTGAGAAAAAAAACAACAATCCTATAACACAAAAGCAAGATTTTCAGCGCGAAGTCAAGGAATTGAAGAGCGAGCATTAGAGGTGTAATTTTCAGAGATTGTCACGACAGTTGCAAATTGAGGCTACGTGAAGGGGTTTTCATAATTCTTCTTT
Organism: Panax notoginseng; assembly: GCA_016801055.1. Lineage (NCBI taxonomy): Eukaryota > Viridiplantae > Streptophyta > Magnoliopsida > Apiales > Araliaceae > Panax > Panax notoginseng. The sequence goes on along the minus strand of CM029021.1, from coordinate 96,041,251 downwards.
TATTTCATCTATTTGTAATTGGGATGATGTTTTCAACAAATTATTCAGTTTTTAATTCATTCGTTATGAACTAATTTATTTATTAGACTTGTGATGGATTTTTGGGCGTAACGATGATTTTATAACTTTGATTTCTAATTGAATAAGATATTTCCAATTTATCTATGTTAATTTGTGCATGAATTTATGAATTGCCTGATCAACAGTTCTTAGTGAATTTGAAAGGAATCGAGAGAGGAGATTCGAATTTAGACCTAGTTAATATAGCATGTGTCATAAATTATGTCGATAGCATATTTGTGATTATTGTTAAGGTAGAGATACGCTTGACATCGCATGTAATCGTATAAGAGAGCTTAAGCTTCAACCTTTTTGATTGCAAATCACATAGAGATATAGTGAGTTGGTTAATTTAGGTGTTTAACGGATTTCTATCTTAATTGTGGATTGATGTTAATATGATATTAGTGCATCGAGAGGTGGCTATTACTACGTTCGTATTCTTGATTAATAAACTGGAATATTGAGTTGAGTTGGAATAAAGGTTTGAAAATCAGAGTGAAGCTTAGGGTGAAATCATAAGTCTAATTCTCCATTAATTGTTTGAAAATTTCGAATTGGTGATTGTTTCTTTTGTGATAATTTAATTATTCATTAATTTAGTTTCTTTTAATTAGTTACTAAAAAAAAACCATTGAATTGATTAGTTTAATAAAATTAGGGTTAATACAAAATTGTTAATTGTGAAGTTAAGATTCTTGATATTTTGTCCTCGTGGGAACGATACTCTATTCACTACTTTATTACTTGTTGACCACGTACACTTGCGTGTTTTGTGCGTAACTAGATTTTACCCAACAACGACCACCTATCATATGCTTCAAATGCGGAGGGGAGGGACATATCAGTCTAAATTGCGCGATGCCATCTAAAGCGTGTTATAATTGTGGAAGAGAAGGTCACCTAGCCCGATTTTGTCGTTCACCGAAGACAAGTTCAGCTAGGATGGAGGCACCAAAGGCCGTCCCAAAAAAGTCAAAGCCGGTGGTGCAAGAGAGAGCATTTGTTGTGACCTCCCAGAAAGTAAGGAACCCGAACGAGGTCCTCACGGGTAAGCTTATTATAAACTTTAGTGAAGTCTATACCTTATTTGATACCGGTTCTACCCATTCTTTTATTTCTCCTACTTGCGCTCAATGATTAAACTTGACTCCGGAGAAATTAGACTTTAACTTATCTGTGGAAACTTCGTTGAGAGAAACTTTCATTACATCTACTATTTATAAGTCTTGTTTGGTTCAAATTGGTACCCTCACATTACCTGTCGATCTTATTTCATTGAAAATACTTGCATTTAACGTGATTCTAGGGATTGATTGGTTAATTAATCATCATGCAAAAATTGATTGTTTTCGTAAGGTTGTTAGCTTTCATATTCCTAACCAACCTATTATGTGAATTCAAACAACTAAACCATTAAAATCAATCACTGTCATCTCAAGCCATAAAGCTATTCGTTTATTGAAAAACGGATGTCAAGCTTTCTTAGCTCATGTCATGGATCTAAACAAAAATACGTCAGTTTTGAATGATATTTCTATTGTAAATGAATTTCCTGACGTATTCCCTGAAGAACTTCCTGGACTACCCCCAGAGCGTGAAATTGAATTTTGTATCGACCTTGAACCCGGTACAAAACTCATTTCCAAAGCCCCATATCGAATGACTCCTATTGAACTTCAGGAGTTAAAGACTCAACTGCAAGAATTGTTAGACATTGGCTTTATTCGTCCTAGTACTTCTCCTTGGGGTGCTCCTGTTCTATTCGTGAAGAAGGAAGATGGGAGTATGAGACTTTGTATTGATTATCGGGAGTTAAATCATGTCACCATCAAAAATTGGTACCCATTGCCACGTATTGATGACCTGTTTGACTAGTTGCAAGGAGCCAAATTCTTTTCAAAGATTGATCTTTGTTCCGGATATCACCAATTGAAGATTAGAACCGATGACATTCCAAAGACGGCTTTCAGAACTCGGTACGGGCATTATGAATTCCTAGTCATGTCATTTGGATTGACTAATGCTCCTGCTGCCTTTATGGATATGATGAACCGAGTATTCAAGGAATATTTGGATCACTTTGTGGTCGTCTTTATTGATGACATCCTTATTTATTCCAAAAGCCGTGAAGATCATGAGCAACACTTGAGGCTGATACTCCAACAGCTTCGTGAATACAAGCTTTATATCAAGTTGAAGAAATGCGAGTTCTGGCTTGAGGAAGTAGCATTCCTTGGGCACGTAGTATCAAGTCATGGAATATATTTTGACCTGGCAAAGATTGAAGCTATTCAAAGCTGGGAGCAACCCAAATCAGTGACCGAAGTACGTAGCTTTCTCGGCTTAGCTGGTTATTATCGAAGATTCGTGGAAGGATTTTCTCAAATTGCTACTCCATTAACCCAGCTGACTCGAAAAGATACAAAGTTCGGTTGGAGCGAAGAATGTGAGAAGAGTTTTCAAGAACTCAAGAGAAGACTCATTTTAGCACATGTTCTGACAATACCATCTGGCTCAGAGAGATTTGTCATCTGCAGTGATGCTTCGGGCAAAGGGTTAGGATGTGTTCTCATGCAACATGGGAAAGTCATAGCCTATGCCTCAAGACAACTCAAAGAATATGAGAGGAATTATCCTACTCATGATCTAGAGTTGGCAGCTGTTGTCTTCGCACTTAAAATTTGAAGGCATTACTTGTATGGAGAGAAAGTGGAGATCTTTACGGATCATAAAAGCCTCAAATATTTCTTCACTCAAAAGGAACTCAACATGCGACAGCGACGTTGGCTTGAACTGTTGAAAGATTATGATCATACCATCCAATACTATCCTGGAAAAGCGAACGTGGTAGCTAACACATTGAGTAGAAGATCATATGCGGGTACGAGTGCGATATTGTCCACGCAAAGGCCCATTTTGTGTGACTTGCAAAGAATGGAGATAGAGATAAAGACTCCAGGGACCCACGTGATGATGGCGAATATACGTGTAGAACCGAATTTAATTGATAAAGTTAAAGCTGCTCAAGTTACAGATCCGGAGCTGATGCGTATGAGGAAGAAAGTGCAAGAAGGTGCTATGCCGGAAGCAAGAATCGATGAAGAAGGAATACTTCGAGTCAACTCCAGACTTTGTGTTCCTAACGACCCTGATTTAAAGTATAAAATCATGATGGAGGTTGCACAACACACCATTTGCAATCCATCTTGGGAGTACCAAAATGTATCGTGATCTTCGTCATACATTTTGGTGGAGCAATATGAAGAGGGAGATAGCGTTATTTATCTCAAGGTGTCTAACGTATCAACGAGTCAAGGAGGAGCATCAAGTACCAAAAGGTCCATTGCAACCACTTGAAATTCCAGAATGGAAGTGGGAGCACATTACCATGGATTTCGTTACTGGTCTTCCCAAGGTTTCTCAAGGCATAGATGCAATTTGGGTCATTGTTAATAGATTGACCAAGTATGCTCATTTCTTACTAATACGAGAAACTTATACACTTGAACGCCTTGCTCGTATGTACATAAATGAGATTGTAAGACTGCATGGTATGCTAGTATCCATAGTTTCTGATCGAGACCCAAGATTCACTTCATGATTTTGGGTTAGTTTGCAAAAAGCTATGGGCACAGACTTACGATTTAGCTCGGCATATCATCCTCAGACAGACGGACAGTCGAAGAGGACTATTCAAACTCTTGAAGATCTATTAAGACTATGTGTCCTTGATTTCAAGGGAAGTTGGGACAAGTTCTTACCATTGGTGGAGTTTTTCTACAACAACAGTTATCAATCAAGTATTGACATTGCTCCATTTGAGGCGTTGTATGGAAGAAAGTGTCGTTCTCCAGTATGCTGGGATGAGGTGGGTGAAGCAACATTGTTGGAACCGGAGTTGGTACGAATGACTAAGGAAAATATTCAAACGATCCGACAACGTATAAAAACCTCACAAGATCGACAAAAGAGTTATGCTGATCTTCATCGAAAGGACGTAGAATTCGATATAGGAGATCATGTGTTGTTACGTGTTGCTCTATGGAAAGGAGTTACGAGATTTGGAAAGAGAGGAAAGCTCAATCCTCAATTTATTGGCCCATTTTTAATCCTCGATCGAGTAGGAACTGTTGCCTATAGACTCGCTTTACCGCCAAGTATGTCTCGTGTTCATAACATTTTTTACATATCCATGTTATGTAAATATGTGGAAGACCCGAACCACATTATTGAGTTAGAACCGGACGAAATAGCGGAAGATTTGACGTATGAAGAGGTTCCTGTTCAAATCTTGGATAAGAAGGAACATATTCTACGCTCCAAGGTTATACCTCAAATCAAAGTTTTGTGGAGAAACCACGATGTTGAGGAAATGACTTAGGAGTTATAATCTGAAATGAAATCAAGGTATCCTTACCTCTTCGACATATTAGGTACGTACCCTTATTTTGAGGGTGAAATTTCATAAGAAGGGGAGATTGTAAGACCCCAACTTTTATAAATAAAGATGAATTTTTTATAAATATCATTTTTAAATATTATAGAATGAATTTGATATAATGTTATAGTTGTGGGTAATATTTATAAATTTTGCAAAGTACGCAAGTTGTTTTATAATATTCGATTGGTCGGGGAATATTCGTTTTAACAGGGAATATTCGTACAACGACACAATCATTGGTGGACCCCACAACAGAATTATTGTCGGATTAAGAAAATGACAAAAATACTTTATAAAAATAACGACGGAAGTTTTACCGTTAATTATTGAAACATCTGGTGTTAAAAGTACAGTAATACACGTGGTTGCATAGTAGCGCACGATATTGATTATTGATGCTTACGTGAGAAGTCACTCAGTTTTGTTCAATTATTGCTATAGTAATTGTTGTAAATTTTGCTTTTTATTTTGGATTCTCATTTACCCATTTTTCAAAATAATCAGTAGAAAGTTATTCAGTAATGGTGGGGGCCATAAGTGGGTCAGGTGGGGCCCACATGTTGGTGGAATAATGGGTTGGTTCTAGAGATTTTGTGTTACAGATAATGGAAGGATTAAATATGTATGTATTATATATATATATATAAAATATATATGTATGTTTGAAAAGTGTGTCATGGTGGAGAAAGAAAAAAAGAGTCACGTGGGATGATATAAGTTATATATATATATATATATATATATATATATATATATATATATATATATATATATAGTATGTTTAGTTTTTGGTTATACTTGGAATTTTATTCAACCGTGACTTGGTATAAGGTGCTGTGAAGAAGAAAAAAAACAAAAGCATTGTGCGTCTGTGAAAAATTATTGCATCTACTGTGCAGTCCGTTCTTGCATAGTACCCCTTCAATTCGTCTATAAATAGAAGCTCATTCCTTCATTATTTCTTACGAATTCACTAAAACTCTAGAGAGAGAAATTATAGAGAAACTATAAAAAAGTATTCTGCTACTTCCCTACTCTTATATCCAGTTTCTTTTATGGTAAGGGGTATTATTTCTTTTGTATTCATGAAGAGAACTTTTGTTATTCCATTCTTTATTATTCTGCTGGAATAACCAGTATACGCGGACTACCCTATACTTGGTGACATTCTTCTATTTTTCCGTCTTTATTATTATTTTGTTGGAATATCCTGTCTGTGCGTTCTATGCCGGACCTGATTTCGTCTTTATTATTCTGTTGGAAAATCTTGCCTGTGCGTTTTACGCCGGACCTGATTCCGTCTTTATTATTCTGTTGGAATATCATGTCTGTGCTTTTTACGCCGGACCTGGTTCCATTAATTATTATTCTGTTGGAATAACCTGTATGTGCGGTCTATCGGATGCCTGGTGATTTCCTTTGTTATTCCATTCCTTATTATACTCAGTTGGTTAAAGTTTTGACTTCTATACTCCATGAAATTAGTGGAATATTCTTGATATTTGCGCTTCATCTAGTATCTTTTCATGGAAATATTATTCTGAGCATTCTTGAATTTTACTGCATAAAGAAGTATCATGTTGACAATTTGGACGTTAAAAATTCCTAGATAAAATAATTCTTCAACATGTTTTATTGAATTCTTATATCATTGTCATGATCCTCATGTTTATATTTTGTTGGAAGTCATCTGTGGCCTGTAGTGCATAGATGAACTTGGTATGATTATGACCAGGGATTATTCGGTGTAATCATGACTGTAATGTTACAAATGATGCGGTAAAAGTCCTCATTGGCCCGTAGTGCATTGATGGACAGTTGTTGGCATGATCATGACCATTAATGAATACACAAATATTCTTGGTCGTAGTGCATAGATAATTATGGTCGTGATACTAAAGAATATCCTTGGCCGTAGTGCAGGGGTGATTCGATGACGTGGATTATTTATTAAGCTGAGTCTCAGCGATAACAGTGATGAAAAACTTTTTAAATCATAAAAGATAGTAGATTTTATTTTCTACTTGACTCTTTTAATGGATTGCTTGTTCCGTTGCAGTTAAACTTGATGTCTATTATATTTTATCAGTTTAACATTGTTGAAGACTAATGATAATTTATTATGTATTATCTTAGTAATAATATTTCTTACTGGGATAGTTGAGCTCACCCTTTCTTTCACTGTTCTCTTCAAGAAATGAGAATATAGCTGGGACGAGTCGGGGAACGGAGTGATGGTCCAGAGGATAACATTAGTAGTCCTCACTATTATGTGAAATAGTGTGTTAATAAATGTATTGAGGACTTATTTTGAGTTTTAATACTGTCTAGAAGACAATATTTGTATTGAAACTCACAACTTATGTTGTATATTTAAAGATTGTATTTGTATTCTGTACCATGTATTTGGCAACTCAGAATAGGTGATGTATACCTATTTTGGGGGCGTCACAAATACAATAATCTACCTGGATTGATTATGGACTTTTATTCTAGTTTGGTTCACTAGAGCCACCAAGTGAACCAAAAGGTCAAACCCTAGGGGTGCAAGAATTAATATTTAAATATAACTATTATATTTAAATACGAGCTCCATTACAAAGGGGTCTTCAAGCGCTCCTTGCTCCTTGATCTTCAATTCTTCAAAATTAATTATAACTATTCCTATTACAAAACTATTTAAAATAAATAGAAACCTTGATCAGCAGTCAAGGGGAAGTACATAGGAGGGTATTAGAATTTACATTAAGAAAAATTTAGAGAAGACGAGGTATCCAGACCCTATTTAATAATACACATACATTCATGCATCCAACTAAAATAAAATCTAATCACATTGGTCAGTAGTTCATGATCAATCGCATTTATTATCATATATATCACCATATGCATCAATAAATAACATTCATATCATGAATAATAAATATTCAATATATATATTGATATCATTTAATGGGCAAATTTAGTTAGTATGAAATCTAATTTTGAATCAAAATAAACTCCTTTATTTTAATCTAAATTTAAATCAAAATAAACCTCTTTTATTTTAATTTATCCAATCTTGAATAAAATAAACTGTTTTATTTTAATCAAAATCTTTAATCAAAATAAACTCATTTATTTTAATTAATTATGGAATCTAATTCCAAGTCAAAATAAACTTCTTTATTTTGGATAATATGAAATCTTATTCCATATCTAAATAAACTCCTTTATTTAAAGAAACACATATTTTCTTTCCTATTCACAAATAAACTCTTTTATTTTGAATAATATGAAATCTTATTCCATATCTAAATAAATTCCTTTATTTAAGGAAATATGGATTCTCTTTCTTATTCACAAATAAACTCCTTTATTTTGAATAATATGAAATCTTATTTCATGTCTAAATAAACTCCTTTATTTAAGGAAACATAGAATTCAATTTTAACTCTAATTAGTTATCATGGAATCCAATTCCAACTCTAATTAGTTAGCATGAAGTCTAATTTTAAAATTAAAATAAACTCTTTATTTTAATATTAAAATAAACTTTTTATTTTAATTATAAAATAATTAAGAATAATATATATATATATATATATATATATATATATATATATATATATATATATATATATATACAAACAAACAAGATCAAGTCCGGGAGTCCGGATTTGTTTAAAATCCGGACCTTTTTTTTTTTTACTTTTTTTTAAAACAACTAAAAAAAATATTTCATATTCTATGGAACTGAAATTTTTTCATAATACAATGTTTTGGGTGTGTTTTGAATACCTATACCAAAAAGTGGTGGTACAGTCTGCACAGACTGTACCACCACTTTTTGTTATACGTACTCAAATCACACCAAAAACACTGTATTATGAAAAAATTTCAATTGCATAATTTTTTATTTATTTATTTTTATGTGTTTTAAAAAAAAGCAAAAAAAAAGGACCGGATTTTACACCTGTTCGGGAGTCCGGACAGGATCCGGGCCCATATATATATATATATATATATATATATATATATATATATATAGTAATCATATGTTACCAAAATCATGAATCTCCTGTAACTTTGAATAACGACCGATTTAGCGAAAAAAGGGAATTCGTGAATTTAGGGCTATTGGCTTTTTTTTTTCAAAATAAATTTTATACAAGAAACTATGTCCAATTAAATTATTCTAAACACATATAAATATACATATCAAATCTGAACAATTAATAATTCGCATAAAAGTTTGGCTCTGATACCACTGTTAGGTTTGTAATATTCTTGAACGCAATCAAATTGCACAAAATAAGCGAAAACGTGGAAAATCAGAGTTTAAAATTTTTACACACCATATACCCGGATCATCCTTTGTCGACGTCGGGATTTTTGGATGTCCCTTTCCGTTACTTGTTCTTTGGTGTTCTCATTTTAAGTGAGATTTGTTTGAAAAAAAACAAGTGAAAAAGGTCCGACATGTATAATGTCGACGATGGGACTGTTAAGAGTCGTCAGTTGGTTTTTTAAATGGTTGTACCAACACAACCGAGAAAAGGTTTTCACAATGACCCAGTAATGTGACACTAATATGCGGGTCGGTGAAACCGAGATTCATTAGGGTCCGGGGACTTGGTTATGCGGAGGGAAGGTGTTAGGCACCCCCCGACATCCGTGTTACCACGGTGACCGCTTCTTTTTAAGAAACTATTATCTGAATGTGTGTGTGTGTGGGTCAATGTGCTTTTTTTTTGGAAGTAGTGTGAGGCCTCGTTCGCACCTATATACACATGGTTTGAATTTATGTAAAAATTCATTTTTTAGCAAGATATGACAGTGATGTTTTATAAAATAGGTTTTTCAAACCCTGATGCTCAATAGTAATTGAGACCTTTTATACTCTCATTTTATTAAGTGGTCGTCTTGATTGATTTTATTTTACAGATGCTAGGCATCCGTATGAAAATAATGTACAAAATAATGCTGACTTCATCGTGGGTATGGAAACCATCTGAGAAAATTCAGGCAACGCAAAATAATTTACAAGCTGCTTACAGCTAAAAATGTCCATCACGGGAACCGAATCTAGATCCAATGGGATGAATCTGTGATCACATGATTCCTAGGTGCACATGATACCGCAATTTGTATAAAAGCAGCAAGCAGGTATATATATAAAAGCTGTAAATATATATATACAGACATGATCACCAACCACGAAGCACCTCCATGGGGTATCAGAAATATAAATAAAGTTGTATAAGCTATCAACCGCCACGGAGGAAACTCCAGGCGGGACAAAATATAAAGAAAGCTGTACAAAGCGATCAACTGCCACGATGTGAACTCCAGGCAGGACGAAACGTAAAGAAAGCGGTAAAAGCGATCAACCACCACGAAGTAAACTCCAGGTGGGACGAATATATATATATATATATATATATATATATATATATATATATATATATATATATATATATATATATATATATAAGCAATAAACGCACCGGATGTAAAATCCAGGCTCATCGAACAGAGTTCGACAACAGTTCATATATATAAGTGATATATATATAAGCAAATAAATGCACCGGATATAAAATCCAGGCTCATCGAATAGAGTCCGACACACAGTTAATATATATAAGTATATATATATTAAAATGAGTAAACGCACCGGATGTAAAATCCAGGCTCATCGAACAGAGTCCGACACACAGTTAATATATATAAGTATATATATATTAAAACGAGTAAACGCACCGGATGTAAAATCCAGGCTCATCGAACAGAGTCCGACACACAGTTAATATATATAAGTGTATATATATATATATATATATATATATATATATATATATATATATAGAAAAGCAAGTAAACGCACCAGACCGAAGTCTAGGCTCAATCGAGGCATAACTCGATAATGTTAGTCAATATATATAAATATATATATATATATACAAGCTGGAACAAAACCACGGACCAAAGTCCAGGCAAATGCGCGCAACACGACTCTCAACGTGAAGAAGGGTGTGTGCAGAGATGAAGAGAAAGACTCTAAAGTGTGTGAGAAGGCTTATAGTTGACTGCCAAAGAAGACTTATATATCTTTAGAGTGGGTAAACACTGGCTTTTGTAGGTACAAAAGGGCTATATATGAGCTCACATGTGTTTAAAATGAGAAAGTACACTACATGGGGTGAGTGCAGAGCAAATTGGGGCTGGGCTTCCTCGCCGTTTTATCTTGCAAAATGGGTAGCCTGTCGACGTCGGGATTTTTGGGTGTCCCTTTCCGTTACATGTTCTTTGGTGTTCTCATTTTTAGGTGAGATTTGTGTGAAAAAACAAGTGAAAAAGATCCGACATGTATAATGTCGACGATGGGACTGTTAAGAGTCGCCAGTAGGTTTTTTAAATGGTTGTACCAACACAACCAAGAAAAGGTTTGCACATTGACCCAGTGATGTGACACTGATATACGGGTCGGCGAAATCGAGATTCATTTTAGGGTCCGGGGACTTGGTTATGCGGGGGGAAGGTTTTAGGCACCCCCCGACATTCGTGTTACCATGGTGACCGCCTCTTTTCAAGAAACTATTATCTGAGTGTGTGTGTGTGTGGGTCAATGTGCTGTTTATATGAAAGTTGTGCGAGGCCTTATTTGAACCTATATACACAGGATTTGAATTTATGTAAAAATTCAGTTTTTAGCAAGATATGACAATGATGTTTTATAAAAAAGATTTTTTCAAACCCTGATGCTCAATAGTAATTGAGACCTTTTACACTTCCATTTTTATTAAATGAACGGCTAGATTGATTTTATTTGACGAATGCGAGGCATCTGTACGAAAAATAATATATATATACAAAAATAATGCCGACTTCCTCGTGGGTATGTAAACCATCTGAGGAAATATAGACATCGCAGAATAATTTACAAGCTGCTTACAGCTGAAAATGTCCATCACGGGAACCGAATCTAGATCCAATGGGATAAATCTGTGATCACATGATTCCTAGGCTCACAAAATATTGCAATTTGTATAAAAGCAATAAGCAGGTATATATATAAAAGCGGTAAATATATATATACAGACAGGATCACCAACCACGAAATACATCCATGGGGGATCAGAAAGATAATTAAAGCTATAAATACAGTCAACCGCCACGAAGGAAACTCCAGGCGGGACATAATGTAAATAAAGCTGTAAATGCGGTCAACTGCCACGAAGTAAACTCCAGGCTGGACGGAATGTAAATAAAGCTGTAAATGCGGTCAACTGTCACGAAGTACACTCCAGGTAGGACGAAATGTATATATATATATATATATATATATATATATATATATATATATATATATATATAAAAGCGATAAACGCACCGAATGTAAAATCCAGGCTCATCGAACATAGTTCGACAACAGTTCATATATATATATATATATATATATATATATATATATATATATATATATATATATATATATATATATATAAGCGAGTAAACGCACCAGACCGAAGCCTAGGCTCATCGAACAAAGTCCAACATACAGTTGGTATATATATAGGTATATATATATATATTAAAGCGAGTAAACGCACCAGACCGAAGTCTAGGCTTATCGAACAAAGTCCGACACACAGTTGATATATATATAAGTATATATATATAAAAGCAGTAAACGCTCCAGACCGAAGTCTAGGCTTAATCGAGGCATAACTCGATAATGTTAGTCAATATATATATAAATATTGATATATATAATATATATATACAGACTGAAAAGAAACCACGGACCGAAGTCCGGGCAAATGCAAGCAACACGACTCTCAACGTGTAGAAGGGTGTGTGCAAAGATGAAGAGAAAGACTCTAAAGTGTGTGAGAAGGCTTACAGCTGACTGATAAAAGGGCTTCTATATCTTTAGAGTGGGTAAACACTGGACTTTTGTGGGTATAAAAGGGCTATATATGAGCTCACAGGTGTTTGAAAGTGGGAAAATACACTGTATGGCGAGTGCAGAGCAAATTGTGCAGGGTTTCCCCGTCTTTTTTCTCTTAAAAATTAGCACCCCAAGCCTCTTATTTATAGGCAAAGGGTGCCGTAGGTGTACCTGCGGCTCAGCCGCAGGTGTACCAGAGGCGGGTCGGGTCGGCCCGGTTCCGTCGGGTCAGGTCGTCTCGAAGTACGTGCACTCATGCAATGTAATGTCCACTCGAATTTTGAGAAGTGCAATTCGGGCATCTTTTTTGAGGTATTCTAGACCTATTTCGGACCACCGTTGTCGAGAGTTGTACGATGGCATGGGATTAGAGTTTGTACGAAGTCTTTGAAGATGGGACGATGTCCTCCGGTCTTCAAGCTTCCACTTTCATCCGTTACCCCGCACAATAGTCACTCGGGATTGGTTAACCTTGTGGGACATTGTTGTGTAGAGACGAGACGTGGCATCGTGTTTGGACGAGATGGCGATGTTGCCCCTCACCGGTGTTACTGCCGGATTGGGCTGATAAGCAGACGTTGCTCAGGCTTCGCTGAGATTGGACTGCTGCATTTGTTGAAGGTCCTCATTGTCATCTTTGAGGTGTGCCTGTCTTCCTGATGTGATTGCCTGGTTGGTACAGTGTATCTCATTGTGAGTGCCGAGATTGAAGCTGATAGCACTTGTAACAAGCATTTCCGGGGTTAATGCCGAAACTGCATTCCTTGGGGTTATTGCCAAGGTTGGTGGCTATTCCCATGGTTGGGACTAAGACTGGATACCTCGGGGGTTATCTCTGAGATTAATCGGTCTTCTCTGGTGTGTGTTTCGGTATTGTATCTGCAGGTCTCGGGGTTAGATCCGAGGTTGAAATTGTTACTCCCAGATTGCGATCCGGGGTTGATGCTGAACTTCCGGTAGTATCCGATATGGATCTGGATTGTCTTTCAGGGTTCCCTCTTAAAAGACGAATCTGTCCTCCTACAAAGTTAGTAACAGTAGTACAGAAAATTTCGAGTGTCTACACAGCCCAAGTCCTCTATTTATAGACGATTTAGCCGCAGGTGTACTAGAGGCAACCAGGGTGGGCCCGAGTTTTTTGGGTCAGGTCGTCTCGAAGTACGTGCACTCAGGGATTGTAATATCCACTCGAACTTTAAGAAGTGCAATTCGGGCATCCGTTTGAGGTATACAAGACCTATTTCGGACCGCCGTTATCGAGATTTGTACGATGGCATGAGATTAGAGTTTATACGAAGTCATTGAAGATGGGACGATGCCCTTCAGTCTTCAAGCTTCAACTTTCATCCGTTACCCCGCACAATAGTCACTTGGGATTGATTAGTCTTGTGGGACATCGTTGCGTAGAGATGTTGAGACGACGTGGCGTGGCATTGCGTTGGCGAGATGACGATTTTGCCCCTTACCGGTGTTATCGCCGGATTGGGCTGATAAAGAAGACGTTGCTCAGGCTTCGCTGAGATTGGACTGCTGTAATTTGTTGAAGGTCCTCATTGTCATCTTTGAGATGTGCATGTCTTCCTGATGTTATCGCCGGGTTGGTACAGTGTATCTCGTTGTGAGCGCCGAGATTGAAGTTGGTCGCATTTAAAACAAGCATTTTCGGGGTTATCGCCGAAACTGCTTTCCTTGGGGTTATCACCAAGGTTGGTGGCTATTCCCATAGTTGGGACTGAGACTGGATACCTCGGGGTCATCTCCGAGATTAATCGGTCTTGTCCGGTGTGTGTTCCGGTATTGGATCTGCATGCCTCGGGGTTATATCCGAGGTTGGAATTGTTACTCCCAGTGTGTGCTCTGGGGTTGATGCTGAACTTTCGGTAGTATTCGGTATAGATTGTCTTTCAGGGTTCCCTCTTAAAAGATGAATCTGTCCTCCTGCAATGTTAGTGACAGTAGTACAGAAAATTTCGAGTGTCTACATCCTTTATGCGCAATTACTAATTAAACGAAAAGATAAAGAATGAGAATCATACCCTTGAACATTCGAGCTTCCTCAGGTACATGTTCACCTCCAAATCCTTTTTCGTGTTCAACTTGAATCCACCGGGTTGGGTTCCTTCCTTTAATCAACGTTAGCCACCCAAGTGTTTGGCCTCTAGAGGTGATCCACCAAGAAAGAAGAAATATTCAAGAAGAATGGTGGTTGGCTAAAATCTCTATAGAAAAAGAACGTACTCACCAACTATTGGAATTGCGTATCTTGATATCTGATATAAGACTCACCTTATAAAGATATCAGGTAACCCTATTTAATTAAAAATAATGTATTATTTATTTAATTAAACTCTTTTAATTAAATGAGCTCCCTAATCTTATTAGGGATAATTAATTAAACTCATTTAACTAATTTTCCCTCCTAATCCTATTAGGAATAAATGAGAGTACTTATATTAAATTAATTCCTAAACTCTTTTAGAAATTAAAATAATAATAATTGTAATAATATTAATAAGACTCCTCTTATTAATTTATATTTAATATTTCTAAAATATTAAATAATAAATATTAAGCTATTTAATTTATTCTATCACCATAGATTAAATTAAATATACTTAACATATAATTACGATTATGTCATTAACTTCTTAAATAATTATTCTTCCTTTTAAGGTGTGACCCTTTAGGTTCTCCATATTAAACCGGTTGTGAATAAATCAATTAGAACAATTCTAATGTTATTTAAATAAATAAATTAAACAATTAATTTATTTAAATAAATAATATTTATTCTACAATAGGGATAAGCCTCCCCAGCGATCAACGACTTTCTAGATAATATAGATTTCAACATTAATCATAAAAGAACCTTTGAGTAAATAGTTACCGTACAATTCAACCCTTCCACCATACAATGTCCCAATTAAATATAAGACATTGAATTACTGCCAAGTCTTATTTTATTTAATTATATGTATTTCGACTCTTAAATGCACAATACCAAATAATACAAATTAGAAACTCCTTTCTAATTTCATTCTGCCTTGGCCAATGACTACTGGGTTGTCATTTATCGAATCACATATGACATTTCTCTTCTTTTACTAGAAGTGGTAGATTTTTTATTGATCATACATTATCTCCATCTACGACTTATTATACCCAAGCATACCCTTTGATATACCCTAAGGGTCTTAAGGAATAAGTCAAAGTATAATTCATCTTACACAAGATACTATGATGGTCTCAAGTTCAAGGATCACTTGTACTACTATCACTACATGAATTCCTATTGACAGGCAAGTAAAACTCCATTAAGTATTCCATAGCGAACCACGTTCAGTGAACTTATTCTCTAATAAGCACCTACATACTTGCTTTAGTGTCTCCATACAAATTATCATGAGATCAATCATCATCATCCAATGAGCAAGCAACGTATGTATCAATCTATTCAGATTCACTAATCCGCAATTTAGTAATCCAACGATTGGGAACTATTTTAGTTTTAAGCTTTCTAAGAATTTAGATCTCGTTAGAATGATCATCATCATTATTTTAAAAGCATTGCTTAAAACTATGGGTTTATCACATATTATAAAACAGCATCATGTAGTTAATTAAAAGCCTTTAATAAATTAATACTTTTTATTAATAAATGAATAAGATTGTTATAAAGTATATGCTTTATCATCAAACATGATTGGCTTGTGTGCATACTACTTTCAGATAGGTGGCTATAGTAGTCCTCACTATTATGCGAAATAGTGTGATAATAATTGTAATGATGACTTTATTTGAGTTTGGATACTCTGTACGAGACATTATCCGTGTTGAAACTCTCAACTACATTTTGTCGTACTGTATAAAAGAAGTTTGTATTTAAATTATGTACCATGTATTTGACGACTCAAGATGGGTGATGTATACCTATTTTGGGGGCGTCACAATTGGTATCAAAGCTTAGGGATATGATCCCTGGCTGAGAGGTGAGACTAGAACTAGGAGGGGAGAGACGAGTAATTCCTTCGCTAGTATGACCTACCTAAGTTTAATTGTTATTTAATTGGTCGGTCAGAATATAGGGATAATATGTGGCATGTCAATTAACCCTTGTTTTGTGGCAGTATTTGAAAATGACATCCGAGAATGTTGAGATTAGCAATGGAGAACAGGAGACCGTTGAGTCACCATAGATCAATACCCGGGATAATGTGCACCAGGAAGGCAATAATCCTCAGGTAAACAACAACACCGACCAAATGATGAACGACGGAATGTTCAGAGGCTTTCTGCAATTCATGCAACATCAGGCGAGAGAGACTCCTATCCAAAATACATGTGGAAACACTGGCAACTCACGGATGGTCACCGTTAAGCAGTTCAAGGAACTGGGACCACCGAAGTTTTTGGGAGAGCCAAAACCACTTAAGGCGGAGGCGTGGATAAAGCAGATCACCAAGATATTTGATGTCTTGGGATGCTCCGAGGAGAAAAAGGTTCCCTTTGCCACCTTCATGTTACGAGGAGAGGCATATTACTGGTGGGAATCCATAAAACGTACCCAACCTGTCGCACTGAAGATGTCTTGGGAGAAGTTCCAAGAACTGTTCAACGACAAGTACTTTCTCGAAAGTATTCATCATATGAAGGAGGTGGAGTTTATCAAGCTAGAGCAAAACAATATGACCGTGTCACAGTACGAAGCTAAGTTTGCCGAGTTATCCCGGTTTGCGTCCCACTTGGTTGATAGAGAGAATGACGCGGATATTTCTAAGAGGTTTGAAACCTGAGATATGTCAATACCTAATTTCTCATAAACTGTGTTTGTATTCAGATGTTGTAAATAGGGCTCAGTTATTGGAGTGCGATAATGAGTTAATCCAACCAAGAGAAAGCTGCCGGTAAATCGATAATACCAGTGGTAACAGCCATCAAAACGGTAACAAACATGGAGGGAATCATCATACCAGAAATGGTAACCACTTTGGTGGTAATCATGGCCAAGATAATAGAAGTGGAAATTTCAAGAAGAGGAAATTCAATAATGATGGAAAGACATCAGCACCAGCACCTGTTGTTAAGGAAGGAGAACGATAGCGGTCGTATGTTACAAATGCGGAAGGGAGGGACACATCAGTCCAAACTGTACGCAACAGTCCAAAGCATGTTACAATTATGGAAAAGAAGGTCACCTAGCCCGATTTTGTCGTGCACCAAAGTCAAGCACAGCTGGGATGGAGGCATCAAAGGTCGTCCCAGACAAGATATAACCGGTAGTTCAAGGGAGAGTGTTTGTCGTAGCCTCCCAAAAAGTGAGGAATCCGAACGAGGTGATCACGGGTAAGCTAATCTTAAACTCTAGCGAAGTCTATACCTTTTTTTGTTGGGAGAGTGCATATTTTGATTTGATGTTTAAATATAAATGCTCATGATTATATGTAAAGTCCTTCAAGGAATATATATACAAGGACTTAGTGATAGATCAAAGTTGTTAGGTTGATCTAAACTCTTAATGTGTATTATTTTGTAAATGAATGTATAGATAAAGAGATCAAAGGTGTTAGGTTGATCTTGAGATGTAATAGATAGGCTTCTAAGAGATCATAGTGCATCAAGCTGATCAAGATTGCCGAAGCCAAGGCAAAAATGTAGAGCATCGAGGATCGTAGTGTGCTTGCCTTGAAGGGCCTCTTCGAAAATTATAGAGTGGACCTAACGTTTGTCGAGCCAACTCAACGATCAAAGTGTGCTCTCGAAAATGTAGAGCTTGCAAAGCAAACAAGTGAAGATCGTAGTGTGCAAGTCTTTAAGAGAAATCGTAGTGCTCTTGTTTGACAGAATCAGACCACGCACCAAGGTAACAAGACACCACGATCTGGATCGTAGAGTATCATCTCCCGTGTGTTAGAAGCATCGAGCCCTACCTTTTTGTTTGGAGATATATCTCCAACAAATGTGGAATGGGTTTTAAACGTTGAAGTACTCACCAGTCCTAAAGGCATAAAAAATATCCTTAGTATGCAACAAAGAAGCGTATTGAAGAAACTAAGGAAAGTACCATTGGTAAGAGGAAAACACCTTTTCAGGTCTTAGGTGGGAAAGCAATCTGCTGTGTCAGTGGGCCAGAATGCAACTCAGAAGATGTCTCCATCATAGTACATAAATGTCAAACGCATTTAATGCTTCAACGGATGGATCCAACGGATAGATTTAAAGATCTCATATATGCAAAACATATGCAGACGCAAGAAGCAAGCAAGCATTGAACAAGAACGAAAAAGAACTCTTAACGCTCAACTCTATGATCTGAGAAAAAGAGAAAGCTTGCTCAGCTACTCAGTTCTTTTGAACAAGTGCTTAACAACAACTGAGTAGCAACCATCAAGAACTCAACAACTACCAATCAACTGAAGTAAGAGTTCCAAGTCAGAAGGACTTGAAGAGTTCTAAGTGAACTGTAAAGAGCCAAGTCTGCTGGACTTGAAGAGTTCAAGAGTGAACTAAGAAGTTCCTAGACTGCTGGTCTAGAAGTAATCCGTGTGATTTAGAAAGTGTAAAAGACATCCTTAGTGGATTTCCTACTAGAAGAGTAGAAGAGTGGACTAAGAGCTTTAAGTGCTCTGAACCACTTAAAACGACTGTGTCTATTACATTCTTGTCATATCTGCCATAACTGCTATAACTTCCTCACTCTCATTAACTCACTATCTTAAGGGAGATTGAAACAAATATTAATTCCGCTAAGTTTTAATCTTTATCAACTAACAAGTTAAAACAAAAAGATTTTTAAATATCTATTCAACCTCCTCTTCTAGATAACTATTGTGCCTTCGGGAACTAACAATTAGTATCAAAGCAGGTTGTATTATACAGCCTACAAAGCTTAAGTAGATTCAATGGCACACTTACCAAGGAAATCAAGGACTGGAGGAGACAGCAAGCCACCAATGTGCAACAAAGATAAATTTGCAAACTGGAAAGTTAGGATGCAAGCATACATGGACTCAATAGATGAAGATCTATTTGAGACTGTTCAGAATGGGCCCTATGTTCCAACAAAGCTTGCACTAACTACAGACGATCCAAACAGAATACAAATCAAAGTCAAAGAGGAGTGGACAGACAACGAGAAGAGAGCTATTCAACTCGACAAGAAGGCTAAGAACATTTTGTTTCAATCATTAGAAGATGATCTATTCGAAAATGTGGTCAACAACAAAATAACAAAGGAGGTTTGGGAAGCACTACTCATCATGCATGAAGGAACTCAAGAAGTAAGAGAAAATAAACAATCTCTCCTAACACAGTAATATGAAATGTTCGCACACGTTCAAGGATAGAACGTCACTGCCACCTACGAGAGATTCAACGTTCTACTCAACTCTCTACGAGCATATGGAAAGATCTATCCAAACAAAGATCTAATCATAAAGTTCATGAGAGCCTTACCAAGCAGATGGGATGCCAAAATCACTGCTATCAGAGAGTCAAAGAATCTCCATAAGATGACTATTCAACAGTTATATGGCAACCTTCTGACATACGAATTGGAGCTGACTCAACGAGCAGATACTCTATCAGAATTAAGAAAGAAGGATAAGGGTGTTGCTCTCAAAGCAACTGAATGTGCCTCAAAGGTCAACACTGAAATTGACTCTGAATATGATGAAGACGATGATGAGGACTTTGCAATGCTGGTAAAAAGACTAAGAAGGTTCATGCGTTAAGGCAAAACCAGCAAGCCAAAGAAGGTCAGCAACTACAGCAGCCAGGAGCAAATGAATGATCTATGCTACAACTGTAAGAAGCCTGGCCATTTCATTGCCAACTGCAACAAACCTCTCAGAGAAGAACTAAAGAAGAAATCACATGCAAAGAAGGAATATAAAGGCAACAAAAGGCCTCAAAAGAGAGACAAAGGCCTTGTAGCTGGAGGATCGTGGAGTGATTCAGATAATGATTCAACTCCCGAATTTGGAGATGATGAAGATCCTCAGATGGCTAATTTGTGCCTAATGGCCAAACATGTAATGGATAAACTGAACTCTAACATATATAATGTAAGTATCGATGAGGTATTTGACTTCAACTCACCTGATGTAGACACTAATGATTTGAGAACTGCACTACATGGTATAACAACTGATCTGGATCAATACATGAAGTGGTTCAGAGTTCTGTCGAAGGATTATTCACTTCTTTAAGAGGAGAAAAAGAAAGTTCAAGAAGAGCTAGAAACAGCTCTTCTAAGTACTAACTTTCTCTCCAAGCTTGAGGCTGAGAATGAGATCTTAAAACAGACCAATGAGCTCAATGCACAAAGAGAATCCAATCTAACCTCTAAAATTGAAGAACTAGAAAAGACTATCTCTACATGGAACAAATCCTCATCATCCATTGACTCCCTACTCCCTAGTCAAAGAAGTGCATTTGACAGAATAGGCTTAGGCTTTGAGGAATCCACCTCAGAGCCATGTGTGGAAAAATTAAAGAAAACTAGCCCTAGTAATGCTTTAAGTTTTAATAGAGGCATTACATTTGTGAAATCCTCACAGAAGAAAGAAACAGCCCAACCCTGTTCTACTGAATCAATCCATACTCCAAGGAGTAAAGGATCTCACACTGGCCTAGGTTTTAGAAAAGAAAAGAGTAAACCATCCTCTATTCACCAACCTTGAAGGATCGTAGAGTCGAGTAAGACCAACTCTACGAATCAACTAGGAAGGTACAGTAGAGGTAAGGTACACTCCTCACAATTCATGAAACCCAAGGACATATGGAAGAAGGAAAATCAGTTTAACAAGAGGGTGACTAAAGAACCACAAAAGTCCAAATGGAGAATGAATTCTCTCACACACACAAGAACGCATCATATTAAATGTTTTGTGTGCTACAAAATTGGTCACAAGGCCGCAAAGTGCTATTATAATTCCATGCATGTGAGACCCAAGATCAAACAGATTTGGGTCCCCAAGGGTACTAACAAAATAGGACCCATGAAAATATGGGTACCAAAATGAAGGTTTAATGTTACCACAGGAAAAGAGCTCCACGATCACGACCTGGTATCTGGACAGTGGATGCTTAAGACACATAAGCCATTTTGTCTAACTACATAGAAAAGAAAGGTCCCTCAGTCATCTTTGGAGACAATGGCTCTGGCAAGACAAGAGGATATGGCTCAGCTGGAAATGGAGCAATGTCTTTCAGTAGAGTGGCCTATGTGGAAGGACTACAACACAATCTTCTAAGCATTAGCCAACTCTGCGACAGGGGCCATCAAGTAATATTCCTCAATAATCAGTGTCAAGTCAGAGATTTGAAGACATCTGTTGTAAAGCTAACCAGAACAAGAGAAGGAAATGTCTACACAGTGAATCTTGGACAGCTAAGCTCAGATGAAACAATATGCTTTCTGGCTAAAGCATCTGAAGAAATGAGCTAGCTATGGCATAGATGATTGTCTCATTTAAACTTCAAAAGCATGTCCAAGCTGGCCTCAAAAGATCTTGTTGCAGGCCTACCCAAGTTTAACTTCATGAAAGAAAGGCCATGCAATGCCTGTCAGCTTGGAAAGCAAAGCAGAAGCTCATTCAAGAGCAAAACTGCCAACTCAATCGACAAGCCTCTGTAATTGCTTCACATGGATCTATTCGGGCCAATTCCAACAAGTCTCGGAGGGAAGAGATACTCACTGATCATAGTCGACGACTACACCAGGTTCACATGGGTGTTCTTTCTAACCTCTAAGAATGAAACTAGCTCCCAACTGATCAAGATGTTCAGGCTAGTAATGAACGAGAAAGGAGAAAAAATCAAGGCTATAAGGAGTGATCATAGTAGAGAATTAGACTTCTTAGAAATGGACCAGTTCTACATAGACAATGGCATCAGTCATAACTTCTCAGCTCCACAAACTCCTCAACAAAATAGAGTAGTTGAGAGAAAGAACAGAACTTTGATAGAGGTTGGAAGAACTCTACTAGCTGCAGCCCATCTGCCTGAATACTTCTGGGCAGAAGCTGTCAAAACTGTATGCTACACTCAAAATAGATCACTCATACACTCTACGATCAAGAAGAGTCCCTATGAACTGTGGAAAGGAAGAAAGCCAAGTGTCAGCTACTTTTATGTATTCGGCTGTGCATGCTACATTCTCAACAATGGAAAACAATACTTGACAAAGTTTCAACCGAAGTCAGACGAAGGAGACTTTCTTGGATATGCCACAGACAATAAAGCCTACAGAGTGTTCAACAAGAAGACACTAAGTGTTGAAGTCTTGATTCACACCATCTTTGATGAAACAGACTTGGGCAAAACAGTGCCTCAAAACACTACGACCGACAGTTCAGACACTACGAATGAGGTCGCCGAGCTCAACACTACGATCGTATTACCAGATAGTGAAATCATTGAGCAAGGAAATGAGATCATAGAGAGGCCTATATCAGACAACGAACCTCCACACCAAGAAGAAGAAATAGATCTTGAAGGCCTAATGATTAGAGATCCGAGTGCAAGAGTCAAAACAAGAGCTGCCACCCATAATGAATGTTTTTATCTAAGCTTCCTGTAACAAATGGAACCAAAGAAGATAGAGGATGCTATGGAAGACTCCAGCTGGATAGAAGCCATGCAGGAAGAACTCAACTGATTTGAAAGAAGTAAAGTATGGAGATTGGTACCAAGACGAAAGAGTTATCCTGTTATTAGAACCAGGTGGGTCTTCAAGAACAAGATGGATGAAGATGGAGTAATAACCAGGAATAAGGCAAGATTAGTGGCCAAGGGCTATTCTCAGGAAGAAGGCATTGACTACGAGGAGACATTTTCACATGTTGCAAGACTAGAAGCCATCAGAATCTTCCTTGCTTTTGTTACTCACATGAAATTCAAGGTCTTTCAGATGGATGTCAAAAGTGCATTCCTAAATGGTGAACTTCAAGAAGAAGTCTATATAGAGCGACCTCCAGATTTCATCAATCCATCTCTTTCTAATTATGTTTACAGATTAGACAAAGCCTTATATGGTCTTAAACAAGTACCTAGATCATGGTATGAAACACTAACTAACTTTCTTATTGAAAATGGATTCACTAGAGGTAGAGTAGATACCACATTATTCCTTAGAAAGCATAAAGACAAAGTCTTATTGGTTCAAATATATGTTGATGATATTATTTTTGGTTCTACTGATGAAAAGCTATGCAAGAGATTCTCTAAGCTTATGCAGAGTGAGTTTGAAATGAGCATGATGGGTGAGCTGAACTGTGAGACCCCAAATTTTATGAAATAAAAGTATTCAATTTTTTTTTCTATTTTGGTAAATAACACGATATTGATTATTGATGCTTATGTGATAAGTCACTCAGTTTTGTTTTATTGATATTATTAATGTAATAAAACAGAAAAGCTTTTTATATAAAATAGAATACTTTTATAAAGTTATTCAATAAATAGAATATATTATATTCTATTGTGCATAGTATTTTGCATAGTAAAATCTTTTTATATAAAATAGAATACTTTTATAAAGTTATCTGTTTTATTAGATAATAATTAGAATATATTATATTTTATTATGCATAGTGCCTGCATAGTAAAATCTTTTATAAAGTTATTCGTTTTATTAGATTATAAATAGAATATATTATATTTTATTTAAAAGATTTTGCTTTAAATATGAACCGTCAGATTAAAGTAAATCAATCTAGACCGTTCATGAGTTAGTTACTATGCAGTCCATTTTTCTATAAATAGAAGCTCATTCCTTCATTATTTTTTACGAATTCACTGAAACTCTAGAGATAGAAATTATAGAGAGAAATAAGAAAAATATTCTGCTACTTTCCTACTCTTATATTCAGTTCTTTTACGGTAAGAGATATTACTTGTTGTACTCGTAGGGAATATTATTTGTTGTACTCATAAGGGGTATTTTTTCTTTCTTATTCATGAAGAGAACTTCTGTTATTACATTCTTTATTATTCTGTTGGAATAACCTGTATACGTGGGATACCCTATACTTGGTGAAATTCTTCTATTATTCCATTCTTTATTATTATATTGGAATAACCTGTTTATGCAAAGTACTGCATACATGGTGAAATTCTTCTAATATTCCATTCTTTATTATTCTGTCAGAATATCCTGTCTGTGCGTTTATGCCGGACCTGGTTCCATTATTTATTATTCTGTCGGAATATCATGTCTGTGCGTTTACGCTGGACCTGGTTTCATTATTTATTATTCTGTTGGGAATAACCTGTCTGTGCAGTCTATCACACGCATGGTGAATCCTTCTGTTATTCTATTCTTTATTATTCTGTTGGAATAACCTGTCTATGTGGATTACCATATGCATGGTGAATGATCCTTCGTATTCATTCCTTATTAAATTGTGGAAATGATATGTCTACGTGGATTACCGCATGGCGGACAAAAATTCATTTGCAGTTTCATATAATCTATTATACTCAGTTGGTTAACGTTTTGACTTCTATACTCCATGAAATTAGTAGAATATCCTTGATATTTGCGCTTCATCCAGTATCTTTTCATGGAAATATTCTTCTGAGCATTCTTAAATTTTACTCTACAAAGAAGTATCATGTTGACAATTTGGACGTTATTAGTTCCTGGATAAATTAATTCTTGAACTTGTTTTATTGAATTGTTATGTCATTGTCATCATCCTCATGTTTATATTATGTTGAAAGTCATCTGTGGCCTGTAGTGAATAGATGGACTTGGTATGATTATGACCAGGGATTATTCGGTATAATCATGACCGTAATGTTACAAATGATGTGAAAAAAGTCCTTATTGGCCCGTAGTGCATTGATGGACAGTTTTTGGTATGATTATGGCTATGGATCCTCTTCGGCCAAGGGTGCAAAGATGAATTATTTTATAGCATGATCAGGACCGTTGATGAAAACACGATTATCTTTGGCCCGTAGTGCATGGATAATTCGTGGTCGTAATAATAAAGAATATCCTTAGCTTGTAGTGCAGGGATGATTCGATGATGTGGATTAATTATTGAGCTGATTCTCAGCAATGGAATATTAATTCATGGATGTAATAATAATGAATATCCTTGGCCGTAGTGCATGGATAATTCATGGATGTGATATTAACGAATATCATTGGCCGTAGTGCAGGAGTGATTCGATGATATGAATTGTTTATTAAGCTGAGTCTCAGCATTATTGGTTTTACAGTTGCATATCTTTGGCCGTAGTGTAAAGATGAATTTAATTAGTATGATTATTAGCAAGAATTGTGATTTGGTATAACCATGATTTTTGATGTTTCAGGTGAAGATATGTGTTTAAAATTATCTCCGTCCTGGGTGCGAAAAGGAAATTTAGAATCACAATTATGATTATGAGTTATTCATATGGTTGTGGACATGAATTGTTGATTGATGTTACAGGGATAAAACATTATCGGTGGACTTTTAACATAGAGAAGATAACAGATCTGATGGTCTATTTGACTCTTCTAATGGATTGATCGTTCCGCTGCAACTATGATTGAAAAGTTTTATCATCTACCATATGTTCTAAATCTCTGATTTATTATTGATAAAAGCTATTGATAATATAGTTATCTTTATTCATGATATTCTTTACTGGGCTAGTTGTGCTCACCCTTTTACTTTAAAATTCCTTTCAGGTAATAAGAGTGTAGCTGGGTCGAGCGGGGATAACAGGGGAATAGCACGGTGGTCTATAGCTGTTGAGGTTCTCCCTAAATAGTACAGACATAATTGTATTTAGGACCTTAGATGTGCGTGTCGTATTTTATACGTCACTTAATAATTGATTTTGGCGAACAACAATAGGGTGATGAGAACCCAACTTTGGAAGCGTCAAAAGTGCACCTCATTAGAATGAACAAGATAGTAATCTTCTCGTTCTTCTTTGGGGTCTTAAAATATTTACTGCTGTATTTTATATGGCAATGTAATAATTTGAGTTTGGATACTGTCTACGAGACAATATTGTATTAAAACTCACAGTTAACTGTGGTCGTATTCTATACGATAGTTCAACAGTTGTATAAATGACGTTTGTATTTGATTTTTATAATGTGATATCTGGCGACTCAGAATGGGTAATGTATACCTATTTTGGGGGCGTCACAATTGATATCAGAGCTTAGGGATATGGTCGCTGGAGGAGATAAGAGTCTAGAACAAAGGAGGGGAGAGACGAGTTATATACTTCGCTAGTGTGTGACTTACCTAAGCTGAAATTGTTTACTTGATAAGTTGACAAATTGTGATATGTCAATTAACCTTTGTTTTGAAGATATATTCTAGAATGATATCTGAAAATACAGGAGATGAGCAATGAAAAAATTATGATACAGAGGATATAACCGGGAAGGTACAATCCGAAAAGAAAGCAAGGTATTCTCATCTTTTCGAATATCAGGTACATACGTAAATTTTGAGGGTAAAATTTAATAAGGAGGGGTGATTGTGAGACCCCGAATTTAATGAAATAAAAGGATTTAAAATATTTTTTTTCTATTTTGGTAAATAGCACGGTATTGATTATTGATGCTTATGTGATAAGTCACTCAGTTTTGTTTTATTGGTATTATTAATGTAATAAAACAGAATACTTTTATAAAGTGATTCTATAAATAGAATATATTATATTCTATTGTGCATAGTGTTTTGCATAGTAAAATCTTTTTTATATAAAATAGAATACTTTTATAAAGTTATCTATTTTATTAGATAATAATTAGAATATATTATATTTTATTATGCATAGTGTTTGCATAGTGTCTGCATAGTATTTGCATAGTAAAATCTTTTATAAAGTTATTCGTTTTATTAGATTATAAATAGAATATATTATATTTTATTTAAAAGATTTTGCTTTAAATATGGACCGTCAGATTAAAGTAAATCAATCTGGACCGTTCATGAGTTAGTTAATATGCAGTCTATTTTTCTATAAATAGTAGCTCATTCATTCATTATTTCTTACGAATTCACTGAAACTCTAGAGAGAGAAATTATAGAGAGAAATAAGAAAAGTATTCTGCTACTTTCCTACTCTTATATTCAGTTCTTTTACTGTAAGGGATATTACTTTTTGTACTCGTAGGGAATATTATTTTTTATACACATAAGGGGTATTCTTTCTTTCTTATTCATGAAAAGAACTTCTGTTATTACATTATTTATTATTCTGTTGGAATAACCTGTATACGCGAGATACCCTATACTTGATGAAATTCTTATGTTATTCCATTCTTTATTATTATATTGGAATAACCTGTCTATGCAAAGTACTGCATACATAGTGAAATTCTTCTAATATTCCATTCTTTATTATTCTGTCGGAATATCGTGTCTGTGTGTTTATGCCGGACCTGGTTCCATTATTTATTATTCTGTCGGAATATCATGTCTATGCGTTTACGCCGGACCTGGTTTCATTATTTATTATTCTGTTGGGAATAACCTGTCTGTGCAGTCTATCGCACGCATGGTGAATCCTTCTGTTATTCCATTCTTTATTATTCTGTTGGAATAACCTGTCTATGTGGATTACCATATGCATGGTGAATGATCCTTCGTATTCGTTCTTTATTAAATTGTGGAAATGATCTGTCTACGTGGATTACCGCATGAAGGACGAAAATCCATTTGTAGTTTCATATATTCAATTATACTCAGTTGGTTAACGTTTTGACTTCTATACTCCATAAAATTAGTGGAATATCCTTGATATTTGCACTTCATCCAGTATCTTTTTATGGAAATATTCTTCTGAGCATTTTTGAATTTTACTCTACAAAGAAGTATCATGTTGACAATTTGGACGTTATTAGTTCTTGGATAAATTAATTCTTGAACTTGTTTTATTGAATTATTATGTCATTGTCATCATCCTCATGTTTATATTATGTTGAAAGTCATATGTGGCCTGTAGTGCATAGATGGACTTTGTATGATTATGACCAGGAATTATTCGGTATAATCATGACCGTAATGTTTCAAATGATGTGGAAAAAGTCCTCATTGGCCCGTAGTGCATTGATGAACAGTTTTTTGGTATGATTATGGCTATGGATTCTTTTCGGCCAAGGGTGCAAAGATGAATTATTTTATAGCATGATCAGGACCGTTGATGAAAACACGATTATCTTTGGGCCGTAGTGCATGGATAATTCGTGGTCGTAATAATAAAGAATATCCTTGGCCTGTAGCGCAGGGATGATTCGATGATGTGGATTAATTATTGAGCTGAGTCTCAGCAATGAAATATTAATTCATGGATATGATAATAATGAATATCCTTGGCCGTAGTGCATAGATAATTCATGGATGTGATATTAACGAATATCCTTGGCCGTAGTACAGGGGTGATTCGATGATGTGGATTATTTATTAAGCTGAGTCTCAGCATTATTGGTTTTACAGTTGTATATCTTTGGCCGTAGTGCAAAGATGAATTTAATTACTATGATTATGAGCAAGGATTGTGATTTGGTATAACCATAATTTGTGATGTTTCAGGTGAAGATAGGTGATTAAAATTATCTTCGTCCTAGGTGCGAAAAGGGAATTTAGAATCACAATTATGATTATGAGTTATTCATATAGTTGTGAACATGAATTGTTGATTGATGTTACAGGGATAAAACATTTTCGGTGGACTTTTAACATAGAGAAGATAATAGATCTGATGGTCTATTTGACTCTTCTAATGGATTGCTCGTTCCGCTGCAACTATGATTGAAAAGTTTTATCATCTACCATATGTTCTAAATCTCTGATTTATTATTGATGAAAGCTATTGATATTGTAGTTATCTTTAGTCATGATATTCTTACTGGGCTAGTTGTGCTCACCCTTTTGCTTCAAAATTCCTTTCAGGTAGTAAGAGTGTAGCTGGGTCGAGCGGGGATAACAGGGAATAGCACGGTGGTCTATAGCTGTTGAGGTTCTCCCTAAATAGTATGTAGATAATTGTATTGAGGACCTAAGATGTGCGTGTCGTATTTTATACGTCACTTAATAATTGATTTTGGCGAACAACAATAGGGTGATGAGAACCCAACTTTGGAAGCGTCAAAAGTGCACCTCATTAGAATGAACAAGATAGTAATCTTCTCGTTCTTCTTTGGGGTCTTAAAATATTTGCTGCTGTATTTTATATGACATTGTAATAATTTGAGTTTGGATACTGTCTACGAGACAATATTGTATTAAAACTCACAGTTAACTGTGGTCGTATTCTATACGACAGTTCAACAGTTGTATAAATGCAGTTTGTATTTGATTTTTATAATGTAATATCTGGCGACTCAGAATGGGTAATGTATACCTATTTTGGGGGCGTCACAATTGGTATCAGAGCTTGGGGATATGGTCGCTAGAGGAGATAAGAGTTTAGAACTAGGAGGGGAGAGACGAGTTATATACTTCGCTAGTGTGTGACTTACCTAAGCTGAAATTGTTTACTTGATAAGTTGACAAATTGTGATATGTCAATTAACCTTTGTTTTGAAGATATATTCTAGAATGATATCTGAAATACAAGAGATGAGCAATAAAAAAATTATGACACAGAGGATATAACCGGGAAGGTACAATCCGAAAAGAAAGCAAGGTATTCTTATCTCTTCGAATATCACGTACGTATGTAAATTTAGAGGGCAAAATTTTATAAGGAGGGGTGATTGTAAGACCCCGAATTTTATGAAATAAAAGTATTCAACTTTTTTTTATATTTTGGTAAATAGCACGGTATTGATTATTGATGCTTATATGATAAGTCACTCAGTTTGTTTTATTGGTATTATTAATGTAATAAAACAGAAAAGCTTTTTATATAAAATAAAATACTTTTATAAAGTTATTTTATAAATAGAATATATTATATTCTATTGTGCATAGTATTTTGCATAGTAAAATCTTTTTTATATAAAATAGAATACTTTTATAAAGTTATCTGTTTTATTAGATAATAATTAGAATATATTATATTTTATTATGCATAATATTTGCATACTGCTTGCATAGTATTTGTATAGTAAAATCTTTTATAAAGTTATTCGTTTTATTAGATTATAAATAGAATATATTATATTTTATTTAAAAGATTTTGCTATAAATATGGACCGTCAGATTAAAGTAAATCAATCTGGACCGTTCATGAGTTAGTTACTATGCATTCTATTTTTCTATAAATAGAAGCTCATTCCTTCATTATTTCTTACGAATTCACTGAAACTCTAGAGAGATAAATTATAGAGAGAAATAAGAAAAGTATTCTGCTACTTTCCTACTCTTATATTCAGTTCTTTTACTGTAAGGGATATTACTTTTTGTACTCGTAGGGAATATTATTTTTTGTACACATAAGGGGTATTCTTTCTTTCTTATTCATGAAAAGAACTTCTGTTATTACATTATTTATTATTCTATTGGAATAACCTGTATACGCGGGATACCCTATACTTGATAAAATTCTTATGTTATTCCATTCTTTATTATTATGTTGGAATAACCTGTTTATGCAAAGTACTGCATACATGGTGAAATTCTTCTAATATTCTATTCTTTATTATTCTGTCAATATATCGTGTCTGTGTGTGTATGCCGGACCTAGTTCCATTATTTATTATTCTGTCGAAATATCATGTCTGTGCGTTTACGCCGGACCTGGTTTCATTATTTATTATTCTGTTGGGAATAACCTGTCTGTGCAGTCTATCGCACGCATGGTGAATCCTTCTATTATCCCATTCTTTATTATTCTGTTGGAATAACCTGTCTATGTGGATTACCATATGCATGGTGAATGATCCTTCGTATTCATTCCTTATTAAATTGTGGAAATGATCTGTCTAGGTGGATTACCGCATGGCGGACGAAAATTCATTTGCAGTTTCATATATTCTATTATACTCAGTTGGTTAAAATTTTGACTTCTATATTCCATGAAATTAGTGGAATATCCTTGATATTTGCGCTTCATCCAATATCTTTTCATGGAAATATTATTCTGAGCATTCTTAAATTTTACTCTACAAAGAAGTATCATGTTGACAATTTGGACGTTATTAGTTCCTGGATAAATTAATTCTTGAACTTGTTTTATTGAATTACTATGTCATTATCATCATCCTCATGTTTATATTATGTTGAAAGTCATCTGTGGCCTGTAGTGCATAGATGGACTTGGTATGATTATGACCAGGGATTATTCGGTATAATCATGACCGTAATGTTACAAATGATGTGAAAAAAGTTCTCATTGGCACGTAGTGCATTGATGGACAGTTTTTGGTATGATTATGGCTATAGATTCTCTTCGGCCAAGGGTGCAAACGTGAATTGTTTTATAGCATGATCAGGACCGTTGATGAAAACATGATTATCTTTGGCCCGTAGTGCATGGATAATTCGTGGTCGTAATAATAAAGAATATCCTTGGCCTGTAGTGCAGGGATGATTTGATGATGTGGATTAATTATTGAGCTGAGTCTCAGCAATGAAATATTAATTCATGGATGTGATAATAATGAATATCCTTGGCCGTAGTGCATGGATAATTCATGGATGTGATATTAACGAATATCCTTGGCCGTAGTGCAGGGGTGATTCGATGATGTGGATTATTTATTAAGCTGAGTCTCAGCATTATTGGTTTTACTGTTGTAAATCTTTGGCCGTAGTGCAAAGATGAATTTAATTAGTATGATTATGAGCAAGAATTGTGATTTGGTATAACCATGATTTGTGATGTTTCAGGTGAAGATATGTGATTAAAATTATCTTCGTCCTGGGTGCGAAAAGGGAATTTAAAATCACAATTATGATTATGAGTTATTCATATGGTCGTGGACTGGAATTGTTGATTGATGTTACAGGGATAAAACATTATCGGTGGACTCTTAACATAGTGAAGATAATAGAACAGATGGTCTATTTGACTCTTCTAATGGATTGCTCGTTTCGCTGCAACTATGATTGAAAAGTTTTATCATCTACCATATGTTCTAAATCTCTGATTTATTATTGATGAAAGCTATTGATAATGTAGTTATCTTTAGTCATGATATTCGTTACTGGACTAGTTGTGCTCACCCTTTTGCTTCAAAATTCCTTTCAGGTAGTAAGAGTGTAGCTGGGTCGAGCGGGGATAGCAGGGGAATAGCACGGTGGTCTATAGCTGTTGAGGTTCTCCCTAAATAGTATGGAGATAATTATATTGAGGACCTAAGATGTGCGTGTCGTATTTTATACGTCACTTAATAATTAATTTTGGCGAACAACAATAGGGTGATGAGAACCCAACTTTTGAAGCGTCAAAAGTGCACCTCATTAGAATGAACAAGATAGTAATCTTCTTGTTCTTCTTTGGGGTCTTAAAATATTTGCTGCTGTATTTTATATGGTATTGTAATAATTTGAGTTTGGATACTGCCTACGAGACAATATTGTATTAAAACTCACAGTTAACTGTGGTCGTATTCTATACGACAGTTCAACAGTTGTATAAATAAAGTTTGTATCTGATTTTTATAATGTGATATCTGGCGAGTCAGAATGGGTAATGTATACCTATTTTGGGGGCGTCACAATTGGTATCAGAGCTTAGGAATATGGTCGCTGGAGGAGATAAGAGGGGAGAGACAAGTTATATACTTCGCTAGTGTGTGACTTACCTAAGCTGAAATTGTTTACTTGATAAGTTGACAAATTGTGATATGCCAATTAACCTTTGTTTTGAAAATATATTCTAGAATGATATCTGAAATACAGGAGATGAGAAATGAAAAAATCATGCTACAGAGGATATAACTGGGAAGGTACAATCTGAAAAGAAAGCAATGTATTCTCATCTCTTCAAATATCAGGTACGTACGTAAATTTCGAGGGCGAAATTTTATAAGGAGGGGTGATTGTGAGACCCTGAATTTTATGAAATAAAAGTATTCACTTTATTTTTCTATTTTGGTAAATAGCACGGTATTGATTATTGATGCTTATGTGATAAGTCACTCAGTTTTGTTTTATTGGTATTATTAATGTAATAAAACAGAAAAGCTTTTTATATAAAACAGAATACTTTTATAAGGTTATTCTATAAATAGAATATCTTATATTCTATTGTGCATAGTATTTTGCATAGTAAAATCTTTTTTATATAAAACAGAATACTTTTATAAAGTTATCTGTTTTATTAGACAATAATTAAAATATATTATATTTTATTATGCACATAGTGCCTGCATAGTGTTTGCATAGTAAAATCTTTTATTAAGTTATTCGTTTTATTAGATTATAAATAGAATATATTATATTTTATTTAAAAGATTTTGCTATAAATAAGGACCGTCAGATTAAAGTAAATCAATCTGGACCGTTCATGAGTTAGTTAATATGCAGTCCATTTTTCTATAAATAGAAGCTCATTCCTTAATTATTTCTTACGAATTCACTGAAACTCTAGGGAGAGAAATTATAGAGAGAAATAAGAAAAGTATTCTGCTACTTTTCTACTCTTATATTCAGTTCTTTTACGGTAAGAGATATTACTTGTTGTACTCGTAGGGAATATTATTTGTTGTACTCATAAGGGGTATTCTTTCTTTCTTATTCATAAAGAGAACTTCTGTTATTACATTCTTTATTATTCTGTTGGAGTAACCTGTATACGTGGGATACCCTATACTTGGTGAAATTCTTCTGTTATTCCATTCTTTATTATTATGTTGGAATACCATGTCTATGCAAAGTACTGCATACATGGTGAAATTCTTCTAATATTACATTCTTTATTATTCTGTCAGAATATCCTGTCTGTACGTTTATGCCGGACCTCGTTCCATTATTTATTATTCTGTCGGAATATCATGTCTGTGCGTTTACACTGGACCTGGTTCCATTATTTATTATTCTGTTGGAAATAACCTGTCTGTGTAGTCTATCGCACGCAAGGTGAATCCTTCAGTTATTCCATTCTTTATTATTCTGTTAGAATAACCTGTCTATGTGGATAACCATATGCATGGTGAATGATCCTTTGTATTCATTTCTTATTAAATTGTGGAAATGATCTGTCTACGTGGATTACCGAATGGCGGACGAAAATCCATTTGCAGTTTCATATATTCTATTATACTAAGTTGGTTAAAGTTTTTGACTTCTATACTCCATGAAATTAGTGGAATATCCTTGATATTTGCGTTTCATCCAGTATCTTTTCATAGAAATATTCTTCTGAGCATTCTTGAATTTTACTCTATAAAGAAGTATCATGTTGACAATTTGGACGTTATTAGTTCCTTGATAAATTAATTCTTGAACTTGATTTATTGAATTATTATGTCATTGTCATCATCCTCATGTTTATATTATGTTGAAAGTCTTATGTGGCATGTAGTGCATAGATAGACTTGGTATGATTATGACCAGGGATTATTCAGTATAATCGTTACCGTAATGTTACAAATGATGTGAAGAAAGTTCTCATTGGCACGTAGTGCATTGATGGACAGTTTTTGGTATGATTATGGCTATGGATTCTCTTCGGCCAATGGTGCAAAGATGAATTGTTTTATAGCATTATCAGAACCGTTGATGAAAACACGATTATCTTTGCCCCGTAGTGCATGGATAATTCGTGGTCGTAATAATAAAGAATATCCTTGGCATGTAGTGCAGGGATGATTCGATGATGTGGATTAATTATTGAGCTGAGTCTCAGCAGTGAAATATTAATTCATGGATGTGATAATAATGAATATCCTTGGCCGTAGTGCATGGATAATTCATGGATGTGATATTAACGAATATCCTTGGCCGTAGTGCAGGGGTGATTCAATGATGTTGATTATTTATTAAGCTGAGTCTCAGCATTATTAGTTTTACAGTTGTATATCTTTGGCCTAGTGCAAAGATGAATTTAATTAGTATGATTATGAGCAAGAATTGTGATTTGGTATAACCATGATTTTTGATGTTTCATGTGAAGATAGGTGATTAAAATTATCTTCGTCCTGGGTGCGAAAAGGGAATTTAGAATCACAATTATGATTATGAGTTATTCGTATGGTTGTGGACAGGAATTGTTGATTGATGTTACATGGATAAAACATTATCCGTGCACTTTTAACATAGAGAAGATAATAGATCTGATGGTCTATTTGACTCTTCTAATGGATTTCTCGTTCCGCTGCAACTATGATTGAAAAGTTTTATCATTTATCATATGTTCTAAATCTCTGATTTATTATTGATGAAAGCTATTGATAATGTATTTATCTTTAGTCATGATATTCTTTACTGGGCTAGTTGTGCTCACCCTTTTGCTTTAAAATTACTTTCAGGTTAGCTGGGTCGAGCGGGGATAACAGGGGAATAGCACGGTGGTCTATAGCTGTTGAGGTTCTCCCTAAATAGTATGGAGAACAAGATAGTAATCTTCTCGTTCTTCTTTAGGGTCTTAAAATATTTGCTTCTGTATTTTATATGGTATTGTAATAATTTGAGTTTGGATACTGTCTACAAGATAATATTGTATTAAAATTCACAGTTAACTGTGGTCGTATTCTATACGACAGTTCAACAGTTGTATAAATGACGTTTGTATTTGATTTTTATAATGTGATATATGGCGACTCAGAATGGGTAATATATACCTATTTTGGGGGCGTCACAATTGGTATCAGAGCTTAGGGATATGGTCGCTGGAGGAGATAAGAGTCTAGAACTAGGAGGGGATAGACGAGCTATATACTTCGCTAGTGTGTGACTTACCTAAGCTGAAATTGTTTACTTGATAAGTTGACAAATTGTGATATGTCAATTAACCTTTGTTTTAAAGATATATTCTAGAATGATATCTGAAATACAGGAGATGAGCAATGAAAAAATCATGATACAGAGGATATAACCGGGAAGGTACAATCCGAAAAGAAAGCAAGGTATTCTCATCTCTTCGAATATCAGGTACGTACGTAAATTTTGAGAGCGAAATTTCATAAGGAGGGGTTATTGTGAGACCCCGAATTTTATGAAATAAAAGTATTCAATTTTTTTTTCCTATTTTGGTAAATAGCACGGTATTGATTATTGATGCTTATGTGATAAGTCACTCAGTTTTGTTTTATTAGTATTATTAATGTAATAAAACAGAAAAACTTTTTATATAAAACAGAATACTTTTATAAAGTTATTCTATAAATAGAATATATTATATTCTATTGTGCATAGTGTTTTGCATAGTAAAATCTTTTTTATATAAAACAGAATACTTTTATAAATTTATCTACTTTATTAGACAATAATTAGAATATATTATATTTTATTATGCATAGTATTTACATAGTGCCTATATAGTGTTTGCATAGTAAAATCTTTTATAAAGTTATTCATTTTATTAGATTATAAATAGAATATATTATATTTTATTGAAAATATTTTGCTTTAAATATGGACCGTCAGATTAAAGTAAATCAATCTGGACCGTTCATGAGTTAGTTACTATGCAATCTATTTTTCTATAAATAGAAGCTCATTCCTTCATTATTTCTTACGAATTCTTTGAAACTCTAGAGAGAGAAATTATAGAGAGAAATAAGAAAAGTATTCTGCTACTTTCCTACTCTTATATTTAGTTCTTTTACGATAAGGGATATTACTTGTTGTACTCGTAGGGAATATTATTTGTTGTACTCATAAGGGGTATTCTTTCTTTCTTATTCATGAAGAGAACTTCTGTTATTACATTATTTATTATTCTGTTTGAAAAACTTGTACACGCGGGATACCCTATACTTGGTGAAATTCTTCTGTTATTCCATTCTTTATTATTATGTTGGAATAACCTGTCTATGCAAAGTACTGCATACATGGTGAAATTCTTCTAATATTCTATTCTTTATTATTCTGTTGGAATATCCTGTCTGTGCGTTTATGTCGGACTTGGTTCCATTATTTATTATTCTGTCGGAATATTATGTCTGTGCGTTTACGCCGGACCTAGTTCCATTATTTATTATTATGTTGGGAATAACTTGTCTGTGCAGTCTATCGCACGCATGGTGAATCCTTCTGTTTTTCCATTCTTTATTGTTCTGTTGGAATAATCTGTCTATGTGGATTACCATATGCATGGTGAATGATCCTTCGTATTCATTCCTTATTAAATTGTGGAAATGATCTGTCTACGTGGATTTTGGAGTTATCTAATCTTGTGTACCACGAACGGGCTTCTCCAGTTAGACTCTTTTGGAACAATTGCATTCTGAGTTTTTCATCCTCTGCATAGGATCCTAGTTCTCCAATAAAGACTTTTAAATGTGTATAAGGATCCCCTAACCCGTCATATTTTTCAAAGTCAGGAGTTTTAAATTTTTCTGGATAGTGAACACCAGGAAAAATACATAGATCAGCATATAAAACACTCCCGTGTGTTCCAATTCCTTTGATAGCGCGAAGGGTCTCTTCCATTTGGAGGACTTTCTTTTTGATGTCACCATTGTCTAGATCTCCAATGGAATGGGCAGCATCCTGCGTTTTGCTGGTTGTATCCAACTGTGGCTCTGGTATGGTAATGACCGGAATTCCTCCTTGTGTGGAGGACTCAGTATGTATGGGTATTTTCTGACCCTGTGTAGACTGGTGTAATTCTTTTAATAGAACAGCCAAATCTGTAATCTGTTTGCTTAATCCGTCGAATTCTTTGCAAGAAACTGGATTAAGTTCAGTCTGGTCGGATGATGACATGATTGACTGT
Source organism: Panax notoginseng (assembly GCA_016801055.1). NCBI lineage: Eukaryota > Viridiplantae > Streptophyta > Magnoliopsida > Apiales > Araliaceae > Panax > Panax notoginseng. Next base: position 96,003,014 of record CM029021.1, on the reverse strand, counting down.
AGGCATGTTGCCTTTTTGGACTTTGACCGGGTAGTAGGTCCGATTGATTCCCTGCGAAAGACTGGCATAGTTTAGTCCTTAGGGAAGGTGTATAATGACATGCTATGTGATGTGTCCATTTTAGGAATTTTATCCTGCAAAACGGGTGTCAGCTGTTTGTAGCATGTATGTGGACATATTGCTTCATATTTCTCATTACATGGAGATATATATGGAATGTGATTACAAGTAATTTTACAAGTAATTGAAATGAGAGCATGAAGAGACTTTCCTTCGTTTTGGGTTTATCAGAGGCTGACCTATCTTAGGTTACTCTCGCGGCTTTTTGGCATGAAGGTTCCCAAATCATCGCAATCTATTAGACGGGATGTTAATCCGGTCTTTCAACTGGAGCGAATTTGGGTGGTGCCTTTCCTGAGCCTCGGAGAATCAGGCTTCTCACGAGTCCAGTAATCAAACACCGACGGGATAGCCTCCTGGTGGAGGGACCACACAACATACATTCACATACATCGCGTCTCACCGTATGAAATGATGACATGTGCGAAGCACTAATATCATAAGCAGTTTATAGTGTGAAGCACTAACATCACACGCAGATATGATGCGAGCACTAATATTCAATCAAGACATGCATTCGTACACATTCATTCAATGTAAATGCAATATCCACACACAAACATATAATCAGTTTTGAAAAGATTGTAATAGCGGCTTAAGTCCTCTTACTGGAGTCCCCAGCAGAGTCGCCACATGTCGACGTCGGGATTTTTGGGTGTCCCTTTCCGTTACTTGTTCTTTGGTGTTCTCATTTTAGGTGAGATTTGTGTGAAAAAACAAGTGAAAAAGGTCCGACATGTATAATGTCGACGATGGGACTGTTAAGAGTCGCCAGTTGGTTTTTTAAATGGTTGTACCAACACAACCGAGAAAAGGTTTGCACATTGACCCAGTGATGTGACACTGATATACGGGTCGGCGAAATCGAGATTCATTTTAGGGTCCGGGGACTTGGTTATGCGGGGGGAAGGTGTTAGGCACCCCCCGACATCCGTGTTACAACGGTGACCGCCTCTTTCTAAGAAACTATTATCTGAGTGTGTGTGTGTGTTTGTGTGTGTGTGTGTGCGGGTCAATGTGCTATTTATATGAAAGTGGTGCGAGGCCTCGTTCGAACCTATATGCATAGGATTTGAATTTATGTAAAAATTCAGTTTTTAACAAGATATGGCGATGATGTTTTATAAAAGAGGTTTTTCAAACCCTGATGCTCAATAGTAATTGAGGCCTTTTACACTTCCATTTTTATTAAGTGAGCGGCTGGATTGATTTTATTTGACGAATGCGAGGCACCCGTATGAAAAATAATATATATATATATATATATATATATATATATATATATATATATATATATACAAAATAATGCCGACTTCCTTGTAGGTATGGAAACCATCTGAGGAAATATAGACATCGCAGAATAATTTACATGCTGCTTACAGCTGAAAATGTCCATCACGGGAACCGAATCTAGATCCAATGGGATAAATCTGTGATTACATGATTCCTAGGCGCACAAGATATTGCAATTTGTATAAAAGCAATTAGCAGGTATATATATAAAAGCAGTAAATATATATATACTGACAGGATCACCAACCACGAAGTATCTCTATGGGGGATCAGAAATATAAATAAAGCTGTAAATACGGTCAACCGCCACGAAGGAAACTCCAGGCAGGACAGAATGTAAATAAAGCTGTAAATACGGTCAACTGCCACGAAGTAAACTCCAGGCAGGACGAAATGTAAAGAAAGTTGTAAATGCGATCAACTGCCACGAAGGAAACTCCAGGCAGGACAAAGTAAATAAATATATATATATATATATATATATATATATATATATATATATATATATATATAAACGCACCGGATGTAAAATCCAGGCTCATCGAACATAGTTCGACAACAGTTCATATATATATATATATATATATATATATATATATATATATAAAAGCGAGTAAACGTACCAGACCGAAGTCTAGGCTCATCGAACAAAGTCCGACATACAGTTGATATATATATATATATATATATATATATATATATATATATATATATATATATATATAAAAGCGAGTAAACGCACCAGACCGAAGTCTAGGCTCATCGAACAAAGTCCGACACACAGTTGATATATATAAGTATATATATATATATATATATATATATATATATATATATATATATATATATATATATATATTAAAGCAGTAAACGCTCCAGACCGAAGTCTAGGCTCAATCGAGGCATAACTCGATAATGTTAGTCAATATATATATATATATAAATATAGATATATATATATATATATATATATATATATATATATATATATATATATATATATATATATATATATATATATATATATATATATATATATATATAGAGACTGGAAGGAAACCACGGATCGAAGTCCGGGCAAAAGCAAGCAACACGACTCTCAACGTGTAGAAGGGTGTGTGCAAAGATGAAGAGAAAGACTCTAAAGTGTGTGAGAAGGCTTACAGCTGACTGATAAAAAATAAAAAAGGCTTCTATATCTTTAGAGTGGGTAAACACTGGACTTTTGTAGGTACAAAAGAGGCTATATATGAGCTCACAGGTGTTTGAAAGTGGGAAAATACACTGTATGGCGAGTGCAGAGCAAATTGTGCAGGGGTTCCCCGTCTTTTTGCTCTTAAAAATAAGCACCCCAAGCCTCTTATTTATAGTCAAAGGGTGCCGCAGGTGTACCTACGGCTCAGCCGCAGGTGTACCAGAGGCGGGGTGGGTCGGGTCGGCCCAATTTCGTCGGGTCGGGTCATCTCGAAGTACGTGCACTCAGGCAATACAATGTCCACTCGGATTTTGAGAAGTACAATTCGGACATCCGTTTTGAGGTATTCTGGTCCTATTTCGGACCGCCGTTGTCGAGAGTTGTACGATGGTATGGGATTAGAGTTTGTACGAAGTCTTTGAAGATGGGACGATGCCCTCCGGTCCTCAAGCTTCCACTTTCATCCGCTACCCCGCACAATAGTCACTCGGGATTGGTTAACCTTGTGGGACATTGTTGTGTAGAGACGAGACGTGGCATCGTGTTGGACGAGATGGCGATGTTGCCCCTCACCGGTGTTACTGCCGGATTGGGCTGATAAGCAGACGTTGCTCAGACTTCGCTGAGATTGGACTGCTGTATTTGTTGAAGGTCCTCATTGTCATCTTTGAGGTGTGTCTGTCTTCCCGAGGTGATCGTCGGGTTGGTACAGTGTATCTCGTTGTGAGTGCCGAGATTGAAGCTGATAGCACTTGTAACAAGCATTTCTGGGGTTAATGCCGAATCTGCATTCCTTGGGGTTATCGCCAAGGTTGGGACTGAGACTGGATACCTCGGGGGTTATCTCCGAGATTAATCGGTCTTCTCCGGTGTGTGTTCCGGTATTGTATCTACAGGTCTCGGGGTTAGATTCAAAGTTGAAACCGTTACTCCCAGATTGCGATCTGGGGGTTGATGCTGAACTTCCGGTAGTATCCGGTATGGATTTGGATTGTCTTTCAGGGTTCTCTCTTAAAAGACGAATTTGTCTTCCTGCAATGTTAGTAACAGTAGTACAGAAAATTTTGAGTGTCTACAGATGCCCCTCTTTATCATACTCATGCATGGCGATGCATGGGTAGGATAAAGAATCCTAGACACTTGAAACGCAACAAGACAAACATGGTACTATGGATAGCAACATGATGCAAATGTATGATGCATGGGTATGGGGTTGTGGCCCAACATGCTGGGGATGATTGCTAGTTCCCTGTTGCTTCAACTGGGGATTGGCAATATTGACCAGATCTGATGTGTAAGCCGAATCTGTTAGGATATTGGTGTTGGAGTTATCACCAAATTCCTGTATTCTTGATAACGACTTAACGCTGAAGGGGTATCTCTTATGTGTAAGAGACTTGTGGGGATAAAGCTTGATCTGTTTGAGGATGTGTATAACATATTCCATTATCTATCCTCTTTGATAATGTTGACCTCTCCTGGGTAGTATCGCCAGAATACGCCATGATTCTGTTGGATTTACTGCCAACAGCAAATGCTATCAGGGATGCCTGACCTTCGTTGACTTGTGAACCAACGGTTGAAACATCCTGTGGGATATGCTGTCAAGGTTGCTTGACCTTCGCTGACGTGTAGATCAACGGCTAAAACTCTGTGAGGAGATCGTCAAGGTTGCTTGACATTTGCTGATGTGTAGATCAACGGGGCATTGCGTTGTGACCCCCGCCGGGGATCCGCTGGGGAATATGAGCAGCTGGGTGTGAGAACCTCGAACAGCTCTATAGCTCTGACAGGTTTAAATGCTATCGGCTGAAAGGATGTCAAGGTTGCTTGACCTTCGTTGATATGTGTGTCAACGGCTGAACGTGTTATAACCCCAACCGGGGATATACGTTGTAACCCCCGTCGGGGACTCACGTAGGGTAGCGACCCGGAGTCGGCGGCTTCGGACCTATAAGGTATTGCCAAATGTGTTTTGCGACAACTGAGGTCATTGGTAGAGTATACCTTGTGTTCAGCATCCTACTGCCGTACTTACCCGTCAGGTGTGTTTACTGGGAGTTCGGTCATGCTATATGTGTGGTTTATGTCACACTTGCGACCGGTTGGTACCTTTAGACAGCACGGGTATTGTTTTTCCCATGAGGTGGCTATGTCGTATTCCTTTCAGCCATCGGAGTGTGTAGATGCTCAGTCCTGGTCCGTATTTTTGGCAGATATCAGAGATCCGTTTAGCATATTGCTGTGCTCGGGGCTTTGCTCACTATATAACTTCATTACTCATGCTCTGGGCATGGATTTCATCCCTTTGGCTGGCTTGAGGGGCGTGACGACTTATCATCCATTGGCCGTGATGTCACAGTTTGACCAGTTCCAAGATTTTCATCCTTTCGAGGGGGCGGCAGGTCAGCGCTTAGCTTCTCGATACCTCTCAGCCGAGGATCGATCTCGTGTATACGCTTGCTGGGATCAGCGTGAGCTAGCTGCTTTTTCTGCCAGTCGTCCCGGTTATTCCGTAGAGTACTCCGCATGGATAGAGACGGAGGTTTTATCGGCTGCAGCAGTATTTGCAGTACCGAAGCTTGAGTTAGACGATGTAGAGCCTAAGGAGGACATTGATATCTACATCGAGGAGGAGCCCGCTGCTGTGTTGCCAGCATTTCTTCCAGATTCTGCTAGTACCAGTACTTTTGTGATTCAGCACTCGGCACAGTATTTAGAGCAGAGTCTTCACCTGATGACCTTTGAGAGAGACCAGATTCGATCTATGATGTCGACTGCTCTTGATGTGAGGGACGACGCCCTATTAGAGAGAGACGAGGCATTAGCTCGTAGAGATGCCGCTGTTGTTGAGCGGGATGAGGCCCGGTCAGACAGAGATGCAGTGATAGTTGAGCGGGATAGTGCTATATGTGCCCGGGATGTGGCTGTCACAGATAGTACTGCAGCGAGGTCCCTTACTACTGGTATGATCACAAAGATGAGTGCTTACATTGATGAGCATATGGTCATCATGCAGATGGCTACAGATCTGTTGGGTCATGTGGATATTCTTATCCAGGAGACTACAGCTCTACCTCCTTCATCTGAGAGGGACGCCATGTTGGCTTTGCTAGCTCGCATGTACCCCGATTCGTAGATGAGCTTATATTTACCTGCACAGACTAGCTTAGCCATTTTGTCATGTATAGTTCACATTGTATATATATCAAACAACATTATATATGATAGGGAAATATATTTTTGGACCACTTCCCTTTTAGATATGCCTTGCTATTTGCTTGATATTTTGCCTGCTGTTTCAGGGCTTGCGATCTTGATGAATTCTGAATTCTTCCTTGGTGGATGGACATTGAGCTATCTCTGGATATTTCAGAATGGATCATCGATCTATGTATATCCCTTACCATCTTTGGTGTCTTGGGACTTGTTTCTGAATGGGAATGTGGAGAGGAATGTGGCTTTCCTCTCTGAGATTTACCGCACCACAGATGGTCGCCAGTACTTCTATTTAGGAGAAGCCTAGTTAATTCCACCTCTTATGGTTTAGTATTGCTCTTCGAGGTATGACCGCATCTTAGATGGTCGTTGAATCTCCTATTTGGGAGGAGTTCAGGAAATTCCATCCCTTTGGTCTGAAGCCGAATGAAATATAGTGGATTGAAAGAGAATCCCAATTCGCGCTGACAATGGTTTATAATTTGGTAGGGGGTGAGACCGCACCATGAATGGCTGCCTACGTACTCCTATTGAAGAGGAGATCAGGTCTGCGTAGTTCGAACCTGGTGTAAGAGGTTCAACGCTGTATACGGCTAATATGGTGTAGGAATGTTTTTGGTTGTTTTTTGTTTTTGTAAGGAGAAGAGGATAGAGATGTTTTTGTTGTTTTTGTTTTATTGCGACCGGGCCATGTAACATGGTTGCCTACGTACTCCTATTGAAGAGGAGATCAGGTCGACGTAGTTCGCCCCTCAGGGCGAGAAGAGAAAGCGTAATCCCATGTGCAGGTCCGAGTGTAGGGATGAGAAAGTTTAATCCTAGGTTGGGGATAAACTACAGGTACGAGAAGTTTGATCCCATGTATGGGTAGCCAAACTGCAAGTGCGAGAGGTTCGATCCACGGTGGGATGACCTATGAGTGCAAAAGAGAAAGCTAGGCTGCTGGCTTGAAGAGTACGTTTCCCTGAGGGGTAAAGTGTAGAAAAGTTGTATGTGGTAAAAGGGTTAAAGAACCGGAATAACTGATGACCTGATGACGACACACCAGGGTGTTTACTGGTTACTTCAGACATAATACTGATTCATGGTGTCTGAGTTGATGAGTTGTGGAAATTCATCGCCGTCCATTTCTTGCAATCTGAGAGCGCCTCCTGTCAATACTTCTTTGACAATAAACGGGCCTTCCCAGTTAGGAGCGAATTTTCCTTTGGCCTGATCTTGATTGTCAAGAATCTTTTTCAGAACCAAGTCATGTTGTTTAAATTGCCGTAGCCGGACTTTTTTGTTGTAGGATCTGGCGATCCTTTGCTGGTATAGCTGACCATGGAAGATAGCCGCGGTTCGCCTTTCGTCTATCAGAGACAATTGGTGATACCTGTCTTGTACCCATTAGTTTTCATCCAGCTGAGCGTCGATCAACACTCTGAGAGATTCCATCTCAACTTCTATGGGGAGCACTGCTTCCATCCCATAGGTTAAAGCGTAGGGGGTTGCCCCAGTTGAAGTACGCATTGTGGTCCTGTAGGCTAACAGAGTCAGAGGCAATAGGTCAGGCCAATCTTTGTGGTTGGCTGACATCTTTTGCATAATCTTCTTGATATTTTTGTTAGCCGCTTCAACAGCTCCGTTCATCTTCGGACGATAGATGACAGAGTTAAGATGTTTGATGTGGAATTTACTGCATAACTCCTCCATCATTTTGTTGTTGTGGTTTTTGGCATTATCTGACACAATCACCTCTGGTTGTCCATATCGACAAATGACATTGTTTCTGATGAAAGCAATGATGACTTCTTTAGTGACCCTGGGGAAGGAGGCTGCTTCTACCCACTTGGTGAAGTAGTCGATCATGGTGAAGATAAATCGGTGACCATTACTGGCTTTAGGCTCAATGGGCCCAATAACGTCCATTCCCCACATTGAGAAGGGCCAAGGCGAACTCATATTGTGGAGCTCCCGTGGAGGGGTGTGTATAGCATTCCCATGAATCTGGCACTGATAGCATCTTTTGACGTGGTCATGGCAATCAGCCTTAAGAGATAGCCAATAATGTCCTGTCCTAAGGACTTTCTTGACAAGGAGGGGGCCACTCATGTGGGGGCCACAGACTCCACCATGGATTTCATCCATAAGCCTTTGGGCTTGATCTTTGTCTAGACACCTGAGGAGACCTAGTCATGCATCTCTTTTATAGAGTGCATCTCCACTCAAGTAGAACTTCATAGCAAGTCGATGGATCCGCCTTTTCTTAGTCAAGCTCGCCTCAGCGGGTGTAGATTCATCTCGCAGATATTCCTTTACCAAGGAGGTTGGATGGGAGGTAGCTCATCCGATACTTCTCCAACGTAATTCCCATAGGCTGGGGCCTTGTGTAGGGAAATTGTGACTCTTGGCAAGTGTTCCTTGTCTGATATGTGAATCAAGAAAGCCAAAGTTGCTAATGCATACGCGAAATCATTCCTATTACGAGGAATGTGTAGAAAGGAGATTTCTTCGAACTCCCAAGCCATCTTCAAAACCTGCCGATGGTAAGGCAGCAAATGTAGTCCCTTAGTTTGATAGATTCCGGTGGATTGTCTGATTACCAACTCCGAATCTCCAAGGACAATTAACCGCCTAATGCCCATTGAACGGGCAAGTTTTAGTCCCATGAGACAGCCTTCATACTCAGCCGTATTGTTGGTGCTGACAAACTATAATTTGACGGCAACGGGATACTGCTCCCCCGTATCAGATACTAGAATGGCTCCAGCTCCAGAACCTTCCATGTTAACAGCTCCATCAAAATACATCTTTCATGATTGGCGTGTATTGTACTGATGGTGTTGCTACACTGTCATTATTCCTTCATCAGGAAAATATGTTTCCAAGGGTTTGAAATCCCCTGAAGGTGCGGCGGCCAGTTGATCCGTGATTCCTTGACCTTTGATGGACTTTTGAGTCACATATACAATATCAAATTGTTGTAGGATCAACTGCCATCTGGACAGCCGGTAGTTCAACATGGGTTTGTTGAACACGTACTTGAGAGGATCCACGCGGGATATGAGATGGGTTGTGTGACCATGGAGGTAATGTTGTAACCTCATGGAAGCCCATGCTAAAGCACAACACGTCTTCTCGATCAGAGTGTACTTGTGCTCACTGTTGCTGAACCTTTTTCTGAGGTAATAAATAGCTCGTTCTTGGCCTCTATCGTCTTTCTGTCCCAGCATACAGCCCATGGCATTGTCACTTATGGACAGGTACATAAATAGGGGAACATCATCCCTGGACGGTACCAAGATAGGAGCTTTGACCATCTATTTCTTGATTGTAAGGAAGGCATTCTGACACTCATCGTTCCATTTCATGGAGGAGTTCTTCCTTAATAACTTGAAGATTGGCTCACAGGTTGCTGTGAGTTGGGAGATAAACCTGCTGATGAAGTTGATCCTTCCCAAAAAATCCCCGTATTTCCTTTTCTGTCTGAGGAATGGGCATTTTCGTGATGGCTTAGATTTTGGTAGGATCCAGCTCAATCCCTTTGTGGCTGACTAGAAATCCTAGCAACTTTCCATGACTTGACGCCAAAGGCGCATTTAGCTGGATTCAACTTCAAGTTGTACTTATGCAACCTGTTGAACAACTTTCTGAGATGGTTTAGATGGTCATCCTCCCTCCGGGACTTGACAATGATGTCATCCACGTAGATCTCAATCTCTTTATGCATTAAGTCGTGGAAAAGAGCCATCATAGCTCGTTGATAGGTAGCTCCAGCATTGATGAGGCCGAATGACAACCGTCTATAGCAAAAAGTTCCCTAAGGAGTGATGAAAGCAGTCTTCTCACGATCTTCCTCGGCAACCATGATCTGATGGTACCCCATAAAGCAATCAGCAAAGGAGTACATGTCGTATTGAGCAGTATTGTCAATGAGAATGTGGATAAAGGGCACGGGAAAGCTGTCTTTTAAGCAAGCTTTGTTCAAGTCCCGGTAATCCACGCAAACTCGTACCTTCCCTCCAGGTTTAGGTATGAGCACGATGTTGGATATCCATTCAGGATATGTAGACACCATGATGATGCCGGCTTGAAATTGTTTCACAATTTCTTCTTTCACCTTTAAACTCCACTCAGGTTTCAATCGCCTGAGCTTTTGCTTGACTGGCTTAAATCCCTCTTTAATGGGAAGGCGATGAAGGACAATGTCAGTGGACAAACCCACCATGTCTTCATAAGACCATGCAAACACATCCTGGAATTGGGTCAATAGCGTAACCATGTCATTCCGTTGGTTTGGGATAAGGTCTGAACCAATCTGGATTAACTTAGGGCTTTCTAAGGTTCCGAGATTGAAAGAAGTGGTTTGATCAAGGTTGGGTTTGGGTTTGTCTTTGACCCATTCTTAAATTTCTGGAGGCATCTCAATGTCATCCTGGAGATCCATCAAGGCTGAATTCATCTCAACATCAAAGGTACAATCCTTGTGTAGGAGAGGCAACATATCCACAAGTACAGGCACATCTAAGTTCAGAGTCCTAAAACAAAATATGCTTTCACTTAGTATATATGAAATGCGTTGATCATACACAGTGTTAGCATATACTGGCAAAATAAACCGCTAATACTGTACAGAAAAGTAAGCAGTTATTGTATCTACAGGGCAGAAAAGAATTTCTGCCCGCTTTACCCTTGTCGACCAAAGCAAGGAATGTTGTTCCAATTGGTAAGGGTAAAGTCCGGGTGGACCGCAGTGATGGAGGGATTGTCATCATCCTCCTTGTCCCGAATGATGGCCATTACGTCAGGGCAATCATCATCTGGGGTGCATTTGTTGGTATGTTCATCATGGACGATGATGCGCATGCCCGACATTATTCGGACAACGTTTTCCTTGATTCTCCGCTCCTCTTCTTCGATTGCGGAATCTGGAATAACGATTTTCTTTTCTTCAACCGGTTTCGGCTTAGGAAATAACATTGCCATGACATTGGCGGGCACCTTTACTGGAGGTTGTGCGGACTCAGAGTTTGAAGGCGAAGCCAAATGCCACGTGGTTGAAGCTGAAGGAATCTGTTGATGCTTATGAGGATTCCTGTGACTAGAGCTGGCAGAATAGCCTAGTCCAGTTGTTCCAACTTGCTTGGTTAGTCGAATGGGGTAACAGATACCCTGGCCATCTTTACCCAACCCTTGTCCTGGCTTATGACCCAACGACATCATTTTTTGCGTGGCTGACATAACCTCATCAGAAATGTGGGGTTTTGGCAGTGGTGCTCCAATAGCGTGATATTGGGTGTTGCTTATTTTCAAAGCATGAAAACTAACTGGTTCTACGTCTGCACTGGCGTTGATGACCGGAATGTCCCCGTGCTGAGGAATCTCTGGTTCAGCATTGATCGTGACCAGACTATTGTTGATAATGTACTTCAGTTGTTGGTGAAGGGTGGAGGGGACTGCCCCAGCCATATGGATCCATGGTCGTCCCAAGAGTAGGTTCTATCCCAAATCTATCTTGAGCACATGGAAGGATACGCAGAATGTATGAGGGCCAATTTCGATTGGCAGCTCAATTACTCCAACCGAATTACGGCAGGCTCCATCAAAAGCTTTGATGATAGTATGGCTACTCCGAATTCGGTTGAGATTGATATTCATCTTCACCAAGGTGGCATACGGGCAAATATTCAGAGAGGAACCTACATATTTTAAGACTCCCGCCACCATGTATCCGGAGGACAAGACCGCGATGTGCAACGGTTTGCAATGACTGGTCCCTTCAGATGGTATGTCATCATCAGTGAAGGATATCACATTGTTGTTGAAAATGTGATCAACCATGTGTTGAAAGTTTTCTGTATCCACTGATGTCGGGAGATAGGCTTCTTCTAGAACCTTTAACAAGACCTTCAGGTGATTCTCGGAAGTTAGGACCAAGTCCAAAATTGATATTTGTGGTGGAGCTTCCTTCAAGCTTAAAACCACCGAGGCTTCATTATGACCCACAGCGCGGAGGAATTTTTTAATCTTCTCCATGGATATTTTCCCCTTTGATTTGGTGGGGGGGGGTTCATCACCCGATGGGGAAGACACAGTAGATTTTCCTTCGTCACTGCAGAAGTGGTATGCGAAGTGCTCTGCATGGCAAGTTGATTGGCTCGGGAGCGGCCACTTTCAAAGGATTGCTTCCTCCTTTGAGCTGAATTATCGGTGTTGTGAGAACATTATTAATCCCTTCACCTTCAGTAGATATAACTGCTACCACACTTTTCCACTTAGTAGGGCCTGCATTCTCACTTGCACGTAATACAGTGTCGTTATCTGCCAAGCGCAGTACTCCACTGTCGATGAGATTTTGAATAAGGTGGCAGAGTGCCCAACATTCTTCTGTGCTATGACCGCGAGACTGGGAGTGGTATTGACATACTCCATCAGAGTTGTACCGTCCCGAACGGGGGTTGATTGGAGGTAGAAGGGAACTGGTCCTTCCTTCATTGATTAACATGTGAAGGATTTCTTCCATGGGTTGACCCAAATAGGTGAATTCCCGTTTGTTGGCGAAATCCCGACGGGCTTTGGCATTTGCTCTCTTCGTCACTTTGTCTTCCAGCATTTCATTTTCTGAAAGGGACGAGGGAATATTCATGACGATTGGTAGGAGACTGGCATGCTCCTGGCTGATTAATTGTCAAGTTAGTTGATGCTGATAAGTCACCAGTTCCGCCAATTGTTCAATTTGTTTGCCAAGAGCTTTGATCTTTCGTTCCATGGTGAACTGGAACTTAGCATAATTCCATCTGTCATCACCGTCTTTGATGGTCTGGGGGGAGTCACAGCTGAAGTTGGAACTCTGTCCACTACTCCAATTAATCATGTTAACCTCTTCTTCTTTGTATTGAGGAAGAGGGTTGTCTTGTACATGAGGTTGATCGGGTTTGGTGACTACGATCTCTCCATTATCTATTAGGTCCTGGATCTTGTGTTTCAAGGCCCAACAATCTCGAGTATCATGTCCAGGTGCCCCGGCATGATAAGCACATTTCCTAGCAGCATTGAAACCCCGTCCATTAGGGTTGGCTGGTGGAAGAAGATGCGTAATTTTCTTCTGTGTTATCAGAAGATTGAGAATGTTCTCAAGTGTATCCCCTAAGGGCGTAAACACTCGATGGCGTTTAACTTCTCCACCTTTTGGTACTGGAGGGTTTGCAGACTGTGCTGGAAAGGGAGTGTAGTTTCTCCTTTGAATAGGCATACTTTGATTGCCTTTGTGTCCCTGTAGTATTAGAGAAACATCTTCCTCTATCTTTTTATGGACCCTCTGGGGGTTATTCCCATAATTTCCAGATTGGATGTGATCAGCAGCAGCTTTGAGTGCGGCTAGGTCTTGAATCTTTCCTGACTTCAACCCCATTTCAGCCATCTCCCCGTGTTTAACCATTTCAGAAAATGGTTTGCCTATGCCGGCTAAAACTCTCTCATAGAAGGGAGTTTCTTGTATGTCTATGAATGTCACAACCATTTCTGATTTTGGCATGGCAGGACTAACTTGGGCAGCCAGGCGTCTCCACCTTTGAGCATACTCTCTGAAAGACTCGTTAGACTGTTTCTTGATCTTGGTAATTTGATACCGATCAGGAGCCATTTGAGTTTGAAAACTGTATTGAGTGAGGAAGGCATGTGCTAGCTCTTCCCAACTGTGGATTTTGGAGTTGTCTAATCTTGTGTACCACGAATGGGCTTCTTCAGTTAGACTCTTTTGGAACAATTGCATTCTGAGTTTTTCATCCTCTGCATAGGATCCTAGTTCTCCAATAAAGACTTTTAAATGTGTATAAGGATCCCCTAACCCGTCATATTTTTCAAAGTTAGGAGTTTTAAATTTTTCTGGATAGTGAACACCAGGAAATATACATAGATCAGCATATGAAACACTCCCGTGTGTTCCAATTCCTTTGATAGCGCGAAGGGTCTCTTCCATTTGGAGGACTTTCTTTTTGATGTCACCATTTTCTGGATCTCCAGTGGAATGGGCAGCATCCTGCATTTTGCTGGTTGCATCCAACTGTGGCTCTGGTATGGTAATGACCGGAATTCCTCCTTGTGTGGAGGACTCAGTATGTATGGGTATTTTTCTGACCCTGTGTAGACTAGTATAATTCTTTTAATAGAACAGCCAAATCTGTAATCTGTTTGCTTAATCCGTCGAATTCTTTGCGAGAAACTGGATTAAGTTCAGTCTGGTCGGATGTCGACATGATTGACTGTAGGCCTGTTGCCTTTTTGGACTTTGACCGGGTAGTAGGTCCGATTGATTCCCTGCGAAAGACTGGCATAGTTTAGTCCTTAGGGAAGGTGTATAATGACATGCTATGTGATGTGTCCATTTTAGGAATTTTATCCTGCAAAACGGGTGTCAGCTGTTTGTAGCATGTATGTGGACATATTGCTTCATATTTCTCATTACATGGAGATATATATGGAATGTGATTACAAGTAATTTTACAAGTAATTGAAATGAGAGCATGAAGAGACTTTCCTTCGTTTTGGGTTTATCAGAGGCTGACCTATCTTAGGTTACTCTCGCGGCTTTTTGGCATGAAGGTTCCCAAATCATCGCAATCTATTAGACGGGATGTTAATCCGGTCTTTCAACTGGAGCGAATTTGGGTGGTGCCTTTCTTGAGCCTCGGAGAATCAGGCTTCTCACGAGTCCAGTAATCAAACACCGACGGGATAGCCTCCTGGTGGAGGGACCACACAACATACATTCACATACATCGCGTCTCACCGTATGAAATGATGACATGTGCGAAGCACTAATATCATAAGCAGTTTATAGTGTGAAGCACTAACATCACACGCAGATATGATGCGAGCACTAATATTCAATCAAGTCATGCATTCGTACACATTCATTCAATGTAAATGCAATATCCACACACAAGCATATAATCAGTTTTAAAAAGATTGTAATAGTGGCTTAAGTCCTCTTATTGGAGTCACCAGCAGAGTCGCCACCTGTCGATGTAGGGATTTTTGGGTGTCCCTTTCCGTTACTTGTTCTTTGGTGTTCTCATTTTAGGTGAGATTTGTGTGAAAAAACAAGTGAAAAAGGTCCGACATGTATAATGTCGACGATGAGACTGTTAAGAGTCGCCAGTTGATTTTTTAAATGGTTGTTCCAACACAACCGAGAAAAGGTTTCCACATTGACCCAGTGATGAGACACTGATATACGGGTCGGCGAAACCGAGATTCATTTTAGGGTCCGGGGACTTGGTTATGCAGGGGGAAGGTGTTACGCACCCCCCGACATCCGTGTTACCACGGTGACCGCCTCTTTCCAAAAAACTATTATCTGAGTGTGTGTGTGTGTGTGTGTGTGTGTGTGTGGGTCAATGTGCTATTTATATGAAAGTGGTGCGAGGCCTCGCTCGAACCTATATGCACAGGATTTGAATTTATGTAAAAATTCAGTTTTTGACAAGATATGGCGATGATGTTTTATAAAAGAGGTTTTTCAAACCCTGATGCTCAATAGTAATTGAGGCCTTTTACACTTCCATTTTTATTAAGTGAGTGGCTGGATTGATTTTATTTGACGAATGCGAGGCATCCGTATGAAAAATAATATATATATATATATATATATATATATATATATATATATATATATATACATACAAAATAATGCCGACTTCCTCGTGGGTATGGAAACCATTTGAGGAAATACAGACATCGCAGAATAATTTACATGCTGCTTACAACTGAAAATGTCCATCACGAGAACCGAATCTAGATCCAATGGGATGAATCTGTGATCACATGATTCCTAGGCGCACAAGATATTGCAATTTGTATAAAAGCAATAAGCATGTATATATATAAATGCGGTAAATATATATATATATATATACAGACAGGATCACCAACCACGAAGTATCTCCATGGGGGATCAGAAATATAAATAAAACTGTAAATACGGTCAACCGCCACGAAGGAAACTCCAGGCGGGACATAATGTAAATAAAGCTGTAAATGCGGTCAACTGCCACGAAGTAAACTCCAGGCATGACGAAATGTAAAGAAAGCGGTAAATGCGGTCAACTGCCACGAAGTAAACTCCAGGCAGGACAAAGTAAATATATATATATATATATATATATATATATATATATATATATAAAAGTAGTAAACGCTTCAGACCGAAGTCTAGGCTCATCGAACAAAGTCTGACACACAGTTGATATATATAAGTATATATATATATATTAAAGCAGTAAACGCTCCAGACCAAAGTCTAGGCTCAATCGAGGCATAACTCGATAATGTTAGTCAATATATATATAAATATAGATATATATAATATATATATACAGACTGGAAGGAAACCACGGACTGAAGTTCGGGCAAAAGCAAGCAACACGACTCTCAACGTGTAGAAGGGTGTGTGCAAAGATGAAGAGAAAGACTCTAAAGTGTGTGAGAAGGCTTACAGCTGACTGATAAAAAAGGGCTACTATATCTTTAGAGTGTGTAAACACTGGACTTTTGTGGGTACAAAAGAGGCTATATATTAGCTCACAGGTGTTTGAAAGTGGGAAAATACACTGTATGGCGAGTGCAGAGCAAATTGTGCAGGGTTTTCCCGTCTTTTTTCTCTTAAAAATCAGCACCCCAAGCCTCTTATTTATAGGCAAAGGGTGCCGCAGGTGTACCTGTGACTCAGCCGCAGGTGTACCAGAGGCGGGGCGGGGCGGGACGGGTCGGCCCGATTCCGTCGGGTCGGGTCGTCTCGAAGTACGTGCACTCAGGCAATGCAATGTCCACTCAGATTTTGAGAAGTGCAATCCGGACATCCGTTTTGAGGTATTCTGGACCTATTTCGGACCGCCGTTGTCGAGAGTTGTACGATGGTATGGGATTAGAGTTTGTACGAAGTCTTTGAAGATGGGACGATGCCCTCCGGTCCTCAAGCTTGCACTTTCATCTGTTACCCCGCACAATAGTCACTCGGGATTGGTTAACCTTGTGGGACATTATTGTGTAGAGACGAGACGTGGCAACATGTTGGACGAGATGGCGATGTTGCCCCTCACCGATGTTACTGCCGGATTGGGCTGATAAGCAGACGTTGCTCAGACTTCGCTGAGATTGGACTGCTGCATTTGTTGAAGGTCCTCATTGTCATCTTTGAGGTGTGCCTGTCTTCCCGAGGTGATCGCCGGGTTGGTACAGTGTATCTCGTTGTGAGTGCCGAGATTGAAGCTGATAGCACTTGTAACAAGCATTTCCGGGGTTAATGCCGAAACTACATTCCTTGGGGTTATCGCCAAGGTTGGTGGTAATTCCCATGGTTGGGACTGAGACTGAATACCTCGGGAGTTATCTCCAAGATTAATCGGTCTTCTCCGGTGTGTGTTCCGATATTGTATCTGCAGGTCTCGGGGTTTGATCTGAGGTTGAAACCGTTACTCCCAGATTGCGATCTGGGGGTTGATGCTGAACTTCTGGTAGTATCCGGTATGGATTTGGATTGTCTTTCAGGGTTCTCTGTTAAAAGACGAATCTGTCCTCCTGCAATGTTAGTAACAGTAGTACAGAAAATTTCGAGTGTCTACACTCAGTTGGTTAAAGTTTTGACTTCTATGCTCCATAAAATTAGTGGAATATCCTTGATATTTGCGCTTCATCCAGTATCTTTTCATGGAAATATTCTTCTGAGCATTCTTGAATTTTACTCTTCAAAGAAGTATCATGTTGACAATTTAGACGTTATTAGTTCCTGGATAAATTAATTCTTGAACTTGTTTTATTGAATTATTATGTCATTGTCATCATCCTCATGTTTATATTATGTTGAAAGTCATCTGTGGCCTGTAGTGCATAGACGGACTTGGTATGATTATGACCAGGGATTATTCGGTATAATCATGACTGTAATGTTACAAATGATGTGGAAAAAGTCCTCATTGGCCCGTAGTGCATTGATGGACAATTTTTGGTATGATTATGGCTATGGATTCTCTTCGGCCAAGGGTGCAAAGATAAATTGTTTTATAGCATGATCAAGACCGTTGATGAAAACACGAATATCTTTGGCCCGTAGTGCATGGATAATTCGTGGTCATAATAATAAAGAATATCCTCGGCCTGTAGTGCAGGGATGATTCGATGATGTGGATTAATTATTGAGCTGAGTCTCATCAATGAAATATTAATTCATGGATGTGATAATAATGAATATCATTGGCCGTAGTGCATGGATAATTCATGGATGTGATATTAACGAATATCCTTGAACGTAGTGCAGGGGTGATTCGATGATGTGGATTATTTATTAAGTTGAGTCTTTGCATTATTGGTTTTACAGTTGTATATCTTTGGCCGTAGTGTAAAGATGAATTTAATTAGTATGATTATGAGCAAGAATTGTGATTTAGTATAACCATGATTTTTGATATTTCAGGTGAAGATAGGTGATTAAAATTATCTTCGTCCTGGGTGCGAAAAGGGAATTTAGAATCACAATTATGATTATGAGTTATTCATAAGGTTGTGGACAAGAATTGTTTATTGATGTTACAGGGATAAAACATTATCGGTGGACTTTTAACATAGAGAAGATAATAGATCTGCTGGTCTATTTGACTCTTCTAATGGATTGCTCATTCCACTGCAACTATGATTGAAAAGTTTTATCATCTACTATATGTTTTAAATCTCTGATTTATTATTGATGAAAGCTATTGATAATGTAGTTATCTTTAGTCATGATATTCTTTATTGGGATAGTTGTGCTCACCCTTTTGCTTCAAAATTCCTTTCAGGTAGTAAGAATGTAGCTGGGTCGAGCGGGGATAACAGGGGAATAGCACGGTGGTCTATAGCTGTTGAGGTTCTCCCTAAATAGTATGGAGATAATTGTATTGAGGACCTAAGATGTGCGTGTCGTATTTTATACGTCACTTAATAGTTGATTTTGGCAAACAACAATAGGGTGATGAGAACCCAACTTTGGAAGCGTCAAAAGTGCACCTCATTAGAATGAACAAGATAGTAATCTTCTCGTTCTTCTTTGGGGTCTTAAAATATTTGCTTCTGTATTTTATATGGCATTGTAATAATTTGAGTTTGGATACTGTCTACGATATAATATTGTATTAAAACTCACAGTTAAATGTGGTCGTATCCTATACGACAGTTCAACAGTTGTATAAATGAAGTTTGTATTTGATTTTTATAATGTGATATCTGGCGACTCATAATGGATAATGTATACCTATTTTGGGGGCGTCACAATTGGTATCAGAGCTTAGGGATATGGTCGCTGGAGGAGATAAGAGTCTAGAACTAGGAGGGGAGAGACGAGTTATAAACTTCGCTTGTGTGTGACTTACCTAAGCTGAAATTGTTTACTTGATAAGTTGACAAATTGTGATATGCCAATTAACCTTTGTTTTGAAGATATATTCTAGAATGATATCTAAAATACAGGAGATGAGCAATGGAAAAATCATGATACAGAGGATATAACCGGGAAGGTACAATCTGAAAAGAATGCAAGGTATTCTCATCTCTTCGAATATCAGGTACGTACGTAAATTTCGAGGGAGAAATTTTATAAGGAGGGGTGATTGTGAAACCCCGAATTTTATGAAATAAAAGTATTCAATTTTATTTTTCTATTTTGGAAAATAGCACGGTATTGATTATTGATGCATATGTGATAAGTCACTCAGTTTTGTTTTATTGGTATTATTAATGTAATAAAACAGAAAATCTTTTTATATAAAACAGAATACTTTCATAAAGTTATTCTATAAATAGAATATATTATATTCTATTGTTCATAGTGTTTTGCATAGTAAAATCTTTTTTATATAAAATAGAATACTTTTATAAAGTTATCTGTTTTATTAGATAATAATTAGAATATATTATATTTTATTATGCATAGTGTTTGCATAGTGCCTGCATAGTATTTGCATAGTAAAATCGTTTATAAAGTTATTCGTTTTATTAGATTATAAATAGAATATATATTATATTTTATTTAAAAAATTTTGCTTTAAATATGGACCGTCAGATTAAAGTAAATCAATCTGGACCGTTCATGAGTTAGTTACTATGCAGTCTATTTTTTTATAAATAGAAGCTCATTCCTTCATTATTTCTTACGAATTCACTGAAACTATAGAGAGAGAAATTATAGAGAGAAATAAGAAAAGTATTCTGCTACTTTCCTACTCTTATATTCAATTCTTTTACGGTAAGAGATATTACTTGTTGTACTCGTAGGGAATATTATTTGTTGTACTCATAAAGGGTATTCTTTCTTTCTTATTCATGAAGAGAACTTCTGTTATTACATTCTTTATTATTCTGTTGGAATAACCTGTATACGCGGGATACCCTATAATTGGTAAAATTCTTCTGTTATTTCATTCTTTATTATTATGTTGGAATAACCTGTCTATGCAAAGTAATGCATACTTGGTGAAATTCTTCTAATATTCCATTCTTTATTATTCTGTCGACATATCCTGTCTGTGCGTTTATGTCGGATCTGGTTCCATTATTTATTATTCTGTCGGAATATCATGTCTGTGCGTTTACGCCGGACCTGGTTCCATTATTTATTATTCTGTTGGGAATAACCTGTCTGTGCAGTCTATCGCACGCATGATGAATCCTTCTATTATTCTATTCTTTATTATTCCGTGGGAAAAACCTGTCTATGTGGATTACCATATGCATGGTGAATGATCCTTCGTATTCATTCCTTATTAAATTGTGGAAATGATCAGTCTACGTGGATTACCGCATGGCAGGCGAAAATCTATTTGCAGTTTCGTATATTCTATTATACTCAGTTGGTTAAAGTTTTGACTTCTATACTCCATGAAATTAGTGGAATATCCTTGATATTTGTGCTTCATCCAATATCTTTTCATGGAAATATTCTTCTGAGCATTCTTGAATTTTACTCTACAAAGAAGTATCATGTTGACAATTTGGACGTTATTAGTTCCTGGATAAATTAATTCTTGAACTTGTTTTATTGAATTATTATGTCATTGTTGTAAGACCCCATGTAGCGCCCCCAAATTCGGGTATCTTCCAACCCGACAGATGGTGCTATACTGTACAACATTCATACATTCATTCAATTGAAAAGTCTCAAAGAACGAATATAGCCTCTATATATTTAAAGTAATATTTACATTTCCCAAGTTCTAAACCCGTTACAAAAGGTTCTTTGTCATAATATCAGTTAAATTACAACAATAGACCTCTACTATTACAAGACAGCTTAGTAATCTGCCTTAGTTTTTCCTTTATCCTTTTTCGATCCTTCGGGACGTTCAGTCTTAGCTGCATTCATATGGCTCAAGCAAGAGTGAGCATAACTAGCTCAGCAAGTATAACAATTTAATAACAACATGCTTGACACATACAAATCGTATATCTTCGATAACTGAACAATAGTTATGAAGTACTATTGATAATTCAAAATAGCACTTCATCCTTTCTTTCAAAATGTTTTACAATAACAACAGTGTTTAGTAAAACATTCACTCCGGTCAGAGACCTCGAGTATTCATTCTTTATTTGAAAAGGACAACCCGGAAGCAAGTCCGTAAGCCCGATATCACTTACGAGCACTTCTAAGTGATCAGCCTATTGTACTCTATGTTGATCAACACTACATCCGTTAAACGTATGTACGTTTAAGCATTTGAAAACCTCACGTGCATGTCGTTTTACTGACAAAACATTTGTTTAACATTTCAACCTTCTTTTGAAAACCATATCAAGTAGTTGACAAAAGATAGCAACAATTGATAATACATGAATAGATTATCAATACATCAAGTCTAGCCAGAAGAATTGGCTTCAACTTCAACATACTTTAATTCATGCGAAAGAATACATGAATCTCAAAAACTTGTTCAGATTGAACTGAGACAAAAGTTAGAATACTTGCCTTTAGCGTCTGCAACAGTATTTTAGCTTTATATTCAAGTCGTTCAAGTCTCTACAATACATGATCATATAATGTCTTACATTAGGTCACATATAATCAAGTATGTATATGATTATATCATACCCTTCATTTCAATCTAATTGTGTATTAGATTTAGTTACTATTCGTTCCGGTTTATCATTACCATTGCATTTATCCTTGACTAGGCTATCTTAACCTTTTCATTACATTCCTTAAGGTTTAACAAAGTTTAACAACGTTATATTATCTTCCTTAAGTTATGTTAACTTTTAATCCATTTAGGTTTTCTTTTCTTTGTACTTAGAAACCTTCCTTTCTATCTTTGTTCTAAGACTGGCGCTGCGACGCTAGCTTCATACTACATCTCGCGCTGTGGCGCGAGCCTTATTGCATCTCAGACCCGGACTTGGAGCTGCGGCGCCACCTTATGTACAATAGTTCGCGCTGCGACAAACTCTTGCAGTGTGCTCGGTTACTGTTCCGCGCCGCGGCGCGGGTCATTTTGCCTAGGGTTGGCGCCGCGGCGCCAACTCTGTGCACCAGATAGAAAATCCAGTTTGTGAATTTTGTGAACTTCCCGGACGCATAACTTCTTCGTTATAAGTCTGAATTGGCTCGTTCAAAAGTCTACGGTTCACAAATTACATAATCTACATGCTCATTCAAGAATTTTATCTATTTGACTTTGTTTGCTAAAAATTCACCTATTGGTTCATTTTTAACGTAAACGATAAACGTTCGTGAACGTTCAACGCTTGTTTCTTCGTTCTAAGTCGAAATCCGGTCATTTTCGAGTCTGAAACTCTTAAATGCTATTTATGACTTGTCTCGATTGGAAACCAATGGTTCCAAGCTTAAACACAAAATTTGACTTCCATTCCGAGAATTTTACGAATTCGACGATTATCGTCCAATCGTACAAATTCCGGCAATTCTTCCTTCTTATGATTTGTTCAACATTACAAATGGCTTCCATTCATCATGTGAACATCTCAACCTACTTATCACAACAACTTATAATCATTGTTGGATTTTGGACTTGTTCTTCATGAGATTATAACTTGACCAATTATAAACTACTTAAGATTTCATTGTTAATGACTTATGATAATTAGAGTTCTTAATCATCATTTCTTATATGTTCTTAACATATAACTCAACTTAGATACACATGATACATATGATCATATAAGTGCTTAATTCACTTTTCTCACTAACCTCTTCACAAGTTCTTATTTTCATACTTAACATTTAAGTTTAACTTATAATAATTTTATAACTTATATAAGTTCAAATAACTTATGGCCAACTTATGTGGCTTAAGTTCCTTACTTACTCATTCATGTTTCTTAATCCAACTTTTCTTATCATCCTATCATGGTAGAGATAGAAGATAATTGGAGAAGAAGTCTTACCCTTTGAAGTTCTTTAGAATAAGTCTTCTTCTTCTTTTCAAATGAAAGTAGCTTATTGTTGCTTAATCTCTCTAACACTTAAGCACTTTATAAGTTGTTAGTTTATTTGAACAACCAACAAATGCTTGTAAGTCTTCTCTATTTATAGATTTTCCAAGGTTAGGGTAGTTTGGTCTTTAAAACATCCCACCTCCTTTAAGCCACCTCCTTACTATTCATTACTTGCTAGCCACTCTCTTATCTTCTACTTGGCCATTACTTCAAAGTCTTGGGCATTACTCCTAAGTCTTGGTCACCACACATACTTGGTCACCACACCTTCTTGGTCATCACACATTCTTGGTCATCACACATTTACCATATTAATATGGTTTTGCCCCATGGGTCTTACAACTCATGGATTCTAACTTGGGCTTGTATTAATACTCATTGGGCTTTATATTAACAAACACTTATTGGTTCATTAATAATAATTGGGCCTCTCTCTTTAATTCAATATTTGGGCCTTAACCTTAATTGACTTGGCTCTATACAAAATCCTAGCCAATCCTTTCAATTCCATTAACATTACTTTAATACATATACTTATAGTTTATGCATTATTCTTGTATTCTAATTCCTATAGAATTGGTACATCGTATTTCATCCTTCCTACAAACTCGTATAATACTTAGTATTATACTCGTTTTCATTACTTTGTACAATACCAACGTATCATACCATTATTACTTAACACTTCGCTTTACTTAACATTTATAAATTAAGTCCACAAGCAAAATGTCGCATTTTCCATAACTAGATTATTATTACATAATCCATCTTACCTTGTTATTCCATCATTACGTATTTTTGAGAAACTCAAAATTATATCCCGAGCAAATACCGATGAATAGTGTTTTTTAAAAAATTTCTCGGAAAACTTTTATTTTCGTCTTGGAAATTTAAACACTTTAATTCATCCATGTAGCTCAAATACTACGATATTCTAACATCAATAGGTTATACAATGACAACCATCTTGATAACACATGGAATATGATTTTATTTATTATTTAATTTAATAAAATCATTTTACAATAAGATCCGAATTTCTCGGTCGTTACATTCTTCCCCCCTTATAAAGATTCTGTCCCCAGAATCTCATCTTACATTACTCAAATAGATGAGGAAAATTTTTCTTCATCTTTTCTTCTAGTTCCCACGTTGCTTTTTCAGCATCGTGGTTCTTCCATATTACCTTTACTGATGGTATTACCTTGTTCCTCAGAACTTGTTCCTTTCTATCAATGATCTGCATTGGCGACTCTTCATATGATAAGTCTTTCTCGATATGAATCAGCTCATACTCGATTACATGCTTATAGTCCGGCTTATATGGACGTAATACAGATACGTGAAATACGTTGTGTATTCGTTCTAGGTCTAGAGGTAATGCTATCATATACGCTACCTCTCCCACCCGTTTTAATACTTCAAAAGGTCCTATAAACCTTGGACTTAACTTTCCCTTCTTTCCAAAGCGTATCTTTCCTTTCCAGGGAGATACCTTTAGAAACACATACGAGCCCACCTCAAACTCTCGACTTAGTCAATGTGAGTCCGCATACTTCTTTTGTTTGTCCTGAGCTGTGACGAGACGCATCCGAATTAACTTTATCACATCCGCTGCCTGCTGCACCAATTCTGGTCCTAGCATCTGGCGTTCTCCCACCTCATCCCAACACAAAGGTGTTCTGCACTTTCTCCTATACAGAGCTTCATACGGAGGCATGCCTATGCTTGCATGATAACTGTTGTTATATGCAAACTCTAATAGTTGTAGGTGATCATCCCAACTACCCTTGAAATCCATGACACAAGACCTCAACATGTCTTCTAATGTCTGAATTGTCCTTTCGCTCTGCCCATCAGTTTGTGGATGATAAGCTGTGCTTAACCTCAGCTGTGTTCCCAATTGCTCTTGCAAACTCTTTCAAAAGTTCGATGTGAATCGTGGATCACGATCTGACACAATCGATACTGGTACTCCATGTCTGGAAATGATTTCCTTAACATAAAGTTTAGCTAACTGGTCTAAGTTATATTTGACCCTAATTGGCAAAAAGTGAGCCGACTTCGTCAACCGGTCCACTATTACCCAAATTGAATCGTACCCTTTCTGCATCGTCGGAAGTCCCACCACGAAGTCCATAGTGATATGCTCCCACTTCCATTCTGTAATCTCCAATGACTGTAATAAACCACTGGGTCGTTGATGTTCGGCCTTAACTTTTTGACAAGTTAAGCACCTACTCACATACTCTACTATTTCTCTCTTCATGTTTGGCCACCAAAAACTCAGTCGAAGGTCTTGATACATCTTAGTGCTACCAGGATGTATCGAGTACCTCGAACTATGAGCTTCTTGTAACACTTGCTCTTTTAATTCCGTCTCATTCGGAACCCAAATTCTTCCCTCAAATCGTAATAATCCCTCATTATCAAGACTATACTTAACCTCTTCCTTCTCGGATAACCGCTTCTTCATTTGGTTACACTCATCCGTCTTGAGTTGTACCTCCTTGACTCTTTCTACGATGGTAGATTGCATCTCCATCGTAAAGAGTAACTGCCCCGAATCACTCGGCATCTTCACTTCTATTTCCATTCTAGCCATCCCTGTTATTAACTTATTTTGAGCCGTTAACATAGATAACTTTTCCCGACCCTTCCTACTTAAGGCGTCGGCAACTACATTGGTTTTTCCAAGGTGATACAGGATTTCACAATCATAATCCTTTATCAACTCCAACCATCTTCTCTGTCTCATATTCAACTCCTTCTGAG
This sequence comes from Panax notoginseng, assembly GCA_016801055.1. NCBI lineage: Eukaryota > Viridiplantae > Streptophyta > Magnoliopsida > Apiales > Araliaceae > Panax > Panax notoginseng. Next base: position 95,976,952 of record CM029021.1, on the reverse strand, counting down.
TGAAGATATACTTTAGACTTTTATGGTCCGTATATATCTCACATTTTTCCCCATAAAGATAATGCCTCCATATCTTTAGGGCAAACACTACCGCTGCTAGTTCTAGATAATGAGTAGGATAAACTTTCTCATAATCCTTCAACTGCCGAGATGAATACGCAATGACTTTGCCATGCTGCATAAGCACAAAACCAAGTCCTCTAAGCGAAGCATCACTATACACTACAAAATTTCCCGTGTCATCTGGTAATGACAAAATAGGAGCTTCACTTAATCTTTTCTTCAGTTCTTAAAAACTGTCTTCACATTTATCCGTCCATACGAATTTCACCGTCTTCCTTGTTAAATTAGTCAACGAGGTAGCTATCTTCAAAAAATCTTGGATAAATTTTCGATAATACCCGGCTAACCCTAGAAAACTCCACACCTCAGTCGGCGTTTTCGGTTGTTCCCAATTCATTACTGCTTCCACTTTCGCTGAATCCACTGAAATCCCATCTTGGTCAATGACATGACCTAAAAACTGCACCTTTTCCAGCCAAAATTCACATTTGGTGAATTTCGCATATAACTTCTCCTTTCTTAGTGTCTCCAACACTAATCTTAAGTGTTCAGCATGATCTTCTGGCGTCTTAGAATAGACTAGAATATCATCGATAAACACCACGATGAACTTGTCCAAATATAATTTGAACACTCTGTTCATCATATCCATAAATGCAGCTGGTGCATTCGTCAACCCAAATGACATCACCAGAAACTCGTAATGACCATAACGAGTCCTGAATGCAGTCTTTGGTACATCTTCCTTCCTAATCTTAAACTGATGATACCCCGTTCGCAAATCTATTTTAGAAAAATACTTTGCCCCTTTCAATTGATCAAAGAGATCATCGATCCTGGGCAATGGGTATTTATTCTTTATCGTTAACTTGTTCAACTCCCGATAGTCGATACAAAGCCTTAAAAATCCGTCTTTCTTCTTGACAAACAACACCGGTGCTCCCCACAGTGAAACACTTGGTTGAATGTACTTCTTGTCCAATAGTTCCTGTAGCTGAACCATTAGTTCTTTCATTTCCACAGGCGCCATACGGTACGGTGCCCTTGATACCGGTGCCGTTCCTGGCACAGTGTCTATCACAAATTCGATCTCCCTATCCGGCGGTAAACCCGGTAACTCACTTGGAAATACATCCACGAATTCGTTTACTATAGGTATTTATTCCATGGTTGCTCCCACTCTCTGGGTATCAACAACATGGCATAGATAACCTACACAACCCTTCCTTAAAAGTTTTCTAGTTTGTGTCATCGTAAGGCAACACGGACGTCCCGGCAATTTACTACCGTAAAATACTATAGGAGGTTGCTTCAACGTCCTGATGCTCACAGTTTTCCTTTAGTAATCTATAATTGCAACATGGTTAATCAACCAATCTATCCCGAGAATTACATCGAATTCTCTTAACTTTATCGGTATTAAATCTACCGATAACTTACACCCACATACATCTACACAACAACTCCTATGAATATCTTCAACAGGAATTATCTCTTCGTTTGCTACCTTAATGTTCAAAGGTACAGGCAGTTTTTCGAGAAATAATTCCAATAGTCTAGCAAAATCATATGCAATAAACGAACAAGTAGCACCCGAATCAAATAGCACGTATGCATTCATATTGTTGATCAGAATAATACCTGCAACTACATCCCCTGATGCCACTGCATCTTGGACCGACATATTAAAAGTGCGAGCCATTGATTTCCCCGGCTGAACTGGACCACTAATAGCTAACTTTCCACTATTAGGTCCCTTATTTCCTTCTATCCCTTTCTTCGGGCAGTTTTTTGCTATGTGGTCAGTTGATCCACATGCAAAGCATCCATAAATTTTCTTCAGATTGGGACAGTTAGGCAAAATGTGTCCTTTCTGTCCACAATTATAACACACCGCCTTACCTTTGAGACAGACTCCTAAGTGAGTCTTCCCGCAGGTTTTACAGGCCTCCATCCTCCTCTTGGAGTCTCCTTGTTTCGCTCTGGTATTCCCAGAGTTAAAGCCCTTTCTCTTCTGACCGTCGCCACTTCCACTGGCTCCCTCGGTCTTGGTTCCTCCATCAACCCTGCCTTTGGCCTTCTTATCTTTGTGGTACTGGCTAAGAGCCTCATTCCCACCTTCGGCAATTATTGCCTTTTCTAATATAGTTCCAAAGGAAGTACTTTGGAACACAGAGATTTGGCTATAGAGCCAGGGTTTCAAGCCCTGCTCAAACCTTCTAGCCTTTCTCACTTCAGTGTCCACTTGATGTGGAGCAAAATCGTGCCAGTTCATTAAACTTGGCAGCATACTGGGGAACTGTCATATCCCCTTGTCTCAATTCTAGGAACCTCATCTCCATCCTCCCTTGTATACTCGTGGGAAAATAGTTCTCGAAAAAAATCTCCTTGAACCTCTCCCACGTTAGGTTCCCTATATCGGCCCTAGCCTGGTTTGCCTCCCACCAGAAGTTGGCCTCTCCCTTCATCAAATAGGTTATGAAGGCAACCTTTTGACCCTCCTCAACATTTGCTATTACAAATGCTTTCTCAATTTCTTTTACCCATGCCTGGGCTTCTATAGGGTCCGTAGTTCCCTTGAACTCCAGCGAACCTACACTTTTGAAATCTGTAAAAGTAGTAGCTCGTATTACTCCAGGAATTACGGGTACATTAGCCCCTATTCTATTAAATGCAGACGTTAAAAGATTAACTAACTCCTGCATTGGATTAACCGGACCACCCTCCGATTGGTTAACATTAGCGCCCTGATTTCGTTGTCTCCTTCTTGGCGGCATTTTGCTGTTAAGAAAACAACATATCATTATTACTTTATTCCTGTTAGTTTGTTATTATTTGTAATAAAACAACAACTCATACTCATTACTCAACATATTCCATAAATAGATTTATATTGATTCATAACTTGTAGTATAACACTACATTATTTACATTACTCAGCCTTAGCTGATTACATTTCCATCTCGTAATTTCTTTCCAAAAATTGGGATTTACAAAAGACTACTCTTTGTTATACAAAAGAGGGTTTTACGTCACTATAAGATACATAATATTTACATAGCTATTCTACTCTAGCTATTGCTAGATTACATCTGCCGTAAGGCATTTTCAAAATCTGCTCTGGCCAAACCGGCAATAACATCTCTACTGATGGTATGACGGGTCTGTCCTGCTTCTATCTGATATCCAGCTACCTGCTGCTAGAAATCTACATGAGAACTCCTATGAATATAGGACATCCTCTCCAACTTCCGCTTCTTAGTCTTTAGCTCCTGCATGAGCTCAAAGACTTCTCCTCTCAAATCTCGGACTTTGTCCATAGCTAGGACTCTATCATCGTGCTCCTCTTCTCATATTCCTTCTATACTAGTCTTGTCCTCACGGACAGCTCGGAGTTCCTCTTCCAACTCCTTAACCTCTTGGCAGCAATGGACATTCCTATCCAATACTGACATAAACAGCGCCTTCATTGATTCCTCCGTAGATATTTCCTCTGTAGGTGGAACCTGGGTCTCTGTAGGTGGAACCGGGTCAAAGGACATCACGTCCACCTCCTCCTCCAACATGCCATCAAATATGGACATGTAGTCTAAGTCGTCTGAGTCTCCCGACTCGATGGTCACCAACTCTGGTTCTACGGCTACGGGATTTGGTAGTATCTCTACCCGATTAACTGAATCCTCGCTTACTACATGTATATCTCTATACATATCATTTTCTCCTGACATCTACAATAAAACAATATAGTTTGATTAGTACATGTCAGTAAAATAATAGAAATACATAACATAATATAATGCATTTTTATAAGGTTACTTTCCATCTTTTACTTCTTTATTCTTTCATAAGGTTATGACTTAAGGTCCTACTTTCCCCCCCCCCTTAAGTTTTATAACCTAGGCTTTGATACCAACTTGTAGCGCCCCCAAATCCGGGTATCTTCCAACCCGACAGATGGTGCTATACTGTACAACATTCATACATTCATTCAATTGAAAAGTCTCAAAGAACGAATATAACCTCTATATATTTAAAGTAATATTTACATTTCCCAAGTTCTAAACCCGTTACAAAAGGTTCTTTGTCATAATATCAGTTAAATTACAATAATAGACCTATACTATTACAAGACAGCTTAGTAATCTACCTTAGTTTTTCCTTTATCCTTTTTCGATCCTTCGGGACGTTCAGTCTTAGCTGCATTCATATGGTTCAAGCAAGAGTGAGCATAACTAGCTCAACAAGTATAACAATTTAATAACAACATGCTTGACACATATAAATCGTATATCTTCGATAACCGAACAATAGTTATGAAGTACCATTGATAATTCAAAATAGCACTTCATCCTTTCTTTCAAAATGTTTTACAATAACAATAGTGTTTAGTAAAACATTCACTCCGGTCAGAGACCTCGAGTATTCATTCTTTATTTGAAAAGGACAACTCGGAAGCAAGTCCGTAAGCCCGATATCACTTACGAGAACTTCTAGGTGATCAGCCTATTGTACTCTATGTTGATCAACATTACATCCGTTAAACGTATGTACATTTAAGCATTTGGCAACCTCACGTGCCTGTCGTTTTACCGACAAAATATTTGTTTAACATTTCAATCTTCTTTTGAAAACCATATCAAGTAGTTGACAAAAGATAGTAACAATTGATAATACATGAATAGATTATCAATACATCAAGTCTAGCCAGAAGAATTGGCTTCAACTTCAACATACTTTAATTCATGCGAAAGAATACTTGAATCTCAAAAACTTGTTCAGATTGAACTGAGACAAGATTTAGTATACTTGCCTTTAGCGTCTGCTACGGTATTTTAGCTTTATATTCAAGTCGTTCAAGTCTCTACAATACATGATCATATAATGCCTTATATTAGGTCACATATAATCAAGTATGTATATGACTATATCATACCTGTGACGCCTCCAAATCTGGGTACTTGAAACCCGAACTCGGTGCTTCACGATACCATATCTATAAGCAGAATAATACTAATAATAATATAACATTCAAACTTAATTTACTTATGCATCAAAGTTTACTCCCAGGTACGAGACCTTTAAATACATTCCTTACAATACATGATATTAGATATATATATATATATATATATATATATATATATATATATATATATATATATATATATATATATATCATTGTCTTAATAAACTATAACAACATATTATAATCTCATTCAAACCACTTTCCTTTCCCCTTGTTCGTGCCTGAGCCTTCTGGTTGATCATACATAACTGAAAATATTTAATTTAAGCAAGAGTGAGCATTTGAGTGCCCGGCAAATAATAGGATTATATATATAAGCTGAAAGAATTTAAATGTTTTCTTTACATAACCCTTCTACAACGAATCAATAGTTGTGAAGTAATCTGAACCGATAATAATAACATAACAACCCTCTTTCAAATTTTTGAAAACTACGTATTGACCATAAATGGGGTTTAAGTAACATACTATGAACATTCTTTTCATTTTCGAAAAGGTTTAGCAGAACTTCATCCGCAAACCGTCATAACTTACGGGCACGGGGGGTGATCAGCCCGTTGTACCCTGTATTGATCAACACTACATTACAAGAACGATGTTATCGTTCACTCTGTCCGCCTTGGGCGCATAAAAAAGTTTTCCCATATAAGGGATGTTCATACTTGTCATGGTTCCAAACCAAAAGGTTTTTATCTTGCTCAACAATAATCTATACTTCAACATATACATATACGGGTAATTGACAAAGGTGTATCAACATGTGAATGAATACCATGATTATCCAAGTGGGAACACTTGTATAACCATTCATAGCAATTAACGAACAGAATATATATATCTGGACTAACATGTTGATAATCAATGAGCGTTTATAATATAATCATCTGTACAGTAATAATATAATTCTGAAACATTCTTACTCATGTCCATTGCATAAAGAAAATGCAAAGGTAGGATACTTGCCTTATCTGCTGCTTACAATTCTCAACTTAGTTCTATCTCTTTTATCACGACCTATCATTAATCAGATCATTCGTTCGATTAGAACAATATATCATAACACATAGTACTGTCTATTACAGTCAGCACATAACCTAATCACCTTGCCACACATATTCCATAGTCATTGAATCACAAATAATCAGTAATACAGTCAAAATATCTAAGTCTAGATCAATTTCTGAAATATTTCGGTGTACCGACAGTCTTATCGGGTAATTATCGTGTCTAAGACTCTATTCTGTATCTCAATATCTGTAAGTATCAGTCATATTATTTTTAAATGACTTAAAATAATTTTTAAACACTTATTATAATTTATCATAAATTTTTAAATATTTTGGAATCATTATTAAATGATTTAAACATTAAACAATTCTATTATCATTAATATTCAATTAATATCAAATTATTAATGAAACCATTGCCAAAATATAAAAGTTATTTATAATAACTCAAACTATTTTTAAAACATTTATATTACCCTTAAATGATTTAAAAACAATTAAAATCATTTTTAAATACTTACCATTAATAATAAAATATTAATGCATTATCTATCAAAATATTAAAAGTCATTAATTATAACTTAAAATATTTTTAAATCCTTAATATCCTTTTTAAATGATTTTTAAGTAAATAAAACTATTTTTAAACTATTTATTTAATATAAATATTAAATAAACTTTATATTACAAATCATTAAATAAATATCATTAATATTTAATTATTAATGAAATTAACTTTTAAATATTAAAAGTTATATTTTATAACTTAAAATATCTCTAAACACTTTATTTCCATTTAAAATGATTTTTAAAATAATAAAATCATTTTTAAACTAAATTATTTAATATAATTATTAAATAAATTTAATATCATTAATAATAATTAATTAATAAAATTCACCACAAAATATTAAAAGTCATGAAAAATAACTTAAAATATTTTCTTATACCATAATATAATTTTTCATGATTTTTCATGAATTAAAACCATTTTTAAATAATTTATTTAATATTATAATTAAATAAATAAATACCTTTTATATTCAAAAAATACTATATATTTATGAAATATATTAAAAATTATTAAAAACTAATTTTCAGACCTTAAAATAATTTTTTAGAATTTATTTTATATTTTTAATAATTTAAAAATAATTTTTCTCTATTTTTAATCAATTTTCAGAAAATACAGAAATTAAAATTAATAAAGTCTGTCGCTAAAGCCTATGGCGACAGAAAAGCGTCGCCTTAGGTGTTCTTGAGCCCAAGGACTCTGACAGCTTCGGTTACCAACATACTAAGTTTGACCAGATTTAAATTACAATCTGATAAATTTCTGGGCTAAATTAAGATTTTATATAGTATTTCACATGTAATACTACAGTTATAAAGTATCAACTTGGTCAAACAACAACATAATTTAAAGATCTGTGTCCCCAAGAATACTGTCAGAACGATTCTGGGTTTTCTGGAAAATCCCAGAAACCCAGGCAGTCCGAGTGGTGCTTTTCTAGCTAACTTTTATCCATGTCCTGATCATCGTTCATGTGGTTTCAAGGTTTAAATATGTAGTACTCGTGTCAAGGAACAACACTACAACAACAAATAAGTTTATCATCAACAGATTTACAAGATCTAGCTCGGTCAAAGGCTGTCAGAAGCCGTGTTCTTCATATTTTCTGGAATTTCCAGAAATGAAATCGTGATCATTTTTAGTCACTTTGATTGTCCATAAAATCCAATATATGTAACTTATAAGTGACATAAAGACAGAAATTTATACTCTAACTATCAGGCTACAAAATTCATATAACAACAACATCAAAAAACATTAAATCAGTCAGATCTGGGCCTCCAAAACTCTTATCAGACGCTGGTAACCATTTCTGGGTTAACCAGAATTTGGTCCGGTCATGCCCGGTCAACAGGTTTTGACCGTGAATAAAATGAAATCTGTCTACCCAATTGCTATGATTATTGTTCCAGATTAAAGATAACATACCAGACTATCGACACAAAACTTAAAACATTATAAAACATGAACAGGGTAATATATGAAGCAACTGACATTTGCTTGTCAGAAAATTCTGGAAACTGGAGATTTTCTGGGTTTTCCAAAATCAGCTTCATGATCGGTCAATGTACTTTGACCATTAATAACTTTTGATATATACATGATCTAGGCTTGATTCAAGTTGCAGAATAAAGACCACATATCATAGAAGATATCCAAAACATAAAACACCTAATAGACACGGATCTAAAGGCCCTGACATTTGATGTCAGAACACAAAAATAACTTTTTCCAGATTTTTTAAAAATCATCAAATTGAGTACTTAGATGTTATGGGTCTGTAAGATACTAACCCAGATCATCTATTAACACCTTATTCAACAAAATTAAACATAAAAACACCAAATCCAACTTAGCATACAAGATCAAATTGTAAAATTAGTTTTATACCTTTAAGAACCAATTCTTGATTCCATGTTTCTGATTTGTTGTTGTTGATCGTGGGGCTGTCTTTTGGGACTGATATACTATGTATTTTCGTGGGTGAGGATAGAGAGAGGGTTTGTTGAGCATTGGTTGTATAAATGGGCAATAATGTACACTTTTCTCTCTCTTAAATAATGAAATGAAATGATTCCATGTGCTTATAATAGATGATCATTGATGGGTAATGTTATAGTGCCATATGTGAATTCTAGAATAAAGATAGAGGGCCAGATTTTGCAAGATTGCTAGCAATAATACACTAATAATTCATTAATGGGACAAAAAGGGTAAAATAGTAATTTCACTTGTAATTTCAAGGGCATTCTTGTCCAAGGTGATTAAATCTAGGGTTTAATCACTAGATTGTAAATCTTAAATTTACCCAAATAATTACTAGGGTTTGACAATTTAAAATAATTGTACAATAACATTTTAATTAAACACAATAAATTAAAATTAGGGTTTTTAATTAGAAAAATAGGGTTTCTTAATATTAATAATTAGGGTTTCCTAATTAACCATTAGGGGTTCCTAATTGTCTGTATATTTTACTAACACATTAATTACGATTTCTAATTTCAACCAATTAGGGTTATTTAAATAATAATTAGGGTTTCTCCTAATTACGGAAATTCTAATATACACAATAAAATTCATATAACGCAATTTCTACTCAGTCTTGAACTCACAACTGAGTTTAACAATTAAGGCTTAAAAATACGATATAAGGGTCATGATATAAATTTACCATAATTAACCAATCATTATCTGTCCACACATATACAGTACATATATATATATATAGCACTGAAAATTCAAAATATATATAATATTATATTATTATTCTCATCTCTTGATAAAAATCCAATTTAGGGTTTGGATTCCATAACTGACTTATTCATCGTATACAACATCAATAATCAAGTTAAAATAATTAACTTAAATATTCTGAACAGATTCATATAATAAAATATTTATTATCATAATTCTAATTGTCTCTTCAAATATTATTTAAATAATATCCAATCATGTTTTCATGGAAAATAATTAATAAAAACATTTCTGCTTATAGAAATTAATTACCATAAGAATATAATTTGTAGTAATTAATAATTCTAAAATTATTTCTAATTTTTCAAGTAATAAATATATTTGCATTTATCGTACACATTACTTGACACTTATTCTAAAAAAAATTTCATATGCAAAAATTCCTTATTTATTTTTATAGAAAATATCGGGTTATTACATTCACCCTCCCTTATAAGGATTCCGTCCCCGGAATCACCGTTTTAAAACTCATACGTACAAGGATACATAACATATATAATCATTGCAAGTAAACCTCGATCATAATTGATCGAACTGATCTGTAACTATTCATCATAAAGTTTGTCTATCTGATTAAACAAAAATTTAATTTCTAAAAGAACTCAAATTCCTCCTTCAAAATTTCTTTATAAAATAATTTACTATATATATAGAAAAATCATATAAAATATATAAGTTATTCGAATAGCACCTGGAGTTCCATTTCCAGCTGCCACAGTATCCTCGACCGTCATGTTGAAGACCCTCGCAGTTGGGTTGTTGGTTGAGGTCGGTCCTTTGATCGCCAAAGTCCCACTACCTTTCCCCGTGGTTACATTCCATGCCTCCATTCTCCTCTTTGGACAATCCTTCACTTGACACTACAAGAAAAAGGCTTAACAGCGACCAAGACTATCCGCGACCGCATATCCGGTCGCTGATACTATTTATAGCGACCGACATCTGCGACCGTTCCTTAAAGTAGTCGCTAAATACTATCCGCGACCGCATGCGGTCGCTGAGAAGTCGCTATTACAAATTTACCTCGTAAAATTTGGCACGAAATGTTGGCGCCAAGGTTTTGTGCGACCACTTAACATCTGCGACCGCATGCGGTCGCTGATAAGTCCATGTCATTAAAATGCAGCGACCGCAGATGGTCGCTGATGGCGGTCGCTGATCAAACTAAAAGAAATCAGTAACAGGTCTTTCGCTCGACACAGAAGACGGAAGAAAAAAGAAGAAGAAAGGGAGCTCAGCATAGAGAGAAGAGGGAGAAGAGGGAGAAAAGGGGGAGAAGAGAAGTAGGAGAAGGAGAAGTTTACCGCACCACCGGCCAACCACCGCCGCCACCAGCCAGCCGCCGTCCCCACCAAACACTGGTATGTACTTTTTATTTTAGGTTTTCTTAATATAAATTCTCTCTTCTTTTTCCTCCTAATGAAATTGAGAAGCCGTCGCTAGTCAAGCAACTGATTCATTTTATCGTCACTTTTAGGTAATAATGTTTCCGTTGAATTTCCTTATAAGATTTCGTTTTTAAGTAAAAAAAAAATTCTTATTTGGTGTGTTTTGTTTGCTAGAGAATAATCATTCATATGAATAATCATTTGTTTTTCAGAAGCATCTGAATTGGTTTAGAAGATTTATTGTTAGAGACTTGAATTTCAGTTAGTTAGATGTTACCAAGGACAGTAATTTTCTAACAATACCTTCCATCCGTCCTATAAAAAGAGTCCCAATTTGTGAATTTTGTAAATATTAAGACTGTGTATTTATTTTATGTTTGACCCTACAAATATAAGTAGTTAGTTAAGTAGTGGTAGGCTGGTAGCATGGTAAAGAAATTATGCGGAAAAACCCAAGAATATTGGGTTATTTTATATTACTATCAATCATCTACCTAAAATTTATTGAAAACTACATCCTAAAACTCGAAATAATATTACTTCAACTGAAGTTGGGATAGCTTAAAGTTTTTTGTGAAGAAGAGCAAGGGGGTAAACCTTGTAAACTTTCATGAATCAATGAATTCAATTCTTCAAGTAATTGTTCGATTTGATTGGAAATTTTTATATTTCTCTTGGTTTGTGTCTTGGGTGCCTAGAAATGTCCATATATGCATGTCGTCGTGCATGTGGCTAGTCCATATTGTAGGGAAGACTCTAGTGAAATTTTTTTAAGTATTATAAGTATATTGGTGATCCACTAGAGCCTATTAAGGGGCTGTTAGAGCTGATGGGCTGGGATTGGGGCCGCGAGGCCACACGAGGCCACGCCAAGCTTAGCTAAGCCTCATAGGACTAATAGTCCCACATTAAGGGACTAATAGTATGCCTTCTTCTGCAATCTTGATATACGCAGCATATGCAGACCATATATGATGTAATGATTCGTATTCTACCCCTATGAATCTATTGGCTTTAGGTTGGTGTTAGTTAAAATATGTAGGATGACATAAGACCATACTCTAATTTAAGATCCATAACAATATACCATGCCTTTGGGTAGTCGATCTCAAGCGGTGTAAATTTGTTTTGGCATGTATCCTTGTTCAATTCCCGAATAATCATATATGATGCACACTCATGTTATATATGTATATATACATCTATATGTATTTATAAGCATCATAAATGGGATTGAGCTGAATTGTAAATCTCTAACAAGGGAATACAATAAATTCATGTCAACATAGGTACCGTGCAATCATGGACCTCTATTTAGACCGTAGTTGGATGGCACGACGAAAGTCAAGTGCCCAGATAGGTGCTACAGCTGAATTTAGAGCTGGTTGCCAAGTATTTTTGGAGTATGCGTATAGTCACCCGGAATGTATGAATGGTAAGTCGCAGATACGATGTCCATGTTTGAAGTGTAAGAATGTAAATTATATGGATAGAGACATGATAAACTATCATTTACTTGTTTCTGGGTTCATGAGAAATTACGAAGAATGCTGGTGGGCACATGGGCAGAGAAGAGATGGTGGCATCACACAAGTACATAATTCTGGCAGTAGTACTCATCGTATGAATGAAATGGTTCATGATATTGCATGGCCAGATTTTGATTGGGAGCAAGGCAGAGAACAACCTATGAATTCTGATGCCAAAGAATTCTTTAAGTTGTTAAACGAGGGTAGCGAGCCATTGTGGCATGGTTGCACCAAACACACTATATTGTCTGCAGTGGCGACATTACTTAACATCAAGGCTGATCACAACATGAGCCATGAGTGTTTTGAGTCGCTCTTGAAGGCCATTAAGAGTATGTTGCCTGACGGTGAGAAATTACCTGGTAACTATTACTTTTGTAAGAAAATGGTGAAGAAGTTGGGTCTTGGATACCAAAAGATCGATGCATGTCCCAACGATTGCATGTTGTTTTATAAGGAAAATGAACAGATGACAAGGTGCACGTTTTGCAGTCATGATCGGTTTAGGCCTAATAAAGAGGGTGTGACTACAAAAAAATCAAGTATACCGTTTAAGATTCTAAGGTATTTTCCAATAACACATCGGCTAAAAAGATTGTACATGTCTTCAAGAACAGCTGAACATATGAGTTGGCATGCGAAATCTCCAGCTAAAGATGGAGAACTAAATCATCCCGCAGATGGGAAGGCTTGGAAAGATTTCAACTTAGCACATCCTGGATTTGCATTGGAACCTAGAAATGTGAGGCTTGGATTGTCCACCGATGGTTTCAATCCGTTTGGCCACTCAGCTGTTCCGTACTCATGTTGGCCTGTGATTGTTACTCCGTACAACTTGCCACCTTGGATGTGTATGAAACAGCCATACTTATTTCTTTCACTCTTGGTTCCTGGTCCTAAGAGTCCTGGAAAGAACTTAGATGTTTACTTGAGACCTCTTATAGACGAGTTGAAGGTATTGTGGGAGGATGGAGTACAGACTTGGGATGTTGCAACGAAAACAAATTTCAACCTTAGGGCAGCGGTTATGTGGACTATAAGTGACTTCCCAGCTTATGGTATGTTAGCTGGATGGAGTACACACGGGAAGTTGGCTTGTCCGTATTGTATGGAGCATACAAAGTCGTTTAATCTATCAAAAGGTCGAAAGCCTTGTTGGTTTGACTGTCATCGTCGGTTCTTACCGGTAGATCACCCATTTCGAAGAAATAGAGAACACTTCAGGAAAGGGAAAGTAGACAATGATATACCTGCACCGCGATTTTCGGGAACGGAGATGCGAGATCGTGTGATGAGATTGCCGGTTATCCCATTTGGTAAGGTTGATGCCACAAATATAATCAATGGGTTTGGCGAATCTCATAACTGGGTTCGGAGAAGCATCTTTTGGGAACTGCCTTATTGGTCTACAAATTTGATTCGTCATAATCTAGATGTGATGCATATTGAGAAGAATGTGTTTGACAATGTGTTTAACACTGTGATGAATGTTACGGGGAAGACAAAAGATAACGATAAGGCACGTTTGGACATGAAAGATATTTGTAAGCGTCCCGGATTAGAACTTTACGAATCTCCTAATGGTAAGATTGTCAAACCGCATGCAAAGTACACATTGTCCAAAAAGCAAGTTGAAGATGTATGCACATGGGTTAAGTCTCTGAAACTACCAGATGGATATGCATCAAACATTACAAGGTGTGTTACGGGTGGGAAATTGCAAGGGATGAAGAGTCATGACTGTCATGTGTTCATGGAGAGGCTCATGCCTATAGCATTTCGGGATCTGCTTGATAAACCAATATGGGATGCTTTGACGGATCTTAGTCGTTTCTTCAAAGACTTATGTTCAAAATCATTAAATGAGAAGGACATGTCTGTACTTGAGAAGAACATCATAGAGATCACGTGTAAACTGGAAAAAATATTCCCACCTGGTTTTTTTGACTCCATGGAGCATTTGCAAATCCATCTTCCCTATGAAGCTCGTGTTGGGGGTCCAGTTCAATATAGATGGATGTACCCTTTCGAAAGGGTGATGGGAAACCTTAAGAGAAAGGTTAAGAATAGAGCTTATATCGAGGGGTCGATATGCGAGGCATACAGTTTCGATGAGATATCTACGTTTGTCTCAGACTATTTTCCGGACGAAGTCTTGACAAAGGCCAATCGAGTATCGAGACATGATGATGGGGGAAATGTTGAACTAAATGGTCGACTATCTGTATTTGGTCTATCGGGTCGCGCTTATGGAAAAGGGAAGCGCATATTCCTCTCTGAGCAAGAATTACATGCTGCACATACTTACATTCTTCTCAATTGCGAGGAGATTGACGAATTTGTGAGGTACACATGTAAACTTGATAATTTATCTTTTAAGTTGACAATTTATTCCAATATGTTAATGTTTATAACATGGTATAGATTGTACGATGACGAGTTAAAAGTGAAGCATCCCGGCATAACTGATAAAGATGTTCAAATCAATCGGGATAAAAACTTTGCACTTTGGCTAAAGGACAAAGTAAGTTTAATTTTTAAGCACGTAATATATATATATATACTCCATGTTAACTATGACTTCATTTAATAAGATGGAGTTTTTGTAGGCTTTGACTAAGGGATCAACGATTCCGGCTAATGTACAAGTCCTAGCTATGGGACCAGACAGGGACCAAGTCACCCGCAATGGTTACAAAATAAATGGTTGTGAATTTCACACAAAGGCATATGAGCACGGTAAAAGAACAACGAACTCTGGAGTGTGTGTCCAAGGAGATTGTTACAATGAGCTTGGTCGTGCCTTTTATGGGGAGTTGGAGGAAATCGTAGAGTTGTCGTACAAGGGCACGTACGGTGGTCATATTCACTTGTTCAAGTGCCATTGGTTTGATTCAGAAAAAGGGATACGTGTTGACAGACATGGAATCGTCGATATTGACCTCCATAGGTCTGCGTACTCCAACGAACCGTTTGTATTACCAACTCAAACAATACAAGTATACTATACTCCTAGTCCAGTTAGGAAAAGGGATAGACCGCCTACAGATTGGCAAGTTGTAATTCATACTCCCGCGCGTAGTCGTGTCCAAGTAATAGACGGGGATTTCTACCAAGAGGAAATGCTTCAGAGACCTCCTATAATAAATATAGAGGACAACAATGATGTAATCCAGTTAGAGGGTGGAGATGAACCTGATGAATTGGATCCCGAGACAGTTATTGTGCAGGATGACAGTGATATTGAGAAAGAGTTATTGACTGACACTGACACAGAATCTGAAGATGGTTATGAATCTCCGATACTTGTACAAAATGATTCTGACTCATCAGACAACGATTTTCATTAAAATGTATGTTTAGTTTTAATTGTACAAAATGTATGTTTATGTTCATGTTCATGTTTAGTTCATAATTATGTACCTTTCATTTATGTTCTCTATATAGGAATGTTCTCTATATCCTTAACTATATCATTTATAGTTGTTGTAGTTAACTATTTTGCAGTCATGTTTATGTACCTTTCACTTATGGTAATCGTAGTTAACTATTTCATACAATTAATTGTCATTCATAATTTCATACTAACATCCTAATTTTTTTTATTTATAGATGTCTTCTGAACCTGTTGCACGAAAGCGCGGGTTGGGTCGGGGCCCTAATCATGTGCCGAAGGCCCCGGCTAATCCGGATGATCGCATTCTTATACAGATCCGTCCTCCTCCAGAAAGCACGTAAGTTAAACATCGTGTATATATAAGGGTTTAATATTTCCATTGTTATAAATATATTTTAATGTAAATTATTGTATATTGTAGTGATTTTCAAGATAGTAAAATTGTGAAGTGCATTTCACAATTATGCTTACAGAACTGGCCTACGCCAGTGATTACATGGGCGAGCACACCTCTCGCCCATAAGGATGCAGTTTGGGCTGAATTTCAGGTATATTTATTTAATCACTCTGATAGATAATACATAGTTAATCAACTAATAGTTTAGTAATGTTGGATTATGGTATTATAGTAGTTTTAATATTATTATTGTTGTTTTATTTGCAGAAGCGGTATAGATGGGACGACGCACATGCATCAGTTATTCAAGCACTGTTCTGGCAGAAGTGCGCCGTCCGGACTAAAGATAATCTAAACAAAGAACGACAGAAAGCCCTGCACAATGCTGAGATTGACCATCCAGGACAGGGTGAGCAGTATATGCATGAGCATTGCCCCTGGTGGTGCGCACATCCCATATGGGTGCAGATGTGTGAGCAGTGGAGAGCTGAGAGCTGGGTCAAGAGACGTAAGACTGCCGCCTCGAACAGATCCTCAGGTGTATCTGAAGGCGAAAAGGCAAAAGGCACGTACAAGGGCGGCAGTATATCTCAGCTGCAACATATTGCTGCTAGGGTACGTATGTATAACAAGCTTATTGGCTTAGTTATTTGTCTTTATGTTTACAGTCATGTTTTGTAGCTAAAATATCATATGTTTACATATTAATATGAGAACATGAACTGTAGGAGTCTGAGTCTCAAGGTCAACCTATCAATTGGTTAGATGTGTATGTGGCCACCCGTGATGGTCTGCCTGATGCTGTTCAGATAGCGGTAATAAGTTAACTTTAAATATATTATAGTCATGTTTTTTAGCATTTCGTATTTATTTTTAACTATTTATTTGTTGACCTTCTGACAGGACACTTATAAGGGCTTAATGAACGAGCGCTATCCTGAAGGCACCCCGCGTCCGGCGATTGATCAAGAATTGTGGGAGAGGGCGTCCGTCGTGAAGAAAAATTATGTTAAAGGTCAAGGACAAAGACGACGCCCGACCATCAGTGGCACAGGCAGCTCTGCTACCCAGTCTACACAGTCTACACAGTCATCAGGTCATCCAGCCTATCATACTCCTGCTGACTGTGTGAGAGCGATCTGTCAAAATCGTGATCTTCTTCTTATACTGGGCGGGCATCTGCATTCTCTAAATCCTGATGACTTGGCAAAGGCAGTGGCGGAAGCAGCAGCATCACAGCATCAGGGTGGCGACCAGGTACTTTTAATGTTTCATTACGTACATTGTCTATTATTTAGCTTTCCCCAAGTCATAGCAGTATCAACACATGTAACATATATGTTTTATTCTTTTGTTAATTACAGGGTACTAATTTGAATGATCCATGAAGAGCTAGACCAGTCATGCATGTTAGATTTGTAAAGCCTTGTTAGACTTGTTTTTTAGATTTTTAAAGCCTTGTAATCTTTTAAACTACTTATCTTTGGACTGTATTGGTTTACGATTCTATTATATGGATGTTTACGATTGTATTGTGTTGTGTTGATTTAGATTCATTCTTTGGACTGTATGTATGGATGGATGTTTATCATATAGTAGTTATCATGGATGGATGCTTATATATACTGCTGTGTGTTGGGATAAAAAGCAGGTACAAAGCAGGTTATTTTTGGGAAATCAATAAAACAGGAAAAATATTTAAAAAAAAACAAAGTCAGCGACCGCGTGCGGTCGCTGATACAGTATTAGCGACCCAGTAAGGTTCGTCTACTTCAGCGACCGCATGCGGTCGCTATTACCAGTCGCTGACACATGTACCACATCACGTCTGACGCATGACTCAGCATGAGTCAGAATAGCGACAGCTGAGGTCGCTGATTGCGGTCGCTAATAATGCGGTCGCTATTGTTGGTCGCTGATGTCTTTTTAGCGACAAGATTTTCTGCGACTACTATTAGCGGCTGCATCCGGTCGCTGATACCCATCTGCGACTATATGCGGTCGCAGATGTGCGGTCGCTGATAAGCCTTTTTGTTGTAGTGTGATGTTCAGTCGATCCACATATAAAACACCCACTGTTCATCCTTGGGTTGGGGCAGTTGGGAGAGATATGACCCTCCTACCCGCACTTGTAACATACAAACTTACCCATCAGACACTCGCCAGAGTGATTCTTCCCGCAATTCTTACATTGCACAATCTGTTTCCTCACACTTTCCTGCGTCACTTGGACATTCTCGTAATAATTCCTTTTTCTTTTCTCACCCCTATTTCCTCTATTTCCTTCCACTCTCAAAGATCCTTCTGCCTTGCTTCTGTTCTTCTTCTCCTTGTTGTAGAGGCTCAAGGTCTCACTCCCCTGCTCAGCTATGATAGCCTTCTCTATGAGTGCTGCAAAAGTATTGAGTTGCAATACTGCCACCTTATTGTAGAGCCAGGGTTTTAAGTCCTACTAGCCTCCGTATCAACTTGATGTGGAGAAAACCTAGCCAACTCATTAAACTTTGCGGCATACTCCACAACAGTCATGTTATCCTGCTTTAACTCCAGAAATTTCACCTTCATCCTAGCCTGCATATTAGATGAGTGATATTTTTCGAAAAATAAAGTCTTAAACATATCCCAAGTAACTACACCTTCTCTTGCCCTAGTTTTATTTGCCTCCCACCAAAAGTTAGCCTCCCCTTTCATCATATAAGTGGCAAAAGCGGTCTTTTGCCCCTCCTCTACCCTAGCAATTACGAACGCCTTTTCTATCTCATTAATCCATGTCTGGGCTTCTATAGGGTCAGCTGATCCTCTGAATTCTGGTGGTCCTACTGCTTTGAAGTCTTTAAATTTTGCCAAGCGATTGTCTGGTTGGTTTTCTGCGGCTGGTATTTCCCGCTGCAGAGCCTGAGCTACCATGTTTGCAAACTTTTGCAACGGGTCTTGCCGTGGTCTCTCAGCATCGATGACAGTTTCTCCTGCCCTTTAGTTTCAAGTTTGACATCTTGGCGGCATTATCTGGTTAAGTAAAACCATAAATTATACTTACATTCTAAACCTTATTGTGTGACGCCCCCAAAATTAGGTATGCATCACCCATCTTGGGTCGTCAGATACATTGTACAGAATACAAATACAACTTACTAATATAACTGTCGTGTACAATACGACAAAACATAAACTGTGAGTTTGAATACAAATATTATCTTCTAGAGAGTATTCATACTCAAAAGGAGTCCTCATTACATTTATTAACACACCGTTACATAGAATAGTGAGGACTACTAACTGATACTATCATTCGGACCATCACTCCGTTCCCCGACTTGCCCCAGCTACGTTCTCATTTCCTGAAGAGAACAGTGAAAGAAAGGGTGAGCTCAACTAGCCCAGTAAGAAATATTATGACTAAGATAATGCAGAATAAATTATCATTAGCCTTCAACAATGTTAAACTGATAAAATATAATAAACATCAAGTTTAACTGTAGCGGAACAAGCAATCCATTAAAAGAGTCAAGTAGAAAATAAACTCTACTATCTTTTATGATTTAAAAGGTTTTTCAACACTGTGATCGCTGGGACTCAGCTTAATAAAATAATCCACATCATCGAATCACCCCTGCACTACGGCCAAGGATATTCGTGTCTTCATTAATGGTCATGATCATGCCAACAACTGTCCATCAATGCACTACGGGCCAATGAGGACCTTTACCACATCATTTGTAACATTACGGTCATGATTATACCGAATAATCCCTGGTCATAATCATACCAAGTCCATCTATGCACTACAGGCCACAGATAACTTTCAACATTTTATAAACATGAGGATGATGACAATGATATAAGAATTCAATAAAACAAGTTCAAGAATTAATTTATCCAGGAATTAATAACGTCCAAATTGTCAACATGATACTGCTTTGTGGAGTAAACTTCAAGACTGATCAGGAGAATATTTTCATGAATAGATACTAGATGAAGTGCAAATATCAAGGATATTCCACTAATTTCATGGAGTATAGAAGTCAAAGTTTTAATCAACTGAGTATAATAAAGAATGGAATAACAAAAGAAATCACCATGCATGCGATAGACCGCACAGACAGGTTATTCTTAACAGAATAATAATAATGGAACCAGGTCCGGCGTAAACGCACAGACAGGATATTCCGACAGAATAATAAATAATGAAACCAGGTCCGGCGTAAACGCACAGACAGGATATTCCGACAGAATAATAAATAATGGAACCAGGTCCGGCGTAAACGCACAGACAGGATATTCCGACAGAATAATAAATAATAGAACCAGGTCCGGTGTAAAACACACAGACAGGATGTTCCAACAGAATAATAGAAGAATATCACCAAGTATAGGGTAGACCGCGTATACTGGTTATTCCAACAGAATAATAAAGAATGGAATAACAGAAGTTCTCTTCATGAATATAAAAGAAATAATATTCTCTACCTTAAAAGAACTGGATATTAGAAAAGTGAAGTAGCAGAATACTTTTATTCTCTCTTTCTTATTCTCTCTATACTTTCTCTCTCTATAGCTTGAATGAATTCGTGAAAAATAATGAAGCCCTAGGCCTCTATTTATAGAAAAACTGAGGCTGGCTCTTGGTCTTAACGAAGGGTCAAATGACTCTTGGTCTTAACGAAGGGTCAAATGACTCTTGGTAATATTGAAGGGACAACTACTATTGACGAAAGTAATTACTATTGACCAAGGTAAATACTATTGACGAAGGTAATTACTATTGACCAAGGTAAATACTATTGACCAAGGTAAATATTATTGACGAAGGTAATTACTATTGACCAAGGTAAATACTATTGACGAAGGTAAATACTATTAACGAAGGTAATTACTATTGACCAAGGTAAATACTATTGACCAAGGTAAATACTATTGACGACGGTAATTACTATTGACGAAGAGACTCTTAGATGATGACATATGGGCCCCCCATAAAAAATAACCAAACTTACCCCAACGTCTCAATTATTGATTTAATAATATAACATATTATACAGATGATACTATGACAATAATTTAAGAGATATGATGCAGCATTTACTGTAGCAATAATTGAGTATAGCTGAGTGACTTCTTACGTAAGCATCAATAATCAATACCGTGTGTTACTATGCAACCACGCGTATTACTGTACTTTTACTATCGGGTAGTTTAACAGTTTTAACGGTTTTAACGGTAACACCTCAGCCGTTATTTTATAGAAAGATAATTTTTGTCATTTTCTAACTACGACAATACTTCTGTTGTGGGGTCCACCAATGATTGTGCCGTCGTACAAATATTTCTCGACAAACAGAATATTCCCCGACCAAACGAATATTTTATAACAACTTGCTTACTTTACAAAATTTATAAATATTACCCACAACTATAATATTATATCAAATTAACTCCATAATATTCAAAAATGATATTTATAGAAAATTCATCTTTATTTATAAAAGTTGGGGTCTTACAACCTCCCCTTCTTATGAAATTTTGCCCTCGAAATTAGGGTACATACCTGGTATGTCGAAGAGGTAAGGATACCTTGATTTTATTTCAGATTCTAACTCCCAGGTCATTTCCTCAACATCGTGGTTTCTCCACAAAACTTTGACTTGAGGTATAACCTTGGAGCGTAGAATATGTTCCTTCTTATCCAAGATTTGAACAGGAACTTCTTCATACGTCAAATCCTCCGCTATTTCGTCCGGTTCTAACTCAATAATGTGGTTCGGGTCTTCCACATATTTGCGTAACATGGATATGTGAAAAACGTTATGAACACGAGACATACTTAGCGGTAAAGCGAGTCTATAAGCCACAGTTCCTACTCGATCGAGGATTAAAAATAGACCGATGAATCGAGGATTGAGCTTTCCTCTCTTTCCAAATCTCGTAACTCCTTTCCATGGAGCAACACGTAAGAACACATGATCTCCTACATCAAATTCCACGTCCTTTCGATGAAGATCAGCATAACTCTTTTGTCGATCTTGTGAGATTTTTATACGTTGTCGGATCGTTTGAATCTTTTCTGTAGTCATACGTACCAACTCCGGTCCCAAAAACGTTGCTTCACCCACCTCATCCCAACATACTGGAGAACGACATTTTCTTCCATACAATGCTTCGAATGGAGCCATGCCAATACTTGCTTGATAACTGTTGTTGTAGGAAAACTCCACCAATGGTAAGAACTTGTCCCAACTTTCCCTGAAGTCAAAGACACAGAGTCTTAATAGATCTTCAAGAGTTTGAATAGTCCTCTCTGATTGTCCGTCCGTCTGAGGATGATATGCTGAACTAAATCGTAAATCTGTGCCCATAGCTTTTTGTAAACTAACCCAAAATCGTGAAGTGAATCTTGGGTCTCGATCAGAAACTATAGATACTGGCATACCATGTAGTCTTACAATCTCGTTTATGTACATACGAGCAAGACGTTCAAGTGTATAACTTTCTCGTATCGGTAAGAAATGAGCAGACTTGGTCAATCTATCAACAATGACCCAAATCACATCTATACCTTGAGAAACCTTAGGAAGACCGGTAACGAAATCCATGGTAATGTGCTGCCACTTCCATTCTAGAATTTTAAGTGGTTGCAATGGACCTTTTGGTACTTGATGCTCCGCTTTGACTCGTTGACAAGTTAGACACCTTGAGATAAACAACGCTATCTCTCTCTTCATATTGCTCCACCAAAATGTATGACGAAGATCATGATACATTTTGGTACTTTCAGGATGGATTACAAACGGTGTGTTGTGCGCCTCCATCATGATTTCATACTTTAAATCAGGGTTGTTAGGAACACAAAGTCTGGAGTTGACTCGAAGTATTCCTTCTTCATCAATTCTTACTTCTGGCATAGCACCTTCTTGCACTTTCTTCCTTATACGCATCAGCTCCAGGTCTGTAGCTTGAGCAGCTTTAACTTTATCGATTAAAGTTGGTTCTACTCGTATATTTGCCATCATCACGTGGGTCCCTGGAGTCTTTAACTCTATCTCCATCCTTTGTAAGTCACACAAAATGGGCTTTTGTGTTGACAATATTGCACTCGTACTTGCATATGATCTTCTACTCAATGCGTCAGCTACCACGTTCGCTTTTCCAGGATGGTATTGAATGGTATGATCATAATCTTTCAACAGTTCAAGCCAACGTCGTTGTCGCATGTTGAGTTCCTTTTGAGTGAAGAAATATTTGAGGCTTTTATGATCCGTAAAGATCTCCACCTTCTCCCCATACAAGTAATGCCTCCAAATTTTAAGTGCAAAGACAACAGCTGCCAACTCTAGATCATGAGTAGGATAATTCCTCTCATATTCCTTGAGTTGTCTTGATGCATAGGCTATGACTTTTCCATGTTGCATGAGAACACATCCCAACCCGTTGCTCGAAGCATCACTGTAGATGACAAATCCCTCCGAGCCAGATGGTATTGTTAGAACAGGTACTGAAATGAGTCTCCTCTTGAGTTCTTGAAAACTCTGCTCACATTCTTCGCTCTAACCAAACTTTGTATCTTTCCGAGTCAGCTGAGTTAATGGAGTAGCGATTCGAGAAAATCCTTCCACGAATCTTATAATAACCAGCTAAACCAAGAAAGCTACGTGCCTCGGTCACTGATTTAGGTTGCTCCCAGCTTTGAATAGCTTCAATCTTTGCCGGGTCAACCGATATTTCACGACTTGATACTACGTGCCCAAGGAATGCTACCTCCTCCAGCCAGAACTCGCATTTCTTCAACTTGGCATAAAGCTTGTATTCACGAAGCTTTTGGAGTACCAGCCTCAAGTGTTGCTCATGATCTTCACAGCTTTTGGAATAAACAAGGATGTCATCGATAAAGACGACCACAAAGTGATCCAAATATTCCTTGAATACCCTGTTCATCATATCCATGAAGGCAGCAGGAGCATTAGTCAATCCAAAAGACATAACTAAGAATTCATAATGCCCATACCGAGTTCTGAAGGCAGTCTTTGGAATATCCTCAGTTCTAACCTTCAGCTGATGATATCCAGAACGAAGATCGATCTTTGAAAAGAATTGTGCTCCTTGCAACTGGTCAAACAGGTCATCAATACGTGGCAATGGGTACCTATTTTTGATGGTGACATGATTCAACTCCCGATAATCAATACAAAGTCGCATACTCCCATCTTTCTTCTTCACGAACAGAACAGGAGCACCCCAAGGAGAAGTACTAGGACGAATAAAACCAATGTCTAACAATTCTTGCAATTGGGTCTTTAACTCCTGAAGTTCAATAGGAGCCATTCGATATGGGGCTTTGGAAATGGGTTTTGTACCGGGTTCAAGGTCGATACAAAATTCAATTTCACGCTCTGGGGGTAGGCCAGGAAGTTCTTCGGGAAATACGTCAGGAAATTTATTAACAACAGAAATATCATTCAAAGTTGACGTATTTTGTTTAGATCTGTGACATGAGCTAAGAAAGCTTGACATCCGTTTTTCAATAAACGAATAGCTTTATGGCTTGAGATGACAGTGATTGATTTTAATTGTTTGGTTGCTTGAATTCGCATAATAGGTCGATTAGGAATATGAAAGCTAACAACCTTACGAAAATAATCAATTTTTGCATGATGAGTAGTTAACCAATCAATCCCTAGAATCACGTCAAATGCAAGTATTTTTAATGAAATCAGATCGACAGGTAATGTGTGGGTACCAACTTGAACTAAACAAGACTTATAAACCGTGGATGTAATGAAGGTTTCTCCCAATGGAGTTTCAACAGCTAAGTCAAAGTCTAATTTCTCCGGAATCAAATTTAATCGATGAGCGCAAGTAGGAGAAATAAAAGAATGGGTAGAACCGGTATCAAATAAAGTATAGACTTCGTTAGAGTTTATGATAAGCTTACCCGTGATGACCTCATTCGGGTTCCTTGCTTTCTGGGAGTTCACAACAAACGCTCTCCCTTGCAAAACTGATTTTGACTTTTCTAGGACGGCCTTTGGTGCCTCCATCCTAGCTGAATTTGTCTTCGGTAAACAACAAAATAGGGCTAAATGACATTCTCTTCCACAATTATAACATGCTTTAGACGGCATCGCGCAGTTTGGACTGATGTGCCCCTCCCCTCCGCATTTGAAACATATGATAGGTGGTCGTTCTCCTTCCTTAACGACAGGTGCTGGTGCTGACGTCTTTCCATCATTGTTGAATCTCCTCTTCATGAAATGCTCATTCTTATTGTTTTGGCCCTGATTACCACCGAAGTGGTTACCATTTCTGGCCTGTTGATTCCCTCCACGCTTGTTGTCACCGCTTCGATGACTGCTTTCACTGGTATTATCATTTTGCCGGCTGCTCTCTTTTGGTTGCGTTGTCTCGTTATCGCACTCCACCAACTGAGCCCTATTTACAACATCTGAATATAAACACAGTTTATGAGAAACAAGGTACGTATCTCCGGCTTCAAACCTCTTAAAAACATCCGCGTCATTCTTTCTTCATTATCCACCAGGTGGGACGCAAACCGGGATAACTCCGCAAATTTTGCCTCGTACTGCGACACGGTCATATTATTCTGCTCCAATTTGATGAACTCCACCTCCTTCATGTGACGAATACTCTCGGGAAAGTATTTGTCGTTAAACAGCTCTTGGAACTTCTCCCAAGACATCTTCAGTGCGGCAGGTTGAGTACGCTTTATCGATTCCCACCAGTAATCTGCCTCTCCTCGCAACATAAAGGCGGCAAAGGGAACCTTTTGCTCCTCGGAGCAACCCAAGACATCAAATATCTTGGTGATCTGCTTTATCCATGTTTCAGCTACAAGTGATTTGGGTTCTCCCTTAAACTCCGGTGGTCCCAGCTCCTTAAACTGTTTAGCGGTGACCGCCTGAGAGTTTCCAGTATTTCCACCTACGTTGTGGACAGGAGCCGCTTTCACCTGTTGTTGCATGAATTGCATAAAACCTCTGAACATTCCATCATTCATCATCTGGTCAGTGTTGTTGTTTGCATGAGGATTGTCACCTTCCTGATGAACATTATCCTGATTATTGATATGTGGTGAATCAATAATCGCCTGTGCTCCATTGCTATTCTCAACATTCTCAGATGCCATTTTCAGATACTGCCACAAAATAAAAGTTAATTGATATGTGATATATTATCCTTATATTATGACCGACCAATTAAATACCATGCAAATAAACTTAGGTAGGTCATACTAGCGAAGGAATTCCCCGTCTCTCCCCTCCTAGTTCTATTCTCACATCTTAGCCAGAGATCATATCCCTAAGCTCTGATACCAACTGTGACGCCCATAAAATTAGGTATACATCACCCATCTTGGGTCGTCAGATACATTGTACAGAATACAAATACAACTTACTAATATAACTGTCGTGTACAATACGACAAAACATAAACTGTGAGTTTGAATACAAATATTATCTTCTAGAGAGTATTCATACTCAAAAGGAGTCCTCATTACATTTATTAACACACCGTTACATAGAATAGTGAGGACTACTAACTGATACTATCATTCGGACCATCACTCCGTTCCCCGACTTGCCCCAGCTACGTTCTCATTTCCTGAAGAGAACAGTGAAAGAAAGGGTGAGCTCAACTAGCCCAGTAAGAAATATTATGACTAAGATAATGCAAAATAAATTATCATTAGCCTTCAACAATGTTAAACTGATAAAATATAATAGACATCAAGTTTAACTGTAGCAGAACAAGCAATCCATTAAAAGAGTCAAGTAGAAAATAAACTCTACTATCTTTTATGATTTAAAAGGTTTTTCAACACTGTGATCGCTGGGACTCAGCTTAATAAAATAATCCACATCATCGAATCACCCCTGCACTACGGCCAAGGATATTCGTGTCTTCATTAATGGTCATGATCATGCCAACAACTGTCCATCAATGCACTACGGGCCAATGAGGACCTTTACCACATCATTTGTAACATTACGGTCATGATTATACCGAATAATCCCTGGTCATAATCATACCAAGTCCATCTATGCACTACAGGCCACAGATAACTTTCAACATTTTATAAACATGAGGATGATGACAATGATATAAGAATTCAATAAAACAAGTTCAAGAATTAATTTATCCAGGAATTAATAACGTCCAAATTGTCAACATGATACTGCTTTGTGGAGTAAACTTCAAGACTGATCAGGAGAATATTTTCATGAATAGATACTAGATGAAGCACAAATATCAAGGATATTCCACTAATTTCATGGAGTATAGAAGTCAAAGTTTTAATCAACTGAGTATAATAAAGAATGGAATAACAAAAGAAATCACCATGCATGCGATAGACCGCACAGACAGGTTATTCTTAACAGAATAATAATAATGGAACCAGGTCCAGCGTAAACGCACAGACAGGATATTCCGACAGAATAATAAATAATGAAACCAGGTCCGGCGTAAACGCATAGACAGGATATTCCGACAGAATAATAAATAATGGAACCAGGTCCGGCGTAAACGCACAGACAGGATATTCCGACAGAATAATAAATAATAGAACCAGGTCCGGTGTAAAACACACAGACAGGATGTTCCAACAGAATAATAGAATAATATCACCAAGTATAGGGTAGACCGCGTATACTGGTTATTCCAACAGAATAATAAAGAATGGAATAACAGAAGTTCTCTTCATGAATATAAAAGAAATAATATTATCTACCTTAAAAGAACTGGATATTGGAAAAGTGAAGTAGCAGAATACTTTTATTCTCTCTCTCTTATTCTCTCTATACTTTCTCTCTCTATAGCTTGAATGAATTCGTGAAAAATAATGAAGCCCTAGGCCTCTATTTATAGAAAAACTGAGGGTGGCTCTTGGTCTTAACGAAGGGTCAAATGACTCTTGGTCTTAACGAAGGGTCAAATGACTCTTGGTAATATTGAAGGGACAACTACTATTGACAAAAGTAATTACTATTGACCAAGGTAAATACTATTGACGAAGGTAATTACTATTAACCAAGGTAAATACTATTGACCAAGGTAAATATTATTGACGAAGGTAATTACTATTGACCAAGGTAAATACTATTGACGAAGGTAAATACTATTAACGAAGGTAATTACTATTGACCAAGGTAAATACTATTGACGACGGTAATTACTATTGACGAAGAGACTCTTAGATGATGACATATGGGCCCCCCATAAAATATAACCAAACTTACCACAACGTCTCAATTATTGATTTAATAATATAACATATTATACAGATGATACTATGACAATAATTTAAGAGATATGATGCAGCAATTACTGTAGCAATAATTGAGTATAGCTGAGTGACTTCTTACGTAAGCATCAATAATCAATACCGTGTGCTACTATGCAACCACGCGTTTTACTGTACTTTTACTACCGGGTAGTTCAACGGTTTTAACGGTTTTAACGGTTTTAACGGTAACACCTCAGCCGTTATTTTATAGAAAGATAATTTTTGTCGTTTTCTAACTACGACAATACTTTTATTGTGGGGTCCACCAATAATTGTGCCATCGTACAAATATTCCCCGACAAACAGAATATTCCCCGACCAAACGAATATTTTATAACAACTTGCTTACTTTGTAAAATTTATAAATATTACCCACAACTATAACATTATATCAAATTAACTCCATAATATTCGAAAATGATATTTATAAAAAATTCATCTTTATTTATAAATGTTGGGGTCTTACATATTGCATAAGATTTATATATTAAACTTGTTTAATTTCTCAAACTTAGATTCATATTCATACGTCAAATATTTTACATAGCATAGCACATACTGCTTTAAACACCAACTATCCCTTTCTGACTACGAAAGTCGGGATTTACAACTTTAACCAACATAAAAGTTGAAATTATTTCATTACACAAACATACTTATCACACATATTACATTAAACATACCTACACAACAGAACCTATACTACCTATTTACTAAGCCTTTTTCTCGGACAACTCTTCGCTTGATGACCTTCCCTCCCACAAATAAAACATCCGCCTTTATTATAGTCAGGACAACGAGGAGAGGTATGTCCCTCACGTCCGCAAACATAACATATCATTTTCCTTTTCTTCTTACTGGGTTTTCTTATGTCATAGTCTTCTATCTTTCTCTTTCCCTTATCTCTCAGAGCTGCACACGGTGTGTTGCTTGGGGCTCCCATCTGATCAATTTGGATTTTAAGCTTATCCTGTTCTTCCATTGTTTCTATTAACGCCTGACGCAGTTGAATATTCAGCAACTTTTCTATCTCCCACAACCTTTCCAGCAAAGAAACCTTGTTCTCCAGATCCTGGACTTCCATTGATGCTTGATCAGCTTCAATTTCAGTGTCCGAATCACTATCTGTTAGTTCCACCATTTTCGGATCTGGTACTACGTTTTCCATGATAGCCACCT
The DNA here is from genome assembly GCA_016801055.1 of Panax notoginseng. Classification (NCBI taxonomy): domain Eukaryota; kingdom Viridiplantae; phylum Streptophyta; class Magnoliopsida; order Apiales; family Araliaceae; genus Panax; species Panax notoginseng. The sequence continues at coordinate 95,947,337 of CM029021.1, read as the reverse complement.
CGTCTGATTTGGTTTTCTTTTGAGCTTCTATTTCCGCTATTGGCTCCAATATTAGCTCAGGGGTAGGGATCCAATCCTTGTTCAAGTCATAAGCATACCACAAGTCTTTTCCACCAGACATCTACACACATAAATTATCCTGATTAGCATATAGTTTATGCACTCAGCAAATAAGAGTTTTATAAAAGTTATCTCTTATTTTGTTTGACGATGAATTAATTCAATTCATCTCTGTAAACGCATCAACGCCTATCTCTCTGCCGAAAGGCAGCTCCATCCACTCCGCGTCGAATCGCATAAAGGCGATGTCTAAAGCTTGCTCCAAGGTATATATCCTCGCATCTTTGGCTTCTATCTCAACTCATCATATTCTATAAGAGTTTTCTACTAAGGTTATAACTCCTCACCAGAGTCCTTCGTCTCTTGGTTCACTGAATATCTATCTTAACTTTCGTCATTCATTCTACTAAGGTTATAACCTAGGTTTCGCATTCCTAACGTTTATAACCTACAGCTTTGATACTAACCTGTGACGCCCCCAAATTTGGGTACTTAAAACCCGAACTCGGTGCTTCACGATACCATTTCTATAAGTTGAATAATACTAATAATAATATAACATTCAAACTTAATTTACATATGCATCAAAGTTTACTCCCAGGTACGAGACCTTTCTTACAATACATGATATTAGATATTGTAACGACCCCAAAATTCATACAATTTAATTCTCGACTTCGGTCGTTAATAATACATTCAACCTTTAATTTTACATCATTAAACGATAATACAACCATTGAAATTTGCAGAATAATTAAAACTTTTATACATTTCCTTCTTTCTTGCCTTGAATCGCAACCATTACATTACATCTCTTTGATTCAATCTTATGTCATGAATCGTTACAACAAAATAACTATACAAAGTCTTACATCATAAATAAATATACATATACATTAGATAGCTCAACTTACATTTCAACATGTTACGTTCAAAATATGAAATACATTTCTCATAAAACATAAGTAATCTTCGTGAATATAGATCTCTATAACTCACATAGCACGTATCTTTACCTTAAAATCTTGACCAGCAAAAGTGGTTATTTGCAAGAGTGAGCTCGACAGCCCAGCATAGGCTAACAGTTTTTATGCATCACATAACACATAATAACATACTCGATATACATCTCATTAAAGTAACATGGCATACATGCTTTTAATTCACATAGCAAATATAAAGATTGAGTTCCTTACTCAATCATCATTACTTAGCCAAAACAATGCAGTCATATATTGACTTTAACATTTCATGATTCAACATGCATAACATATCATGCAATTTAAAACAGTTCATCAAGTCCACGTAGAAAATAGGAACCGGAAGACTTGCCTTGATCGTTGTTTACCAATAATAGCTTAACAGCTTACAGTTATCTGCACTTCACATACCCTACACAATTATATAATCATACACATCAACTATTTGTCACATAACAACACATAGCAATTGTAATGTAAACTCTACTCCACATCTCATAATCTTTCCTATTAATAAATACACAATGGTCAATTAGATTGTGTTAACTTTTCGACTTATGACTCACTATATTTCTTCTTAGTCAAACTCGAAGTTCAAGTGCTTAAGTCTTGCTAGGACTACTTATTGATTTTATATTAAACCCATTCCATATCTTATAATATCCATTTCAATGGAATTGAAACAGTTTTTAAGTTCATTAACACTTGGCACGGCGTTTCGACGTTCAATCGTCACACGCCCGATTTGCCTCTCTTGTGTATGCTTACCATGCTTCTATAACTTATCTAATACATTATTTATTAATGTTAAGTATCATTATATTTACTAAGATTCATGTTTTATAACTTAGGACATCATCTTTTACGGTCTGGAGCACTACACATGCATATGTGCATGCCCGACACCCTCCGATTGCCTCCGAAAACACAATAGTCTTAAATATGACCATTTTGACCCATCCTAATTACCTCAAATTGAAAATCTTAAAGAACGAAAGTTGTAGGTCTACTCGTTCTCGTTTCGGATCATCTTGAATCACCTCAATCGGAGTTCGTATGAGGAAGTTATGGCCATTTTACTACAGGAGGTCAAAACTATCCAAATCAAACTTCTGTCCCCGCGCTGGGGCGCGAGGACTAAGCCAAATAGTGGCGTCGGGGCGCGAGATTGGCGTTGGGGTGCGAATTTCAGCGCTGGGGCGCCAACTTCTGGCGCTGGGGCGCGAATTTTGGCGTCGGGGCGCGATTTTTGGCGCTGGGGCTCAAATTTTGGCGCTGGGCGTCGAAACTTGCAGAACCCAACCACGAAGAACAGAACAAAGCTACTGTCTTTATTTTTAACAACAATTAACCCCAATTAACATGTATAACCTAAGCCAATTACACATATACACATTACCCAACATGTATATACTAATTACCAACGACTAAACCATGATTCTAGAAATCTTAAATCATTGAAAGCATTATTTTAAAAAACCAAACTCCATAACTGACGTTTATACACTGTCATACCAATTTGATTTTAATTACTTCAAACTACGATTCTCTGTAGTTTATACCCAATTAACCATTCGCAGTTCAATTTCATAATTTAACAATTAACATATACTAATTTTGATATTTCTACAAACCACGTTCATACGTGAATATTTACTATAAAACCAATTCTTCTTTCTTTGTGAATGCTAGCATACTTCTCATATATACATACATGTGCTAATATAACAATTACAGTTATAAATACACTTAATATCGTACGTAATTATAAAAACATGATTTTCATACAATTTTTGTAAAACTTTATAACATACACAGTGATATTCAATAAAATTATACTATAATATTTTTTTTAGTTTTATATACATATCTTCACTTGCTTGACCACCACTTGTTAAAACTCAGAACTTTCTCTCCAACCCTTGACAGTCTCTCTCAAAACTCTCATGTCTCTAAGTTTTTCTCTGACAAAACTAGTTCTCTTTTCTTACTTAGGCTTTAGCCAAATAGAATATAAGTAAAATAAAAATACAAACAACGTACGATTTTTAAAACGTCTAAACCGACGCTATACTTAATATACTAATAAATTATCAGTTACCAAAATAATAGATATATTATATTTATATTTTGTTTAATTTAATTTATATTACTAATAAATCAAATTTAAAAATCTAAAAACCATAGGGCTTTGTTTGGCAAAATTATTTAAATTTAAAGACTTAATATATTTAAGCCTTGTTTGGCAAAATAAATTACAACTACTTTAATTTATTTTAATAACCACTTATAATATAGTTATTTGTCACACTTCTAATTAATTAAGTTTTCATACTTAATTTAATTAATTCTAATAACAATTCATTGCATAATATAATAATTTATTTAATCATTATAAATTCTCTAACTTAATTATTAAATTAAATTAGATTACTATTTCAAAATAATTACTTTTCTTAACTCATTAATTATTTATTAAACAAATAAATAATCAAATCACATCAAATCAATTAAATAAATACTTATTCAACAATAAACACATCCATTAAATATTTATATAATTCAATAAATATTTAAATATTATAATAAAAATCTGGATTGTTACAGATATATATATCATTGCCTTAATAAACTATAACAACATATTATAATCTCATTCGAACCACTTTCCTTTCCCCTTGTTCGTGCCTGAGCCTTCAGGTTGATCATACATAACTAAAAATATTTAATTTAAGCAAGAGTGAGCATTTGAGTGCCCAGCAAGTAATAACAATTATATATATAAGCTGAAAGAATTTAAATGTTTTCTTTACATAACCCTTCTACAACGAATCAATAGTTGTGAAGTAATCTGAACCGATAATAATAACATAACAACCCTCTTTCAAATTTTTGAAAACTACGTACTGACCATAAATGGGGTTTAAGTAACATACTATGAACATTCTTTTCATTTTCGAAAATGTTTAGCAGAACTTCATCCGCAAACCGTCATAACTTACAGGCACGGAGGGTGATCAGCCCGTTGTACCCTGTATTGATCAACACTACATTACAAGAACGATGTTATCGTTCACTCTGTCCGCCTTGGGCGCATAAAAAAGTTTTCCCATAAAAGGGATGTTCATACTTGTCATGGTTCCAAACCAAAAGGTTTTTATCTTGCTCAACAATAATCTATACTTCAACATATACATATACGGGTAATTGACAAAGGTGTATCAACATGTGAATAAATACCATGATTATCCAAGTGGGAACACTTGTATAACCATTCATAGCAATTAACGAACAGAATATATATATCTGGACTAACATGTTGATAATCAATGAGCGTTTATAATATAATCATCTGTACAGTAATAATATAATTCTGAAACATTCTTACTCATGTCCATTGCATAAAGAAAATGCAAAGGTAGGATACTTGTCTGATCTGCTGCTTACAATTCTCAACTTAGTTCTATCTCTTTTATCACGACCTATCATTAATCAGATCATTCGTTCGATTAGAACAATATATCATAACACATAGTACTGTCTATTACAGTCAGCACATAACCTAATCACCTTGCCACACATATTCCATAGTCATTGAATCACAAACAATCAGTAATACAGTCAAAATATCTAAGTCTAGATCAATTTCTAAAATATGTCGGTGTACCGACAGCCTTATCGGGTAATTATCGAGTCTAAGACTCTATTTTATATCTCAATATCTGTAAGTATCAGTTACATTATTTTTAAATGACTTAAAATAATTTTTAAACACTTATTATAATTTATCATGAATTTTCAAATATCGGAATCATTATTAAATGATTTAAACATTAAACAATTCTATTATCATTAATATTCAATTAATATCAAATTATTAATGAAACCATTGCCAAAATATAAAAGTTATTTATAATAACTCAAACTATTTTTAAAACATTTATATTACCCTTAAATGATTTAAAAACAATTAAAATCATTTTTAAATACTTACCATTAATAATAAAATATTAATGCATTATCTATCCAAATATTAAAAGTCATTAATTATAACTTAAAATATTTTTAAATCCTTAATATCCTTTTTAAATGATTTTTAAGTAAATAAAATCATTTTTAAACTATTTATTTAATATAAATATTAAATAAACTTTATATTACAAATCATTAAATAAATATCATTAATATTTAATTATTAATGAAATTAACTTTTAAATATTAAAAGTTATATTTTATAACTTAAAATATCTTTAAACACTTTATTTCCATTTAAAATGATTTTTAAAATATTAAAATCATTTTTAAACTAAACTATTTAATATAATTATTAGATAACTTTAATATAATTAATAATAATTAATTAATAAATTTCACTACAAAATATTAAAAGTCATGAAAAATAATTTAAAATATTTTCGTATACCATAATATAATTTTTCATGATTTTTCATGAATTAAAACCTTTTTTAAATAATTTATTTAATATTATAATTAAATAAATAAATACCTTTTATATTCCAAAAATACTAAATATTTATGAAATATATTAAAAATTATTAAAAACTAATTTTCAGACCTTAAAATAATTTTTCAGAATTTATTTTGTATTTTTAATAATTTAAAAACAATTTTTCTCTATTTTTAATCAATTTTGGGAAAATACAGAAATTAAAATTAATAAAGTCTGTCGCTAAAGCCTATGGCGACAGAAAAGCATCGCCTTAGGTGTTCTTGAGCCCAAGGACTCTGACAGCTTCGGTTACCAACATACTAAGTTTGACCAGATTTAAATTACAATCTGATAAATTTCTGGGCTAAATTAAGATTTTATATAGTATTTCACATGTAATACTACAGTTATAAAGTATCAACTTGGTCAAACAACAACATAATTTAAAGATCTATGTCCCCAAAAATACTGTCAGAACGATTCTGGGTTTTCTGGAAAATCCCAGAAACCCAGGCAGTCCGAGTGGTGCTTTTCTAGCTAACTTTTATCCATGTCCTGATCATCGTTCATGTGGTTTCAAGGTTTAAATATGTAGTACTCGTGTCAAGGAACAACACTACAACAACAGATAAGTTTATCATCAACAGATTTACAAGATCTAGCTCGGTCAAAGGCTGTCAGAAGCCGTGTTCTTGATATTTTCTGGAATTTCCATAAATGAAATCGTGATCATTTCAGTCACTTTGACCGTCCATAAAATCCAATATATGTAACTTATAAGTGACATAAAGACAGAAATTTATACTCTAACTATCAGGCTACAAAATTCATATAACAACAACATCAAAAACCATTAAAGCAGTCAGATCTGGGCCTCCAAAACTCTTGTCAGATGCTGGTAACCATTTCTGGGTTACCCAGAATTTGGTCCGGTCACGCCCGGTCAACAGGTTTTGACCGTGAATAAAATGAAATATGTCTACCCAATTGCTATGATTTTTGTTCCAGATTAAAGATAACATACCAGACTATCAACACAAAACTTAAAACATTACAAAACATGAACAGGGTAATATCTGAAGCAACTGACATTTGCTTGTCAGAAAATTCTGGAAACTGGAGATTTTCTGGGTTTTCCAGAATCAGCTTCATGATCGGTCAATGTACTTTGACCATTAATAACTTTTGATATATACATGATCTAGGCTTGATTCAAGTTGCAGAGTAAAGACCACATATCATAGAAGATATCCAAAACATAAAACACATAAAACACCTAATAGACACGGATCTAAAGGCCCTGACATTTGATGTCAGAACACAAAAATAACTTTTTCCAGATTTTTTAAAAATCATCAAATTGAGTACTTAGATGTTATGGGTCTGTAAGATACTAACCCAGATCATCTATTAACACGTTATTCAACAAAATTAAACATAAAAACACCAAATCCAACTTAGCATACAAGATCAAATTGTAAAATTAGTTTTATACCTTTAAGAACCAATTCTTGATTCCATGTTTCTGATTTTTTGTTGTTGATCGTGGGGCTGTCTTTTGGGACTGATATACTATGTATTTTCGTGGGTGAGGATAGAGAGAGGGTTTGTTGAGCATTGGTTGTATAAATGGGCAATAATGTACACTTTTCTCTCTCTTAAATAATGAAATGAAATGATTCCATGTGCTTGTAATAGCTGATCATTGATGGGTAATGTTATAGTGCCATATGTGAATTCTAGAATAAAGTTAGAGGGCCAGATTTTGCAAGATTGCTAGCAATAATACACTAATAATTCATTAATGGGACAAAAAGGGTAAAATAGTAATTTCACTTGTAATTTCAAGGGCATTCTTATCCAAGGTGATTAAATCTAGGGTTTAATCACTAGATTGTAAATCTTAAAATTACCCAAATAATTCCTAGGGTTTGACAATTTAAAATAATTGTACAATAACATTTAATTAAACACAATAAATTAAAATTAGGGTTTTTAATTAGAAAAATAGGGTTTCTTAATATTAACAATTAGGGTTTCCTAATTAACCATTAGGGTTTCCTAATTGTCTGTATATTTTACTAACACATTAATTACGATTTCTAATTTCAACCAATTAGGGTTATTTAAATAATAATTAGGATTTCTCCTAATTACGGAAATTCTAATATACACAATAAAATTCATATAACGCAATTTCTACTCAGTCTTGAACTCACAACTGAGTTTAACAGTTAAGGCTTAAAAATACGATATAAGGGTCATGATATAAATTTACCATAATTAACCAATCATTATCTGTCCACACATATACAGTACATATATATAGCACTAAAAATTCAAAATATATATAATATTATATTATTATTCTCATCTCTTAATAAAAATCCAATTTAGGGTTTGGATTCCATAACTGACTTATCCATCGTATACAACATCAATAATCAAGTTAAAATAATTAACTTAAATATTCTGAACAGATTCAAATAATAAAATATTTATTATCATAATTCTAATTGTCTCTTCATATATTATTTAAATAATATTCAATCATGTTTTCATGGAAAATAATTAATAAAAACATTTCTGCTTACAGAAATTAATTACCATAAGAATATAATTTGTAGTAATTATTAATTCTAAAATTATTTCTAATTTTTCAAGTAATAAATATGTTTGCATTTATCGTACACATTACTTGACACTTATTCTAAAAAAAATTTATATGCAAAAATTCCTTATTTATTTTTATAGAAAATATCGGATTATTACAATACACTTCATTTCAATCTAATCGTGTATTAGATTTAGTTACTATTCGTTCCGGTTTATCATTACCATTGCATTTATCCTTGACTAGGCTATCTTAACCTTTTCATTACATTCCTTAAGGTTTAACAAAGTTTAACAATGTTATATTATCTTCCTTAAGTTATGTTTACTTTCAATTCATTTAGGTTTTCTTTTCTTTGTACTTAGAAACCTTCCTTTCTATCTTTGTTCTGAGACTGGCGCTGCGGCGCCAGCTTCATACTACATCTCGCGCTGCGGCGCGATCCTTATTGCATTTCAGACCCGTACTTGGCGCTGCGGCGCCACCTTATGTACAATAGTTCGCGCTGCGGCGAACTCTTGCAGTGTGCCCGGTTACTGTTCCGCGCCGCGGCACGGGTCATTTTGCCTAGGGTTGGCGCCGCGGCGCCAACTCTGTGCACCAGATAGAAAATCCAGTTTGTGAATTTTGTGAACTTCCCGGACGCATAACTTATTCGTTATAAGTCCGAATTGGCTCGTTCAAAAGCCTACGGTTCACAAATTACATAATCTACATGATCATTCAAGAATTTTATCTATTTGACTTTGTTTGCTAAAAATTCACCTATTGGTTCATTTTTAACGTAAACGATAAACGTTCGTGAACGTTCAAAGCTCGTTTCTTCGTTCTAAGTCGAAATCCGGTCATTTTCAAGTCCGAAACTCTTAAACAAGCTTAAACACAAAATTTGACTTCTATTCCGAGAATTTTACGAATTCGACGATTATCGTCCAATCGTACAAATTCCGGCAATTCTTCCTTCTTATGATTTGTTCAACATTACAAATGGCTTCCATTCATCATGTGAACATCTCAACCTACTTATCACAACAACTTATAATCATTGTTGGATTTTGGACTTATTCTTCATTGGATTATAACTTGACCAATTATAAACTACTTAAGATTTCATTGTTAATGGCTTATGATAATTAGAGTTCTTAATCATCATTTCTTATATGTTCTTAACATATAACTCAACTTAGATACACATGATACATATGATCATATAAGTGATTAATTCACTTTTCTCACTAACCTCTTCACAAGTTCTTATTTTCATACTTAACATTTAAGTTTAACTTATAATAATTTTATAACTTATATAAGTTCAAATAACTTATGGCCAACTTATGTGGCTTAAGTTCCTTACTTACTCATTCATGTTTCTTAATCCAACTTTTCTTATCATCCTAACATGGTAGAGATAGAAGATAATTGGAGAAGAAGTCTTACCCTTTGAAGTTCTTTAGAATAAGTCTTCTTCTTCTTTTCAAATGAAAGTAGCTTATTGTTGCTTAATCTCTCTAACACTTAAGCACTTTATAAGTTGTTAGTTTATTTGAACAACCAACAAATGCTTGTAAGTCTTCTCTATTTATAGATTTTCCAAGGTTAGGGTAGTTTGGTCTTTAAAACATCCCACCTCCTTTAAGCCACCTCTTTACTATTCATTACTTGCTAGCCACTCTCTTATCTTCTACTTGGCCATTACTTCAAAGTCTTGGGCATTACTCCTAAGTCTTGGTCACCACACATACATGGTCACCACACCTTCTTGGTCATCACACATTCTTGGTCATCACACATTTACCATATTAATATGGTTTTGCCCCATGGGTCTTACAACTCATGGATTCTAACTTGGGCTTGTATTAATACTCATTGGGCTTTATATTAACAAACACTTATTGGTTCATTAATAATAATTGGGCCTCTCTCTTTAATTCATTATTTGGGCCTTAACCTTAATTGACTTGGCTCTATACAAAATCCTAGCCAATCCTTTCAATTCCATTAACATTACTTTAATACATATACTTATAGTTTATGCATTATTCTTGTATTCTAATTCCTATAGAATTGGTACATCGTATTTCATCCTTCCTACAAACTCGTATAATACTTAGTATTATACTCGTTTTCATTACTTTGTACAATACCAACGTATCATACCATTATTACTTAACACTTCGCTTTACTTAACATTTATAAATTAAGTCCACAAGCGAAATGTCACATTTTCCATAACTAGATTATTATTACATAATCCATCTTACCTTGTTATTCCATCATTACGTATTTCTCGGAAACTCAAAATTATATCCCGAGCAAATACCGATGAATAGTGTTTTTCGAAAAATTTCTCGGAAAACTTTTATTTTCGTCTTGGAAATTTAAACACTTTAATTCATCCACGTAGCTCAAATACTACGATATTCTAACATCAATAGGTTATACAATGACAACCATCTTGATAACACATGGAATATGATTTTATTTATTATTTAATTTAATAAAATCATTTTACAATAAGATCCGAATTTCTCGGTCGTTACACCCCAACTTTTTAATGAATAAAAATCGAATTTCCTCTATTTATTATTGTGAATAATAAGGTGATAATTTGATATAATACTTTGGTTATGGGTGAAAATGTTCAAATTTTGCAAAATAAGCAAGTGGTTATAAAATATTCATTGTGTCGGGGAATATTCGTTTGGTCGTGGAATATTCTTTCTGTCAGGGGAATATTCGTACGACAGCGCAACCATTTGTGGGCCCCATAATGGATAACTGTCGAATGAAGAAAACGATAAAGTTTGGGTTGTTATAAATAACGGCGTAGTTGTTACCGTTAAGACTGTTGAAATACCCGGTGGTTAAAATACAGTAATATTCGTGGATGCACAGTAGCACACGGTATTGCACAGTATTGTAAATTATTGATTCTTACGTAAGAAGGCACTACTCAATAATTATCACAGTAGTTACTGTTCAATATTTTATTTTATTGATTCAATAATTGCTGCGTTGATATTTTATATTATTGTTGTTCAATAATTGTCACTGCACAATATCTCCATTATCAGATCAATAATTCATATTATTTGAATAATATTATTAGATAGCATTATTAGATATTGGTTGGAACTTTTTATCAAATTTGGAACTTTTCATGTCGGGGTTACAATTCACGAGTTACTATTCATGAGTTACTATTCACGAGTACTATTCACGAAGCATGATGATTTTTCTTATGGAATTTCTATCTTTTGGTGTCGAAGTTACTATTCACGTATACGGCACTATTCACCGAAAAATGAAATTTTCTTCTTTTTGTCCAAGATGTCTATTATGGTTACTATCTTTGATTGTATCCATGTTTTGATCTTTATTCTTGAATTTTACTTCGAAATTGGTTATTATGGAGTATTATTGATCTTGGATAAACTGTGATACGAATATCTAATATTTGTTATTTTTGTTTCACTGGATTCGTTCCTTTAAAATATTTTTCATCATCCTCAGTCCTAAATGATGTTATTACTGAATATCTTTGGCCTATAGTGCAAAGATGAATGATTACCTGATGAATATTTTTAGCCCGTAGTGCAAAGATGAATGATTACCTGATGAATATCTTTAGCCCGTAGTGCAAAGATGAACAGGTGTTGAGATGAACATGACCAACTGGTGATACAAATGAATATCTTTGGCCTGTAGTGCAAAGATGAATATTTGATTCAAGATGTATATTGATTGATGTTACAGGGATAAAATATTGATGATGGACTTTTAAATCTTAGAAGATAGTAGAATTCTTTCTCTACTTGACTCTTCTAATGGATTGCTTATTCCGCTGCAGTTGTTGATCTAAAACTTGTTGTCTATTATATTTTATCAGATTTTTTCCTGTTGAAGACTAATGATAATTTGTTGTATATTATCTTAGTCATAATATTTCTTACTGGGCTAGTTGAGCTCACCCTTTTTCTTTTTGTTCCATTTTTCTTCTCAGGAGGTGAGAACATAGCAAGAACTAGCTGGGGTTTGGAGTGATGGTTCAGGATAATTATTTTAGTAGTCCTCACTATTTTGTAAAATAGTGTATCAATAATTGTAACGAGGACTCCTTTAGAGTTTTTATACTCTCTATTAGACAATAGTTGTATTCAAACTCACAGTATATGTGTTGTCGTATTTTGCACGACAATTGTATTACTGAAGTTGTATTTATTTTTGTACCACGTATTTGACGATTCAGAATGGGTTGGATGGAATGGACCTATTTTGGGGTCGTCACAGTTGGTATCAAAGCTTAGGGATATGATCTCTGGCTAAGATGTGAGACTAGAACTAGGAGGGGAGAGATGGAAAATTCCTTCGCTAGTATGATCTACCTAAGTTTGTTTGGTATTTATTTGGTCGGTCAGAGTATAGGGATAATATGTGACATGTCAATTAACCCTTGTTTTGTTGCAGTGTTTGAAAATGGCATCTAAAAATGTTGTGATAAGCAATGAAGCATATGAGATCGTTGAGTCACCAACGATCAATACCCAGGAAAAGGTGCAGCAAGAAGACAATAATCCTCAGGTAAACAATAACATCGATGAAATGGTGAACGATGGGATATTCAGAGGCTTTATGTAATTCATGCAACATCAGGCGAAAGTGGTTCCTATTCAAAATACAGGTTGAAACATTGGCAACCCACGGTCGGTCAACGCTAAGCAGTTCAAGGAGCTAGGACCACCGGAGTTTTTGGGAAAGCCAGAACTACTTACGGCAGAGACGTGGATAAAGTAGATCACCAAGATATTTGATGTCTTGGGATGTTCCGAAGAGCAAAAGGTCCCCACTGCCACCTTCATGTTGCGAGGAGAGGTAGATTACTGGTGGGAATCTGTAAAGCATACTCAATCTGCCGCACTGAAGATGTCTTGGAAGAAATTCCAAGAATTGTTCAACGACAAGTACTTTCCCGAAAGTATTCGTCACATAAAGGAGGTTGAGTTCATCAAGCTGGAGCAAAATAATATGAATGTGTCGCAGTACGAGGCGAAGTTTGTAGAGTTATCCAGGTTTGTACCTCATTTGGTCGAAAATGAAGAACGAATGACAAGGATGTTTCTGAGAGGTCTAAAGCCCGAGATTCGGCAATATCTTATATCTCATAAATTTTCTTTATATTTAGATGTAGTGAATAGGGCTCAGTTATTAGAGCGCGATAATGAGCCAGCCCAACCGAAGGATAACGAGCAACAACACGATAATAATCGTACCGATGACAACGGTCATCGGAACAATGATAACCATCGTGGAAGAAATTATCATGCCAGAAATGGTAACCACTTCGATGGTAATCATGGCCAAGATAATAGAAGAAATGATTCAAGTGAAAATTTCAAGAAGAGAAGATTTAACGATGACGAAAAGACGTCAGCAATAGCACCAGCACCAGCAACAAATTCTAGGGGAGCAGAACGACCGTCAGTTAGATGCTACAGATGCGGAGAGGAGAGACATATAAGTCCAAACTGTTCACAGCTTTCCAAGATATATTTTAGTTATGGAAAAGACGGTCACATAGCTCGATTTTGTCCTGTAGTGAAATCAAGTCCAGTTGGGACGGTGGCATCAAAGGTGGATATAGACAAAACAAAGTCGGTGATTTCAGGAAGAGCATTTTTCGTGACTTCGCAAAGAGCGAGTAACCCGAACGAAGTTAGCACGGGTTAGTTAATTATAAATTCGTACGAAGTCTATACCTTATTAGATACCGGTTCTACCCATTATTCTATCTCTCTTGCTTGCGCTCAATGTTTAAATTTAACTATAGAGAAGTTAAACTTTGACTTATCGATTGAAACTTCGTTAGTAGAAACCTTCATTTCATGTGTTATCCAAGTCTTGGATGAGAGTCACAGTTTTTAAATGATATTTCTATTGTTAATAAATCTCCTGACGTATTCGTGAAGGACTTCTTAGCCTACCCCTAGAGTGTGAAATCGAATTTTGTATTGACCCCAGTACAAAATCCATTTCTAAAACCCTTAAATATTTCTTCAACCAAAACGAACGTATAATGCGCCAAAGACGTTGGCTCGAGCTGTTGAAGATTACGATCGTAGCATTCAATACCATCGTGGGAAAATGAAAGTGGTAGCTGACGCGTTGAGTAGAAGATCGTATGCGTTTACGAGTGCGATGTTGTTAACATAAAAACCCATTTTGTATAACTTACAAATGATGAAGATAGAGTTAAAGACTCTAGGAACCCACGTGAAGATAACGAATATACGAGTAGAATCGACTTTAATCCATAAAGTTAAAACCGTTCAAGCTACACAACGAAGCTGATGAATATAAAAAAGAAGGTGCAAGAATGCGTTATTCTAGAAGGAAGAAGCGATGAAGAAAAGAAAGTTGAAGCCTTCAATTTATTTGAAATCCTCGATCGAGTAGGAACTGTGGCCTATAGACTTGCCTTAACGCTAAGTATGTCGCGTGTTCATAACATTTTTCACGTATCGATGTTACGTAAATATGTGGACGACCCAAACCATATTATTACGTTAGAACCAGACGAGATAGCCGAAGATTTAACGTACGAGGAGGTACCTGTCACGATCTTGGATAGGAAAGAGAATGTCCTATGCACGAAGGTTATACCACAAGTTAAGGTTTTATGGAGAAACCATGCTATTAAAGAAATGATCTGGGAGTTGGAATCAAAAATGAAAGTGATGTATCCTCACCTTTTCGATACACCAGGTACGTACGTCAATTTCGAGGACGAAATTTCATAAGGAGGGGAGGTTGTAAGATCTCAAATTTTTAATAAATAAAAATTGAATTTCCTCTATTTATTATTGTGAATAATAAGGTGATAATTTGATATAATACTTTGGTTATGGGTGAAATGTGCAAATTTTGCAAAAATAAGCAAGTGGTTATAAAATATTCATTGTGTCGGGGAATATTCGTTTGGTCGTGGAATATTCTTTCTGTCAAGGGAATATTCGTACGACGGCGCAGCCATTTATGGGCCCCATAATGGATGACTGTCGGATGAAGACAAAGTTTGGGTTGTTATAAATAATGACGTAGTTGTTACCGTTAAGACTGTTGGAATACCCGGTGGTTAAAATACAGTAATACGCGTGGATGCACAGTAGCACACGGTATTGCACAGTATTGTGAATTATTGATTCTTACGTAAGAAGGCACTACTCAATAATTGTTACAGTAGTTACTGTTCAATATTTTATTTTATTAATTTAATAATTGCTGCATTGATATTTTATATTATTGTTGTTCAATAATTGTCACTGCACAGTATCTCCATTATCAGATCAATAATTCATATTATTTGAATAATATTATTAGATAGAATTATTGGCAATGTCTAGAAAGTTCTGTCAAGGAAGGTTTGGTCACCTAATTACGCGCCAGTAAGGAGAAATCCTTATCGGAAAGCCCCCTCTTTCCTGGGAACAGCCTGGTTGTCATAAATGTGATTCTGTAATATTATTTGTGAATAATTAATTATTGATTCATATGATAAGGAAATATTTATTTTATGTGGATATAAATGATGGATTTATTTATGTGGTTATTAATGAAGGAATTAATGCTGAGATGTTTTATCAGTATTTTCTCGGATTGGATGTATTAAAAATCAAACCAGTGTTTTTTGAGATATATTGCGGGGGTTATAATTTTTAATCCGACCGTTGGATCGTTATAATTTTTGGATATGTTATACATATATAAGTTGAGTATATGTCCACAAATTTTGAACCGTTAAAAAGGAGCGTATGATTTGTTATGAATTTTAAGAGGTGGCTGATTCGAAAATCAGGTTATAAATGATTTTGGCGGAAAATTATAGAATTGAGTGGGCCCCACTTGTGGTTGGTGAAGAAATGTGCTAAATTTTATTTCAAATGTGGTGGGTGAAAATAGTAGCAGGTAAAGCCATCAGGTTGCAGGTCAAGTCTGCTTCGGCATGCTAACATTTTCCTATAAATAGAGGGCTAAGTTAGAATTAAAAATCACACCAGAAACATAAGCTTTCTCTCTTTCTCTCTATATATTATCGAGCGTATTCTTGTGAGTATTTTGATACTTTGAGTGTTGCTATACGGTGCAAGTTCCTTCAGCACTATATCCAGTATTCCAGTTAGAAGTACTGTCTTTTTGAGGTAAGGGATAGTAACGAATTTTAAGGGATTGTAAGGGATGTTATTTTCTTCGTAAGTGATATTATTTCTTCAATATCATTATACCGAAATATTGGTTGGAACTTTTTATCAAATTTGAAACTTTTCATGTCGGAGTTACTATTCATGAGTTACTGTAACGACCGAGGAATTCAGATCCTTTGTAAAAATATTTGAAAGAATTAATAATAAATAAAATAATATTATTTGTTATTATATATGTTAATAAGATGTTTGTCGTTCTATAATATTTGAATATGAGACAGAGGAGGTGGCTGGAGTTGATAAATGATTACGACTGTGATATCTTGTATCACCCTGGAAAAGCCAATATAGTTGTAACATTCCATAATTTTAAAGTGTGATATTAAATATTTATTGATTTATTTAAGTATTTAATGGATATGTTATTGTTGAATAAATAATTGTTTAATTTGAGTGATGTGGTTTATTTAATTATTTGTTGAATAAATAATTAAATATTAAATATTAAATATTTATTGGCAATATTAAATATTTATTGAATTATATGGCAATTTGAGTTGATGTGATTTAATTAATTATTTATTGAGTAAATAATTAAGGAGCTAAATAAATTAATTATTATGAGATTTTATAATAATGGAGTTTAATTTAATAAGCTAGAGAGCTTATAATGATTGTAAATAAATAATAATATTTAAATGAAAAATTGTAGTTTGAAATATTAGTTGATTAAATGAAATTATAATTGTAAAAAGAATTATAATTGTTTATGTGTTAAAGTAATTTAATAGATTAATGTTTAATTGAATTATTAATTTAATAAAGGTGTGACTAATAACCTTGCTATAAAGGAGTTATTAAAATAAATTAAAAATGGTTTAATTTAGTTTTGTCAAACATGCCTTATTGTATAATAAGTCTTTAATCAAATAGTGTTTTAGCAAACAAGGTATAAGGATTAATCCATTTGTTTTAATTCAATTTACCAAACAAGGAGTAAGGATTAATGGGTTATTTTATTAAGCTTAACCAAACAAGCCTTATGGCTTTTGATTTTTAAAATAAAAATAACTGATGTCAGTTATGTGAGAGTTTTATTATATATTTAATATATACATTATATCTTATACGTTATATTATAATACGTAAGATAGAGGAGAGAGGTTAGAGAGAAAGAAAGAAAAACTCAGGGGAAGAAGAAGAAAAGAAGAAAAAAATAAGAGATTTTTAAAGAGATTGAGTGTTTGTTTTTCAGGTTTTAGAGAAAAGTGATAATCAAAGAGTTAGGACCATCATCTTCTTCATAATCCAAGGTAGACCATCTTCTTCTTTACAAAACTCTAAAAATTTTTCTTCCCAAAAAGTCTTTGTGAAAAATTTATGAAAAGAAATTTTGTTGTTTTGGTTATAAGTTTATATAATTAGCAATTGTAGATGTGTTTCATGAGTTATACATGATTATATAGAGTTTAATTCATGTATGTATATATTATGAAGAAATTGTTTTACAGAGAATTTTATGAATGAGAATGGGTTATTTTTAAAATGGAAATTAAGGTTTAATTGGTTGTGTTTTGATAAATTGATTGTTAGAATTGTTAGAATAGGTAGAATCATAATCATGATAGTTATAAATTTCTATTTTGATTGAATAACAAAATCACAGTGGTAATTTTAATGAAAAATAATATCAATAATGGAGTTTTGCCAAAAACCTTGAAATTAGGTGTTTTATAGTTGATGTTTAGACAAATTATGAATAGAAACACGTTAGGAATTGTCACAATGTGTTTGTATGAAGTTTATGTGCAAAATAGAGTGTAACTAGTCTATTAGATTCCAGCTTTTTGGCCAATTTGGCTTTTTCTTTCATGGTTGCCGAAGCTGTCAGTCGACGCTGACAGTTCGCGCCGCGGCGCGGCCCAGCAGTTCATTGCTGGCGCCGCAGCGCCATCATCATGACGTAAGCGGCCTGTTGCACAATCACTGCGCCGCAGCGCCGGCTCATAGTATAATCGCTGAGCCGCAGCGCCGACTCAGCGCCGCAGCGCGAGCCACAGTACAAACTGTGGCGCCGCGGCGCGGCTTGGCAGAACTGTCTGACAGTTTTGTTTAAATGTACAAAACTTGAAAATAAATGTTATGTATTTATTATAATAATGTTAAATGATAATTTCAGTATTATTAGACTATGAAATATCATGTTATTAAGTATTATCTACTTGAAATATAATTGATTATGTGAATGGGTAATTCAACCCATATGAGGAATGTAATTGTTTATATAAATGTACAATGTTGGTTAGGACTAATTATGTCAATATGACATATGTTTAGGGTATCAATTCAAGTGGTAAAAGTGTAGCTTGTGCTAAAGGCAAGTTTCCTAAACCTACCTTTTACATTGAGCAAGTTTCTAAGCTAACTTTTGATATTTAGCAAGTTCTTTATTGTATAAGTTTTCTAATCATTGGTGTTATTGAACTAATTATTATTTCAATTTCGATTATCATATAATGGTGTAAATTTATTTGGAGCAAGTTATTCTTGTACTTAACTTGTGGTTTAGCATGTACAATTATATACATGTTGTGGATGTTTATTATTCAATTAACCTTGTCTTATTATTGTTCAAGCAAGGTAGGTTATAATTATTCAAAGTGTATGTTGTTAGATTATCCTTAAAGCATGATGTCAATTTATAAACATCAATTAAGCTATGATTATTCCATAGTATACAGTTATGTCGTTGTAATCAACTAAACCTTAGTTGATTACCGTTGAATTCTAAATTACCCCATGATGTATCCAAACCAAACTCACTTTGGTACGGACTTGTATTCTAAATACTGAGAAGAACAACTCTTTTATAAGAGGTTACGCTTAGCGTTGAAATGGTTGTGCACAATATATTGTACGAAGGGTTGATCCCCCTAAGTACGTGAAGTCCTTATAGTCTTATGACTGTTAAAGTTTAAGTTAAAAAATTACTTATAACTGTGGACATGATTCGTGGTCATTAGACCCTCAGTAAAGATTAAAGCTTTCCAAAAGTTAATAGAATATATTGTTAAATTCTATTGAGCTTAATGTTGACAAATGATGTAAAAGTTTTATGATTTAATTATTGTTATTTCAAGTGGGCCTTGTTTGCTCACTCTTGCCTGTAAAATTTCTTACAGCTAAGGTTGAAACTGGTGATGTACCTAGTACCAGTAAAGGGAAAGGAAAGACGAAGCAATGCTGAAGACTTGTAATAATTGAATAGTTTATTTTCAGACTTGGTTTAAAGATTGTAATGAAGTTTATTTTAATTTTCCGCATGAATGATTGTTTGTAAAGGTTAGTTAACCTGGGAGATTTATTTAAGTTTAATCCTCTATGGGCAGGTTTTGTTATTCAATTTTATTATAATTGGGTAGTTAGAAATGAATGTTTTGATTACGTGAACACCAAACCCTGAGGAAATGAAGTACCGGGATTTGGGGGTGTCACAGGTTGGTATCAAAGCTTTAGGTTATGAACCTTAGGTGGGGGGGAAAAGCCTTGGGAAGTAACCTTTGAAAAGATAGTGGAGATAACTCTTATCGAGTTTTAAGAAAGAAGTAATAAAACACTTATGTGCTTATGTGTTTATAACTTATGTGCTCGCGAGTGTTGAGTAGAATGATTAATAACTAAAACTTTAAAATTTTGTTGTCAGGATGACTAATGTCGGAGAATCCAGTCAGGTTAGGGAGGAGGGACCTCAAATGCCTATAGAGGAGGAGCCTCGCGACATTCAGGTAGTTTGGGAACAACTACTGCCACGGGATTTACCATTGGTCACAGTAGTTGAAGATGAGGAGAATGATGTGGAGACAGATGAGGAGGATGAGGAAGAAAGGATTCCACTTAACTCGATAACAGGCCGTATTTACGATGAGGTGCATGACCGCAACGTGGAACTTCAGGATACAGTTAAGGAATTGCAAGAGATAGTAGCTGAACAACAGACTGCAATGACACAGAAGGACGATGAGATCCTGGATCGTGAAGAACGACTGACTAACGCCGAGGAGAAATTAATACAGACTGAAGGAGAGAAAGAACAATTGATTGAGATGGTTGCTGAACTGGAGAGCAAGCTGAGAGAAGAAGCTGCTAAGAGGGCAAGAGCTGAAGATGCATACGAGGAAGCTTATCAACGAACTGGAAGAGCAGCGAGAGACGCGCAGGCAAAAAGGATGAAGATGGAAGAGATGGATAAAGTATTTAACACCGTAATTAATCGAGCTCAAGATCGGGTCATGGGATATCCGATTCAGTTCGAGACACTGCCATCATTCGTGTTAGATCGCAGAATAATGTTTCGAGTCATGGAGGAAGAACGTGATAGGGCTACGAAGTACCTTAATAGATCATCGTAGAAAATGTGTCGGTAATGTACGTAATAAGTATTAAATAATGTGTAAGTCCCTAGTGTTAGGTAACCATGGGATATAATAATAATGATGTTGTCCTGAAACTTTTGTAGTTCAGGAAAGGAATGTAGATAGCAGAGATACTATTGTGTTATGTTTTCAGAAAGTTTATGAATAAATAAATGTTATTATTTTGTTCAAAGTGTTATGTGCTATGTGGGTATTTCTTTTATAGAGGCAAGTTAATTAGAAATACTTAAAGAAGTTGAGTAATGGTCTAATAGATGTTTTATTTTAACAGAAAATGCCTCCCAGACGTTAGCCAACACGACAGAGAACCATTGAAGGAACTAACAATAACGACAATGTTGGTGCGAATCCCGTTCAACAACTAGTAACACTACTGACAGGAGCGTTGCAGAATCAACCTCAAAACCATGGTACAACGTTTAAGGAGTTTAAGGCGGTTGGACCACCTGAATTCCGTGGGTCCATGAATCCTGTCGAAGCACAAACCTGGATTATGGAGATAGAGAAGGTGTTCGATGTCGCTAGGGTAGGGGATGACCAGAAGACTGCTTTTGCAACTTTCATGTTGAAAGCAGAAGCTAGTTATTGGTGGCAGGCTAATAAAACACGTGAAGGGCCAGGAGTGATGACTTGGGATAGGTTCAAGGAGTTGTTTTTCGAGACCCATTTCCCGGAGAGTTCGAAGAGTCAGCTGGAAGTACAGTTTCTAGAACTGAAGCAAGGGACGATGACGGTATCTGAGTATGCCGTAAAATTCAATGAATTGGTGAGGTTTACGCCATATCAGGTTAGCACAGATGAGCGTAAGGCGAAGAGGTTTGAACAGGGACTGAAGCCATGGTTGTACAGTAAGGTTTCCCTGTTCCAATTGAAGACGTTTACAGCAGTGATGGAGAAAGCAGTACTCGCTGAAGGTGGAGGCGAGGCGGTGACAAAATTTAACCAGGAACAAAAGAAGAAGAAGAATGAGAATGAGGTGAAGAATGGTGGTAGTAGCTGTGGAAACAACAACAATAACAACAACAACAACAACAACAAGAGGAAGTGGAATGGGAGTATGGGTACTGGAAACCAGCAAGGTAACCAGCAGAACAAAAAGTTTGAAGCATGTGCGACATGTGGAAAGTTTCACAAGGGTGCGTGCTTGATGGGAAAACGAGTTTGCTACAATTGTGGCCATGATGGTCACATCGCTCCAAATTGCACTCAATCAAAGAAGAATGCGTGCTTCACGTGCGGATCCAAGGATCACTTTGCTCGTGAATGTCCTAAGAAGAAGGAGGGAGTGACAACCAGAAGCAAAAGAGATAACAATGGAGGTGCGTGGGCTGTTACAGGACCTGCAGCATCAATAAGACCCACAGCCAGAACCTTTAACATGACTGTGCAGGATGCTGTGCAATCGAAGGATGTAGTTTCAGGTATTATCCCAATCAATGATATTGATGCGTATGTATTATTTGATTCGGGTGCTACTTGCTCGTTTATATCTGATGAATTTGCTAAAAGGTTAGAATTGCCTAGAGAAGAACTGAATTTTCCTTTGAACATAGAAATTGCGAATAAGGAAATAATCCCTGTTAGATTCGTATACAAGAACTGTAGGGTGAACATTAAGGAGAATGTCTTGTTGGTAGATTTGATTCCGATTAGACTGGGGGAATTTGATGTAATTTTGGGAATGGACTGGTTGTTCAAGTGCGGAGCGGTAATTGACTGCCAAAAGAAGTGTGTAAACCTTATGACTTCGTCAAAGGTAGTATTTTATGGTAGCAAGTCGCCTAGACAAATGAAATGTCTGACGACTATGCAGGCCAAGAAATTGTTGAGTCAAGGTTGTGTGGGCTATTTAGCTTACATAGTTGATACTCAAAAGAAGGGGGTAAAGCTGGAAGAAATACCAGTAGTGAGGGAATTTGAAGACGTCTTTCCAGAGGATTTACCAGGACTTCCGCCTGACAGAGAAATTGAGTTCGTGATCGACTTAGTACCGGGAACAGCACCTATATCGAAGGCCCCGTACAGAATGACTCCGGTAGAAATGAAGGAACTAATGGTTCAGTTGCAAGAGCTGTTGGACAAGAAATATATTCAACCAAGCGTATCGCCGTGGGGAGCGCCAGTTTTATTTGTGAAGAAGAAGGACGGGTCAATGCATCTTTGCATTGATTATAGGGAGTTAAACAAAGTCACTATTAAAAACAAATACCCGTTGCCAAGAATAGATGACTTGTTTGATCAACTGAAGGGTGCTAAGTACTTTTCGAAAATAGATTTGAGAAGTGGTTATCACCAATTGAAGGTAAGAAAGGAGGATATACCATAAACGGCATTCAGAACTCGGTATGGACATTACGAGTTTCTGGTGATGTCTTTTGGTTTAACCAATGCACCTGCTGCGTTCATGGATTTGATGAACATGGTGTTTAAACCATTCCTAGACAAGTTTGTAGTGGTATTCATTGATGACATTCTAGTGTATTCCAAAACTCAAGAAGAATGCGTGGAACACTTACGTCTGACATTGGAGACACTAAGAAAGGAAAAACTGTACGCGAAGTTCTCTAAGTGCGAATTTTGGCTCGATCGTGTACAATTTTTGGGGCATGTGATTGACAAAGATGGGATCTCAGTTGATCCGTCGAAAGTGGAAGCAGTAATCAATTGGGAACAACCAAAAACACCGTCGGAAGTGAGGAGTTTCTTGGAACTGGCTGGTTATTATAGAAGATTTATTCAAGATTTTTCTAAGATAGCCACTCTGCTAACAAATTTGAAAAGAAAAATTGTAAAATTCGTTTGGACGGAGAAGTGCGAAGAGAGTTTCCAAGATTTGAAGAAGAAGTTAAGTGTGGCACCTGTATTGACTTTGCCAGATAATACAGGAAATTTTGTGGTATATAGTGATGCCTCACATAAAGGGTTGGGTTGTGTTCTTATGCAGAACGGCAAAGTTATTGCCTATGCATCAAGACAATTGAAGGAGTATGAGAAGGGGTATCCGACTCATAATTTGGAATTGGCTGCAGTGGTGTTTGCTCTAAAAATATGGAGACACTATCTTTATGGAGAGAAATGTGAGATCTACACAGACCACAAAAGTCTGAAGTATATTTTCACTCAGACGGATTTGAACATGCGTCAAAGAAGGTGGATGGAATTAATAAAAGATTACGATTGTGAGATCTTTTATCATCCGGGTAAAGCGAATGTAGTTGCAGATGCTTTAAGCAGGAAAGGTCGGGAGAAGTTAATGCTGATAACAACTCAAAAGGAGCTCATTTCAGCAATGACAAAATTGGAGTTGGAAATCAAATTTCCAAAAGAATCTGACGAACAACTATTCCAGATAGAAGCTGATCTAACTTTAGCGAACAAAGTGAAAATTGCTCAATTACAAGATGGAGAGTATGGAAAAATCAAAGAGAATTTGGGTGAAGGCGGAGATGTAAAATACAAGGTCGATACCGAAGGTTTGCTATGGTTCGATGGACGAATTTGGGTTCCAGCAGTGCTAGAGCTGAAAGAAGAAATTCTGACTGAAGCTCATAGCTCAAAGTATTCAATTCATCCAGGAAGCACGAAAATGTATCAGGATTTGCGCCGACATTTTTGGTGGCCAAATATGAAAAGAGATGTTGCTGAATGCGTAGCGAAATGCTTGACATGTCAGAGAGTAAAAGCCGAACATCAAAGACCCAGCGGATTACTCCAACCGTTAGAAATACCGGAATGGAAGTGGGAACACATCACGATGGATTTTGTGGTGGGTCTTCCAACTACTCAGAGAGGATGCGATGCGATTTGGGTAATAGTGGACAGACTGACGAAATCAGCGCACTTTTTACCAATAAAGATTAGATTCAATCTTGATCAGCTGGCAAGATTGTACATTAAGGAGATCGTTTCGAGGCACGGAGTGCCAGTATCAATTGTGTCTGATAGAGATCCGCGGTTTACATCGAATTTTTGGAAGAGACTACAAGAATGTATGGGAACACAGTTGCGAATGAGTACGGCTTATCATCCACAAACAGATGGCCAAAGCGAACGAACAATTCAGACATTGGAAGATATGCTGAGAGCATGTGTCATGGACTTTAAAGGAAGCTGGGAAGATCAACTACCATTGGTGGAATTTTCTTACAACAACAGTTATCACGCGAGCATCGGCATGCCACCTTACGAGGCATTGTACGGCAGAAAGTGCAGAACTCCACTGTGTTGGGATGAAGTCGGTGAACGCCAACTGTTAGGACCAGAACTGGTACAACAAACTGCTGATGTTGTCAAACTCATCAGGACAAGACTGGTCGCAGCTCAAGACAGACAGAAAAAGTATGCTGATCAACACAGACAAGATCGTACATTTGACGTAGGAACTTTTGTATTCTTAAAAGTTTCTCCCTGGAAGGGGAAAATTCGTTTCGGTAAAAAGGGAAAGCTAAGTCCGAGGTTTATTGGACCCTTTGAAGTGCTGCGAAGAGTGGGAGAAGTGGCTTACGAGGTAGCTCTACCTCCAAAGTTGGAAAATATTCATAATATTTTTCATATTTCGGTGTTACGACCATATAAACCAGACTACAAACATGTGGTTGAGTATGAACCATTACAGTTTGAGAAAGATTTGTCTTATGAAGAGATCCCTATCCAGATAGTCGACAGGAAAGAACAAGTGCTCAGGAATAAAGTGATACCTTTTGTGAAGGTGATATGGAGAAACCACAACGCTGAAGAAGCTACGTGGGAACTCGAAGAGAATATGTTGAAGGAATACCCTGAGTTATTTGTTTAATCTATGTCTTTGATTCTGGGGACAGAATCTTTGTAAGTAGGGAAGAATGTAACGAATGATTTGTTTAAGTTGTGATTCTGAGGACAGAATCCTTGTAAGGAGGGAATGATGTAACATTCCATAATTTTAAAGTGTGATATTAAATATTTATTGATTTATTTAAGTATTTAATGGATATGTTATTGTTGAATAAATAATTATTCAATTTGAGTGATGTGGTTTATTTAATTATTTGTTGAATAAATAATTAAATATTAAATATTAAATATTTATTGGCAATATTAAATATTTATTGAATTATATGGCAATTTGAGTTGATGTGATTTAATTAATTATTTGTTGAGTAAATAATTAAGGAGCTAAATAAATTAATTATTATGAGATTTTATAATAATGGAGTTTAATTTAATAAGCTAGAGAGTTTATAATGATTGTAAATAAATAATAATATTTAAATGAAAAATTGTAGTTTGAAATATTAGTTGATTAAATGAAATTATAATTGTAAAAAGAATTATAATTGTTTATGTGTTAAAGTAATTTAATAGATTAATGTTTAATTGAATTATTAATTTAATAAAGGTGTGACTAATAACCTTGCTATAAAGGAGTTATTAAAATAAATTAAAAATGGTTTAATTTAGTTTTGTCAAACATGCCTTATTGTATAATAAGTCTTTAATCTAATGGTATTTTAGCAAACAAGGTATAATGATTAATCCATTTGTTTTAATTCAATTTACCAAACAAGGAGTAAGGATTAATGAGTTATTTTATTAAGCTTAACCAAACAAGCCTTATGGCTTTTGATTTTCAAAATAAAAATAACTGATGTCAGTTATGTGAGAGTTATATTATATATTTAATATATACATTATATCTTATACGTTATATTATAATACGTAAGATAGAGGAGAGAGGTTAGAGAGAAAGAAAGAAAAAATCAGGGGAAGAAGAAGAAGAAGAAAAGAAGAAAAAAATAAGAGATTTTTAGAGAGATTGAGTGTTTCTTTTTCAGGTTTTGGAGAAAAGTGATAATCAAAGAGTTAGGACCATCATCTTCTTCATAATCCAAGGTAGGCCATCTTCTTCTTTACAAAACTCTAAAAGTTTTTCTTCCCAAAAAGTCTCTGTGAAAAATTTATGAAAAGAAATTTTGTTATTTTGGTTATAAGTTTATATAATTAGCAATTGTAGATGTGTTTCATGAGTTATGCATGATTATATGGAGTTTAATTCATGTATGTATATATTATGAAGAAATTATTTTACAGAGAATTTTATGAATGGGAATGGGTTATTTTTAAAATGGAAATTAAGGTTTAATTGGTTGTGTTTTGATAAATTGATTGTTAGAATTGTTAGAATAGGTAGAATCATAATCATGATAGTTAGAAATTTCTATTTTGATTGAATAACAAAATCACAGTGGTAATTTTAATGAAAAATAATATCAATAATGGAGTTTTGCCAAAAACCTTGAAATTAGGTGTTTTATAGTTGATGTTTAGACAAATTATGAATAGAAACACGTTAGGAATTGTCACAATGTGTTTGTATGAAGTTTATGTGCAAAATAGAGTGTAACTAGTCTATTAGATTCCAGCTTTTTGGCCAATTTGGTTTTTTCTTTCATGGTTGCCGAAGCTGTCAGTCGACGCTGATAGTTCGCGCCGCGGCGCGGCCCAGCAGTTCATTGCTGGCGCCGCAGCGCCATCATCATGACGTAAGCGGCCTGTTGCACAATCACTGCGCCGCAGCGCCGGCTCATAGTATAATCGCTGAGCCGCAGCGCCGACTCAGCGCCGCAGCGTGAGCCACAGTACAAACTGTGGCGCCGCGGCGCGGCTTGGCAGAACTGTCTGACAGTTTTGTTTAAATGTACAAAACTTGAAAATAAATGTTATGTATTTATTATAATAATGTTAAATGATAATTTCAGTATTATTATACTATGAAATATCATGTTATTAAGTATTATCTACTTGAAATATAATTGATTATGTGAATGGGTAATTCAACCCATATGAGGAATGTAATTGTTTATATAAATGTACAATGTTGGTTAGGACTAATTATGTCAATATGACATATGTTTAGGGTATCAATTCAAGTGGTAAAAGTGTAGCTTGTGCTAAAGGCAAGTTTCCTAAACCTACCTTTTACATTGAACAAGTTTCTAAGCCTTAACTTTTGATATTTAGCAAGTTCTTTATTGTATAAGTTTTCTAATCATTGGTGTTATTGAACTAATTATTATTTCAATTTCGATTATCATATAATGGTGTAAATTTATTTGGAGCAAGTTATTCTTGTACTTAACTTGTGGTTTAGCATGTACAATTATATACATGTTGTGGATGTTTATTATTCAATTAACCTTGTCTTATTATTGTTCAAGTAAGGTAGGTTATAATTATTCAAAGTGTATGCTGTTAGATTATCCCTAAAGCATGATGTCAATTTATAAACATCAATTAAGCTATGATTATTCCATAGTATACAGTTATGTCGTTGTAATTAACTAAACCTTAGTTGATTACCGTTGAATTCTAAATTATCCCATGATGTATCCAAACCAAACTCACTTTGGTACGGACTTGTATTCTAAATACTGAGAAGAACAACTCTTTTATAAGAGGTTACGCTTAGCGTTGAAATGGTTGTGCACAATACATTGTACGAAGGGTTGATCCCCCTAAGTACGTGAAGTCCTTATAGTCTTATGACTGTTAAAGTTTAAGTTGAAAAATTACTTATAACTGTGGACATGATTCGTGGTCATTAGACCCTCAGTAAAGATTAAAGCTTTCCAAAAGTTAATAGAATATATTGTTAAATTCTATTGAGCTTAATGTTGACAAATGATGTAAAAGTTTTATGATTTAATTATTGTTATTTCAAGTGGGCCTTGTTTGCTCACTCTTGCCTGTAAAATTTCTTACAGCTAAGGTTGAAACTGGTGATGTACCTAGTACCAGTAAAGGGAAAGGAAAGACGAAGCAATGCTGAAGACTTGTAATAATTGAATAGTTTATTTTCAGACTTGGTTTAAAGATTGTAATGAAGTTTATTTTAATTTTTCGCATGAATGATTATTTGTAAAGGTTAGTTAACCTGGGAGATTTATTTAAGTTTAATCCTGTATGGGCAGGTTTTGTTATTCAATTTTATTATAATTGGGTAGTTAGAAATGAATGTTTTGATTACGTGAACACCAAACCCTGAGGAAATGAAGTACCGGGATTTGGGGGTGTCACAATAGTGGCCGACGCCTTGAGTAGAAAGGGTCGGGAGAAGTTGTCTTTGTTAACAGCTCAAACTGAGTTAATAACAGAGATGGCTAGGATGGAATTGGAGGTGAAGTTGCCAATTGAGGCGGATCAGAGACTGTTTCCGACAGAAATTCAGTCTACCATCATAGAGAGAGTTAAGGAGGTGCAATTCAAAACTGATGAATGTAACCAGATGATGAAGCGGTTGACCAATGAAAAAGATACCAAGTTTAGTCTGGATAATGAGGAAATATTAAGATTTGAGGGAAGAATTTGGGTTCCGAATGAGATGGAATTAAAGGAGCAAGTTTTACAAGAGGCTCATAGTTCGAGGTACTCGATTCGTCCTGGTAGCACTAAGATGTATCAAGACCTTCGACGAAGTTTTTGGTGGCCGAACATGAAAAGAGAAATAGCCGAGTATGTGAGTAGGTGCTTGACTTGTCAAAGAGTTAAAGCCGAACATCAGCAACCGAGTGGCTTGTTACAGTCATTGGAGATTCTGGAGTGGAAGTGGGAGCATATCACGATGGACTTTGTGGTGGGACTTCCAACGACTCAGAAAGGATATGATGCGATTTGGGTAATAGCGGACCGGTTGACAAAGTCGGCTCACTTTTTGCAAATTCGAATTAAGTATAACTTAGATAAGTTAGCTACACTCTATGTTAAGGAAATTATTTCCAGACATGGAGCACCTGTTTCGATTGTGTCAGATCGTGACCCACGATTCACATCGAACTTTTGGAGAAGTCTTCAAGAGCAGTTGGGGACGCAGTTAAAGTTGAGTACGGCATATCATCCACAAACCGATGGACAGAGCGAGAGGACAATTCAGACGTTAGAAGATATGTTGAGATCTTGCGTCATGGATTTCAAGGGTAGTTGGGATGATCATCTGCCATTAGTAAAATTTGCGTATAACAATAGTTATCATGCAAACATAGGTATGCCACCGTATGAAGCTTTGTATGGAAGAAGATGCAGAACACCGTTGTATTGGGATGAAGTGGGAGAACGCCGAATGCTAGGACCAGAATTGGTGCAGCAAACAGCAGAAGTGGTGAAGTTGATACGTATGCGTCTCGTCGCTGCTCAAGACAGGCAGAAGAAATATGCGGACTTACATCGAGAGAATAGAGAGTTTGAGGTAGGCTCGTACGTATTTCTAAAGGTATCTCCCTGGAAAGGAAAGATACGCTTTGAAAAGAGGGGAAAACTAAGCCCAAGGTTCATAGGACCTTTTGAGGTATTAGAACGGGTAGGTGAGGTAGCTTATAGGATAGCGTTACCTCCAGACCTAGAGCGAATACATAATGTATTTCACGTTTCCGTGCTACGTCCTTACAAGACGGATTACAAGCACGTGATAGAATATGAGCCTATTCAGATTGAGAAAGATCTAACATATGAAGAGATGCCGATTCAAATCATCGATAGAAGAGAGCAAGTTCTGCGAAACAAGGTTATATCATCGGTAAAGGTGTTATGGAAGAATCACGATGTCGAGGAAGCAATGTGGGAATTGGAAAAAAAAGATGAGAAAGAATTATCCTCTTTTGTTTGAGTGATGTAGGGCGAGATTCTGGGGACAGAATCTTTATAAGGGGGGGAAGAATGTAACAACCGAGGAATTCGGATCCTTTGTAAAAATATTTGAAAGAATTAATAATAAATAAAATAATATTATTTGTTATTATATGTGTTAATAAGATGTTTGTCGTTCTATAACCTAGAAATGTCATAACGTCGTAGTATTTGAGCCACGTGAATGAATTAAAGTGTTTGAATTCTCAAGACGAAAATAAATATTTTACGAGAAAGTTTACTAAAATCACTATTCACCGATTATCGCTCGAAAATTATTTTTGAACTTCCGAGAAATACTTAATGTTAGAATATTGAGACGAGGTGGATTAGGTAATAATAATCTAAGTATGGAAAATGCAATAATTCGCATGTGAACTTAATTTGGGAAGATAGGTATTAAAACCTAATGAAGTGAATTAAGGTAACTTGGTATATATACAAGTCCCATATAAATAAGAGGTGATCCTATTAGGGTTTTATAGTTAAGCCCAAGTATTTAGTTAATGAGGCCCAAATTAATTAATGTAAGCCCAACAAGGAAATTAGCTAGATTAATTAGCAAGCCCATTAAAGTGGACATGATCCATGAGGTAATCCAAGTATAAGTGGGTAGACTTGATGGGCAAACCTCTTGTGTGATGACCAAGTGTTGTGGTGGCCAAGTATTATGAGTAATGAGCAAGATTACTTAATAGCTAAGCAAAGGAATAGTAAAGAGGTTAGTTAAGGAGGTGGGTTGACATAATGACCTAAATGCCCTAACTTTGTGTTGCCTATAAATAGAGAGCTCTTATTCCATTTGTTGCTTGTTTTATTTTCATCCAACTCCTCTCTAGATAAGAAACGTAATTGTTAGAGCCATTAAGCACTTATAAGCCATTCCAACTTTTGCTAGATTTTCCAAAGTGAAGTGAAGTATTATCAAAGGTAAATGATCTTGTCTTCTTCATCTCTAACATGTTAGGAGGATAAGAAAATTGTAATCTAATGAAGTTAGATACTAAGAACATAAGAGAAGTTGATAAGCAATGGACTTAAGTCGAATAAGTTGAGTAAGCAACTTTAACCTAAATAAGTTGATAACCTTGTGCACAAATTGTCATATGTTTGTCATATTATTGGTATAGTATGAGAACATTGATTGATGGACTTAAGTTCATAATAAGTCAAAACCTACTTTGATTATAAGTTGGTGTAATAAGTAACTTATAATGTCTACATGTTGATTAAAATCCACTTAGAATGATTAGTATTGAGGTTTCGCCGGAATTCATACGATTGGACGATAATCGTCGAATTCGTGAAATTCTCGGAATGGAAGTCGTATTTTGTGTTTGACATTGGAAACATTGGTTTTCAATGGAGGCAAGTCATATTTGGCATTGTAGAATTGCGGACTCGAAAATGGCCGGATTCCGACTTAGAACGAAGAAACTAGCGTTGAACGTTCACGAACGTTTATCGTTTTCGTTAAAAATGAACCAATAGGTGAATTTTTAGCAAATGAAGTCAATTTGATAGAATTCTTGAATGATCATATAGATTACGTAATTCGTGAACCGTAGGCTTTTGAACGAGCCAATTCGGACTTATAACGAAGAAGTTATACGTCCGGGAAGTTCACAAAATTTTAAAAACTGAAAATTTTCTGTTGCACAGAGTTGGCGCCGCGGCGCCAACCCTAGGAAAAATGGCCCGCGCCGCGGCACGGAACAGTAACCAAGCACACTGCAAGAGTTCGCCGCAGCGCGACCATTAACACTGAGACTCACGCCGCGGCGCCGAGTCCGAATTTGTGAGGAGTAAGTGGCGACGCCGCAGCGCGGCACTTAGTGCAATAGTCGACGCTGCAGCGCCAGCCTCAAGACCTAGATGATATTAAATGTTTATATGTTGAACATGATTAAGTCTTAAACATAAACACTTAAAGTTAAGTTAAGCTAATTACTTATGAGTGTGAGAAGGACGTAATGAAAAGCTGGAACCTTTAATAACAAATCTAATTTGTAAATAGATTGAGAAGTAGGGTAAGATTCTTTAGAAACTATATGTGATCATTCATAACCTAATGTTCTATGTTATGTTATCATCTAATGTAGAGATCTTAAAGACGTAAAGTTCACGTGTTGTAAATTGTAGCAGACGCTAAAGGCAAGTACTCTAACCCTTGTTCCATTTCAATCTGGACAAGTATTTAGTGATTCATGTATTCTTCGCATGAGTTAGTAGCTGAGGAATGTCAAAGCCAATCCTTTCGGCTAGACGTATGCTATGTTATTCTATCAAGTGTTGATAAGGATTTACCGAACTAATATTGTTGTGGTTTTCAAAAGTAGATTGTGTATGCTCAAATAATTTTATCGTCAAACGACAGGCACGTGAGGTTGCCACAACTTAAACGTATACACGTTTAATGAATGTAGTGTTGATCAATATAGAGTACTATAGGCTGATCACCTAGACGTGCTCGTAAGCTATACCGGACTTACGGACTTTGTGCCGGGATGTCCTTTTCAAAGTACTTATGAAATGCTTACGGTCTTGAACCGGAATTGATGTTTTACTGAATATTGTGTTGTAAAACGTTTTGAATGAAAAGAAATGCTATTTTGATTTCTCAATAGTACTTCGTAACTATTGTTCAGTTATTGAAGCTATACTATTCCTATGTTCCAAGCATGCTATGTTCATAGAATTATTGTATTTGCTGAGCTAGTTAGGCTCATTCTTGCTTGAACCATATGAACATAGCTAAGATCGAGCGTACAAAAGTCTCAGGCAAGGATAAAGGCAAGGCGAAGATGAACCAGTAGCATACTTATGTAATAGTATAGGAAGACTGTTTGTAATATATTGATATTATGACAAGAACAACTGAAAGGGTTACAAAGAACTTGGGGAATGTAATATTATTTTAAATATATATACACTATATTAGTCCTTTTGAGGCTATTCAATGGAACGTATGAATGAAAAGTAGTACCGTGTTGCACCATCTGTCGGGTTGGAAGAGACCTGGATTTTGGGGGCGTCACAGGTTGGTATCAAAGCATTAGGTTATAAAACTTAAGGGAGGAAATTAAAAACCTTAAGTCATAACCTTAAGAGGAGTCAAAGAAGTACAAGAAGAAAATAACCTTTAAATATATATATATATATATATATATATATATATATATATATATATATATATATATATATGCATTATGATTATGTTATGTATTTTTATTATTCTACTGACGTGTACTAATCAACTTAATTGTTTTGTGTAGATGTCAGGTGAAAATAGGGATGTACAGGTAGTCAGCGAAGGGTCGGTAAACCAGATAGAAATCATACCGAACCCCATAGCAGCAGATCCTGAGATAGTGGTGGTGGAGTTTGGAGACTCCAAAAGCTTAAACCTTATGTCTGTATTTGACGGCATGATGGACGAAGAAGTGGAGGTAGTATCCTTCAATCATGTAGCTATAGAAGCAGAGATAACTCCAGGAGGGTCGATGATGTCACTGTTCATGTCAGTGATAGATAGGAATGTACACTATTGTCAAGAGATTAAGGAGCTGAAGGCGGAGCTCCAAGCGGTTATAGAGGACAAGACGGACGTGGAGTCCATATGGGAACAGGAACATGACGAGAGAGTTTTGGCTAAGGACAAGGTCCATGAGCTAAAACAAGAGGTCTTTGAGCTTAGGAGTGAGCTAAAGACCAAGAAGCAAAAGATAGGGAGAATGTCCTATATTCATAGGAGTTCTCATGAGGATTTCCAGTCGCAGGTAGCTGGGTATCCAGTAGAGACAGGGAAGACGCGGCATACTATCAGCCGTGATATTATTGCCGGTCTTGCCAAGGTAGATTTCGAGAATGCCTTAAGGCAGATATGATCGAATAGTTGTTAGAGTAGTTAAGTATGTACATATTTGTGTATATATAGTAGTGACGTAAAGCCCTCTTTTGTATAATCAAGGGTAGTCTTTTGTAATTCCCAATTTTTGGAAAGCAATAGTGGGAAAGTAATGTATCCAGCTTAGGCTGTGTTATGTAACCAATGTAGTATTATACTACGATGAATTAATATAAGTTTTCATTTTCGAAAAATGTTGAGTAATGCATGTTGTAGTTATGGTTTAAATGTGGAATAATGACTAACTGAAAGGAAATGCATAATAACGAAATATATGTTTATTGAAACAGCAAAATGTCGCCAAGAAGAGTACCCCGTACCCAAGGTGCGAGCACAAATCAACCAGAGGGAGGTCCGGTAAATCCCATGCAGGAATTTTTGAACCTTTTAACCGCAGCGTTTAACCAAACTGGGGCTAATATCCCCGTAAATCCTGGTGTAGTACGAACCACTACATTTAAGGACTTTAAGAGTGTGGGTCCGCTGGAGTTCAAAGGAACTACGGACCCTATTGAAGCCCAAACGTGGGTTAGGGAGATTGAGAAGGCATTTTTGATAGCAAATGTCGACGAGGCCCAAAAGGTTGCCTTTGCAACCTACATGATGAAGGGAGAGGCCAACTTTTGGTGGGAGGCCAATCAGGCAAGGGCTGGAATAGAGGTGATAACGTGGGCGAGGTTCAAAGAAATATTTTATGAGAACTATTTTCCCACAAGCATGCAGGGAAGGATGGAGATGCGATTTTTAGATTTAAAACAAGGGGACATGACGGTTCCCCAGTATGCCGCCAAGTTTAACGAACTGGCAAGGTTTGCTCCACATCAAGTGGATACCGAGGTGAGGAAAGCTCGACGATTCGAGCAGGGCTTGAAACCCTGGCTCTATAATCGTATCTCTGTGTTTCAAAGTACTTCTTTTGGGATTGTGTTAGAGAAGGCAATAATTGCCGAAGGTGGTAGCGAGGCGTTGAGCCAATACCATAAGGACAAGAAAAACAAAGTGAAGGTCGAAAGTGCCAGCGGGAGTGGTGAGGGGTATAAACGGAAGGTGAGTAGTTCGGGGAATCCCGAAGTGAAACTAAGGGACCTGAAAAGGAAGATGGAGGCCTGCAAGACCTGCGGGAAGACTCATTTAGGAGTCTGTCTCAAAGGTAAGGCCGTGTGCTACAACTGTGGACAGGAGGGGCATATTGCGCCAAACTGTCCAAGCCCGAAGAAGAATCATGGATGCTTTGTATGTGGATCTACGGACCACATGGCAAAGAACTACCCAAAGAAGGGGACAGACGGGAATAAGGGCACCAATAGTGGTAAATTAACTATTGGGGGTCCAGCGCAGCCGGGTAGGCCGATGGCCCATACCTTTAATATGATCGTCCAAGACGCGATGGTATCGGGAGACATAGTCGCAGGTATTATTCCGATCAATGACTTGAATGCATACGTGTTGTTTGACTCGAGTGCTACTTGTTCGTTTATCGCATGTGATTTTGCTAGACGACTAGGATTACTTCCTGAAAAATTGCCTATACCTTTGAGCATTAAGGTAGCGAACGAAGAAATAATTCCTGTTGAAGATATTCATAAGAATTGTTGCGTAGACATTCGAGGTTATAAATTATCGGTAGATCTGATACCGATAAAGTTAGGAGAATTCAACGTAATCCTCGGAATGGATTGGTTGATAAATCATGGAGCAATAATAGATTGTCAAAAGAAATGTGTTAATGTTAAAACATTAAACCAATCTCAAGTAATATTTTACGGGAATAAATCGCCGGGACGTTCGTGTTGTCTTACCATGACACAAACTAGGAAATTATTGAGGAAGGGGTGTGTAGGCTATTTGTGTCATGTGGTTGATACCCAAAGAGTGGGAGTGACCATGGAATAAATACCTATAGTGAGTGAGTTTATGGATGTATTTCCAAGTGAGTTACCGGGTCTTCCGCCGGATAGGGAGATCGAATTCCTAATAGACATTGTGCCAGCAGCGGCACCAGTTTCCAGGGCACCGTATCGTATGGCGCCAATGGAGATAAAGGAGTTGATGGTACAACTTCAAGAATTATTGGAAAGGAAGTACATTCAACCGAGTGCTTCGCCGTGGGGAGCACCGGTACTGTTTGTCAAGAAGAAGGACGGATCGTTAAGACTTTGTATCGACTATCGAGAGTTGAAAAAGCTAACGATAAAGAATAAGTATCCGTTACCCAGGATCGATGATCTGTTTGATCAATTGAAGGGGTAAAATATTTTTCCAAAATAGATTTAAGGACGGTGTAAGACCCCGAATTTTATGAAATAAAAGTATGCAATTTTTCTTATAATTACTATTCAGTAAATGGTTAAATTGATAAAAGTTTAAAGTTATGGGTGAAATATGAATTTTTTTTCAAAATAAGCAAGTGGTTATAAAATAATCATTGTTGTCGGGGAATATTCGTTTGGTCGTGGAATATTCTTTCTGTCGGAGAATATTCGTACGACGGCGCAGCTATTTGTGGGCCCCATAACAGAATAACTGTCGGGTGAAGAAAACGACAAATTTGAATTTTTACAAATAACGGCGTAGTTGTTACCGTTAATACTGTTGAAATACCCGGTGGTTAAAATACAGTAATACGCGTTATTGCACAGTAGCACACGGTATTGCATAGTATTTTTGAAATTATTGATTCTTACGTAAGAAGGCACTACTCAATAATTGTTACAGTAATTACTGTTCAATATTTTATTTTATTGATTCAATAATTGCTACGTTGAAATTTTATATTATTGTTGTTCAATAATTGTTGCTGCACAGTATTTTCCATTATCAGATCAATAATTCATATTATTTGAATAGTATTATTAGATAACATTATTGGCAATGTCTAGAAAGTTCTGTCTAAGGAGAGGTTTGGTCATCTAATTGCGCGCTAGTAAGGAGAAATCCTTATTGGAAAGCCCCCTCTTTCCTGGGAACGGCCTGGTTGTCATAAATATGATTCTGTAATATTATTTGTGAATAATTAATTATTGATTCATATGATAAGGAAATATTTATATTATGTGGATATAAATGAGGGATATATTTTTGTGGTCAAAAATAAAGGAGTTAATGTTGAGGTGTTTTATCAGTATTTTTGTCGGAATGGAGGTATTGAAAATTAAATTAGGATTTTTGAGATATTTTGCGGGGCTTATAATTTTTAATCCGACCGTTGGATCATGGTAATTTTTGGATATGTTATACATATATAAGTTGAGTATATGCCCACAAATTTTGAACCGTTAAAAATGAACGTATGATTTATTATGAATTTTACGAGATGACTGGTTCAGAAATTGTTGAATTTTCGGAGTTTATCATTTTGGTGAAAAATTCTAGAATGGATGGGCCCCACTTGTGGTTGGTGAAGAAATGTACTGAATTATATTTTAAATGTGGTGGGTGGGAATAGTAGCAGGTAAAGCCATCAGGTTACAGGTCAAACCTACCAAAATTTTCCTATAAATAGAGGGCTAAGTTAGAATTGAAAATCACACCAGAAACATAAGTTTTCTCTCTTTCTCTCTCTAGATTATTGAGCGTATTTTATGAGTATTTAGATACTTGGTGAGTTGCTATTCATCAGTGCAAGTTTCCTTCAGCCTTATACCGATCAGAAGTACTGCTCTTTTGAGGTAAGGGATAGTAAGGGATAGTAAGGGATATTAAGGGATTTTAAGGGTTGTTATGATTTTCAGTTTCGTAATTTTTCTGATCTTCAAAAATTCTGGAAAAATTTAAAATGATATTTTGATGAGTTTTCTTGATTGTGTCCAAAAATGGTGATTTTTGGATGTATAGATTGAGAGTTATGAATTTTATGAGAAAAGACTATTTTAAAAGTAACAGCTTATAATTTCTTGTGGTTAACTCCAAAATTGATGAAATTTTTATTGAGAGTACATGTATATGAAAGGAGTATACTCTGTGAATTTCAGAATTTTTAGATAAAAGTATAATTTTTGATAAATGTCTAAATATTCGGCTATTTTGGCCATATGAAAAATAGTAAATGACTTTTAAAAATTCTGAGAAAAATATATGTTCACTATGGGACTATATTATGCTAAATTCCAGAAAAGAAATATTTTTGGAACGGATTTGGTATTTTTCATGAAAATAGTCTAGTTATGAGAAAATGAATTAAATATGTTATGTGAAGTAAGAAAATTGGAAAATAGGATTTTATGGCTTGAGAATCCTATATATGAGGTATATGCAGATTTTTGATGAGGGTTTTGGTTATTGATGATGAAATCTTAAGAGTTGGCATTTTATGATGATTAAATGCATTAATTAGTAAAGTGTAAACAATTTAAATAAATTGTTTATAAGCTTAAGAAATGTTATTCTTTCAATTTCATTATACCGAAGTATTGGTATGAATTTTATTGTGGAATTTCTACTTTTTTTGAGTCGGTGTTACTATTCACGAGTTACTATTCACGAGTTACTATTCATGAGTTACTATTCACGAGTTACTATTCACGACAAAATTGGTTTCTTTTACTAACCAAATTATAGTTGATTTATGAATATTACTCTTGAGATTAAATCTATATGTTGATTATATTGATTTTATTATCATATATAATATTTTTATAACCCTGATGTTGAATTTCTCTTTCACTGGAGTGTAAAGATGGGTAGATTATTGGTATGATCATGACTAGGGTTCTCTTTGGCCTGTAGTGCAAAGTTGAATTGTGACTGGTATGATCATGACCATTGAATTTACAATTGAATATCTTTAGCTTAAGTGTAAAGATGAATTGATTAACATGGTTATAATTATGGTGTATATAAATTCTGAAATGATTATATATTTCTTTGAGATATGAATATATTTGGCCTGTAGTGCAAATATTAATTGTTGAGGAATATCTTTGGCCTGTAGTGCAAAGATGAATTGTAGATGAATATCTTTGGCCAGTAATGCAAAGATGAACTGTTGATAAATATCTTTGGCCTGTAGTGCAAAGATGACTTGTTGATGAATATCTTTGGCCCGTAGTGCAAAGATGAAGTTATTAGTATGATTATGAACAGGAACTGTGATTTGGTATAACCATGATGTTTGATGTTTCAGGTAAAGACAGGTGATGAAAATATTCTTCGTCCTGGGTGCGAAGAAAAATTTATAGTCACAATTATGATTATGAGTTATTCATATGATTGTGGAAAGGAACTGTTGATTGATGTTACAGGGATAAAACATTGTTGATGGATTTTTAACATGGAGAAGATAATAGACTTTATAGTCTATTTGACTCTTCTAATGGATTGCTCGTTCCGCTGCAACTATGGTTGAAATTTTTATCATTTACCATATGTTCTAAATCTCTGATTTATTATTGATGAAGGCTATTGATAATTTAATTATCTTTAGTCATGATATTCTTTGCTGAGCTAGTTGTGCTCACCCTTTTGCTTCACAATTCCTTTCAGGTAATAAGAGTGTAGCTGGGTCGAGCGAGGGTAACGGGGAAATAGAACGGTGGTCTCTAGCTGTGGATGTTCTCCCGAAGCAGTATAGAAAAGTTCATTTAGTAGTTATATTTGGTGAATCCAATAGGGTAAGGTGTACCCAACGTTGGAAGGGTGGTTTGCCACTATCATACAAGATGTCTAACGACATACAACCTCGTGTCATCATAAGACAGGGATGTGCTCATCCACTTGCTGAGTATATATACGAGCACTACCTATATAATCTTGGTATTTGTTTAAAGTATAATTCTCAATTAGAGATAGTAGAGATAATGATATGTCAAGAGAAGACTCACCATTGGGAAGAATATGATAGTAATCTTCTCGTTTTTCTTTGGGGTCTATTGGGTCAACCAAGGATAATTCTGTGGCCATATGATATCTATCATAACCTAGAAGCATGGGCTCCCATGTACGAAGGTTTCCTTGAGCACTTCCCAAAGATTCTAATTTCTAAAACAGTTTTTGACTATACCTTTATGTAAGGTGTCTTTGTGAGGTGCTGATACATGATGGTGTCCAATGTCACATTTGGTATATATTTGTATCCAAACTCACAGCATATGTGTTGTTGTATTTTGCACGACAATTGTTGTAATAAAGTTGTAGTTGTTTTCTGTACCATGTATTTGACGACTCAGAATGGGTTGGATGGAATGGACCTATTTTGGGGTTGTCACAGGTGGTATCAGAGCTTAGGGATATGATCTTTGGCGGAGATCGGGGAATATAACTAGGAGGGGAGAGATGAGTAAATCCTTCGCTAGTGTGTCCTACCTAAGCTTATTTGTTGGTCAGTCATAATATCGGGATATTATGTGATATGTTAATTTGTTCAATTAACCTTTGTTTTGAAGCAGTATTCTAGAATGATATCTGAAATACAGGAGATGAGCAATGGAGAAATCATGAGGACAGGGAAGATAGAATCTGAAATGAAAGCAAGGTATTCTCAACTCTTTGAAATACCAGGTACGTAAATTTCGAGGACGAAATTTCATAAGGAGGGGAGATTGTAAGACCCCGAATTTTATGAAATAAAAGTATGCAATTTTTCTTATAATTACTATTCAGTAAATGGTTAAATTGATAAAAGTTTAAAGTTATGGGTGAAATATGAATTTTTTTTCAAAATAAGCAAGTGGTTATAAAATAATCATTGTTGTCGGGGAATATTCGTTTGGTCGTGGAATATTCTTTCTGTCGGAGAATATTCGTACGACGGCGCAGCTATTTGTGGGCCCCATAACAGAATAACTGTCGGGTGAAGAAAACGACAAATTTGAATTTTTACAAATAACGGCGTAGTTGTTACCGTTAATACTGTTGAAATACCCGGTGGTTAAAATACAGTAATACGCGTTATTGCACAGTAGCACACGGTATTGCATAGTATTTTTGAAATTATTGATTCTTACGTAAGAAGGCACTACTCAATAATTGTTACAGTAATTACTGTTCAATATTTTATTTTATTGATTCAATAATTGCTACGTTGAAATTTTATATTATTGTTGTTCAATAATTGTTGCTGCACAGTATTTTCCATTATCAGATCAATAATTCATATTATTTGAATAGTATTATTAGATAACATTATTGGCAATGTCTAGAAAGTTCTGTCTAAGGAGAGGTTTGGTCATCTAATTGCGCGCTAGTAAGGAGAAATCCTTATTGGAAAGCCCCCTCTTTCCTGGAAACGGCCTGGTTGTCATAAATGTGATTCTGTAATATTATTTGTGAATAATTAATTATTGATTCATATGATAAGGAAATATTTATATTATGTGGATATAAATGAGGGATATATTTTTGTGGTCAAAAATAAAGGAGTTAATGTTGAGGTGTTTTATCAGTATTTTTGTCGGAATGGAGGTATTGAAAATTAAATTAGGATTTTTGAGATATTTTGCGGGGGTTATAATTTTTAATCCGACCGTTGGATCATGGTAATTTTTGGATATGTTATACATATATAAGTTGAGTATATGCCCACAAATTTTGAACCGTTAAAAATGAACGTATGATTTATTATGAATTTTACGAGATGACTGGTTCAGAAATTGTTGAATTTTCGGAGTTTATCATTTTGGTGGAAAATTCTAGAATGGATGGGCCCCACTTGTGGTTGGTGAAGAAATGTGCTGAATTATATTTTAAATGTGGTGGGTGGGAATAGTAGCAGGTAAAGCCATCAGGTTACAGGTCAAACCTACCAAAATTTTCCTATAAATAGAGGGCTAAGTTAGAATTGAAAATCACACCAGAAACATAAGTTTTCTCTCTTTCTCTCTCTAGATTATTGAGCGTATTTTATGAGTATTTAGATACTTGGTGAGTTGCTATTCATCAGTGCAAGTTTCCTTCAGCCTTATACCGATCAGAAGTACTGCTCTTTTGAGGTAAGGGATAGTAAGGGATAGTAAGGGATATTAAGGGATTTTAAGGGTTGTTATGATTTTTAGTTTCGTAATTTTTCTGATCTTCAAAAATTCTGGAAAAATTTAAAATGATATTTTGATGAGTTTTCTTGATTGTGTCCAAAAATGGTGATTTTTGGATGTATAGATTGAGAGTTATGAATTTTATGAGAAAAGACTATTTTAAAAGTAACAGCTTATAATTTCTTGTGGTTAACTCCAAAATTGATGAAATTTTTATTGAGAGTACATGTATATGAAAGGAGTATACTCTGTGAATTTCAGAATTTTTAGATAAAAGTATAATTTTTGATAAATGTCTAAATATTCGGCTATTTTGGCCATATGAAAAATAGTAAATGACTTTTAAAAATTCTGAGAAAAATATATGTTCACTATGGGACTATATTATGCTAAATTCCAGAAAAGAAATATTTTTGGAACGGATTTGGTATTTTTCATGAAAATAGTCTAGTTATGAGAAAATAAATTAAATATGTTATGTGAAGTAAGAAAATTGGAAAATAGGATTTTATGGCTTGAGAATCCTATATATGAGGTATATGCAGATTTTTGATGAGGGTTTTGGTTATTGATGATGAAATCTTAAGAGTTGGCATTTTATGATGATTAAATGCATTAATTAGTAAAGTGTAAACAATTTAAATAAATTGTTTATAAGCTTAAGAAATGTTATTCTTTCAATTTCATTATACCGAAGTATTGGTATGAATTTTATTGTGGAATTTCTACTTTTTTTGAGTCGGTGTTACTATTCACGAGTTACTATTCACGAGTTACTATTCATGAGTTACTATTCACGAGTTACTATTCACGACAAAATTGGTTTCTTTTACTAACCAAATTATAGTTGATTTATGAATATTACTCTTGAGATTAAATCTATATGTTGATTATATTGATTTTATTATCATATATAATATTTTTATAACCCTGATGTTGAATTTCTCTTTCACTGGAGTGTAAAGATGGGTAGATTATTGGTATGATCATGACTAGGGTTCTCTTTGGCCTATAGTGCAAAGTTGAATTGTGACTGGTATGATCATGACCATTGAATTTACAATTGAATATCTTTAGCTTAAGTGTAAAGATGAATTGATTAACATGGTTATAATTATGGTGTATATAAATTCTGAAATGATTATATATTTCTTTGAGATATGAATATATTTGGCCTGTAGTGCAAATATTAATTGTTGAGGAATATCTTTGGCCTGTAGTGCAAAGATGAATTGTAGATGAATATCTTTGGCCAGTAATGCAAAGATGAACTGTTGATAAATATCTTTGGCCTGTAGTGCAAAGATGACTTGTTGATGAATATCTTTGGCCCGTAGTGCAAAGATGAAGTTATTAGTATGATTATGAACAGGAACTGTGATTTGGTATAACCATGATGTTTGATGTTTCAGGTAAAGACAGGTGATGAAAATATTCTTCGTCCTAGGTGCGAAGAAAAATTTATAGTCACAATTATGATTATGAGTTATTCATATGATTGTGGAAAGGAACTGTTGATTGATGTTACAGGGATAAAACATTGTTGATGGATTTTTAACATGGAGAAGATAATAGACTTTATAGTCTATTTGACTCTTCTAATGGATTGCTCGTTCCGCTGCAACTATGGTTGAAATTTTTATCATTTATCATATGTTCTAAATCTCTGATTTATTATTGATGAAGGCTATTGATAATTTAATTATCTTTAGTCATGATATTCTTTGCTGAGCTAGTTGTGCTCACCCTTTTGCTTCACAATTCCTTTCAGGTAATAAGAGTGTAGCTGGGTCGAGCGAGGGTAACGGGGAAATAGAACGGTGGTCTCTAGCTGTGGATGTTCTCCCGAAGCAGTATAGAAAAGTTCATTTA
Source organism: Panax notoginseng (assembly GCA_016801055.1). Classification (NCBI taxonomy): domain Eukaryota; kingdom Viridiplantae; phylum Streptophyta; class Magnoliopsida; order Apiales; family Araliaceae; genus Panax; species Panax notoginseng. Next base: position 95,903,199 of record CM029021.1, on the reverse strand, counting down.
GTAGTTATATTTGGTGAATCCAATAGGGTAAGGTGTACCCAACGTTGGAAGGGTGGTTTGCCACTATCATACAAGATGTCTAACGACATACAACCTCGTGTCATCATAAGACAGGGATGTGCTCATCCACTTGCTGAGTATATATACGAGCACTACCTATATAATCTTGGTGTTTGTTTAAAGTATAATTCTCAATTAGAGATAGTAGAGATAATGATATGTCAAGAGAAGACTCACCATTGGGAAGAATATGATAGTAATCTTCTCGTTTTTCTTTGGGGTCTATTGGGTCAACCAAGGATAATTCTGTGGCCATATGATATCTATCATAACCTAGAAGCATGGGCTCCCATGTACGAAGGTTTCCTTGAGCACTTCCCAAAGATTCTAATTTCTAAAACAGTTTTTGACTATACCTTTATGTAAGGTGTCTTTGTGAGGTGCTGATACATGATGGTGTCCAATGTCACATTTGGTATATATTTGTATCCAAACTCACAGCATATGTGTTGTTGTATTTTGCACGACAATTGTTGTAATAAAGTTGTAGTTGTTTTCTGTACCATGTATTTGACGACTCAGAATGGGTTGGATGGAATGGACCTATTTTGGGGTTGTCACAGACGGGATATCATCAGCTGAAGGTTAGGAATGAAGATGTGACAAAGACAACATTCAGGACTCGTTATGGTCATTACGAGTTTCTAGTGATGTCATTTGGTTTGACTAATGCACCTGCTGCATTTATGGACATTATGAACAGGGTGTTCAAACAATATTTGGACAAGTTCGTCGTGGTGTTTATTGATGATATTCTAGTCTACTCTACGACGCCAGAAGATCATGCTAAACACCTGAGAATAGTGTTGGAGACATTGAGAAAGGAGAAGTTATATGCAAAGTTCACTAAGTGTGAATTTTGGTTAAAGAGGGTACAGTTTTTAGGTCATGTCATTGACCATGAAGGGATTTCAGTAGATCCCGCGAAGGTAGATGCCGTGATGAATTGGGAACAATCGAAAATGCCGACTGAGGTGCGGAGTTTCTTAGGGTTAGCGGGTTACTATCGGAGGTTCATTCAGAACTTTTCGAAGATAGCTACTCCGCTGACTAACTTGACAAGGAAGACGGTGAAGTAGGTATGGACTGAGAAATGTGAAGATAGTTTTCAAGAACTGAAGAAGAGGTTGAGTGAAGCGCCTGTTTTGTCATTACCCGATGACACAGGAAATTTCGGTCATAGTTCGAGGTACTCGATTTATCCTGGTAGCACTAAGATGTATCAAAACCTTCGACGAAGTTTTTGGTGGCCAAACATGAAAAGAGAAATAGCCGAGTATGTGAGTAGGTGCTTGACTTGTCAAAGAGTTAAAGCCGAACATCAACGACCGAGTGGCTTGTTACAGTCATTGGAGATTCCGGAGTGGAAGTGGGAGCATATCACGATGGACTTTGTGGTGGGACTTCCAACGACTCAGAAAGGATATGATGCAATTTGGGTAATAGTGGACCGGTTGATGAAGTCGGCTCACTTTTTGCCAATTCGAATTAAGTATAACTTAGATAAGTTAGCTACACTCTATGTTAAGGAAATTATTTCCAGACATGGAGCACCTGTTTCAATTGTGTCAGATCGTGACCCACGATTCACATCGAACTTTTGGAGAAGTCTTCAAGAGCAGTTGGGGACGCAGTTAAAGTTGAGTACAGAATATCATCCACAAACCGATGGACAGAGCGAGAGGACAATTCAGACGTTAGAAGATATGTTGAGATCTTGCGTCATGGATTTCAAGGGTAGTTGGGATGATCATCTGCCATTAGTAGAATTTGCGTATAACAATAGTTATCATGCAAGCATAGGTATGCCACCGTATGAAACTTTGTATGGAAGAAGATGCAAAACATCGTTGTATTGGGATGAAGTGGGAGAACCGCCGAATGCTAGGACCAGAATTGGTGCAGCAAACAGCAGAAGTGGTGAAGTTGATATGTATGCGTCTCGTCGCTGCTCAAGACAGGCAGAAGAAATATACGGACTTACATCGAGAGAATAGAGAGTTTGAGGTAGGCTCGTACGTATTTCTAAAGGTATCTCCCTGGAAAGGAAAGATGTAATAACCAAGAATTTCTGTGATACATTGTAAATAAGTATTACCTAATCAATAATATTTTATGGATGATGGCATGATTATGTGGTTAGTATGATATAATATTTAAAGAAAGTCTCACTAATAAGTTATATAAGTTAGTGAACTAACTTAAGTATTTTAATAATCTAGGAAATAGATTTAAGAGGTTAAACCCTAAGTAAGTACTCAATAAACTTGAATAAGACAAGTCTAATTGGGTTATATAAGTTAATTAACATTATTGATTGATGTGAATGTGTAAATATCAATAATAATGAGAAATAGTTCATGAGATAATAGGGTTAATATTACTAAGGATGGCTAGTAGTTTAAACAAGCCCAATAATTATTTAAGTATTGAACTTGTAGATAATTTGATTGTTAAGCTAGCCCACTATTGAATTTAATGGGCAAGTATGCTAGTAACATAATTATTTAAGGGTGGAGGCCCAAGTTCATATTAATTAGTAAGTTAAACTAGTTAATTAAAAGTCCAATAGGTTAGTTGTGGAAAGCCCAAAACATCTTTTATATTGGCCCAACTTGTAGCCCAATTGATGAGGGTACTTTAGACATTTTGTATGCTAGATTTTTCAATGAAAACAAAAGCAAAACTTGAAGATAAGAAGGCCACTTGGCCGGCCATAGATAAGGAGAGAAAAGGGGGAATGAATGTCATCATTACAAGCTCCCAAATTCCAAAAGATATTTACTTAATGGGCTAGGTGTCATTTTGTTTATGGAGCCAACATATTAGTAAGTAATCTTGTAATAATTAAGAGACAGAGAGAGGAGATATGTTAGTGGATTAGATATAGATATACTAATGTATCTATGTATTTTGTCCAACACATTAAACTATCTTCTCTTTCATCTTTTATTTTATCTCATCTTACTTTTTCTTTAGTTAACCAAGCAAAGCATAAGAGAGAGAGAGAGAGAGAGAGAGAGAGAGAGAAGTTCGGTGGGGAAGAGGAGAGAAAGAGGAAGGAAATTCACCATTGATGCACCCAAAGTTTATCTCTTACTTTGGAAGAAAAAGAAAGTGTGCCCAAAAATCAAGGTGAAAACTAATCTAGCTTATTCTTTTTATTTTGGTTGATTTTGGTTATCTAAGGTTTATGATCTAGAGGTCTAAAACCCTCTATCTACATGTTTTATATGGTTTCACGTATGGATCTAACATATTTGAGTGTTAGAAAGTGAATCAAAAGGATAGAAAAGAAACTAGTTTTGTTTTGTAAGAAAACTCTAGTTTTTTTCACATCCTTTGATCGACTACCGTTTTTGATCTACACATTCTTTTTGTGATCCGTCAAAGAGGGGTAATAGATATGTAAGTTAACTACTAAACCCAAGTGGTAGCATTCAAAAATGTTGAATACACAAGTGGTAGCAACTGTTTTAGCAAAGACAGTTTGGTCTTTTGAAAGAAAAATAAACTGTTTTTGGTCAGTCAAAGCAAGGGGTATTTTCGTCATTTTTCTGGTATTTAAAAATTCTGAAAAAATTTAGGAGAGTAATATGATGAGTTATCTTTCAAACCCAAGTGGAATCACCTAAAAAGGAGTTGTAGATTTCCGTATGGACTGAATTTAGCAAAGTAGGAAAAATCTAAAAATCCCAAAACGGGGTCTGCCCAAAATTTTGAAAGGGCAATTTCGGCCACTTAAAATATGAAATAAATTCCGGCCTTTTGGGACATGAAAATATATGTCATAAAGTAGCTCCTGTCCAAAAATGAGTTCATTTCGACTTAAAATGACCAAGTTATGATCATTTCAATATTTAAGTTTTTCGGACGAAAATTGCTATAACCGGAGTTCTATAACTCCGATGGCCACGAAATTTAAACTGGAGGGTCACGTTAACATGTATGAGATTATGCCAAGAGATGGGAATTTCTGGAGTTGAGCATGATGGAGCTAATTTCTTAAGCCACGCACTAAAAATGATTTTTGAAAAATAGTAAAAGAAATTGAAAAATTACGGAAAAATACTTTTTGTGTATGAAATACATGTATATATGTATGGCCAAAGGATAGAAAAATAATAAGTTGATTTGATATTTTCGTAAAAGAGATATGGAAACCAGCTTGCTGGATTGGAAAAAATGTTGAATCCAGTTTGCTGGATTGAAAGATTTAGAATCCAGTTTGATGGATTGAAGGATTTAGAATCCAGTCTTGCTGGATTAAAAGTTTGTTGAATCCAGTTTGCTGGATTAGTCAATCCAGGTGGCTGGATTGCATGTTTGTATAATCTAGACTATGATGTTAGTATTCATCTTACTAGATTATAAAGAAGAGCTAATAAAAAGAAAGATTAAGTGTTAAATCATAAGAAAAATGACAAAGTAAATAATATATTATCAAAGAATGATATTAATAAGAATGTTTTCAGGTAATTGATTATGTGGATAAGTAAATTGCTGATAGAGTAATTGTTTTATAATATAAAGTATGATATGCTGATTGTAAGATCAATCTTAACAATGATAGGTCTTTACAATAAAGAGATTAAATTAAATTATGTAGCAGTAGATCGCAGTCAAGGCAAGTTCTCTAACTCAAACTTGAGTTATTCTTTTCAAAGCATGTTAGTGAATAATTATTGTTTATTATTCACATCCATATTGATTATTGATGCTCGCACTCAGTGCAATTAAATTCCCGTTCTATTATTATTGAACTGTGAATTAGTTAAAGTTCTTTTATTCATGCACTGTTTAAGATATGGATCTATGCTCATTGTATCGGCTAGATCAAATATGTTTAAATTTGTTAAATCAAATATGTTGTTAAAAGCTTTTCTTCACCAATTGATTTGGTAAGGACTCAAGACTGAGAAAAAGAACAATTTGATTAAAGCATTATTGAAAAACAATTATTGCTCGTAAATTAAGTGTTTATGTATAATACACCGGGTATGAAAGGCTGATCCCCTTGATTACCAAAACTTATTAAAAGGACCAGTTTAAATACTGACAACCTTAGCATATGTTCATGGTCATTATGACCACTCAGTATCTGTTATTCGAATATTTAGTTATCAAGACTTAATTCATGTTCTTTCGCAATTAATTTCTATTGTTGAACATTGAACGATAAATTTCTTGCTAATCATGATATATCTTCTTTGTACTTAAACTTGCTAAGCAAATTAGTTGCTTACCCTTGCTATATCATGACATTTATTTCAGCTAAGCCAGAGAGTTCAAGTAAGAAGGACAAGGGCAAGGGAAAGGTCCAAGAATAGTTATTATAAATGTTTAAGTATCATGAAATACTATGTTTGATGTTTATGTAAACCTTTTGTGTTACTTTATGTAACTTAAGTAAGGTATATCTATGTTAAGGTAATAGACCTTGGGGTATTGTATAAGACTTTATTATAATGAACAACGTATGTTTATTATTCCGCAATAGTATATAGAATGCTTATGTTGATGATGGATAGTGAGCACCAAACCCGGGGTTGAGAACTCGGATTTGGGGGCGTCACAGATTGGTATCAAAGCTGTAGGTTATAAACTCTAGGATGCGAAACTTAGGTTATAACCTTAGAAGAAAACTCGTATAGAGTATGATAAGACGTGGATTATGGAGATTCATCTAGTATGCAGTGTGCATAATAAAATATTGTTTCATTTTATCAATGAATATATTTTATTGTGATACTGATGTTGTGTTTGTTTGATTATAGGATGCCTGAGGAAGAACAAGGTAGCCATACAGTCGAGCAAGAGCCCTTAGATCCGGTAGAGGATCATGCTATTAGTGACGAGCGTGATGAGGATGTGATGGAGGTTTTGTTTGAAAATAACATAGCGCTGGAGAATAGAGTGACAGAGCTAGAGCTGGAGAATGCCACTCATCAGTTTACTGAAACTCAATACAAGGAACTGGCATATCAGGCTCAGAACGAGCTTGCTGAGATGAAGATACAGTTGCAGGAGCAGACGACCTTGGCTACTCATATGGTTGCCAAGAATGCTGAGCTAAGAGAGATATTAGAACAAGAGCATAATAAGTTTGCGATATTGAGTATTGAGCATCAGGCGTTACACCTGAGGTTCGACTTAGAGATCGCTGACAGGGTCCGAGTTGAGGATGCCTGGGTCCAAGCAGCGAGAAGAGTGGATCAGCTAGAGGTTGAGGCAGAGGCTGGACGAGTTAGGATGGAGTCCTTGGGACGGGCTTTAGATGCAGCATATACTGGTCCCCAAGTGGGAGTGAGGAGATCCTTTGAGATAGGCGAGTCGAGTCGAGCTGTTAGACGTCGACTTATGGATGGACTCTTTCCACCCGAGCAGGAGCATTCAGGCGCACCCTCTCCAGATGCGCAGTGATAGTTTAATAGCTTTCTATTGTTTATAGATGTAGTAGTACCCCTTTTGATTATTAGGGTTGTGTGTTTGATGTAAACCTCAGTAGGTGCGAGGTAGTATGTAAATATGATGTATCCCCATCTTATGTGAATAGGGGAGTATGTCTTTTGGTAGATCCCATCTTTGGATGTTTAAAAATGGGATAGTTAACGTTTATAAAAATATGCCAAGTATGTGAATATATGACTCTAAAATTTGGTATATGAATATAAATGCATTATTATAATTACATGTTGGATCAAATAGAAAAGTATTAAGAATTAAAATGAGAAGTTGTCTGTTTGAAAAATAGTAAATCGAATATGTTAATTCAGCAAGCTGAATGTGTTATTCAGCAAGCTGGATATGTTAATTCAGCAAGCTGAATGTGTTATTCAGCAAGTTGGATATGTTAATTCAGCAAGCTGAATGTGTAATTCAGTAAGCTGAATATGTGAATTTAGTAAGATGAATATGTTAATTCAGCAAGCTGAATTAGTCAATTTAGCAGGTTGAATTCGATAATACAACATTATGATAATATGATTGTTAGAGTTTAAATTACATGTTATATTTTAAACACTTAGAAGATATATCATATAATTAAACTCGATGTAATAAATTAAGGTTTTGTTTAATCAGATAATGCCGCCAAGACGTCAAAATCGTAACCAGAGGGAGGAACGTTCTGTGAACAATGAAAGAAATCAAGATGACCCAATGCAAAACTTCGCCGATATGATAGCTCAAGCTATGCGAACTCGTACACCTGCAGCAAGGGGGCAAGCGAATAATAGATTGGCAAATTTTAAAGATTTTAAAGCTGTTGGACCACCAGAATTTAGCGGAACTACGGACCCTATAGCGGCTCAAACATGGGTGAAAGAAATGGAAAAGGCCTTTATCATTGCAAGGGTAGCCGAAGAGCAAAAGACGGCTTTTGCTACCTACTTGATGAAAGGTGAGGCTAATTACTGGTGGGAGACGAACCAAGCTAGAGCCGGAACAGAGGTAGTGACATGGACCAGGTTTAAGGAGTTATTCTTAGAAAGTTATTTCTCGGAGGCCATGCAAGCCAGAATGGAAGTGCAGTTTCTTGAGTTAAAGCAAGAAAACATGTCAGTTGCCGAATATGCAGCAAAATTTAATGAGCTAGCCAGATTTGCACCTCATCAGGTGGATACAGAACTACGGAAGGCACGTAGGTTTGAAAATGGACTGAAGCCATGGATTCACAGTAAGGTTGCAGTATTACAAATTGCTACCTTCTCAACACTGTTAGAAAAGGCCATCATTGCAGAAGGTAGTAGTGAGGCAGTTTCTAGATTCAACCGAGAGAAGAATAAGAAGAAAATTGAAGGTGGTCATCAAGGTGCGAGTAGTGGTGGCAGTAACAACAAGAAACGTAAGTGGAACAACAGTGGAAATGAATCAGGAGCGCAACCAGGGAATACTCAGCAGAAGAAGGCAGCGTGTTCGAAGTGTGGAAAGAATCACTCTGGAGAGTGTATGAAAGGAAAAAATGTCTGTTATAATTGTGGCCAAGAAGGACATATTTCACCAAATTGTCCTAAGCCGAAGAAAGGTGGTTGTTTTTCTTGTGGAGGAATGGGGCACCGATTCAAGGATTGTCCATTGAAGAAGAATACAGATGGAGGAAGTGGAAACAAGAGCAGTTCAACAAAGTTAACTATTGGAGGTCCAACACAGCAGAGCAAGCCGACAGCCCGAACGTTCAACATGACAGTGCAAGACGCAGTTGCATCAAAGGAAGTGGTGTCAGGTATTATTCCGATCAATAATATAAATGCTTACGTATTATTTGATTCGGAAGCTACCTGTTCATTTGTGTCTGATGAATTTGCTAGAAGATTAAACTTACCATTTGAAAAGTTAAAGAACCCAATGAATATAGAAGTTGCAAATAAAGAAGTGATCCCTGTAGAGTTTATCCATAACAACTGTGGTGTGGATATAAGGGGACATAAGTTAAGCGTGAATTTAATCCCGATACGCTTAGGAGAATTTGATGTTATCTTAGGGATGGATTGGTTGTTTAACCATGAGGCAGTTATAGACTGTCAAAAGAAGAGTATACGACTTAAGACACCGAGTAAGTCTAAGGTTGTATTTTATGGTAGCAAGTCGCCAAGGCAAACAAGTTGTCTGACGATGATGCAGGCCAGAAGAATGTTACGAAAAGGCTGTGAAGGTTATTTGGCTCATGTAGTGGATACACGGGTTGTGAATTCGGACATGGGGCAGATACCTATAGTTAATGAGTTTGGGGATGTCTTTCCAGAAGAACTTCCGGGACTTCCTCCAGATAGAGAAATAGAGTTTGTGATTGATTTAGTACCGGGGACATCGCCGATATCAAAAGCGCCGTATCGAATGGCTCCGGTAGAAATGAAAGAGTTGATGATCCAGCTACAAGAGTTGTTGGATAAGAAGTACATCCAACCTAGTGTATCTCCGTGGGGAGCACCGGTGTTGTTTGTAAAGAAGAAGGATGGTTCAATGAGGTTGTGTATGGATTACAGAGAATTGAATAAGGTGACAATCAAGAACAAATATCCGTTACCAAGAATAGACGATCTGTTTGATCAACTTAAGGGAGCGAGATGTTTTTCGAAGATTGACCTAAGAACTGGTTATCATCAGTTGAAGGTGAGAACAGAAGATGTACCAAAGACAGCATTTAGAACTCGTTACGGTCATTATGAATTCCTAGTGATGTCATTTGGACTGACAAACGCACCAACTGCTTTTATGGACTTGATGAACAGAGTATTTAAACCGTATTTGGATAAATTTGTGGTGGTGTTCATTGATGACATTTTGGTTTATTCGAAGACTGAAGAGGAGCATGCTGAACATCTACGAATTGTGTTGGAAACCTTAAGGAAAGAGAAGTTATATGCTAAATTTTCAAAGTGTGAGTTCTGGTTGAAGAAAGTTCAATTTCTGGGGCATGTCATCGATAACGAGGGAATTTCTGTTGATCCAGCAAAAGTAGAAGCGGTGAAAAATTGGAGACAACCGAAAACACCGACAGAGATTAGAAGTTTCTTGGGATTGGCAGGATATTACCGAAGGTTTATTCAGGATTTCTCGAAGATAGCGACGCCATTAACTAATCTGACAAGGAAGACCGTTAAGTATGTATGGACGGAAAAATGTGAACAAAGTTTTCAGGAATTAAAGAAGCGACTAAGTGAAGCACCTGTGTTATCTTTACCAGATAGTACGGGAGGTTTTACAGTGTATAGTGATGCGTCACACAAAGGACTAGGTTGCGTATTAATGCAGAATGGTAAAGTCATTGCGTACGCGTCCCGACAGTTAAAAGACTATGAGAAGGGATACCCTACCCATGACCTTGAGTTGGCTGCGGTAATATTTGCCCTTAAGATTTGGAGACATTATCTCTACGGAGAAAAGTGTGAGATATACACAGATCATAAGAGTCTGAAGTACATCTTTACACAAAAGGAATTAAACATGAGGCAGAGGAGATGGTTAGAATTGATCAAGGACTATGATTGTGATATTCTATATCATCCAGGAAAGGCTAATGTGGTGGCAGATGCTTTAAGCAGAAAGAGCGAAGAAAAATTGTTTGTATTAACAGACCAGGAAAAGTTAGTAAGAGAAATGGAGAAAATGGAGTTGGAGGTGAAAAATCCGAAGAATTCAGATAACATAATAGAAATGGAAGCAAGTCCAACTTTATTAGACAAGGTGAAAGAATCACAAGGGAATGATGAAGAATGTGATAACATAAAGAAGCGGTTGGCTGAAGGCGAAGAGCTGAAGTATAAGATCGATGGTACTGGATTGATGAGATTTGAAGGAAGAATTTGGGTGCCTGCAGTACCAGAGTTACGAGGCGAGATTCTTCAAGAAGCGCACAATACGAGATACTCAATACACCCAGGAAGTATGAAGATGTATCAAGATTTGCGTCAACATTATTGGTGGCCAAATATGAAGAGAGAGGTTGCTGAATGCGTCAGCCGCTGTTTAACTTGTCAAAGAGTCAAGGCAGAGCATCAACGACCAAGTGGATTATTACAGCCGTTGGATATTCCGGAATGGAAATGGGAGCACGTCACGATGGATTTTGTAGTAGGACTTCCAGCAACACAAAAGGGTTACGATGCTATATGGGTAATTGTCGACCGTCTTACAAAGTCAGCACACTTTTTGCCGATCAAGATTAGGTATAATTTGGATCAGCTAGCAAAATTGTATATCAAGGAAATTATTGCGAGACATGGAGTGCCAGTATCAATCGTGTCTGATAGAGATCCACGCTTCACTTCAAACTTTTGGAGAAGTCTTCAAGAAAGAATGGGGACACAATTAAGGTTGAGTACTGCGTATCATCCACAGACAGATGGGCAAAGTGAGAGAACGATTCAAACCTTAGAGGATATGCTCAGAGCCTGTGTGATGGATTTCAAGGGAAGCTGGGAAGATCATCTTTCGTTGGTGGAGTTTGCGTATAACAATAGTTATCATGCAAGCATTGGTATGCCACCGTATGAAGCCCTGTATGGGAGAAAGTGCAGAACGCCCTTATGTTGGGACGAGGTAGGTGAAAGAAGATTGTTGGGGCCAGAATTGGTTCAGCAGACGGTGGAGATTATCAAAGTGATAAGAGCTCGACTATTAGCAGCTCAAGATCGACAAAAGAAGTACGCAGATATTCATCGCAAGAAAAGAGATTTCGAAGTGGGAAGCTATGTATTTCTGAAGGTATCTCCTTGGAAGGGGAAGATAAGATTTGGGAAGAAAGGTAAACTGAGTCCAAGGTTTATTGGACCGTTTGAAATACTGAAGACGATAGGGGAAGTCGCGTATGAGGTAGCTCTACCTCCTGAACTGGAACATATTCACAATGTGTTTCATGTGTCAGTGTTGCGTCCGTACAAGCCGGATTACAAGCATGTGATATCATACGAGCCGATTCAAGTCGAGAAAGACTTATCGTACGAGGAGGTTCCTATAGAAATTTTGGATAGGAAAGAGCAGAAATTGAGAAATAAGGTTATACATTCTGTTAAAGTGCTCTGGAGGAACCACAATGCTGAAGAAGCTACGTGTGAACTTGAGGAAAAGATGAGGAAAGAGTTTCCCAATCTTTTTGAGTAACCATAATGAAATTCCGAGGACGGAATTCTTATAAGGAGGGGAGAATGTAATAACCAATAATTTCTGTGATACATTGTAAATAAGTATTACCTAATCAATAATATTTTATGGATGATGGCATGATTATGTGGTTAGTATGATATAATATTTAAAGAATGTCTCACTAATAAGTTATATAAGTTAGTGAACTAACTTAAGTATTTTAATAATCTAGGAAATAGATTTAAGAGGTTAAACCCTAAGTAAGTACTCAATAAACTTGAATAAGACAAGTCTAATTGGGTTATGTAAGTTAATTAACATTATTGATTGATGTGAATGTGTAAATATCAATAATAATGAGAAATAGTTCATGAGATAATAGGGTTAATATTACTAAGGATGGCTAGTAGTTTAAACAAGCCCAATAATTATTTAAGTATTGAACTTGTAGATAATTTGATTGTTAAGGTAGCCCACTATTGAATTTAATGGGCAAGTATGCTAGTAACATAATTATTTAAGGGTGGAGGCCCAAGTTCATATTAATTAGTAAGTTAAACTAGTTAATTAAAAGTCCAATAGGTTAGTTGTGGAAAGCCCAAAACATCTTTTATATTGGCCCAACTTGTAGCCCAATTGATGAGGGTACTTTAGACATTTTGTATGCTAGATTTTTCAATGAAAACAAAAGCAAAACTTGAAGATAAGAAGGCCACTTGGCCGGCCATAGATAAGGAGAGAAAAGGGGGAATGAATGTCATCATTACAAGCTCCCAAATTCCAAAAGATATTTACTTAATGGGCTAGGTGTCATTTTGTTTATGGAGCCAACATATTAGTAAGTAATCTTGTAATAATTAAGAGACAGAGAGAGGAGATATGTTAGTGGATTAGATATAGATATACTAATGTATCTATGTATTTTGTCCAACACATTAAACTATCTTCTCTTTCATCTTTTATTTTATCTCATCTTACTTTTTCTTTAGTTAACCAAGCAAAGCATAAGAGAGAGAGAGAGAGAGAGAGAGAGAGAGAAGTTCGGTGGGGAAGAGGAGAGAAAGAGGAAGGAAATTCACCATTGATGCACCCAAAGTTTATCTCTTACTTTGGAAGAAAAAGAAAGTGTGCCCAAAAATCAAGGTGAAAACTAATCTAGCTTATTCTTTTTATTTTGGTTGATTTTGGTTATCTAAGGTTTATGATCTAGAGGTCTAAAACCCTCTATCTACATGTTTTATATGGTTTCATGTATGGATCTAACATATTTGAGTGTTAGAAAGTGAATCAAAAGGATAGAAAAGAAACTAGTTTTGTTTTGTAAGAAAACTCTAGTTTTTTTCACATCCTTTGATCGACTACCGTTTTTGATCTACACATTCTTTTTGTGATCCGTCAAAGAGGGGTAATAGATATGTAAGTTAACTACTAAACCCAAGTGGTAGCATTCAAAAATGTTGAATACACAAGTGGTAGCAACTGTTTTAGCAAAGACAGTTTGGTCTTTTGAAAGAAAAATAAACTGTTTTTGGTCAGTCAAAGCAAGGGGTATTTTCGTCATTTTTCTGGTATTTAAAAATTCTGAAAAAATTTGGGAGAGTAATATGATGAGTTATCTTTCAAACCCAAGTGGAATCACCTAAAAAGGAGTTGTAGATTTCCGTATGGACTGAATTTAGCAAAGTAGGAAAAATCTAAAAATCCCAAAACGGGGTCTGCCCAAAATTTTGAAAGGGCAATTTCGGCCACTTAAAATATGAAATAAATTCCGGCCTTTTGGGACATGAAAATATATGTCATAAAGTAGCTCCTGTCCAAAAATGAGTTCATTTCGACTTAAAATGACCAAGTTATGATCATTTCAATATTTAAGTTTTTCGGACGAAAATTGCTATAACCGGAGTTCTATAACTCCGATGGCCACGAAATTTAAACTGGAGGGTCACGTTAACATGTATGAGATTATGCCAAGAGATGGGAATTTCTGGAGTTGAGCATGATGGGGCTAATTTCTTAAGCCACGCACTAAAAATGATTTTTGAAAAATAGTAAAAGAAATTGAAAAATTACGGAAAAATACTTTTTGTGTATGAAATACATGTATATATGTATGGCCAAAGGATAGAAAAATAATAAGTTGATTTGATATTTTCGTAAAAGAGATATGGAAACCAGCTTGCTGGATTGGAAAAAATGTTGAATCCAGTTTGCTGGATTGAAAGATTTAGAATCCAGTTTGATGGATTGAAGGATTTAGAATCCAGTCTTGCTGGATTAAAAGTTTGTTGAATCCAGTTTGCTGGATTAGTCAATCCAGGTGGCTGGATTGCATGTTTGTATAATCTAGACTATGATGTTAGTATTCATCTTACTAGATTATAAAGAAGAGCTAATAAAAAGAAAGATTAAGTGTTAAATCATAAGAAAAATGACAAAGTAAATAATATATTATCAAAGAATGATATTAATAAGAATGTTTTCAGGTAATTGATTATGTGGATAAGTAAATTGCTGATAGAGTAATTGTTTTATAATATAAAGTATGATATGCTGATTGTAAGATCAATCTTAACAATGATAGGTCTTTACAATAAAGAGATTAAATTAAATTATGTAGCAGTAGATCGCAGTCAAGGCAAGTTCTTTAACTCAAACTTGAGTTATTCTTTTCAAAGCATGTTAGTGAATAATTATTGTTTATTATTCACATCCATATTGATTATTGATGCTCGCACTCAGTGCAATTAAATTCCCGTTCTATTATTATTGAACTGTGAATTAGTTAAAGTTCTTTTATTCATGCACTGTTTAAGATATGGATCTATGCTCATTGTATCGGCTAGATCAAATATGTTTAAATTTGTTAAATCAAATATGTTGTTAAAAGCTTTTCTTCACCAATTGATTTGGTAAGGACTCAAGACTGAGAAAAAGAACAATTTGATTAAAGCATTATTGAAAAACAATTATTGCTCGTAAATTAAGTGTTTATGTATAATACACCGGGTATGAAAGGCTGATCCCCTTGATTACCAAAACTTATTAAAAGGACCAGTTTAAATACTGACAACCTTAGCATATGTTCATGGTCATTATGACCACTCAGTATCTGTTATTCGAATATTTAGTTATCAAGACTTAATTCATGTTCTTTCGCAATTAATTTCTATTGTTGAACATTGAACGATAAATTTCTTGCTAATCATGATATATCTTCTTTGTACTTAAACTTGCTAAGCAAATTAGTTGCTTACCCTTGCTATATCATGACATTTATTTCAGCTAAGCCAGAGAGTTCAAGTAAGAAGGACAAGGGCAAGGGAAAGGTCCAAGAATAGTTATTATAAATGTTTAAGTATCATGAAATACTATGTTTGATGTTTATGTAAACCTTTTGTGTTACTTTATGTAACTTAAGTAAGGTATATCTATGTTAAGGTAATAGACCTTGGGGTATTGTATAAGACTTTATTATAATGAACAACGTATGTTTATTATTCCGCAATAGTATATAGAATGCTTATGTTGATGATGGATAGTGAGCACCAAACCCGGGGTTGAGAACTCGGATTTGGGGGCGTCACAAAAGATACGCTTTGAAAAGAGGGGAAAACTAAGCCCAAGGTTCATAGGACCTTTTGAGGTATTAGAAAGGGTAGGTGAGGTAGCTTATAGGGTAGCGTTACCTCCAGACCTAGAGCGAATACATAATGTATTTCACGTTTCCGTGCTACGTCCTTACAAGCCGGATTACAAGCACGTGATAGAATATGAGCCTATTCAGATTGAGAAAGATCTGACATATGAAGAGATGCCGATTCAAATCATCGATAGAAGAGAGCAAGTTCTGCGAAATAAGGTCATATCATCGGTAAAGGTGTTATGGAAGAATCACGATGTCGAGGAAGCAACGTGGGAATTGGAAGAAAAGATGAGAAAGAATTATCCTCTTTTGTTTGAGTGATGTAGGGCGAGATTCTGGGGACAGAATCTTTATATGGGGGGAAGAATGTAACGACCGAGGAATTCGGATCCTTTGTAAAAATATTTGAAAGAATTAATAATAAATAAAATAATATTATTTGTTATTATATGTGTTAATAAGATGTTTGTCGTTCTATAACCTAGAAACGTCAGAACGTCGTAGTATTTGAGCTACGTGAATGAATTAAAGTATTTGAATTCCCAAGACGAAAATAAATATTTTACGAGAAAGTTTACTAAAATCACTATTCACCGATTATCGCTCGGAAATTATTTTTGAACTTCCGAGAAATACGTAATGTTAGAATATTGAGACGAGGTGGATTAGGTAATAATAATCTATGTAAAATGCAATAATTCGCATGTGGACTTAATTTGGGAAGATAGGTATTAAAACCTAATGAAGTGAATTAAGGTAACTTGGTATATATACAAGTCCCATATAAATAAGAGGTGATCCTATAAGGGTTTTATAGTTAAGCCCAAGTATTTAGTTAATGAGGCCCAAATTAATTAATGTAAGCCCAACAAGAAAATTAGCTAGATTAATTAGCAAACCCATTAAAGTGGACATGATCCATGGGGCAATCCAAGTATAAGTGGGTAGACTTGATGGGCAAACCTCTTGTGTGATGACCAAGTGTTGTGGTGGCCAAGTATTATGAGTAATGAGCAAGATTACTTAATAGCTAAGCAAAGGAATAGTAAGGAGGTTAGTTAAGGAGATGGGTTGACATAATGACCTAAATGCCCTAACTTTGTGTTGCCTATAAATAGAGAGCTCTTATTCCATTTGTTGCTTGTTTAATTTTCATCCAACTCCTCTCTAGATAAGCAACTTAATTGTTAGAGCCATTAAGCACTTATAAGCCATTTCAACTTTTGCTAGATTTTCCAAAGTGAAGTGAAGTATTATCAAAGGTAAATGATCTTGTCTTCTTCATCTCTAACATGTTAGGAGGATAAAAAAAGTGTAATCTAATGAAGTTAGATACTAAGAACATAAGAGAAGTTGATAAGCAATGGACTTAAGCCGAATAAGTTGAGTAAGCAACTTTAACCTAAATAAGTTGATAACCTTGTACACAAATTGTCATATGTTTGTCATATGATTGGTATAGTATGAGAACATTGATTGATGGACTTAAGTTCATAATAAGTCAAAACCTACTTTGATTATAAGTTGGTGTAATAAGTAACTTACAATGTCTACATGTTGATTAAAATCCACTTAGAATGATTAGTATTGAGGTTTCGCCGGAATTCACACGATTGGACGATAATCGTCGAATTCGTGAAATTCTCGGAATGGAAGTCGTATTTTGTGTTTGACATTGGAAACATTGGTTTTCAATGGAGGCAAGTCATATTTAGCATTGTAGAATTGCAGACTCGAAAATGGCCGGATTCCGACTTAGAACGAAGAAACGAGCGTTTAACGTTCACGAACGTTTATCGTTTTCGTTAAAAATGAACAAATAGGTGAATTTTTAGCAAACAAAGTCAATCAGATAAAATTCTTGAATGATCTTATAGATTACGTAATTCGTGAACCGTAGGCTTTTGAACGAGCTAATTTGGACTAATAACGAAGAAGTTATACGTCCGGGAAGTTCACAAAATTTTAAAAACTGAAAATTTTCTGGTGCACAGAGTTGGCGCCGCGGCGCCAACCCTAGGCAAAATGGCCCGCGCTGCGACGCAGAACAGTAACCGAGCACACTGCAAGAGTTCGCCGCAGCACGACCATTAACACTGAGACTCGCGCCGCGGCGCCGAGTCCGGATTTGTGAGGAGTAAGTTACGACGCCGCAGCGCGGCACTTAGTGCAATAGCCAGCGCTGCAGCGCCAGCCTCAAGACCTAGATGATATTAAATGTTTACATGTTGAACATGATTAAGTCTTAAACATAAACACTTAAAGTTAAGTTAAGCTTATTACTTATGAGTGTGAGAAGGACGTAATGAAAAGCTGGAACCTTTAATAACAAATCTAATTTGGAATTAGATTGAGAAGTAGGGTAAGATTCTTTAGAAACTATATGTGATCATTCATAACCTAATGTTCTATGTTATGTTATCATCTAATGTAGAGATCTTAAAGACGTAAAGTTCACGTGTTGTAAATTGTAGCAGACGCTAAAGGCAAGTACTCTAACCCTTGTTCCATTTCAATCTGGACAAGTATTTAGTGATTCATGTATTCTTCGCATGAGTTAGTAGCTGAGGAATGTCAAAGCCAATCCTTTCGGCTAGACGTATGCTATGTTATTCTATTAAGTGTTGATAAGGATTTACCGAACTAATATTGTTGTGGTTTTTAAAAGTAGATTGTGTATGCTCAAACAATTTTGTCGTCAAACGACAGGCACGTGAGGTTGCCACAACTTAAACGTATACACGTTTAATGAACGTAGTGTTAATCAACATAGAGTACTATAGGCTGATCACTTAGACGTGCTCGTAAGCTATACCGGACTTACGGACTTTGTGCCGGGATGTCCTTTTTAAAGTACTTATGAAATGCTTAAGGTCTTGAACCGGAATTGATGTTTTACTGAATATTGTGTTGTAAAACGTTTTGAATGAAAAGAAATGCTATTTTGATTTCTCGATAGTACTTCGTAACTATTGTTCAGTTATTAAAGCTATACGATTCCTATGTTTCAAGCATGCTATGTTCATAGAATTGTTGTATTTGCTGAGCTAGTTAGGCTCATTCTTGCTTGAACCATATGAACACAACTAAGATCGAGCGTACAAAAGTCTCAGGCAAGGATAAAGGCAAGGCGAAGATGAACCAGTAGCATACTTATGTAATAGTATAGGAAGACTGTTTGTAATATATTGATATTATGACAAGAACAACTGAAAGGGTTACAAAGAACTTGGGGAATGTAATATTATTTTAAATATATATACACTATATTAGTCCTTTTGAGGCTATTCAATGGAACGTATGAATGAAAAGTAGTACCGTGTTGCACTATCTGTCGGGTTGGAAGAGACCCAGATTTTGAGGGCGTCACAGTTACTATTCACGAGTTACTGTTCATGAGTTACTATTCACGAGTTACTATTCACGAGTACTATTCACGAAGCATGATAATTTTTCTTGGGGAATTTCTATCTTTTGGTGTCGGAGTTACTATTCACGTATACGGCAGTATTCACGTATACGGCACTATTCACCGAAAAATGAAATTTTCTTCTTTTGTCCAAGATGTCTATTATGGTTACTATCTTTGATTGTATCCATGTTTTGATCTTTATTCTTGAATTTTACTTCGAAATTGGTTATTATGGAGTATTATTGATCTTGGATAAACTGTGATACGAATCTCTAATATTTGTTACTTTGTTTCACTGGATTCGTTCCTTTAAAATATTTTTCATCATCATCAGTCATAAATGATGTTATTACTGAATACCTTTGGCCTGTAGTGCAAAGATGAATGATTACCTGATGAATATCTTTGGCCCGTAGTGCAAAGATGAATGATTACCTAATAAATATCTATGGCCCGTAGTGCAAAGATGAACAGGTGTTGAGATGAACATGACCAACTAGTGATATAAATGAATATCTTAGGCTTGTAGTGCAAAGATGAATATTTGATTCAAGATGTATATTGATTGATGTTACAGCGATAAAATATTGATGATGGACTTTTAAATCTTAGAAGATAGTAGAATTCTTTCACTACTTGACTCTTCTAATGGATTGCTTATTCCGCTGCAGTTGTTGATCTAA
Organism: Panax notoginseng; assembly: GCA_016801055.1. Classification (NCBI taxonomy): domain Eukaryota; kingdom Viridiplantae; phylum Streptophyta; class Magnoliopsida; order Apiales; family Araliaceae; genus Panax; species Panax notoginseng. Next base: position 95,883,818 of record CM029021.1, on the reverse strand, counting down.
AACTTGTTGTATATTATATTTTATCAGATTTTTCCCTGTTGAAGACTAATAATAATTTGTTGTATATTATCTTAGTCATAATATTTCTTACTGGGCTAGTTGAGCTCACCCTTTTTCTTTTTGTTCCATTTTTCTTCTCAAGAGGTGAGAACATAGCAGGAACTAGCCGGGGTTTGGAGTGATGGTTCAGAATAATTGTTTTAGTAGTCCTCACTATTTTGTAAAATAGTGTATCAATAATTGTAACGAGGACTCCTTTTGAGTTTTTATACTCTCTATTAGACAATAGTTGTATTCAAACTCACAGTATATGTGTTGTCGTATTTTGCACGACAATTGTATTACTGAAGTTGTATTTGTTTTTGTACCAAGTATTTGGCGACTCAGAATGGGTTGGATGGAATGGACCTATGGCGATAGTTGCATATCTTTGGCCGTAGTGCAAAGATGAATTTAATTAGTATGATTATGAGCAAGAATTGTGATTTGGTATAACCATGATTTTTGATGTTTTATGTGAAGATAGGTGATTAAAATTATCTTCGTCCTGGGTGCGAAAAGGGAATTTAGAATCACAATTATGATTATGAGTTATTCATATGGTTGTGGACAGAAATTATTGATTGATGTTACAGGGATAAAACATTATCTGTGGACTTTTAACATAGAGAAGATAATAGATCTGATGGTCTATTTGACTCTTCTAATGGATTGCTCGTTCCGCTGCAACTATGATTGAAAAGTTTTATCATCTACCATATGTTCTAAATCTCTAATTTATTATTGATGAAAGCTATTGATAATGTAGTTATATTTAGTCATGATATTCTTTACTGGGCTAGTTGTGCTCACCCTTTTGCTTCAAAATTCCTTTCAGGTAGTAAGAGTGTAGCTGGGTCGAGCGGGGATAACAGGGGAATAGCACGGTGGTCTATAGCTGTTGAGGTTCTCCCTAAATAGTATGGAGATAATTGTATTGAGGACCTAAGATGTGCGTGTCGTATTTTATACGTCACTTAATAATTGATTTTGGCGAACAACAATAGGGCGATGAGAACCCAACTTTGGAAGCGTCAAAAGTGCACCTCATTAGAATGAACAAGATAGTAATCTTCTCATTCTTCTTTGGGGTCTTAAAATATTTGCTGCTGTATTTTATATGGCATTGTAATAATTTAAGTTTCGATACTGTCTACGAGACAATATTGTATTAAAACTCACAGTTAACTGTGGTCGTATTCTATATGACAGTTCAACAGTTGTATAAATGAAGTTTGTATTTGATTTTTATAATGTGATATCTGACGACTCAAAATGGGTAATGTATACCTATTTTGGGGGTGTCACATGAACTTCTTCCTTGGACTGCAAGTAAAGCAGACTGATGAAGGAATATTCATAAACCAAGCCAAGTACATTAAAGACTTACTTAAGAAGTATGGCATGGAATCAGCCTCTCCCATGAAAACCCCAATCGCTCCTGCAACCAAGCTTGACAAAGATAAAAAAGGTAAAAGTATTGATATAACTCAATACAGAGGTATGATAAGCTCTCTTTTATATCTAACTGCCAGTAGGCCAGACATAATGTTTACAACATGTATATGTGCTAGATTTCAGGCTAACCCTAAAGAATCACATTTAATTGCTGTAAAGAGGATTTTTAGGTATCTCAAGGGTACACCTCACTTGGGGCTTTGGTATCCCAAGGAGTCCTCATTTGAACTAATAGGATACACAGATGCTGATTTTATAGGCTGCAAAATAGATAGAAAGAGTACTAGTGGCACTTGTCAATTGCTAGGAAACAGACGTGTGTCCTGGTTTAAAAAGATGCAAAACTTAGTATCCACTTCAACTGCAGAAGCTGAATATATTGATGCTGGTAGCTGCTGTGCTCAGATCCTATGGATGAAAAATCAGCTAGTAGATTATGGGTTTGAATTCAAATCCATACATATTCACTGTGATAACATAAGTGCCATAGCAATAACTCATAATCCTGCCATGCATTCTAGGACTAAGCATATAGAAATAAGGTATCACTTCATTAGGGACCATGTGCAAAATGGAACTATATCTTTACAATATATCCATACTGAAAATCAACTTACTGATGTCTTTACAAAGCCTCTAGATGAATCCAGATTTAACAAGTTAATAAGTGAGCTAGGAATGCTAAATTTACAACCATGAAATATATGCTCTAGTGTGTGCTAACCATACAGATAAAAAGGATATGGTTGAAATCGTAGACATGATTAAGGGAAGTCCACGATCGCAGAGCTGCAGTAACACAGACTCAACGATCGTAGCACAGACTCAACGATGATAGAGTCCCATCAACAAATCAAAGGAGCATCCTGTAATGAGAAAGTTCAAAAACAAAGCAACCCCTCTGATAAGCGCCTCGGGAACAAACCTAACCCTTGATTCACTCTATGAGGTTGGCCCTTCCTGAGTTACCTTAAAAGAATGCTAAGTCAAAAACTCATCACAAGGATCCAGACAGACTCGACGATCGTAGTTCAGACTCGACGACTACTGGATAGACTCTACGATCGTAGTTCAAACACGACGACTGCTGGACAGACTCGACGATCGTAGTTCAGACATGACGATTGCTGAGCAGACTCAACGATCGCAAAGGCCACCTCAATGATCGTAGTCCTCACTAAGGACACATTAGCTCAGAAGGAGGTAAGGGCAATTCAGTACAATCCTCCTCAGTCAGATTCGTAGAGCCAAGCAAAATTCGACACCTGCCCCACTAAAACAAAATAAAGAGAGGGAAGTTACAAGTAAAGTTTGAAAATGCCTTTTTGAAATTAGAAGTTCAAAAAACTTTTCTCTCTCCTCTCTTCCTCCCTAAAATCAGAAACCCTAACCCCGAAGAAAGCTCAAACAACCATACTCCCTTCAACGAAAGGAATGGTAGCCTCCAACGTCGTCTCTAGTTACAGACTATGCTTCGACGAGTTCAAAACTGCTGACCCCAAATTTCACAAGATTCTGACATTGTTAAAGAAGGCTGGTATCGAAGATGCTCTGGATACGAGAAAATGGATCTACCCAAAGTTAATAAAGGAGTTCTACAAAAATGGAGTATTCGAAAATGAAGTCCTCGCGACGAGAGTCAAGGGCGTGGAAATCAAACTAAAGGCTGAGAACATCAACCTAGCCCTAGGCTTCAAATCCGAAGGTTTTTGGTTTTTAGATGGCATCGATTTCCATGTAGGACTTAAGAAGATGCATCACAAGAAATTCCCCACTATCAAAGGATACAAGAAGAAGGAATTTCCTCAGAGGTACGAATTTCTGGCTGATATTATTGGGAAGTGTGTATGTTGCAAAAGCACTCGGCACAATTCTGTAAATGAGGTGCAGCTAAAGCGCATGGCTACCATAAGCTATGGGATACAGCTTAACTATGGAGCTCTACTGCTAGAATGGATAGGAAAATGGATTCTTAGCTCGAAGAAGACAAAGGGATCTCAAAAGATGCTCTACGGGCGATTTATAAGCATCATCCTACAGTCTATTCTGGGTGATAAGATTGGGGATGATGAAGGAGAGTCCATCAATCCAAACAGACGAATGACCCAGTAACTGTTTGAAACTGGAAAAGGAACCCAGCTGAAAATGTACGCATGATGACTGAGTCTAGTGGAAGAACTGGTGATCTAAAGGAATTAGGGATTCCAGGAAATATGTCAGTTGTCAAAGAGGCTGAGGAGGAAGAGACCAACAAGGAAGAACCAACTGCCCTTATCAGAAAAAGTAAGGGCAAGAGGAAGCTAAAGACTAGGATGGTAGAAGAACCTCAAGGGTCTACCACTGACATACCTATAGAGTCCTCTGATATTGAGACTCTGAGGATCCTAAGAAGGAAAGAACAACATGCTGAGGCTGATGAAGATAGAGCTACCATATCACAGCTGCTAAAGAAGAACAAAATCAGTCACAAGTCCAAGAGGCCATATGTCTCTTCGATCGTAGAGTCTCTACCGATCGTAGAGACCAGACCGAACACCTCAAGCAAGGAAGCTGCTGCACCAGATGTTCTGACTGATCAACAGGACAGAATTGAAGCTCAAGAAAGTCCTGAGGTTGTGGCTCAACCTAGAAAACCAAGACAAAAATTTGTCAACAAGTACATCCTTATCAATGAAGGAGTACTCAAAGAGGAAGACAAAAAGATGGCTGCTATAAAGGAACTATCCAAAGAAAGCCAAAAGGACATAGCTCAAGCTGAGGGGGAGACACCTGAAGTTCTCACCTTAGAAAATACTCAAGTTGAGGAAATATCTGAAGTTCTCATGATAAAAAATGCTCCAACTGATGGGGAGCCATTAGTCCTGCAGATGGATGATCATGTTGAGGGGGAGCCTCATGATATCCCCATTACAGAAGAAGCTTCTCATGCAGAAAATAAGGGAGAGCCTGAGCAAGAAAGTTAAAAAGAAGTCAATTACATAGTGGAATCCTCAAATGAAGATGGAGAAGAAGAGGAAGACAAAGATGATGATGAACTTGAGATCACAAGCATGGGCCGTGATGGGTATAGGAGTTATCTTTACAATCAGTTGTTCTTCTATCTCCCCATGATGCCCTATCATCAAGCTCAAATTCTAAACTCCTGGAGTCACATGTTTTGGAGCTTCAAAGAATATCCAGCCACCTCTGTGCTAGCTCATGGATTTCCAGGAAAATTCAACTTTGCCAAGAAGCTGATAACAAATGGTCACTCCTCAAGGATTGTGCATGAGGTATTATCTATCCCAATCCTATTTAGAGTGAATCACTACCCACTATCTTTCTTCAGCCAGTTTTATGAATTTCCCAGCTGGTTGGAAGTAGTTTTTAACCCACCAAGTCAATCCCCAGTTACAGAATCCCAAAATTCTGTAACTGATGAACTAAATGTTCCAAACTTCATATTGATCCCAACTTCCATCAACTCTACGATTGATGACTCTAGCCCCATCGTAGAGTCCCAAGCTCAAATCGTAGAGCCTTCCTCTTCAGACACCCAAACGAAGCCCCCTCCATAAGATATTCCCTCTTCATCCACCAAAGAATACTTCAACCTTGATCTTGCCCTCTACTCCTTGCAAGATCAATACAAGAAAACATTCCCTCCTTTAAATAATCCACAACTCAGTGAACGACTTTCAGATCTACCCATCAAAGCTGAGTTGACAGAAGTGTCCAAGAAAGTGATCAAGGACATCGATGATAGTCTTGAAGCTCACTCAGAACTCATTCATCTCAGACTGACAAATATGATCAATGCTGTAAATAATCTCCCAAGCACTCTAAACTCTGAGCTTACAAAGAAGCTAAGGGAGATCATCAAGGAAATGGTTAAAAGCATAAAAGATAGGGATGACATTCACTTTCAAGAAGCTAAAGGACACAGAGATGCAGTTCTTACCTTACAGACAGCTCAAAATACCCAAAACAAACTTATGTTGGAAAGCATAATCAATCTGCAAACTGCCGTAAAAGAATTCCAACAATTCTACGTCACCCAAGGACAGCAGACTGACAATGTTCTAACCGTCCTCCAAAACAGGGAAGCTCGATATGAAGCTTTGATCAAGGAAAATCGAGAGGACATTACTCAAACGTAAAGCCAACTCAACGAGCTCGTCCAAGGAGTGACTCGTCTTTTCGAAGACATTCGAACCCTTAATGCTGACATAAAGGGGGAGAATGAAAAGAAATGAGATCATGGCAAGGGCAAAGGCAGAGGTCAATTCCACAATCAATCCTCAAGGAGTCCTCCTCCAAGGCCGACTCACCAATAGACTCGACAATCAGGCAATCGGACTCAACGATCTGACCAGCAAGAAGTCTTAATGTCACAACCTATAAGGAGTCTAGGGCCAGCTACCAGCTCACACAATGTGACCACCACAGGCCTCAGAATGCCAATTTGAGATCCTGCATTCATGAATATGCATGATCAAAATCCTAGGCTAAGCCCAAGTGTGCTGGAAGATATAGCCAAGAGAGATGAAGCAAGCAGGAAAAGAAGGGCTGAGGAGTATGCCAATCCTCCTCGCAAAAGATCAAAGAAATAGAGATAAGTGAAAATTTAAATTATTATTGATGTAAAGCTAAATTGTAATATTCTTCGAACATCAATAAATGCATGCTTATTCTCTAGAAATTTCAGCTGCTCACTGAAATACTAAGTCATATTTAATTTCCTACAAATGCATCTAGAAACTGATAATCATACAACAAAATCTCCTTGTTTATGTCAACATCAAATAGGGGGAGATTGTTGGGAGAGTGTATACTTTGATTTGATGTTTAAATATAAATGCTCATGATTATATATAAAGTCCTTCAAGGAATATATGTACAAGGACTTAGTGATAGATCAAAGTTGTTAGGTTTATCCAAACTCCTAATGTGTATCATTTTGTAATTGAATGTATAGATAAAGAGATCAAAGCTGTTAGGTTGATCTTGAGATGTAATAGATAGGCTTCTAAGAGATCATAGTGCATCAAGCTGATCAAGATTGCAGAAGCCAAGGCAGAAACGTAGAGCATCGAGGATCGTAGTGTGCCTGCCTTGAAGGGCCTCTTTAGAAATCGTAGAGTGGTCCTAACGTTTACCGAGCTAACTCAACGATCGAAGTGTGCTCTTGGAAACATAGAGCTTGCAAAGCAAGCAAGTGAAGATTGTAGTGTGCAAGTCTTTAAGAGAAATTGTAGTGCTCTTGTTTGACAGAATCAGACCAAGCACCAAGGTAACAAGACACCACAATCAGGATCGTAGAGTATCATCTGTCGTATGTCAGAAGCATCGAGCCCTAACTTTTTGTTTGGAGATATATCTCTAACAAATGTGGAATGGGTTTTAAACGTTGAAGTACTCACCAGTCCCAAAGGCATAAAAGATATCCTTAGTATGCAACAAAGAAGCGTATTAAAGAAGCTAAGGAAAGTACCATTGGTAAGAGGAAAACACCTTTTCAGGTGTTAGGTGAGAAAGTAATCTGCTGTGTCAGTGGGCCATAATGCAACTCAGAAAATGTCTCCATCAAAGTACAGAAATGTCAAACGCATTTAATGCTTCAACGGATGGATCCAAAGGATATATTTAAAGATCTCATATATGAAAAACATATGCAGATGCAAGAAGCAAGTAAGCATTGAACAAGAACGAAAAAGAACTCTCAACGCTCAACTCTACGATCTGAGAAAAAGAGAAAGCTTGCTCAGCTACTCAGTTCTTTCGAACAAGTGCTTAACAACAACTGAGTAACAACCATCAAGAACTCAACAACTACCAATCAACTGACGTAAGAGTTCCAAGTAAGAAGGACTTGAAGAGTTCAAAGTGAACTATAAAGAGCCAAGTCTGCTGGACTAGAAGAGTTCAAGAGTGAACTAAGAAGTTCATAGATTGCTGGTCTAGAAGGAATCCGTGTGATTCAGAGAGTATAAAAGACATCCATAGTGGATTTCCTACTCGAAGAGTAGAAGAGTGGACTAGGAGCTTTAAGTGTTCTGAACCACTTAAAACGACTGTGTCTATTACATTCTTGTCATATCTGCCATAACTGCTATAACTGCCTCACTCTCATTAACTTACTATCTTAAGGGAGATTAAATCAAATATTAATTCCGCTAAGTTTTAAACTTTATCAACTAACAAGTTAAAACGAAAAGGTTTTTAAATATATATTCAACCCCCCCCCCTTCTAGATAACTATTGTGCCTGCGGGAACTAACATATTTGATACCGGTTCTACCCATTCTTCTATTTCTCTTACTTGCGCTCAACGTTTAAATTTAACTCCAGAGAAATTAGACTTTGATTTATCTGTTGAAACTCCGTTGGGAGAAACCTTCATTACATCCACTGTTTATAAGTCTTGTTTGATTCAAATCGGTAACCGCACGTTACCTGTCGATCTTATCTCTTTAAAAATACTTGCATTTGATGTGATTTTAGGTATTGATTGGTTAACTACTCATCATGCTAAAATTGATTATTTTCGTAAGGTTGTTAGCTTTCATATTCCTAACCAACCTATTATGTGAATTCAAGCAACCAAACCACTAAAGTCAATCACTGTCATATCAAGCCATAAAGCTATTCGGTTATTGAAAAACGGATGTCAAACTTTCTTAGCCCATGTCACGAATTTAAATAAAAATACGTCAGATTTGAATGATATTTATATTGTTAATAAATTTCCTGACGTATTTTCTGAAGAACTTCCTGGCCTAACCCCAGAGCGAGAAATTGAATTTTATATCGACCTTGAACTCGATACAAAACCCATTTCCAAAGCCCCATATCGAATGGCTCCTATTGAACTTCAGGAGTTAAAAACTCAACTGCAGAAATTGTTAGACATCGGTTTCATTCGTCCTAGTACATCTCCTTGGGGTGCTCCTGTTCTATTCGTAAAAAGAAAGATGGAAGTATGCGACTTTGTATTGACTATCGGGAGTTGAATCATGTCACCGTCAAAAATAGGTACCCATTACCTCGAATTGATGACATGTTTGACCAGTTGAAAGGTGCTAAATTCTTTTCTAAGATCAATTTTCGTTCCGAATATCATTAGTTAAAAGTTAAAACTGATGACATTCCAAAGACTGCTTTCAGAACTCGGTACGGGCATTACAAATTCCTAGTCATGTCTTTTGGATTAACTAATGCTCATGCGGCCTTCATGAATATGATGAACCGGGTATTCAAGGAATATTTGGATCATTTTGTTGTTATCTTTATTGATGACATCCTCATATACTCCAAAATCCATGAAGATCATGAGCAACACTTGAGACTAATACTCCAAAAGCTTCGTGAAAACAAGTTATATGCCAAGTTGAAGAAATACGAGTTCTGGCTTGACAAAGTAGCATTCCTTGGGCACGTGATATCAAATCAGGGAATATATGTTGACCCGGCAAAGATTGAAGTAATTTAAAGCTGGGAGCAACCTAAGTCAGTGACCGAAGTACGTAGCTTTCTCGACTTAGCTGGTTATTATCGGAGATTCGTGGAAGGATTTTCTCGAATCACTACTCTATTAACTCAGCTAACTCGAAAAGATACAAAATTTGGTTGGAGTGAGGAATGTGAGAATATTTTTACAGAACTCAAGAGGAGACTCATTTCAGCACCTGTTCTAACAATACCATCTGGTACGGAGGGATATGTCATCTACAGCGATGCTTCAGGCAGAGGTTTAGGATGTGTTCTCATGCAACATAGGAAAGTCATAGTCTATGCCTCACGACAACTCAAAGAATATGAGAGGAATTATCCTACTCATGATCTAGAGTTGGCACCTGTCATTTCGCACTTAAAATCTAAAGGCATCACTTGTATGGGGAGAAGGTGGAGATCTTTACGGATCATAAAAGCCTCAAATATTTCTTCACTCAAAAGGAACTCAACATACGGCAACGACGTTGGCTTGAACTGTTGAAAGATTATTATCATACTATTCAATACCATCCTGGAAAAGTGAACGTGATAGCTGACGCATTGAGTAGAAGATCATATGTGGGTACGAGTGCGATATTGTCAACGCAAAGGCCCATTTTGTATGACTTGCAAAGGATGGAGATAGAGATAAAGACTCTAGGGACCCACGTGATGATGGCAAATATACGAGTAGAACCGACTTTAATCGATGAAGTTAAAGTTGCTCAAACTACAGACCTGGAGCTGATGCGTATGAAGAAGAAAGTGCAAGAAGGTGTTATTCCGAAAGTAAGAATCGATGAAGAAGAAATACTTAGAGTCAACTCTAGACTTTGTGTTCCTAACAACTCAGATTTAAAGTATAAGATCATGATGGAGGCGCATAATACACCATTTGCAATCCATCCTGGGAATACCAAAATGTATCATGATCTTTGACATACATTTTGGTGGAGCAATATGAAAAGAGAGATCGCGGAGTTTATCTCAAGGTGTTTAACTTGTCAACGAGTCAAGGCGGAACATCAAGTGTAAAAAGGTCCATTGCAACCACTTGAAATTCCAAAATGGAAGTGGGAACACATTACCATGGATTTCGTTACCGGTCTTCCCAAGGTTTCTCAAGGCATAGATTCAATTTGGGTTATTGTTGATAGATTGACCAAGTCTGCTCATTTCTTACCTATACGAGAAACTTATATACTTGAACGTCTTGTTCGTATATACATAAATGAGATTGTAAGACTGCATGGTATGCCAATATCCATAGTTTCTGATCGAGACCCAAGATTCACTTCACGGTTTTGGGTCAGTTTGTAAAAAGCTATGAGCACGAATTTACGATTTAGTTCGGCATATCATTCTCAAACAGACGGGCAGTCGGAGAGGACTATTCAAACTCTGGAAGATCTATTAAGACTCTGTGTCATTGACTTCAAAGGAAGTTGGGACAAGTTTTTGCCATTGGTGAAATTCTCCTACAACAACAGTTACCAATCAAGTATCGGTATAGCTCCGTTCTAGGCATTGTATGGAAGAAAGTGTCGTTCTCCAGTATGCTGGGATGAGGTGGGTGAAGCAACGTTGTTGGGACCAGAATTGGTACGTATGACTACGAAAAAGATTCAAATGATCCGACAACGTATATAGACCTCACAAAATCGACAAAAGAGTTATGTTGATCTTCATCGAAAAGACGTAGAATTCAATGTTGGAGAACATGTGTTGTTACGTGTTGCTCCATAGAAAGGAGTTACAAGATTTGGAAATAAAGGAAAGCTCAATCCTCGATTCATTGGCCCATTTGAAATCCTTGATCGAGTAGGAACTGTGGCTTATAGACTCGCCTTACCGCCAAGTATGTCTCGTGTTCATAATGTTTTTCACATATCCATGTTACGTAAATAAGTGGAAGACCCGAACCACATTATTGAGTTAGAACCAGATGAGATAGCGGAAGATTTAACATACGAAGAGGTACCTGTTAAAATCTTGGATAAGAAGGAACATATTATACGCTCCAAAGTTATACCTCAAGTCAAAGTTTTGTGGAGAAACCACGATGTTGAGGAAATGACCTGGAAGTTAGAATCTGAAATGAAGTGAAGGTATCCTCAAATCTTCGACATACCAGGTATGTACCCTAATTTCGAGGACGAAATTTCATAAGAAGGGGAGGTTGTAAGACCCCAACTTTCATAAATAAAGATTATTTTTCTCTAAATATCATTTTGAATATTATGGTGTGGATTTGATATAATGTTATAGTTGTGGGTAATATTTATAAATTTTGCAAAGTAAGCAAGTTGTTATAAAATATTCGTTTGGTCGGAGAATATTCTTTTTGTCAGAGAATATTCGTACGATGGCACAATCATTGGTGGACCCCACAACAAAATTATTGTCGGAGTTAGAAAATAACATAAATATCTTTTTATAAAAATAACGGCGAAAGTTTTATCGTTAACTGTTGAAATACCCGTTGGTAAAAGTACGGTAATACGCGTGGTTGCATAGTAGCACACGGTATTGATTATTGATACTTACGTAAGAAGCCACTCAGTTATACTCAATTATTACTACAGTAATTGCTGTATAGTATCTCATATTATTGATTCAATTATTATCACCGTATCATCTGTATAATATTTTATATTATTAAATCAATAATTGAGATTACAAAGTTATTCATATTATTATTTGTAATATTGACGATGTCTAGAAAGTTCTGTCGATGAGAGGTTTGATCACCTAATTGTGCGCCAATAGGGAGAAATCCTTATCAAAAAGCCCCATCTTTCCTGGGAATGATCTGGTTGTTAAATATTGTGAGTTATAATATTAATGATGAATAATTGTTGAAAGATTAAATATGTGTTGATTGAAGATAAAATAATTTGTCGTAATATTTATTCAATCTTTCATATAAATAAGAAGTCTGTTATGAGACATCTGTGGTAAGTTTAGTTTATTCTATGGGGGCCCATATGTCACCATCTAAGAGTCACTTTCATCAATAGTAATTGCCTTTACCAGACGTCAAACCACTTGACATTTTATATTACAGGCGTCGAACCAATTGTCGTTTCACATTACAGGCGTCGAACAAATTGTCGTTTCACATTACAAGCGTCAAACCACTTGTTGTTTCACATTACAGGCGTCAAACTACTTTTCTTTTCACATCACCAGTCGTCAAGCCACTTGCCTTTTCACATTGCAAGGGTTAAGCTAGAAATATTCTATAAATAGAAGCTTATTTCTTCTTTCATTCTCACCAATTCACTACGACTCACAAGAGAATTCTATAGAGAGAGAATCAGAGAGAAAGAAGAAGAGTATTCTGTTACTAAACTATTTCAGTATCCAATCTCCTACTAAGGTAAGGGATATTATTTCTTTCGTATTCATATAGGGATATTATTTTTGTTCAATATTCATATGAAATACTACCTCCGTCACATAATAAGTGCTTTTTTAGCTTAAATCACACATATCAATACACAAGCTAAAATGACAAAAATATCCTTAATATATTTTCTTTGAAGTTGAAGAGTTAATGAGTGTCATTTAATTGTAGTGATGGTAAGATGTAATAAATACAATTGAATGCATAAGGGCATATATGAGAAAATATTATAAAAATTGTATTGGAGTTCTAACACATCACTTATTTTGGAAAAAAATATTAAGCCTAAAAAAGCACTTATTGCGAGACGGAGGTAGTAATATTTTCTTCCATACACTGTAGTATGTAAGTAATATTATTTTGTTTCAGATTCTAAATTCTACACTCATGTTGTTAAGTATTGCTTCTATACTCCTTGAAATTAGTAGAATATCCTTGTAATTTGCGCTTCATCTAGTATCGTTTTACAAGGATATTTTTCTGAACATTCTTGTTAAAGTTTAATCTTTTCATGTTGTAGTACTATTCACGGGGTACTATTCACAAAGTACTATTCACGGGGTACTATTCATGACAAAAACTAATTTTTTTTCTGTCCAATTTATTTTTGATACAATATTATTCTTGAATTTTACTCCACAAAGCAGTATCATGTTGACAATTTGGACATTTTTGAATTCTGGATAAATTAAATTATAAATCTTTAAAATTTATCCTTGCTCTCATTTAATTGAATTCTTATATCATTGTCATCATCCTCATGCTTATATTGTGATGAAAGTCATCTTTGGTCGTAGTGCATAGATGGACTGTTGATTGGTATGATTATAACCAAGTATCATTCGGTATAATCATGATCCGAAATGTTACAAATGATGTGGTAAAAGTCTTGATTGGCCTGTAGTGCATTGATGGACAGTTGTTGGTATGCTCATGACCATTGGTGATAAAAATGAATATCATTGGCCGGTAGTGCATGGATAATTCAGTGATGTGAATTATTTATTTAGCTGAGTCCCGGCAATAAAATTGATGATAAACTTTTAAATCATAGAAGATAGTAGATATCATGCTCTACTTAACTCTTCTAATGAATTTCTTGTTCCGTTGCAGTTAAACTTTGTGTTTATTGTATTTTATCAATTTAACACTGTTGAAGGCTAATGATAATTTATTCTGCATTATCTTAGTCATAATATTTCTTACTGGACTAGTTGATCTCACCCTTTTGCTTTTATTTTTCTCTTCAGGAAATGAGAATGTAGCTTGGACGAGTCGGGAAATGGAGTGACGGTCCAAATAAGTGGCTATAGTAGTCCTCACTATTATGTGAAATAGTGTGAATAATAATTGTAATGAGGACTTTATTTGAGTTTGGATACTCTCTACGAGACATTATCCGTGTTGAAACTCTCAGTTACGTTTTGTCGTACTATATAAAAAAAGTTTGTATTTAAATTCTGTACCATGTATTTGGCGACTCAAGATGGGTGATGTATACCTTTTTTGGGGGCGTCACATCCTTGTCACACCATTATTTAATTAATTTTAATAACTTACAATTAAAATTATAATTTCCATTACAATTATATTTATGCTTAACAAATTATTACATATCTAATTTAATTATTAGATTAGACTAGAACATCATTTTATTTAATTTAATTATTTCCTTAAATATTAAAGAATTTATTTGATTTAATTATTTCATTAAATTAAATCTTCAAATAATAAAATTACCATTCATTAATTTAGTTAACATACACACTTAACTAAATTATTACACCACAATTTTATCAATTATTTATTTATCTCAATAAATTAATTAATTAAAATATTTATTTAATCCAATAAATATTTAAAATTAAATACAAAGTTCTAAATCGTTACAAAAGGTGTTGTGGTTTTAAGAACCAAGGAAGAAGGAGAGGGTAATCTTATCTCCTAGCTAACTTAAATAAGCGATCAAATGTATAATTCTATCTTCTAAAGTTCTAGTTTTCTTTTGTATGAAAAGTTCTCTTTAAAAGTTATATGGGTAGTTAATTGTGATTACATAATTTGTATATATAATAATTTGTTGATAAATTGTTTTATGTGTTTAGTATATGATTTAGAGTAATTTAATCCAGGTAAATATGATATATATGGAGAAAATTATATTACATTAAAATATATATGAATATGGCTTATTTTAGAGTCAAGATTGATATTCAATTCATAGTATAAAGTATAAATTGACTATTGATGATGAAAATACATGAAGAAACGAAAACAAAGCAATTTAAACTAACTGTTTTGGTTGAAAAATGAATTTACAGTGATTTGTTTCGCTAGGAATGTCTAAAAGTGAAGTATTAGCAAGAATAGTGAAATTGGAGGTTTTAAACTTGTTGTTATACTGTTTTTATTATTAGAAACATTAATTTATGTTTTTATAAAGTTTATGTGTTTATGTATGCTAAATTTGTTGTTAGAAAGTAGCTTGTAGGCTAATTTGGTTTGTTTTATATTCTTCGCGAACACTGTCCGCCTGGAACTGTACTTCGGCACCGTCCCATAGTACAATTCCAGAGCTGCAGCGCCACTAAGCGCTTGTTGACATGTATCAGCGTTGCAGCGCCGGTTATGTGAATAAACAGGAGCGCTGCAGCGCCTAGACCGTTGCAGCACCAGTTATAGGCTTTTATCTCTCGCGGCAGCGCCAAGTCAGCGTCGCAACGTCGTTCCCTACACAAACTGGGGCGCTGCAGCTCTAGTTAGGGGTTTGGCCAGAAAATCTAATTTTTATTATATAATTGTGTAATTATTAATATAGTATGATGTTATGATCATAAAAATGTGTTTATTATCATATTGTGGTGTTATAGTACCAAATATGAAAAATATTATTAGCAATTAATGAATTATGTGATAATTGAAGAGTTATGGTTTAATCAAGTAGTTGAACCTAAGACTCCAAGTCGTACATGAAATAGATACTTAGTTATGTACTGAGAACATGTAGTAACTAATTATGTCATGATGACATGTGTATAGGATATTGAGAATCAAGTTATACGATTTAGCTTACACGCAAGGCAAGTTTTCAAACTTTAATCTCTATTTGAGTTTACCCTATCTTGTTTACAATTGAACAAGTTCTTAATCAAGTTCTTAATCTTACTCTTATGTATCCTAACTTGATTACATTCATGCAAGTTACTTAACCTTTGCTATTTTATTATTCAGCAAAGATTACTTTTCGCTATAATGTTATACTTTTAAGATTTCATAAATTACTTAATATTTTATTAAGCTCTTGAATCCTATTTATATTGTATGATACAAACCATTGGACAAAGTTCCTAAATTGTTTCCTTATTGTCAACAAATGTACCCTTAGTATGGTTTATTTTACTTTTCAATACTTTCCAGTTTGTTCCTAAAGCATGATTTTGATGTGTGATGTTTAATCACTTATAACCCATGGGTATTTCATACTTCATTGTTTATCAAATCCATGAATTGTTATTACACCTTTGATTCAACTAATCCTTAGTTGATGTTCGTATAACTCTAAATTACCCTTGAAGTTTATCCAACCCAAACTTACTTTAGTGTGGACTTGTATTCTAAAAATTGAGATGAACAACTCTTTTATAGGGGATAATTTACGCGAAGCGTTTAGATTTTTGTGCACAATACGTGGTACGAAGGGCTAATCCCCCTAAGTACGAGAAGTCCCTACAGTCTTATGATTGGTTAGGTTTAAGTTGAAAGAATACTTATAACATTGGACATAGTTCATGGTCTTGTGACCCTCAGATATATTTCAAATTCTGTTTTCAGTTCTTGATTATCATTGATAGAGAATATTATTCAGTTCTATTGAGCCTATTTATTGGCAGTTGTTATGATGTTATCATTCATTGTCATTTCAAGTGAGCATTTGTTTTGTTCACTCTTGCATATATAATCATTGTAGCTAAAGTTGAGAAGGTTGATGAACCAACCACTAGCAAAGGGGAAGGAAAATTGAACAAGTGTTGAAGACTTGTAAACTTTAGTGACTTTCATGATGTTAAACTTTATTTTAAATATTGTGATGTACTTATTTAATTTTCCGCACTTGATGTATGTTGTTTTTAAAGGTTAGATAACCTGGGAGATTTATTGATTAAGTTATGTAACCCTTTAATGGGATGGTTTACTGCTTAAATTTTATTATATTTTGGTAGTTAGAAATGAATGTTTAGACAGTGAACACCAAATCTTGTGGGAATGAAGTACCTAGATTTGGGGGTGTCACAAGTTGGTATCAAAACCTTAGGTTATGAACCTTAGGTGGGGGGGAAACCTTAGCAAGTAACCTTATAGGAGATTGAAAAGATAGTGGTGATAAACTTTTATTGAGTTTTAAGAAAGAAATAATAAAACACTTTATATGCTTATGTGGTACATAATACAAATACAAACTTAATTATACAACATGAGCTAAGAGTTTTAACACGAATATTGTCTTCTAGACAATATCCAAACTAAAATGGAGTCCTCATTACAATTATTATACAACTATTTTATAAAATAGTGAGGACTACTACATCCACCATCTCGGACCGTCACTGCATTCACCGACTAGTCCCAGCTACGTTCTCATTTCCTAAAGAGAACAATGAAAGCAAAAGGGTGAGCTCAGCTAGCCCAGTAAAAAATATTATGACTAAGATAATGTAAAATAAATTATCGTTATCCTTCAATAGTGTTAAACTGACAGAATATAATAAACAACAAGTTTAACTGCAGCGGAACAAGCAATCCATTAGAAGAGTAAAGTAGAGCATGATATCTACTATCTTCTATGATTTAAAAAGTTTATCATCACTTTTATCGCTGAGACTCAGCTCAATAAATAATCCACATCGCAGAATTATCCATGCACTATAGGCTAAGGATATTCATTAGTATCACATCCACGAATTACCCATGCACTGCGAGCCAAAGATATTCGTGTTATCACCAATGGTCATGATCATGCCAACAACTGTCCATCAATGCACTACGGGCCAATGAGGACTTTTATCACATCATTTGTAATATTACAGGTCATGATTATACCGAATAATCCCTGGTCATAATCATACCAATCAACAGTCCATCTATACACTATGAGCCAAAGATGACTTTCATCACAATATAAGCACGAGGATGATGACAATGATATAAGAATTCAATTAAATGAGAGCAAGGATAAATTTTTAAGATTTATAATTCAATTTATCCAGAATTCAATAATGTCCAAATTGTCAACATGATACTACTTTGTGGAGTAAAATTTAAGAATAATATTGTATCAAAAATGATTTGGACTAAAAAGAAATTAATTTTTATCATGAATAGTACCCCGGGTGAATAGTACCCAAGTGACTAGTATCCCGTGAATAGTACTTCAGGAATAGTACTGTGACGCCCCCAAATTCAAGTACTTGAAACCCGAACTTGGTGCTTCACAATATCATTTCCATGAGCGGAATAATACTAATAATAATAACAATAATATAGATACCAAACTTAATTTACATATATCAAAGTCTAAATCCCAGGTACACGACCTTTAAACATCCATTACATGATAGATAATATTTATCATAGTCTTAATAAAGTTTACCTATTACATAGGATATTAAAAAACTCATTCGATCAGCTTTCCTTTCCCCTTGTTCTTGCCTGAACCTTCAGGTTGATCACGCTTAGCTGAAAACATTTAAATTTAAATCAAGAATGAGCATTTGATTGCCCAGCAAGTAATAGCAACAATAATTATTAGCTGAAAGAAGAAAATGTTTTATTTGAATAACACTTCTACAACGAATCAACAGTTGTGAAGTAAGATGAACCAATAATAACAACATATCAAATATGTTGGGAGAGTGCATATTTTGATTTGATGTTTAAAAGTAAATGCTCATGATTATATGTAAAGTCCTTCTAGAAATATATGTACAAGGACTTAGTGATAGATCAAATTTGTTAGGTTGATCTACATCTTGAAGTGTGATAGATAGGCTTCAACAAGAATCGTAGTGTATCAAGTTGCTCAAGATTATAGAAGCCAAGGCAGAAACGTAGAGCTTTGAGGATCGTAGTGTGCTTTCCTTGAAGGACCTCTTCAGAAATCGTAGAGTGGTCCCAACGTTTGCCGAGCCAACTCAGAGATCGTAGTGTGCTCTCAGAAACGTAAAGCTTTCAAAACAAGAAAGTGAAGATCATAGTGTGAAAGTCTTTAAGAGAAATCGTAGTGCTCTTATTTGATAGCATCAAACCAAGCACCAAGGTGACAAGACACCACGATCTGGATCGTAGAGTATCATCTGCCTTGTGTCAGAAGCATCGAGCCCTACCTTCTATTTGGAGACAAATTCCAAACAAATGTGGAATGGGTTTTAAACGTTGAAGTCCTCACCAGTCCCAACGGCACAAAAGATATCCTTAGTATACAACAAAAGGAATATATTCAAGAAGCTAAGGAAAGGACCATAGGACAGAGAAAAACACCTTTTCAGGTGTTAGGTGAGAAAGCAGTCTGCTGTGTTAGTGGGCCGAAATACAATTCAGAAGGTGTGCAGAAAAGTCCTCGTCAAAGTTCAGAAATGCCAAACGCATTTAATGCTTCATCAAAAGGCTTCAACGGATATATTTCAAGGATCACATATATACAGAACATATGCAGATGAGAGAGACAAGCAACATTGAAGAAAACGTACAAGAACACTCAACGCTCAACTCTACAATCTGAGAAAAAGAGAAAGCTTGCTCAGCTACTCAGTTCTTTCAAACAAGTGCTTAACAGAAACTGAGTAGCACCAACCAAGAACTCAACAACTACTAATCAACTAAAGTAAGAGTTCCAAGTCAGAAGGACTTGAAGAGTTCAAAGTGAACTGTGAAGAACCAAGTCTGCTGAACTTGAAGAGTTCAAGAGTGAACTAAGAAGTTCCTAGACTGCTGGTCTAGAAGGAATCTGTGAGATTCAGAAAGTGTAAAAGATATCCTTAGTGGATTTCCTACTCGAGGAGTAGAAGAGTGAACTAGGAGCTTTAAGTGCTCTGAACCACTTAAAATTGTTGTGTCTATTACATTCTTGCTATAATTGCTATAACTGCCATAACTTCTATAACTGTCTCACTCTCATAAACTCACTATATCTCAAAGGAGATTAAAACAAATATTAATTCCGCTGTGTTTTAATCATTATTAACTAACAAGTTAAAACGAAAAGATTTTTAAATATCTATTAAACCCCCCCCCTTCTAGATAACTATTGTGCCTCCAAGAACTAACAATTGGTATCAAAGCAGGTTCTATTATATAGCCTACAAAGCTTAAGTAGATCCAATGGCATACTTACCAAGCGAATCAAGGACTGGAGGAGGCAGCAAGCCACCAATGTGTAACAAAGATAAATTCGCAAACTGAAAAGTTTGGATGCAATCATACATGGACTCAATAGATGAAGATCTATTTGAAATTGTTCAAAATGGGCCCTACGTTCCAACAAAAGCTTGCACCAACTACAGACGACCTAAACAGAATACAAATCAAAGTCAAAGAAGAATGGACTGACAACTAGAAGAGAGTTGTTCAACTCGACAAGAAGGCCAAGAACATTTTATTTCAATCTTTAGAAGACGATCTGTTCGAAAATATGGTCAATAGCAAAACATCAAAGGAGGTTTAGGAAGCACTGCTCATCATGCATGAAGGAATGGAGGAAGTCAGAGAAAACAAACAATCTCTCCTGACACATCAATATGAAATGTTTACACACGTTCAAGGAGAAAACGTCACTTCCACCTACGAGAGATTCAACGTTCTGCTCAACTCTCTACGAGCCTATGGAAAGATCTATCCAAACAAAGATCTAATCATAAAGTTCATGAGAGCCTTACCAAGCAAGTGGGATGCCAAAACCAGTACTATTAGAGAGTCAAAGAATCTCCATGAGATGACTGTTCAACAGTTATATGGCAACCTTCTTACATACGAATTGGAGCTGACTCAACAAGAAGAAACTCTATCAGAAGGAAGAAAAAGGATAAGGGTGTTGCTCTCAAAGCAACTGAAAGTACCTCCAAGGTCAATACTGAAATTGACTCTGACTATGATGAAGATGATGATGAGGACTTTGCAATGCTGGTAAAAAGACTCAGAAGGTTCATGCGTCAAGACAAAACCAGCAAACCAAAGAACGTCAGCAACTACAGCAGCCAGGAGCAAATGAATGATCTATGCTACAACTGCAAGAAGACTGGCCATTTCATTGCCAACTGCAACAAACCTCTCAGAGAAGAGCTAAAGAAGAAATCACATCCAAAGAAGGAATACAAAGGCAACAAAAGGTCTCAAAAGAGAGACAAAGGCCTTGTAGCTGGAGGATCGTGGAGTGACTCAGACAATGAATCAACTCCCGATTCTGGAGATGATGAAGATCCTCAAATGGCAAATATGTGTCTGATGGCCAAACATGCAAAGGACAAACTGAACTCCAACATACATGAAGTAAGTATCGATGAGGTATTTGACTTTAATTCTCCTGATGTAGACATTGATGATTTGAGAACTGTACTGCATAGCATAACAACTGATCTGCATCAATACATGAAATGATTTAGAGTTCTGTCGAAGGATTATTCACTTCTTCAAGAGGAGAAAAAGAAAGTTCAAGAAGAACTGGAAACAGCCCTTCTAAATACAAACTCTTTCTCCAAGCTTGAGGCTGAGAATGAGCTCTTAAAACAGACCAATGAGCTCAATACACAAATAGAGTCTAGTCTAACCTCTAAAATTGAGAAACTAGAAAAGACTATCTCTACATGGAATAAATCCTCATCATCCATGGACTCCCTGCTCTCTAGTCAGAGAAGTGCATCTGACAGAACAGGCTTAGGCTTTGGGGGATCCACCTCAGAGCCATGTGTGGAAAAGATAAAGGAAACTAGCACTAGTAATGCTTCAAGTTTTAGTAGAGGCATTATATTTATGAAATCCTCACAAAAGGAAGAACCAGCCCAACCTTGTTCTACTAATTCAATCCATACTCCAAGGAGTTAAGGATCTCATACTGGCCTGGGCTTCAGAAAAGAGAAGAGTAACCCATCCACTACTCACCAACCTCGAAGGATCGTAGAGTCAAGTAAGACCAACTCTACAAATCAACTGGGAAGGTACAGTAGAGGCAAGGTACACTTCTCACAATTCATGAAACCCAAGGACACGTGGAAGAAGGAAAATCAGTTTAACAAAAGAATGACTAAAGAACCACACAAGTTCAAATGGAGGATGAATTCTCACACACACACAGGCATGCATCATACTAGATGTTTTGTGTGCAATAAAGTTGGTCACAAGGCTACAAAGTGCTATTATAATTCAATATATGTAAGACCCAAGATCAAGCAGATTTGGGTCCCCAAGGGCACTAACAAAGTAGGACCCATGCAAATATCGGTACCAAAATGAAGGTTTAATGTTATCACATGAAAAGAGCTCCACGATCACGACCTGGTACCTGGACAGTGAATGCTCAAGGCACATGACTGGGGATAAAGCCCTTCTGTCTAACTATATAGAGAATGAGGGTCCCTCAGTCATCTTTGGAGACAATAGCTCTGGCAAGACAAGAGGATATGGCTCAACTGGAAATGTTGCAGTATCCTTCAGTAAAGTGGGCTATGTGGAAGGACTACAACACAATCTTCTGAGCATTAGCCAACTCTGCGACAAGGGCCATCAAGTAACATTCCTCAACAATCAGTGTCAAGTCAGAGATTTGAAGACATCTGCTGTAAAGCTAACCAAAACAAGCGAAGGAAATGTCTACACAGTGAATCTTGGACAGCTAAACTCAGATAAGACAATATGTTTTTTGGCTAAAGCATCTGAAGAAATGAGCTGGTTATAGCATAGACGATTGTCTCATTTAAACTTCGAAAGCATGTCCAAACTGGCCTCAAAAGATCTTGTTACAGGCTTACCCAAGTTCAGCTTCGTCAAAGAAAGGTCATGCAATGTCTGTCAGCTTGGAAAGCAAACCAGAAGCTCATTCAAGAGCAAAATTGCCAACTCAATCGACAAGCCCCTGCAGTTGCTCCACATGGATCTATTTGGGTCAATTCCAACAACAAGTCTCAGAGGGAAAAGATACTCACTAGTTATAGTCGACGACTACACCAGGTTCACATTGGTATTCTTTCTAAAAGGATGAAACAAGCTCCCAACTGATCAAGATGTTCAGGTTGGTGATGAACGAGAAATGAGAGAAAATCAAGGCTATAAGGAGTGATCGTGGCAGATAATTTGACTTCTCTGAAATGGACTAGTTCTGCACAGACAATGGCATCAGTCATAACTTCTCAGCTCCACGAACTCCTTAACAAAATAGAGTAGCTGAGAGAAAGAACAGAACTTTGATAGAAGCTGGAAGAACTCTACTAGCAGTAGCCCATCTGCCTGAATACTTCTGGGTAGAAGCTATCAACACTGCATGCTACACTCATAACAGATCACTCATACACTCTACGATTAAGAAGACTCCCTATGAACTGTGGCAAGGAAGAAAGCCAAGTGTCAGCTACTTTCATGTATTCGGCTGTGCTTGCTACATTCTCAACAATGGAAAGTAGTAATTGACAAAGTTTCAACCTAAGTCAGACGAAGGAATTTTTCTTGGATATGCCACAGACATTAAAGCCTACAGAGTGTTCAACAAGAAGACACTGAGTGTTGAAGTCTCAATTCACATCATATTTGATGAGACAGACTTAGACAAAATAGTGCTTCAAGACACTACGACCGACAGTTCAGACACTATGAATGAGGTCATCGAGCTCAACACTACGATCGTAGTGCCAGATAATGAAATCATTGAGCAAGGAAATGAGACCGTAGAGAGGCCTATACCAAACAACGAACCTCCACACGAAGAAGAAGAAATAAATCTTGAAGACCTAAGATAAGAAGGCATCAGGACAGATGTCCCGACAAGAAATAGATGGACAAGAGATCATACTCAAAATTTAATCATTGGAAATCCTAGTGCATGAGTCAAAACAAGAGCTGCCACCCAAAATGAATGTTTTTATCTAAGCTTCCTGTTACAAATGGAACCTAAGAAGATAGAGGATGATATGGAAGACTCCAGCTGGAGAGAAGCCATGCAGGAAGAACTTAATCAGTTTGAAAGAAGCAAAGTATGGATATTGGTACCAAGACCAAAAAGTCATCTTGTCATTGGAACCAAGTGGGTCTTTAGTAACAAGATGGATGAAGATGGAGTAATTACAAGGAATAAGGCAAGACTGGTGGCCAAGGGTTACTCTCAGGAAGAAGGCATTGACTATGATGAGACATTTTCATCTGTTGCTAGCCTAGAAGCCATCAGAATATTCCTTGCCTTTGTTGTTCACATGAAATTTAAGGTCGTCTAGATGGATGTCAAAAGTGCATTCCTGAATGGAGAACTTCAAGAAGAAGTCTATGTAGAGCAACCTCCAGGTTTCATCAATCCATCTCTTTCTAATTATGTGTATAGATTAGACAAAGCCTTATATGGTCTTAAACAAGCACCTAGAGCATGGAATGAAATACTAACTAACTTTCTTATTAAAAATGGGTTCACTAGAGGTAGAGTAGATACCACACTATTTCTTTGAAAGCATAAAGACAAAGTCTTATTGGTTCAAATATATGTTGATGATATTATTTTTCGTTCTATTGACGAAAAGTTATGCAAGAGATTCTCCAAGTTTATGCAGAGCAAGTTTGAAATGAGTATGATGGGTGAGCTGAATTTCTTTCTTAGACTACAAGTAAAGCAGACTGATGAAGAAATCTTCATAAACTAAGCCAAGTACATCAAAGATTTACTTAAGAAGTATGGCAAGAAATCAGCCTCTCCCATGAAAACCCCAATTTCTCCTGCAACTAAGCTTAACAAAGATGAAAAAGGTAAAAGTATTGATATAACTCAATAAAGAGGTATGATAGGCTCTCTTTTATATCTAACTGCCAGTAGACCAGATATAATGTTTGCAACATGCATTTGTGCTAGATTTCAGGCTAATCCTAAAGAATCACATTTAACTGTTGTAAAGAGGATTTTCAGATATCTCAAGGGTACACCTCACTTGGGGCTTTGGTATCCCAAGGAGTCCTCATTTGAACTAGCAGGATACACAGATACTGATTTTGAAGGCTACAAAATAGATAGAAAGAGTACCAGTGGCACATGTCAATTGCTAGAAAACAGACTTGTGTCCTGGTTTAGCAAGAAGCAAAACTCAGTATCTACTTCAACTGCAGAAGCTGAATACATTGCTGCTGGCAGCTGCTGTGCTCAGATCCTATGGATGAAAAATAAGCTAGCAGATTAGGGATTTGAATTCAAATCCATACCTATTCACTGTGGTAACACAAGTACCGTAGTAATAACTCATAATCCTGTCATGCATTCCAGGACTAAGCATATAGAAATAAGGTATCACTTCATTAGGGATCATGTGCAAAATAGAACTATATCTTTACAATATATCCCTACTAAAAATCAACTTGCTGATGTCTTTACAAAGCCTCTAGATGAATCCAAGTTTAACAAGTTAATAAATGAGCTAGGTATGCTTAGCTTACAACCATGAAAAATATGCTCTAATTTGTGCTAACCATACATATATAAAGGCTATGTTCGAAATCATAGACGTGATCAAAGGAAGTCCATGATCATAGAGCTTAAGTGACATGAAAGACAATGATCGCAGTGCAGACTCAATGATGGCAGAAGCCCCATCAATAAAATAAGGGAGCAACCTGTGATGAGAAAGTTCAAAACAAAGCAATCCCTCTGATAAGCGCCTCAGGAACAAACCTAACCCTTGATTCAATCTATGAGGTTGGCCCTTCCTGAGTTACCTTCAAAGAATGCTAAGTCAAAAACTCATCACAAGGATCCAGACAGACTCGATGATCGTAGTTCAGACACGACGATTGCTGAGCAGACACGACGATTGCAGTCCAGACTAGATGATCGTAGTTCAGATACGACGATCATAGTTCAGACTCGACAAATGCAAAGCAGACTCAACAATCACAAAGGCCACCTCAACGATCGTAGTCCTCCCTATTGACACATTAGCTCAGAAGGAGCTAAGGGCAAATCAGTACAATCCTCCTCAGTCAAATTCGTAGAGCCAAGCAGAATTTGACACCTGTCCCACTAAAAAAATGGAGAGAGGGAAGTTACAAGTACAGTTTGAAAACGCCTTTTTGAAATCAGAAGTTCAAAAAGCTTATCTCTCTCCTCTCTCTCTACACATAGAAACCCTAACCCTTAAGAAAGTTCAGACAACCATATTCCTTGCAAAGAAATCAATGGCAGCCTCCAACGTCGTCTCTAGCTACAGACTATGCTTCGATGAGTTCAAAATTGCTGAACCCAAATTTCATAAGATTCTGACATTGATAAAGAAGGCATGTCTCGAAGACGCTCTGGGTACGAGCACATGGATCTACCCTAAGCTAATAAAAGAATTCTACAAGAATGGGGCGTTCGAAAATGAAGTCTTCACGATGAGAGTCAAGGACGTGGAAATAAAGCTAAAGGCTGAGAACATCAACCTAGCCCTAGGCTTCAAATCTGAAGGTTTTTGGTTTTTAGAAGGCATTGATTTCCATGAAGGACTTAAGAAGATGCATCATAAAAAATTCCCCACTGTCAAAGGATATAAGAAAAAGGAATTTCCTCAGAGGTATGAATTTTTGGCCGATATTACTAGGAAGTGTATATGCTGTAAAAGCTCTGGCCACGATTCTATAAATGAGGTGCAGCTAAAGCTCATGACTGTCACAAGTTATGGGATACAGCTTAACTATGGAGCTCTACTGCTTGAATGGATAGGAAAATGGATCCTAAGCTTGGAGAAGACAAAGGGTTCTCAAAAGATGCTCTACGGGCGATTTATAAGCATCATCCTATAGTCTGTTCTGGGTGATAAGATTGGGGATGATGAAGGAGAGTCCATCAATCCAAATAGACGAATGACCCAGTAACTATTTAAAACTGGAAAAGGAACCCAGCTGAAAATGTACGCATGATGACTGAGTCCAGTGGAAGAACTGGTGATCTAAAGGAGTCAGGGATTCCAGGAAACATGTCAGTCGTCAAAGAGACTGAAGAGGAAAAGGAAGAGATCAACAAGGGAGAACCCACTGCCCTTGTCAAAAAAAGCAAGGGCAAGAGAAAGCTAAAGACAAGGATGGTAGAAGAACCTCAAGGGTCTACCACTGATATACCTATAGAGTCCTCTGATATTGAGACTCTGAGGATCCTAAGAAGAAAAGAACAGCGTGCTTAGGCAGATGAAGATAGAGCTACCATATCACAACTGCTGAAGAAGAACAAAATCAGTCACAAGTCCAAGAGGCCATCTGTCTCTTCGATCGTCGAGTCTCTACCGATCGTAGAGACCAGACTGAACACCTAAAGCAAGGAAGTTGTTGCACTAGATGGTCTAACTGATCAACAGGACAGAGCTGAAGCTGAAGAAAGTCCTGAAGTTGTGGTTGAGCCTATAAAACAAAGACAAAAATTGGTTAAGAAGTACATCCTTATCAATGAAGGAGTACTCAAGGAGGAAGACAAAAAGATGGCTACTAAAAAGGAACTATCCAAAGAAAGCCAAAAGGACATAGCTCCAGTTGAGGGGGAGATACCTGAAGTTCTCACCATAGAAAATGCTTCAGTTGAAAGGGAGCTACTAGTCCTGCAGATGGATGATCATGTTGAGGGGGAGTCTCATGATATCCTCATAACAAAAGAAGCTACTCCTGCAGAAAATGAAAGAGAACCTGAGCAAGAAAGTCGAAAGGAAGTCATTGAAATAGTGGAATCCT
Organism: Panax notoginseng; assembly: GCA_016801055.1. Taxonomy (NCBI): domain Eukaryota; kingdom Viridiplantae; phylum Streptophyta; class Magnoliopsida; order Apiales; family Araliaceae; genus Panax; species Panax notoginseng. Next base: position 95,856,517 of record CM029021.1, on the reverse strand, counting down.
CAAATGGAGATAGAAAAGAAGAGGAAGACAAAGATGATCATGAACTTGAGATCACAGGTGTGGGCCATGATAGGTATAGGAGTTATCTCTACAATTCGTTGTTCTCCTATCTCCCCATGATGCCTTTTCATCAAGCTCAAATTCTAAACTCCTGGAGTCACATGTTTTGGAGCTTCAAAGAATATCCAGCCATCTCTGTGCTAGCTCACGGATTTCTAGGCAACTTCAACTTTGCCAAAAAGCTGATCACAAATGGTCCCTCCTCAAGAATGGTGCATGAGGTATTAACTATCCTAATCCTTTTTAGAGTGAATCACTATCCACTGTCTTTTTCCAGCCAATTTTATGAATTTCCAAGCTGGTTGGAAGTGGTTCTAAATCCACCAAGTCAATCCCTAGTTACAGAATCCCAAAATTCTATAACTGATGAACCAAATGTGCCAAACTTCATATTGATCCCAACTCTCATCATCCCTACGATTACTGACTCTATCCCCATCGTAGAGTCCCAAGCTCAAATCGTAGAGCCACCCTCTTCAGACACCCAAACAAAGTCCCCTCTATCAGATATTCCCTCTTCATCCTCCAATGAATACTTCAACATTGATCTTGCCCTCTACTCCTTGCAAGATCAATACAAGAAACCATCCCCTCCTTCAAACAATCCACAACTCAGTGAACTACTTTTAGATATGCCTACCAAAGCTGAGTTGACAGAAGTATCCAAGAAAGTGATCAAGGACATCGATGATAGCCTTGAAGCACACATAGAACTCATTCATCTTAGGCTGACAAAAATGATCAGTGCTGCAAATAATCTCCCAAGCACCCTAAACTCTGAACTTACAAAGAAGCTGAGGGAGATCATCAAGGAAATGGTTAAGAGCATAAAGGACAGGGTTGATATTCACTTTCTAGCAGCTAAAAGACACAAAGATGTAGTTTTTGCCATACAAATAGCTCAAAACGCCCAGAACAAACTTATGTTGGAAAGCATCATCAATCTGTAAATTGCCGTAAAAAAATTCTAACAATTCTACGTCAACCAAGGACAGCAGACTGATAATGTTCTAACCGTCTTCCGAAACAGGGAAGCTCGATCTGACGCTCTGATCAAGAAAAACTGAGAGGACATTGCTCAAACTCAAAATAACCTCAACGAGCTCGTCCAAGGAGTGACTCGCCTATCCGAAGACATTCGGACCCTTGATGGAGTAATAACCAGGAATAAGGCAAGACTAGTGGCCAAGGGTTACTCTCAGGAAGAAGGCATTGACTACGATGAGACATTTGCACCTGTTGCCAGACTAGAAGCCATCAGAATATTCTTTCCTTTTGTTGCTCACATGAAATTCAAGGTCTTTCAGATGGATGTCAAAAGTGCATTCCTGAATGGTGAACTTCAAGAAGAAGTCTATGTAGAGCAACCTCTAGGTTTCATCAATCCATCTCTTTCTAAGTATGTTTATAGATTAGACAAAGCCTTATATGGTCTTAAACAAGCACCTAGAGCATGGTATGAAACACTAACTAACATTCTTATTGAAAATGGGTTCACTAGAGGTAGAGTAGATACCACATTATTTCTTAAAAAGCATAAAGACAAAGTCTTATTAGTTCAAATATATATTGATGACATTATTTTTGGATCTACTGATGAAAAGTTATGCAAGAGATTTTCCAAGCTTATGCAGAGCAAGTTTGAAATGAGCATGATGGGTGAGCTGAACTTCTTCCTTGGACTGCAAGTAAAGTAGACTAATGAAGAAATCTTTATAAACAAAGCCAAGTACATTAAAGACTTACTTAAAAAGTATGGCATGGAATCAGCCTCTCCCATGAAAACCCCAATTGCTCCAGCAACCAAGCTTGACAAAGACGAAAAAAGGTAAAAGTATTGACATAACTTAATACAGAGGTATGATAGGCTCTCTTCTATATCTGACTGCCAGTAGACCAGACATAATGTTTGTAACATGCATATGTGCTAGATTTCAAGCTAATCCTAAGGAATCACACTTAACTGCTGTAAAAAGGATTTTTAGGTACCTCAAGGGCACACCTCTCTTAGGGCTTTGGTATCCCAAGGAGTCCTCATTTAAACTAACAGGATATACAGATGCTGACTTTGCAGGTTGCAAAATAGACAGAAAAAGTACTATTGGCACCTATCAGCTGCTAGAAAATAGACTTGTGTCCTGGTTTAGCAAAAAGCAAAACTCAGTATCTACTTCAACTGCAGAAGCTGAATACATTGCTGCTGGCAGCTGCTGTGCTCAGATCCTATGGATGAAAAATTAGCTACCAGACTATGGGCTTGAATTCAAATCTATACATGTTCACTGTGATAACGCAAGTGCCATAGTAATAACTCATAATCTTGTCATGCATTCTAGGACTAAGCATATAGAAATAAGTTATCATTTCATTATGGATCATGTGCAAAATGGAACCATATCTTTACAATATATCCCTACTGAAAATCAACTTGCTGATGTCTTTACAAAGCCTCTAGATGAATCCAGGTTTAACAAACTAATAAGTGAGCTAGGCATGCTTAATTTACAACCATGAAATCTATGCTCTAATTTGTGCTAACCATGCAGATATAAAGGCTATGTTCGAAATCGTAGACATGATCAAAGAAAGTCCACGATCGTAGAGCTATAGTGACATGAAAGACAACGATCGTAGTACAGACTCGACGATCACAGTTCAGACACGACTCAACTATTGCAGGGTAGACTCGATGAATGCAGAGCAGACTCGACGATTACAGAGCAGACTCGACGAATGCAGATCAGACTTGACGATGGCAGAGCAAACACGACGATTGTAGAGCAGACTTGACAAGCATAAATACTACCTCAACGATCGTAGTCATCCCAAAGGATACATTAGCTCAGAAAGAGCTAGAGCAAATCAGTACATTCCTCATCAGTTAAACTCGTAGAGCCAAGCAGAATTTGACACATGCCCCACTAAGAAAATGGAGAGAGGGAAGTTACAAGTACAGTTTTGAAATTAGAAGTTCAAAAAGCTCATCTCTATCTCTCTCTACAAGAAACCCTAATCTTCCGAAATCTCAAACAATCATACACAGTGCAAAGAAATTAATGGCAGCTTCAAACGTCATCTCTGGTTACAAACTATGTTTTGAAGAGTTCAAGACAGCTGTAAGGCCCCCAAATCCAGGTACTTGAAACCCGAACTCGGTGCTTCACGATACCATTTCTATGAGCGGAATAATACTAATAATAATAACAATAATATAAAGATCAACTTAATTTATATATTTATCAGAGTCTGAATCCAAAGTACGTAACCTTTAAACATTCATTACAACCCATGATAGATAATATATATCATATTTGTCTTAATAAAGTCTAAACTATTACATAATATATAGCATAACACTTATTCAGCAACTTTTCCTTTTCCTTTGTTCTTAGCAGAGCTCTCTGGTTGTTCACCCTTAGCTGAAGACATTTAAATTAAGCAAGGATGAGCATTTGAGTGCCCAGCAAGTAATAGCAATTATATATATAAGCTGAAAGAATTTAAATGTTTTCTTTATACTACCCTTCTACAACGATTCAACAGTTGTGAAGTAATCTGTACCAATGATAATAATATATCAATTCTATACCAAATCTTTGAAACTACGTACTGACTATAAATAGGGTTTAGGTGACATCCTATGAACATTGTTTTCAATTTTCAAATAGGTTAAACATAAATTCATCTGCAAATCGTCATAACTTACGGGCACGGGGGGTGTTCAGCCTGTTATGCCCTGCATTGATCAATACTACGTGCAAGAACGAGGGTATCGTTCACTCTGTCCGCCTTGGGCGTATAAAAGTTTTCCCGTGTAGGGATGTTCATACTTTTCTGGGTTCCAAATCAAAGGTTTTATCTTGTTCAACAACAATCTATAATTCAACATATATGTATACGCGTAATTGACAAAGGTATATCAACATGTGATTAAATACAATGATTATCCAAGTGGAGACACTTGTATAACCATTTATAGAAATTAACGAACAGAATATATATCTGAATTATCATATACTAACATGTTGATAATCAATGAGCGTATATAATATAGGGTTAATAATCTGTACAGTAATAATATAGTTTAGAAACATTCTTACTCATGTCCATTGCATAAAAAAAATACAAAGGTAAGATACTTGTCTGATGCGCTGCTTACAGTTTGCAACTTAGTTTTATCTTTTATCTCACGACCTATCATTAATAAGATCGTCCGCGATTAGAATAACATATTATAACACATAGCACTGCTTATTGCAGTCAACACATAACCTAATCATATTGTCACATATGTTTAACAACCATTGAATCACAAATAATCACATATCTAATTAAATTATCTAAGTCCAGATCAATTTCTGAAAGGCGTCGGTGTACCGATAACTTTATCGGGTAATTATCGAGTCTAAGACTCAGTCCTGTAACTTAATATAATTTTAAAATATTTATTATAATTTATCATGAATTTTTAAACATCAGAATCATTATTAAATGATTTAAATATTGAATAATTCTATTATCATTAATATTAAATTAATATTAAACTATTAATGAAACCATTGCCAAAATATTAAAGTTATTTATAATAACTTAGAATATTTTTAAAGTATTAATATTACCCTTAAATGATTTTTAAAATATTTAAAATCATTTTTAAATAATTATCATTAATATTTAAATATTAATGTACTATTTATCAAAATATTAAAAGTCATTAATTATAACTTAAAATATTTTTAATTCATTTATATCCTTTTTAAATAATTTTTAAATTAATAAAACCATTTTTAAACTATTTATTTAATATAATTATTAAATAAATTCAATATCATTAATAATAACTTAATAATCATTAATATTAAATTATTAATGAAATTATTCTTTAAATATTAAAAGTTATGTTTTTATAACTTAAAATATCTTTAAACACTTTATTTTCATTTAAAATAATTTTTATATTAATAAAATTATTTTTAAATTAATTTATTTAATATAATTATTACATAACCTTAATGTCATTAATAATAATTAATTAATGAAATTTACCTTTAAATATTGAAAGTTATATTTTATAACTTAAAATATTTTTAAATACCTTATTATTATTTAAATGATTTTTTTATATAATAAAATCATTTTTAATTAATTTATTTAATTCATTTAGTAAATAACTTAATATTCATTAATATTAAATAATTAATGAAATTTGCTTTAAAATATTAAAAGTTATATTTTATAACTTAAAATATTTTTAAATAACTTATTATCATTTAAAATAATTTTTAATATAATAAAAATATTTTTAATTAATTTATTTAATGCATTTAATAAATAAATTAATTATCAATAATATTTAAATAAATATTAATATTTATGAAAAATATTTTAAATTATTAATATTTAATTTTTACAACTTAAAAATAATTTTTAAAATAATTTTTGTAATTTTCAAAAATTAATAACTATTTTTAAATAATTTTCGAAATTAAAATAAATATAATTATTAAATCTGTCGCTATAGCCTTTAGCGACAGAAAGCGTCGCCGTAGGTGTTCTTGAGCCCTCAAGAACATTCATAGCAGTTAACAAGTGAGCACGTTTGACCACGTGTAGATCTTAGCTCGTTAAGTTTCTGAGATTTCTGCTCGTCATACCTTATAGTACTAGTAACATACTACAAGCTCCAACAATCAACATGATCACAAAGCAACTAACAAAGGAGATCTAATCGTCCAAAGTGGCTGTCAGAGCTGTTCTTCATTTCTGGGTTACCCAAAAATGAATAACAGTTTGACTGTCCACTTTTGGGCTTCCACAACTTGATTCTTGTGCAGTGTTTTTGTGATCTAATATATTCAGTGTGTAGCCAACATGTCAAGGAAGAGATAGATCACATATAATCACCATAACAACAACTAAATTGCCAGATTTTACGCGGTCAACCCATGTCAGAAATCACGATCATACGTTTTCTGGGTTACCCAGAAAACGGAAATCGTGATCGTCTTACATGGTTTGACCGTACACTACATGCATCCTGTTAATCATTTAGATGTTCTACAAGCTTAAACATGTAGCCTAAACAACATACAACAACCTTGTTACAACAAAAAAATCCAATTAACAAAAACATGAAAGATCCGGGGCCATGAACTTGATGTCAGAGATTTATGGGCAAGTTCTGGGTTACCCAGATCTGGCTTGGTCAATGTCGGTCAACGATTAACTGACATTCTATGCATGATATGGTCCTGCCACAAGTTCTAGATCACCGATCTCATATCACACTACATGTTCAAACATTAAAAACACAAAAACCATAAACATCCAAAGATCTAAAGGGCCTGACATTCGGTTGTCAGTCAACATGAAAAAAATTTCCCAGATTTTTAAAAACACATAATCCGAGCCTATAGATGTTATGGATCTAACATCTATCAACCCAGATCATCATTATACACTACTTACAACATATTTTAGCACTGAATCATAACATCTAACAAAGGATCGTTGGACAGATTTCGAATTAGGGTTTAATACCTTTATGAGCAATCTTTGATTCAAGGCTACTGATTTGGTTAGGGGATTTCGTGGGGCTGATCTTGGGGACTGGAAAGCTTATAAATTTCGTGGGTTGTGAGTTGAGAGAGAATGTTTGAGTGCTTGGTGCAAAAATGAGCTAGCAATTGCCATTTTCTCTCTCTTAATCTATTTATATAGCTTAGATGCAATGAATCTAACATGCAAGGTGTCAAAGTGGATAAGCTTGAAGAAGTTTTAGGCATGTGCTATAAAATATAGAGTACTACACCAAAATAGGGATGTAGCGAAGAAAATTTTGTGAAGGAATTTATTCCTTCACACGATGAGTTGTTTAGCGAAGGAACAGTAAAGGAAAAAAGTATAGTGACAATATAGTTATTAGCGAAAGAAACATCCTTCACAATTAATATTTTTTTCCTCCCAAAATTGGGGCGATAGAAAGATTTTTGGAGCCAATTTATGATGAAAATTTGCGAGGAAAAAATATATTAAGTGAAGAAATTATTACTCGCTATATATTATTAGTGAGAGATTTTTTGCGAGAGATAAAATTAGTCACTATTTTATTAAAATAAATTTTTTAAAATTATTTATAGTGAATATAAATTGTATTATATATAAATAGATTAAATTTTTTACAATAGTAAATTTACTTTTAATAACACTTTTTAAAATAATTTATAATATTAATTATTTTTTTAATAAACTATAAAATAAATCTATCTAACAAAATATAATTTATTTTAAATTATTCCCACCGTCCATGTTTTTATATACTAATACTATACCGGTGATTCCACGATAATTTTTGACGAGTCTTGATATATAGGCCTAACCTTCTTCAAAGCAAGTCGACTTCGATCAATCCATCTCCCACAAGATGACTCAAGATGTGGAAATGAAAGAGCTTCCAGCGCCTTTTAATTCTATTACATCTAGTACTCCCTCCCCTTTCCAGCGAAAGATTGTCTGAAAATTTTCGTTTTTTCAAGGGCTGGGTTTATCAATAACTGATGAATGCTCCGTTGAAATTGGGGATTTTCAGATTTGAAGGAGATTGCGTCGCTAATTGAGGCTGGTGCTTATGCCCGAGAGGTCCGTCGGACTGCTTAACTATAGCGTTGAGGAAGAATCAGAGCTTCACTCTCGGTTATCTTCATATCTACCAAAGGTTAGTAATGTCTCGGTTATCTTCATATCTGGGCTTGTATTATTTTTGTAATCATGCTCATAAATTGTTCATTCTATAAAAGCATATAATCCTTGTACAATAGTGGGATTTCGCGTCTGTTGGTATTAACCATTTAAATTGAGCATCAATCAAATCATAGATGAGCATCATGGAATTAAAGATAGGTTGATTTACTTGTTTCAAAGCTTATTTGATTGTGGTGAATTATTTTGGCTAATTGGAATTCTCTATGAATTGATACTGGGTAATCAGTGAATTTACCTTGTTGTTCTGCATATGATCATTTTGCCCTCAGCAGGGTCTTCAGTTTTCTGAAGTTCCGATACTTTGTTCATGATGTTGGATTATCCGCAATTAGAAGTACTTTCATTTCTGAATACCTCAAGTTCAAGTGAACAAGATTGATCCTTATTTACTATTCAGGCATGTGCTTAATGATTTCATGAAAGAGGCATATGGTCTATATATTTTTTTGGATAGGATGAATACCTATCTCATGATCCATAAAGTTACACTCAAACCATCAATTTACAAAGTTCTATACCCTTCCAGTTAAGGGACCACTATTGAGTATTTTGAGTTGTATACTCATTATAATGGGTTTGGCTTCGATCCCTTGGCTAATGATTACAAGGTGGACCTCTTAATAAAATAAAAAAAAGATAAATGATCCTATTGTATTTACATTTTGGTGCGCTGTTATGCTCGTATAGTATTAGGAACATAGGGTGAAAGAAAAACTATGCATCTTCATCTTGGACAAATAGGAACAATACTGATACACTACATAAGGAAGTGTGGAGAATTTCAAAGATAAACAATTCCTCTTTATGTGTTAAGAACTAGAAAGAAGTATGATATATATATATATATATATATATATATATATTGTTCACTTCGTTTATCCAATGATTCCAATATGTTTCCACTTGAGCCTTCTAAATCTAGAATTTTTCCATGTAATTGAATGAAAGGATTGAACAGGAGACTTGTGCATCATAGTGACTTCACTCTTTTATTGTACTCTTTAGAGACTTATTACATGATTACATTAATAATTAGTTATCGTATTTGCAATCTCAATCAGTTGGAATAACGTTTTGTGAGTGATATAAATGTTTAAAGTGGATTCCACTGTAGCCTTTGTGAAATTTCATCCGTTGCCATTTTTTATTTGTTTCAGCATTGTAGGTTTTTGAGCTCTTTCCGCAAGTTTTAACTGCCACTTCATATTGCGATCATTCTTTTATGATTTCTGATTCAATCTACTTTCCTCTTGTTGTAATACAATCTTGTAAGTTTTATACTGATATAAGATTTTCAGGCACCCTTTGATGCTTCTTCGGTTGACATTATGAGAAGACTTGTGGTACATGCTGGTGTTCCTGGTCATATATATCCACTAGCACTACTGTGTCATGACATTATGCCCCCTCCATCCCAGGTTTGTTCTTACTGCTGATTTGTCTTTGCCTCTCCTTCATGACGACACTTTTCCTTCTCTAAAAAAATCTTTACAGGTTGAAAAAGAAATCGGAGAGAGACGAGTGATCAGCTTTCATGGAACTGGATTATCAGTTGCAACCCCAATAAATTTCCCTGAAATTGCTACTTCTTGTGAGGACCCTGAGGAGGTTGGTTATATGCGTATATATAATATAATGCACATCAAAGTATTTTTTCATCGAACTATATATATTTATTATTTTTTTTATGATGGTGGAACCTGTAGCCACTATGCTTCAAGTGTACATTTCTCTTTTTAATGAAAAAAAAGATGGTATTGGCTGACCTTTTTCTTCTTCTTTTTCATAATTATTAACAAGTATAAAGAAAACAAGAGCTCAACAGTCTCTGACCAAAAAGAAGTCAATCTTATTTGTTGTGCATAAATTGTTGTACAAAATGTAAAAGAGTACAATTGTGTATTCACAAAGTACCACTTGTGAAGTAGGATTGCTGAGCTTCCGCGGACCCATGATTATAATGGGTGGAAAACTTTAAAGGTGGGTTACTTTAAAAACAATTTATAAAAAAGAAATATTTTTCATGAACATTATAATTCTGGACAGAATTAATTGGAGGAAAATAGTACAAAGAGACTTGTGAGAGAGGAAGATAACTTGGGACTTGGGGCTGTTTATAGAATAAGTGGTGGAAGGAAATCCACACAGTGAAGGCCAAGTAGGATGTTGCACCATTTTGTTTGTTTATGCCTCTCTCTTTCTTTTGCCTCCTATTGTTTTTGTTTTCCTTTTTGGTTTTCATAAATATGACTGTTTATGTGTATAATACACTATAGTATATGTTTTTTCTTTTGCTTTAACTTTTTATGAGTTATTTATTTTCTTCTTATTTTTCTACTTTACACTTTCAAATGGGATTCATTGTCAGCCTACCTAAATAGTTTGGGATAAAAGATGGAGTTGAGAACATTATAATTCAGGGCTATATTAAGCACTTGTATATTAGTATCCTTGCAGATTTATATGGTCTTTTGTGATATTTTTTAATAAGATGCAGGGCGATATCTGTTACAGGTTAAAGAGGCATATGCGCAGGCACTCTATAACCCTGTCCACCAGCAGTATGATGTACTGAAATCTGCTATACATGGGAAACAAGGTCTAGAGGCATCAATTCCACCAGTTTTGTTGTCACAACCATGGAATTAGTCTACTGCATGTCCCTCTTTTATTCTCTGTTACTTTATAATCGGGTAATCTTTTTAGTTCTTGTATTCTTTGTTTCTATACCAAAGCAGTGGTCAACCTTTTTATTACTTTTACTTGAAAGTTCAGTACTCCAGTCATAAAATTATTATCAAGTCAATTCAAATATTATTATTCGAGTAATATTAAATATATTTCTTTTTTCTATTGGGTGGATGGATATACTAAATATTACGGTGTCATTTGAAATGGTTGTCTTATGCATTATTGTTAATACTTTCTAAATCTAATTTTCAATTTTCAATTTTCAATTTTCAATTACTATGAAGTCGCATTGTACTTTTCATTTACGGCTATAAAGTCAGCTTCACTTCCTTCTGCTTATGGGTACTAGTAGTCTGGTTGGTTTGGCTCCCCGAAGTTGGAGCATATGTTTTACCTCCATCCTCTTTAACCTTTTTGTCAAAAAAAATTCTTCTTCACTTTCAATCTTTTTCCTCTTCAAGTGTTCCTCAATTCAAATGCATATATTATATGTGTGTATTGTATGCATACATATATTTTTGTCTGTATATATGTTTATGTATGTACATATGTATGATGAAAATACACTTCTTAAAAGTTGTTCTGTTTCCATATGTAGTATTAAAAGTTACATGTTATTGTTTCTCATATTGCAACTATAAAATTGCCCTTAATTTTGACATGATGTATTTGCAGGCTAGACTCTTTTGACCTATTTGTATAGCTCCTCAAACCAGAATTGGCTCTACATTCATTTACCTATTCCTTTTGTTTTTCTCCCCTTAACTATCTTTCTATTTTTTCATATTTAACATTTTTCACTTTATGTAACTGCAGCTAAAGAGAGTAGTTGTGCAGTCAGCTCCAATTTCATGGTGAGTTTTCTATACTAGCTTAGGATCATTGTCTGTTGCCAAAAGAGGGTTTTATTTTCTTTTCTTTTTTTAATTTAAGTTCGCCAGTTTCATCTTTTCTTATTCCTCGTCTTATTGAAATTGAATTTTTGTGTTTCTTTTGCAGCATGAACTTTACATGCACAACCTTGATTTTCTTGAAGAAAATGATGATGAAGTAGATCTAACATGTCACACTTTATTCCTTCTAGTTCATTGTTATTCTTTCAGTTTTTTTATGTTAGTTAATAATTTTTGTAGGTATTATGGTCCTTGGGAGACCAAGATACAATGACAAATTTTGTAGTTATTGTGACTCGAGTATTATGATCTATTTATATGTGAAGTTTTGATTTTATTAGCTCTTTATGCATTAACTTATCAATTAGTTTGAAAAAAGTATGGCAATATTTATATTTACTTGAAAAATAAATTTAATATTTCTTATAGAGATTAATAATAATAATAAATATGAAATTAATGATTTAAAAATCAATTATAATTTTCAATGAATTTTGATTATTTAGCAATTAATTTTTTATTTACAAATTTATATTTTGTGAGGGAATTTTTCTCTCAGAAGAAAGGTTCTTAATTTATAATTAGTGAAGGAAAATATTCTCTCATTAAATAAATTTGTTCCTCACAATATATTATTTGTGAGGGAATCAAGTTATTCACTAATTTCAAATAGTCCTTAAAATATTATTTGTGAAGGAAACCAATCTTTCACTAAATAACAATATTCCATTACTAAATACAATTTGTGAATAAAAAAGTTATTCACAATATATTCTTCACAAAAAAATATTTAGTTACTACTTAGCGAAAGATACTCAATTGCGAGGAGGTCTAATGCGAGCACTCGTGTCAAGGAAATATTTTTTCGCAATAAATCACGTATGAGTGATATAGGGCCTCTAGTGAAGGATTTGTCCTTCACTAGAGGCCATTTTTGGTGTAGTGGACTTGCATTCTAGCTCCTTAAACAAATACCAAAAGGCTATTTTAGTAAACTAATAAAACATTTTAAGGGTATTTTTATCCATGATGCTTGAATCTAGGTTAAAATCAATAGATATTAAACCTTAAGGTTTTCCAAATAATTTCTAGGGTTTAAAAATTTAAGTTTAAAGTTCAATAAAATTTTAATTAGAACTTACAATTAAAATTTTAGGGTTTTTAAATAATTAGGGTTTCCAAAACATAATTATGATTCTAATCATTATAATTTTAATTTACTAATTAGGTTTACCTTAATTAGAAATAAAATCTATCATACGCGTTATTATTCACAGTAACACAATTTCTGACTAATCAAAATCTCTGGTTTAGGTTTACAATTAGGGTTTCTAATTATTAGAAATTCAAATATAAACTAGGGTTTTAAATTTACAATTAGGGTTTCCTAATTATCATAACATTATGTAACACACAACGTAAATCATATAACACAGTTATATAATAGTCTTAAACTCACAATTCACAGTTACCAAATAGCTTCGAACTCGTATTCGAGTTTTAAATTAGGGTTTCACAGTAAAACTAGGATTTGTCATATAACACCATAATTGACCAATCATTATCGGTCAACGTATACAGTACATATTTATAGCACTGAAAAATTAAAATATAATATTATTATATTATTATTCTCATTCCTTGATAAAAATCCAAAATTAGGATTTGGATTCCATATCTGATTATTCTTTCATATTTAACCTTATTAATTAAGGTAAAATAATTAACTTAATAATCTGTACTAAAATTCATATAATAAAATAATTATTATAATTATTCAAAGAAAATCATTTCATATATTATTTAAATAATATGTAACTATATTTTCATGGAAAATAATTTATACAACATTCCTACAATAAAAGTAATTATTATAAGAATATACTTTTTAATAATCAATAATTCTAAAATAAAATTATTTGTAAATATTCATGTAATAAATATATTTTTATTTACCACATAAATACATATACACATTATCTTGTACAAATCCTCATCTTTAAAAAAAAAAAAATTATACGCAAAATTTCTTATTTATTTATATAGAAAATATCGGGTTGTTACAACAGCTGACCCCAAGTTTCTCAAAACTCTGTCTCTGATAAAGAAAGCTGGTCTTGAAGAGGCCCTGGGTACGAGCAAGTGGATCTACCCTAAGCTGATAAAGGAATTCTACAGAAATGGTGTGTTCGAGAATGATGTCATCACTACGAGGGTCAGGGACGTGGAAATCAAGCTCAAGGCTGAGGACATAAATCTAGCCCTAGGTTTCAAATCAAAAGGGTTTTTGTTCATAGAGGGCGTCGATTTCCATGAAGGACTTAAGAGAATGCACCACAAGAAGTTTCCCACTGTCAAAGGGTACAAGAAGAAAGAGTTCCCCCAGAGGTATGAATTTTTGGCAGACATTGTTGGGAAATGCATATGCTGCAAGAGCTTCGGCCATGACTCTGTAAATGAAGTGCAGCTCAAGCTCATGACAGTCATAAGTTGTGGGATTCAACTCAACTATGGAGCCCTACTACTTGAATGGATTGGGAAGTGGATACTTATCTCGAAGAAGTCAAAGAGCTCTAGAAAGATGCTCTACGGGTGATTCATAAGTATCATCCTACAGTCTGCTTTGGGTGATAAGATTGGGGATGATGAAGGAGAGCCCATCAATCTGAATAGAAGAATGACTTAGCAGCTGTTCGAGAATTGGAAAAGGAATTTAGCATGGAATGTAAGAATGATGTCTGAGTCCAATGGAAGGATAGGTGATGCAAAGGAATCAGGGATTCCAGGAAATATGTATGTTGTCAAGGAGACTGAAGAAGAAGAGGAAGAGATCAACAAAGAAGAACCCATATCTTTAGTCAAAAAAAGCCAGGGCAAAAGAAAGCTGAAGACTCAAACGTTAGAAGAACCTCAGGGGTCAACCACTGATATACCTCAAGAGTGTTCTGACATTGAAACTTTGAGGATTTTGAGAAGGAAAGAACAACAGGTTGAGGCAGATGAAGATATAGCTACCATATCTCAGATGTTGAAGAAGAATAAACACGGTCATAAATCCAAGAGGCCCTCTGTCTCTTCAATCGTAGAGTCTCTACCAATCGTAGAGACCAGACTGGATTCCTCTCCCAAAGAAGTTGCTGCAACAGACTCTCAGACTGATAGACCACTCAGAGCTGAAGCTTAAGAGAGTCCTAAGGCTGTGGCTAAGCATAGAAAACCAAGAAGAAAATTGGTCAAAAAGTGCATCCTCGTCAATGAAGGAGTACTTAAAGAAGGAGATAAAAAGATAGTGAAAGTCTAATAATAATCTAGAAGGGGGGTTGAATAGATTATTACAGATTAAAAAACTATCTAAGGCCTTTTTAAATTTTTGAATAATTAATTTGCAGTGTTAGAAATTAATATGCAAGACAGTAAAAATTCAATCACATAATGCACAGAGATTTATCTAGTTCACAACATACATTCCGGTTATGTTGCTACGTCCAGTCTCAAGCTCCTCTCCAGGACTTGAGATCATATTACTATCTGTAATAAATACTCCTTCAACAGGCGGAGAAACCTTTTCAAAGTTTTATAGTCAAACTTGTTGGGAGAATGCATATTATGATTTGATGTTTTAATGTATATGCTCATGATTATTTGTAAAGTCCTTCAAGTAAGATATGTACAAGGACTTAGTGATAGATCAAATTTGTTAGGTTGATCTAAGCTCTTAACGTGTATCATTCTGTAATAGAATGTATAGATAGAAAGATCAAAGCTGTTAGGTTGATCTTGAGATGTAATAGATAGGCTTCGAAGAAATCGTAGTGTATCTTTTGATCAACATTGCAGAAGTCAAGGCAGAAACGTAGAGCTTCAAAGATCGTAGTGTGCATGCCTTGAAGGGCCTCTTCGAGAATCGTAGAGTGGTCCCAACGTTTGCTGAACCAACTCAACGATTGTAGCATGCTGAAGGAAACGTAGAGTTTACAAGTCAACGATCGTAGTGTGCTCTCGGAAACGTAGAGTTAGAACCTAGCAAGCAAAGATCGTAGTGTGCAAAGGTTTAAGAGAAATCGTAGTGCTCTCTGCTGATAGCATCAGATCAAGCACCAAGGCGACAAGTCACTACGATCTGAATCGTCGAGTATCACGATACAAATCGTAGAGCATCATCTGTCTTATGTCAGAAAACATCGAGCCTCATGATATGTGTGAAGACAAACTCCAATATATGAGGAATGGATTCTAGACGTTGCAATACTCATCAGTCCCAAAGTAATATGAAATATCCTTAGTATGCAACAAAGAAGCGTATTGAAGAAGCTAAGGAAAGTACCATTGGTAAGGGGCAAAACACCTTATCAGGTGTTAGGTGAGAAAGCAATATGCTGTGTCAGTGGGCCAGAATGCAGTTTCAGCAGATGTGCAGAAATGTCTCCATCAAATATCAGAAAAGTCAAATGCATTTAATGCCTCAACGGATGGATCCAACGGATAGTTTTCAAGATCACATATATGCAAATCAGACAGATGAGAGAGAATTCAAGCATGCATTGAACAAACAACGTGAACAACTCTCAAGCTCAACTCTACAATCTGAGAATTTGCAAAGCTTGCTCAGCTACTCAGTTCTTTCGAACAAGTGCTTAAACAGCAACTGAGTAGCTACCATCAAGAACTCAACATCTATCAATCAACTGAAGAAGAGTACCAAGTCTGCTGGACTTGAAGAGTTCTAAGTGAACTGTAAGAAAGCCAAGTCTGCTAGACTTGAAGAGTTCAAGAGTGAACTAAGAAGTTCCTAGACTGCCAGTCTAGAAGGAATCTGTGTGATTAAGAAGTTATAAAAGACATCCTTAGTGGATATTATACTCGTTGAGTAGAAGAGTGGACTAGGAGCTTTAAGTGCTCTGAACCACTTAAAAACGACAGTGTCTTTTACATTCATACTATAACTGCTATATCTGCCATAACTGCTATAACTGTCTCACTCTCATAACTCCACTGCTTGGTAAAGAAGATTAAAACAAATATTAATTTCGCTAAGTTTTAATCATCATCAAAGAACAAGTTTAAAACAGAAAGTTTTTAAGTATCTATTCAACCCCCCTTCTAGATAACTATTGTGCCAACTAGGAACTAACAAAACTTCGGGTTAAATGCTTTATAAGTCACTCTACTTTAGGTCGACTTACAAATGGGTCACTGAACTTTTTTTTCTTACAGTCAACTCACTGAACTTGTATTTACTAACAAAACGTTACAAAATCCGTTAAGTCTTTTGACTTTTAACGGAAATGTCCACATCAGCAGCTGATTTGGAATAAAAAAGCTTATGTGTCAATAATTATCCCACGTGGCATTTATTATGTGGATATAAAAGGAAAATCTATACCAAAATAATTTTTTATGTAATTCTTTACAAATAATAATATAAATTAGAAAAGTTTTTCAAAAAAATAAGAAAATAAATAAAAAATATATTTAAATATTTTTGTAATTAATATCAAATGAATTTTTTTTAATTATTTATAAAAATTATTGAGGAAATTATAAAAGTTAGTCAAAAAACAAATGAAAAATATATTTAATTATTTTTTAATTAATATCAAATAATTTTTTATTTAATTCTTTACAAATATAATAATATAAATTAGAAAAGTTGGCCAAAAAATAAGAAAATAAATAAAAATATATATTTAATTAATTTTGTAATTAATATGAAATGATTTTTTATTTAATTCATTACAAATATAATAATATAAATTAGAAAAGCTAGCCAAAAAACAAGAAAATACATGAAAAATATCTTTAATTATTTTTGTAATTAATATCAAATTAATTTTTGTTTAATTATTTACAAATATAATAATATAAATTAGAAAAGTTTGCCAAAAAATAAGAAATTAAATTAAAAATATATTTAGTTATTTTTGTAATTAATATCAAATTATTTTTTGTTTAATTATTTACAAATATAATAATATAAATTAGAAAACTTTACCAAAAATAAGAAAATAAATAAAAAATATATTTAATTTTTTTGTAATTAATATCAAATTATTTTTTGTTTAATTATTTACAAATATAATAATATAAATTAGAAAAGTTAGTCAAAACTATAAAAAAATAAATGAAAAATATATTATTATTTTTTAATAAATATCAAATGAATTTTTATTTAATTCTTTACCAATATAATAATATAAATTAAAAACCCTTAATTTTCCAAATTCACATAATTTCAACTAGATGATCGAGAGTGCATTCTAGTGCAGCAGCTGCAAAATTGGGATGAAACTCAGAAGAGCCATTAATAAAAACTTCTTGTTCAAGAGCTCCAATCCCTTGTTCGTCTCCACTAATCCATCTGGATACACGAGTCGTAATGGAATCTGCCATCAACTTTGGAATCCTTCCCCTCTTTTTCGAGAAAAGTAATTTGTCTGAGGTAATAATATAAATTAAAAACCCTTAATTTTCCCCTAAATGTATTTCATATTCCCCTTAACTGAAGCTTCGCTAAAACCCTAGACCTTCACTCTGCTAAATTCGAAAATGGCTCTCAATGGCATCCTTCCTATTTTAGCCTCACGCATTGCACCTCTCGCCGGTCGATTGATCGGCGGTCAAATGCATTTTTACCGCCACCCCTCTGCTCTGTTCTCTGCTGCTGCCTTGTCACTCAAAGCAATCTGCTCTGTTCTCTGTTCTTCAATGGAGATTAACAGAGGCCTGAGATTGACGCCATTGGAGAGGAAATCCATCAGCAAGACTTGGATTTGCTGCTGTTGTTCAATTTAATTGTTGTTATTTTTGATTTTTCTTCTCTTTTGTGCTTCGATTCGCATGAGTTGATGAAATTTGAGTGAGTTGAGGGATTTTTCTTTTCTTTTATCAGAAATCATTTGTTGGGATGGATCGAATCTACATTGGGTGGGTCGGATCTTACTTTTCCATGGGTGGGCAATAGCTTAGGTGTTAAAATAAATTACAGGTCAGCTCCAGCTAGGATTAAATGGGACCCTTCGTTTTATACGTCAGTTTCCCGTCCAATTAATTAACGTCTGTTACAAAAATTTAATTTTTTGTTAGTAAAATATTGTTCAGTGAGTTGACTGTAAAAAAAAAAAATCAGTGACCCAGTTGTAAATTGACGAATAGTACAGTGACTTAGAAAGCATTTAACCAACAAAACTTCCAACTGTTCCCAACTATTCTATCTTGGACAGCAAGCTCCCCGCTCCCTTCTCAAGTTTAGTTGTACCTTCTTTTGAGTTCAGTTCTATTCTATGATCTGGTCTTGAAACATCAGCCTCTTCCTCACCTCATAAGTACACTAGAGACCCAACTTCCTGCTAACCTCTCTAAGATTCTGGTCTTGGTCGAAGAATTACTCGTCTTTCTCACAGGTACATAAAATAAACTAACTCTGACATTTTCTCTTTTTATAAATGATATTACAACAATGTGTTTTTTAAATAAGCAGATAAGAATTTAGTACATATTGATGCTTCTCAAATAAGCAGATAATAATTTAGTACAGATTGATGCTTCTCAAATAAGTAGATAATAATTAAAGAACAAATATATTTATAAAAGTTCAAAGACTTTTATACTTGAGAAAATATGTTTCTTAGTAAGCAGATAATAATTTGTGCTTTGATCAATAGTGCTTCTATGAAAGCAAATATGTAAATTATGCATTGTTATAAAAGTTTAAATAACTTTTATATTTTGTGTGAAAAGATGCTTCTTGAATAAGCAAATAAGTCAATTTTAGCTTTTACTCAAAAATGTTTCTGTTTAAGCAGATATATAATTTAATGCAAATTTATAAAAAAATATTTATTCTTTATGGAGTAAAGAAAAAGTCACTTTAAGTTTAAATAACTTTTAGAGTGAGAATGCTTCTAAGTAAGCAAATAAGTTATTTTAAAACTTGAATCAAATATGCTTCTATTTAAGCAGATATATTCACTTAAGTTTGTGAAATAAAAGTTTAAATAACTTTTATATTATGCAACAAGTATTTTATGAATAAATAAATTTATG
The DNA here is from genome assembly GCA_016801055.1 of Panax notoginseng. Classification (NCBI taxonomy): domain Eukaryota; kingdom Viridiplantae; phylum Streptophyta; class Magnoliopsida; order Apiales; family Araliaceae; genus Panax; species Panax notoginseng. The sequence continues at coordinate 95,837,069 of CM029021.1, read as the reverse complement.
ATCAAATACTTGTGATGACAGCTATCAAGTATAATAAATAAATCAGTTAAGCAATACTTGATATAACAAATATTTATTTGTTTAACTCAAATAATATATAACAGTATTTTATCTATTATGTGAACTTTTATAAACAGTGTCACTTGGTACTATAAGGAATCGTACGGTCGGATTCCTCTACATAGAGGTTTATCTCCGTAGCCTTGCGGCGGCCAAGTATAACAGAATTTATAATTTTCACAATTGATATTTATATAAATATTTTTAATAGATCACTACGATTCTCAAATCCGGTTCGGATGACTACTCTTTTTGGAACAGTATCTCAGTGTTGTTTTGAGCTATCAAGTGTCGTATCTATTTTACGATATTTATATAAATAATATCAATAGAAGGTTACTGAAGACTATAAGGAATCGTACGGTCAGATTCCTCTCCGTAGAGGTTTATTTCCGTAGCCTTGTGGCGCCCAAGTATCCTTTTATTTGATAAATAGATGAAATATAGATATATAAAATTATGTATAACAATTTATATTCGTATATCTATAAATATAAATAAGCAAGAGATAATTCAAATAAATAAATCAAACAACTTATCTCAATATGCTAAGACCAATTTCCTCTTCTCAAATAATCAGAACTTTTATAAGAAGAGATAGAGAAAATTTTTTAGAAAGATAGTATGTGGGAGAAATATAAGCTTTTCTTGAAAGTGAATTGGAAAATTGGAAATGAAGAAAAAGCCTCATATTTATAGATTTTTGAAGTCGAAAGTAAAAATGTAATTTGTAAAATCTGATTTTTAATGCACGGTTCAGATGATCAATTTTTGAATTTAACGATCTAGATTGAATAAGGAATTCACGTGGAGGAACTTGTTAATCCGAGGCCAAAATCAACATACTTAGCATTTATTACTCTTATTTGACCACATGTTTAAAGCTGCCAGCAAAACTCGTTTTTGGTCCCATTTTGAATGACACAAAATTTTGCCATCACATTTATTTCACTCACATGCATGATACTTACATAATATTTTATAATGCATGTATGTTTGTTATATATATATATATATATATATATATATATATATATATAGGGGATCTATAGCATCTATTTGTTATGAATCAAAAAATGACATATAACATCTTAACCATCCGTTTGTTAAATTAATGACTGAGATTTAATTTAGGAAATCGATGTCCGCTAGTCTTACTACTAGTCTTACTAGCGGACGTAGTTCATCTAATTTTTGGCCCATTATTCCCCATGTGCCGAATATTGTACAGCTATTACTAAGTCATCCGCTAGACATACTAGCGGATGGTTATCATTATATCAGTACAATATTCCATTCTATCAGTAGTACAATATTCCATTCTATCAGTACAACACTTTCAACAACATATTCAGTTATAACACTGCAAAACAAATCTCAGCCAAAACCCATTACACACAAAGTTAGCTGCAAAACAAATCTCAGCAAAACCAATTACACACGAAGTTATAACAATGCAAAACAAATGTCAGTAAAACCCATTACACATGAATTCCTTCCTGTACTGGGTATCATTCAATTACAACACTGCAATACCCAGTACACATCAACATCAATTCAATTAAATTCCTTCAATACACAGCAATATCAAATTCAATTCAATTCCTGCAATAGTTGCTCAATTCAGTTACAACACTGCAATACCCAGTACACACGAATTGCTGTGAAATACAATACCCAGTACATACCTATATCAATTCAATTACAACACTGCAATACCCAGTACATAGCAACATCAATATATTAATTAATTAATTGTCACAAACTTGGTGGAGGTAGTTGATGAGTAGAAACAAGAGGAGGAATTAACCCCTTATCTTATAATAAGCAATGAAGTACTCCTCCATGTTGTTGTTGTTGTTGTTGTTGAAAATCAGGGAGCACCCCATCGTCAAAGTTAAGAGCATAGCTTTGGGGATCATACTGTCGGCAGTCGGCCATCCTGGATTTCTTGGTATTGCAATATTTTCCCAATTTTCGGATAAAGTTGTTCCACTTTGGGCCTGCCACAACCTCCTTCACCTCCTTCACAAACATCTTCATATAGTTGTACATGGAACACTTATAGTCAGCTGTTCAGTCTCTTGGTCAACTAATTAAAAACATCTTCATATAGTTATACTCAAAACATTTACCAATAATAGCCCCATAATGTAAGTCTGCATATGGTTCATCTCCAGTTAAAAGTTCCCATAAAACAATGCCAAACGAAAAAACAGCAACCTACAGAAACAACAAAATCATATATAACATTAATTTAGTTTTTCAATGATGAAATACACACACACGTGTGTGTATGAGAGAGAGAAAGATATAGAGGAGAGAGAGGAGATACAAACCTTCTCAGAGACGAGGCTACTAATGCCATTTAGAAGTTCAGGTGCCATACAAGGAAGTGTTCCCCGTACACCACCTGAGATTAGTGCCTAACATTTGGCCTTGGATACACCTAAATCACCAACCTGAGAGAAGGAGAAATTAGAAAGAACATAGTAATGAGACAGTTCTATGTATTTTCATAGTCATTGGCTCGTTATGCTAACAGACACATAGGAATGCCAACTAATGTCGTCAAATGAGCGCATTCTGGGTGTAAATAAGAGATGACGTGACATGCTTTCATTGTTGACAGTACACTTATAAACAACTCAACTAATATTAATAATATATTTTTAGAAAGCTATTCCCAGCGTACCAAGTTCCGCATAAAGTATTTCGTCCCAACTAAGGTATTCTAAGAAATCTACCCCTATTGCCCTACCATATTCCCCGCGACGAAAGTTGACATTTTCTCCTCCGAATTCGTTCCATGTATACCACATCGAACCACAATCTAGGTAACATTGGAACTATATATGGTTGGTCCCAAGGAGATCATTGACTTCATCATGCCCAAAAAAGAATGGCCGACCATATCAAACTTATCCACATTGAAATATCAACACCCTGATATATCATTGATGCAAACTCATAACCAGCAATTACAACCATAACTAGCGGACGACGAGTTTGGCTTTCAAATCCCATACTTCATAATTGTAATGGAAGGTAAAGATCATATTTGCCCGTTTATGATCCATAGCAAATATATGCTATGGATCATTGCCCATATATATATATATATATATATTAGTTACTGATGTGTATATATTTAATATAATATACTTAGTTTACATATGTTTATATAATGATGCATTTAATACATGCAAACCTAATATATATACTCTACTAATGTATATATATATATATATATATATATATATATATATATATATATATATATATATATATATATATTCACGATTTTTGCTGCTAGCTATATAGGATATATATTATACATATATTATGCACACACCTACTATATGTACACTGACACACGCTATATATATATATATATATATATATATATATATATATATATATATATATATATATATACTAGCAATAGTCTTGTGCCTCCGGCACTATGGACGGTGAGATTTATCCCAAACTTTGGAAGGCCCAGATGATTTATTAGGATGAGCGAGAAATTCAAAATTATTTGTATTTTGTTATATATATTAAATAGATTTATTAGATAGATGGATGGTGGGATTTATCCCAAACTTTGGACGGCCTAGATGATTTATTGAGTGAGCGAGAAATTCAAAATTATTTGTATTTTATTAGATATATATATATATATATATATATATATATATATATATATATATATATATATATATATATAACAACCTGTCCCATCTAGACATAGTTGAATTAATAGCTAGTGGATTTACTGGTATTCTCAGATCTTGGTGGGAGAAACATCTCACAGAATATATTAGAGTATCAATAGTTCATGCTATCCAAAGAGATAATGACGGCAATCCCATGTTTGATGAAGAAGCTGGCATTGGTTCGCCTGATGGAGTTAATACTTTAATTTTTACCATTATTAAACATTTTGTTGGAACTCCTAGTAACATCACTGAAAGAATCCATGATCAACTTAGTAACCTTACCTGTCCCACGCTAAGTGATTTTAGGTGGTACAAAGATGTTTTTACTTCACGAGTTATGATGCGCACTGATAGCAATAAACCATTTTGAAAAGAAAAGTTCGTTAATGGCTTACCTTTTTTGTTTGCACATAAAGTTAGAGAAGAGTTAAGTAAAAATTTAGGATATATTGATTATGATAACTTAACCTATGGTGATATCATAAGTTATATTCAAAAAATAGGATTAAAAATGTGTATTGACTTTAAATTATCTAAGCAAGCTAGTAAAGACAAAAATAAAGCTAAATACGAATTAGGCACCTTCTGTGAACAATATGGTTTACCCCCTGTGGCTCCCTCTAGAAGAAAGCACAAACATAAACATATTGAGTCTCAGCATAAGAGTAACAAACGTCGTAGAAGGAAATATAATCAAGATAATAATAAGACTAATCAAAATTCTTATTATAAGAAACCTAAGTCAACACACAAATCAACTAAAAAATCAAAGAAATTTGATAAAAGTAAAATTGTCTGTCACAATTGTGGGCAAAAAGAGCACTTTAAAAGTGAGTGCAGAGTAAAGCAAAAATTAGCTTTCCTCACGAGTTATGATGCGCACTGATAACAAGATTTTTAAATTATTACCCTAGTATTATTGGTGACATGGAAGCAAGCTTGCAGAATGGTCCTATCCATTTCAATTGCTTTCCTGATTTCATCTTGAGTCTTAGTGATCAAAATTTATTTAAAGCTTTATTATTAAATATTAAAACTGCAGGTGAGATTACTCAAATGATTGAAGGATCGCAACTTATTGCTTTGATTTACAGGATTTATTATAAGACTATGAAGTCAAACTTGAATGTTCATGCTTTTAATAAAAGTCCTAAAGATCAAACAGTTTTAATTCAAAGTTCAACTAGTGATGCTAATATCCAGATCCCGAGCACAATTCTCTGGAAAGATATTACTTTACCTAGTCAATGGACATTTGGGGCGGAATGGGATGATAGAGAGAAGAACAAGAGGGCGCATACAAACCCAACTAAATTACTAAATAAAATAATTTTATTTATTGGTAACTTGAACTATTTACAAATGCAGAAAATAAAATGACTTACAAGTTTACTGAATTAAGAACATTAGAAGAAGAGGGGTAAAGGAAGGCTAACATCGGTAGAGGCTAAAGATTCAACTGAGAAGGAACTCAGCGTCTTTTTAAGTCTGCCTTACCAAATGAATTCAGTTTCCTTTTATAAAACAAGGAAATGAACTGTTTACAACGTTACTATTACATTAACTGAAGTAAAAGTACAAGTAAAAAATATATTACATTTACTAAAGTAAAGTAAAAGAAAAAGAATCTGCTTTCGGTGGAAAGGCAGGCGTCTCTTTTGACTAATGTGGCCGTGGGGCCAGATGTCTGACTGATTGCTGCTTTTGGTGGAAAAGCAGAAGATGCTGATGACTAGGCTGCCGGAGAAGGCAGAAGATGCTGATGACTAGGCTGTCGAAGCAGGCAGAAGATGCTGATGACTAGGCTGCCGGAGCAGGTGCTGGCTAACTGAGGCTGCCGGGGCAGGTGCTGAAGGCATGATGATGGCTGACATCATCACATCCACTTTAATTGATTACTAAGGAGATCAGGAGAAGGGATCCTGAGCGTCTTGAAGGTTGACAATGCCATAGGGATCACAATCATCTTCGTCTTCAAGATTTTGACTGGAATTTTCTTCTCTGGACTGAGCAGAAGCTTTGTATGACTCTTCATGTAACTGGTCAAGTCTCATATGAATGGCGTCTGCAAGAAGCCTCAACTGAGAGTTGGAATAACTAGAAACATTAGTGACTTCGATAGGGTCTGGAGGAACAACTGATTTATCTTTTGATTTTTCAGTTGTTCTAATGACTGTTTTACTGGAAGATTCACCGGTAATGGCCATAGTAATTGGAGGAGTCAATAAAGGTTTAGCCGGAAATTCTTTTTGAACTTGGCCAACTATTCTATCGACACCGAATTTATCCCACCATTTAATGAGGAAACGGTGAGAGACATGAGAAATAGGAGAAATAACTGTATGAGCTGTCCTAATACCTATGGACGACGGAGACTGAAATATTGTGACTTCCTGCGGAGCTAAAATGACATATTGCCATTTAAGAATCCAAGGGATTTTATATTTACTGCAGAATATAAGAAAAACTGGGATTTCCTCATATTTTGGATGATAACTACTATGAGTAGCAAAATGCTCAAGCTGAACTAAGAGAGGATCCAGAAGGATTTCAAAGCACAACCCAAATCTTGTCCACCAGAGGATGAACCATTTAGGAAATTGACTCTTAAATTTGTGGTCGAACTGTAAAAACCACGAATAACTATGATCTTAATTTTGGTGAAGAAAAATCTTATACCAAGCCTCAATATAATCATAATAGCAATAAGAGCTGGAATGATTAGAAAGGGGCCTGAGATCTGAAGGATGAGTATCCCAATCGGAAAGATTGAGAACTTGTTTAATATACAACGAGTGATAAAGGAGTTTGGATTTATCATCGTTGGAATAGATGGGTTTAATAAAGACTGACTCTGTTTCAATAAGGATATCCTTATAATACACGAGGGATTTATAAGGAGCCAAAGGGAGAAAATGCCATCTAGTAGGAAAATACTGGGCAGCCAATTTAACTGGGTCATCTTTGGGTTTCATTGGTAACTCAATATGAAACAGATGTTGATCATATTTAGCACGATACTTAGAAGCTGGGTAACTAGGTTTTGATGAGGTTGCCCTTAATTGATTAGCAAAAATATCAAAGGCTTCCAGTTGACTAGCTAGAACAGATGAATAGGGCTTGGGGACTGTACCAAGCACCTGAAATTTATTGTGGGTGGTTTGACTAACTGGGTGAGGAACAATGGTTCCCTTTAACTGATTGACTGGGCCGGGAGAGCGACCACGACCACGAGAAGATGAACCTCCTCGCACACTCATGTTGCTGTAATAGTACCTGTGTTAATAAACTCACGTGTGAGAAAATCAGGAACTAAGTTGTTACTTCCTTTAATATATTCAATATCAAAATCAAAAATACTTAAGATAGCTTGCCATCTAGCGAATGAATGCTTAGAGGCAACATTTTCAACGTCCTTTTCAAGAATGAATTTTGCTGACTTGCAATCTATCCTAACTAGAAATTTCTGATTCAGTAAATCTCTCTGAAATTTTTTAATACATAAAACGAGCGATAAAATCTCTTTTTTAATTGTACTATATTTTAACTGTGTAGTATTCCATGCGCCTGAATGGAAACGAACAATTTGTTCATCAGAAGTAGGAGTTAACTTTTGTTTGAGTATGCCACCGAATCCAATGTCAGAGGCATCGGTTTCAACTATTTTGAAAGCTGAATCATTAGAGATGCCAAGGCAAGGCAAAACCTTAACATATTTTTTAACTTGTTGGACGACAGAAGTATGAATGTCAGTCCATGGAGGGGGATTACTTTGTAAACGCTGAAATAGAGGTTTATAAATCTTCCTGAGATTCTTGTAAAACTTGCCAATATAATTAAGCTAGCCAAGAAATCTCTGTAGCTGAGTTTTATCGGTAATCTTATCTGGGAACCGGTCGACGAATTGAATAGCTCTGTCAATAGGCCGCGTGAGTCCATGATAGAGGATTAGACCGAGAAACCTGACTTTTGTCAGAAACAGACTACACTTAGAAGGTGAAAGAACAAAACCATTGGTTTTAACTGTTTTGAAGAACGAATTCAAATGTTTAATATGCTCTTCAATAGTCTTGGAGAATACAAGGATATCGTCGATGTAAACAATAATAAAATGACTGAAAGGATTCAAAATATTGTTAAGAATATTCTGAAATTCACTGGGTGCATTTTTTAGTCCAAATGACTGAACATTCCATTTGTAATGACCGAACGGAGTGGTGAATGCCGTTTTGTACCTATCATCAGGATGAATAGCAACTTGCCAGAATCCGGACTTAAGGTCAAATTTACTAAAAATAGTGGAGACACTTAACCTACTAAGGAGATCTTCCTTATTGGGCAAAGGATATCTAATCCACTCTAGAACTTTGTTTAATGGTTTGTAGTTAATAACTAGACGAGGGACACCTCTCTCTTTCTCAGCTTCATTGTTAACATAGAAGGTTGGGCAAGACCATGGTGACTTACTATGTCTAATTAAATCTTTACTAAGAAGATCATTAATTTTATTTTTACATAACTCCATCTGTTCATGACTCATCTGAATAGGCCTAGCTTTGGTGGGAATTAAATGTTCTTTAAATTTCTTAGCATAGGGTAATCTAACTGTGTGCTTCTTCCTATGCCAAAAAGCATTGGGAGAATCAGAACATAATTTTTTTATTAAATAATCTTTTAATTCATTTATCTTTTCTTGAATTCTGTTACTCTTAAGTTGTTCTTCAACTTGTTGATACCTAACCTATTCTTTGGGGAAACTTAGGTGGGTAGCTTTACAGTTTAACAGATTCAATGATTTAAAAATTGATTCTTCTTGAATAAATTTTAAATCTCTTTCTTTAGGTTTGACTAGGAATTTAAATGTAATCTGTTTTCCTAAATGTTCGCAGCTTAAACCTTTATTACTAGTAGTAAATGGATATAATAAATATATAAACGATAATCCTAAAATGATTTAATCAGTAAGGTTGCGAATTAAAACAAATAAGGTTTTAAAACACATACTGTCTTGCCAAATATGCACATTAGGTAATTTATACTCCCTCCGTCCCATAGTTATAGGTTGATTTCTTTTGGCACATAGTTTAAGAAAATTAGTTAAGTGACAATTTTTAACATAAATTTTCCATATATACCCCTTAATATGAAATTAATGAATAAGTTAATTACTCCTTACTTATCACATTGGAACTCTCAACTTTATTGATTGACGTGTACTAACCATTAAAATCCATAAACTTTAACCAAAGAGAATACAACAACATTAAATGTGGTGATAAAAATAATGATATTGAATGTTGTTTCTTCAAAAAAAAAAAGTAATGATTGAATATTTATTATAAGGGCATAAAAGTAAAACAATGAACCAACTAAAATTTATAAATAGTAAGTAGCCTATATATTGGGACATCTCAAAATGGAAAATCAGCCTATAACTATGGGACGGAGGGAGTATTTTATTTTCATTTGAGTACCATTAGCTGAATTAAGTTTTTCACTAGTTTTTTTATAATACCTAGTGGGGATAAGACCTTCTTGAATACAGTTCAAGTTTGCACCAGTATCAACCAAAGCAGGGAGCTGTACAGAGAAAGTTTTATCAATGACTAAATTAATTAAAATATACCATTTTTGAATGGTAATGTCCTTAATTCTTTTAAGGGAGAGCCCTTGAATAAAGAGATCAGGTTCTTCTTTTGTACCAGAAGATTCAGGTTCATCATGACTTTCATCACTAGAAGAGGAATCTTGTACATGAAGATCTAAATTTTTATTATCAATCTCTTTTCTTAATTTAGAAATATCTAATTTTAAGTTAGAAATCTCTTTCTTGAGTTTATTAACTTCTTGATTTAACTCAGGGAGGGTAATTTCTTTAACCGGGGATTTAAACCTTTCAAGTGTTTTATTAAGACTGAAAATGGGCTTTTCTTTGGCTCTAAGAACCTTATCAGTAACTTTCTTATCTTTAGTTAATAAATCTTTTAACTGATTCATATATTGAGTTTTTAATCTAAGGTCAGTAATTTTACTAATTAAATCTATTAACAAAGAGTTTTCTTCATCATCTTTGGTAATTACATTAATTCTTTTGCAACAGTTATTACTGCAATTTTCAGTACATATGGTGACTTCATTATCACTATTTGACTCATCACTACAGGTGTTATTACTAGAAGATTCTGGGATGTCTGAAACTTCTTCATTACTATTGTTATTTTTAATTCTCATTAATTCTAATAACTGTTCAGTGTCTTCGGCTGAGATATTTAACTGAGCTAATTTTTGCTTAACTCTGCACTCACTTTTAAAGTGCCCTTTCTGCCCACAATTGTGACAGACAATTTTACTTTTATCAAATTTCTTTGATTTTTTAGTTGATTTGTGTGTTGACTTAGGTTTCTTATTATAAGAATCTTGATTAGTCTTATTATTATCTTGATTATATTTCCTTCTACGACGTTTGTTACTCTTATGCTGAGACTCAATATGTTTATGTTTGTGCTTTCTTCTAGAGGGAGCCACAGGGGGTAAACCATATTGTTCACAGAAGGTGCCTAATTCGTATTTAGCTTTATTTTTGTCTTTACTAGCTTGCTTAGATAATTTAAAGTCAATACACATTTTTAATCCTATTTTTTGAATATAACTTATGATATCACCATAGGTTAAGTTATCATAATCAAATATATCCTAAATTTTTACTTAACTCTTCTCTAATTTTATGTGCAAACAAAGAAGGTAAGCCATTAACGAACTTTTCTTTCCAAAATGGTTTATTGCTATCAGTGCGCATCATAACTCGTGAAGTAAAAACATCTTTGTACCACCTAAAATCACTTAGCGTGGGACAGGTAAGGTTACTAAGTTGATCATGGATTCTTTCAGTGATGTTACTAGGAGTTCCAACAAAATGTTTAATAATGGTAAAAATTAAAGTATTAACTCCATCAGGCGAACCAATGCCAGCTTCTTCATCAAAGATGGGATTGCTGTCATTATCTCTTTAGATAACATGAACTATTGATACTCTAATATCTTCTGTGAGATGTTTCTCTCACCAAGATCTGAGAATACCAGTAAATCCACTAGCTATTAATTCAACTATGTCTGGCTGGGACAGGTTGTTGAATTTAGTGATATAGCTATTAGCTACCATAGACATATGATTTAATTTATTAAGAATTTCTTGTTCACTAAATCCATCACTATTCCATTCATATATTTTATTAGATGAAACAGAAAATTATTTATCTAGATTTCTCTCTTCAAACTGTAGATCCGGAGGAGTAGGTCTAGAATACCAATTTCTGGTAATACTTGTGTTATTTACAATTAATTTGTTTAGCTGTTCATTTAGGTTCGAAACAGATGAGTGATTAGAGTGCATAGAGGAACTGTCATTATCATCATCAGACTCCACTTGATCGATAATAGCAATAGTTCTACTTGGACCTGCTTCAGTTTTAAGTTTTTTAAATAACTTATCAATACACTGAACAAGTTCACTATCTTCATTAGGTAAACCTAAATTATATCTATTTTCTGGTAATTTAATTAAAGGTTGTTCAATTTTTGAATCAGGTTTCTTAATAATATTTTCTTCAAATTTTTCTTCAATTCTATGTAGCTGTTTTCCTACAGTTGCTAGATATTGATTACTAAAGTTTAATTGCTCAATTATTTTTTTATCATCGTTAGTTCCATCAGGGATTTTCAAAGGACTAGCAATAACTGAGGCATTTTTAACTGGAAGTATAACTGTTTCTAAAGGAAGATGACTAGACGATATTTTTGATTTGTCTTCTTTAATCCATTGAGTTTTATTAATAACATTACATTTACTTTGATATTGTTGTTGTAAGACCCCAATTTATTATAAATAAAATCAAATTTCCTCTATTTATTATTGTGAATAATAAGGTGTTAAAATGATATAATATTTTGGTTATGGGTGAAATGTGCAAATTTTGTAAAATAAGCAAGTGGTGATAAAATAGTCATTGTTGTCGGGGAATATTCGTTTGGTCGTGGAATATTCTTGTTGTCGGGGAATATTCGTACGACGACACAATAATTAGTGGGCCCCATAACAGAATAACTGTTGGATGAAGAAAACGACAAGTTTGAGTTTTTATAAATAACGGCGTAGTTGTTATCGTTAAGACTGTTGGAATACCCGGTGGTTAAAATACAGTAATACGCGTGGATGCACAGTATTGATGAATTATTGATCCTTACGTAAGAAGGCACTACTCAATAATTGTTACAGTAATTACTGTTCAATATTTTATTTTACTGATTCAATAATTGCTGCGTTGATATTTTATATTATTGTTGTTTCAATAATTATCACTGCACAGTATTTCCCATTATCAGATCAATAATTCATATTATTTGAATAATATTATTAGATAGCATTATTGGCAATGTCTAGAAAGTTCTGTCAAGGAGAGGTTTGGTCACCTAATTGCGCGCCAGTAAGGAGAAATTCTTATTGGAAAGCCCTCTTTCCTGGGAACGGCCTGGTTGTCATAAATGTGATTCTGTAATATTATTTGTGAATAATTAATTATTGATTCATATGATAAGGAAATATTTATTTTATGTGGATATAAATGATGGATATATTTATTTTTATGTGGATAAAAATGAAGAAGTTAATGTTGAGGTGTTTTATCAGTATTTTGTCGGTGTAGAGGTATTAAAAATCATCCGTTTGTGGATTTCGGATATTTTATATTTGGAATTTGGAAAACCTCAAAGCTACAAAGTTGTAGAGAATTCGATTTCAGGCAGAATGGACATAAAATTCGTATTTCTCTGATAAACGGACTATTTTCTATGAATTGTTGAAGTTTCGGAAAAATAAAATGATTTTTATTAAATTTATGGGGGGACCCACTTTTGGTTGGTGGGATACACACATGGGCTGCTGAATTCTTCCAACATGGCTGCTCAAAAATTCAAAGCATGCGTAGGAATTGTAATTAATAATAATATATTTTATTATTTTAGTCTCCTATAGCGTTCTAACATTTTCCTATAAATAGAGGGCTAAGTTAGAAATGAAAATCACACCAGAAATAAGTTTTCCTTCTCTCTATATTGTCGAGCGTATTTTAGTGAGTATTTATATACTTTGAGAGTTGCTGTTCGGTACAAGTTTCCTTCGGCTTTCTATCCGATATTCCGATCAAAAGTAGCGTTATTTTGAGGTAAGGGATGTTATTTTCTTCTTAAATGATATTATTTTCTTCAATATCATTATGCCAAAATATTGGTGAACGTTTTTATCAAATTTAGAACTTTTTGTGTCGGGGTTACTATTCACGTATACAGCACTATTCACGAATACGGCACTATTCATCGAAAAATGAAATTTTCTTCTTTTTGTTCAAGATATCTATTATGGTTACTATCTTTGATTGTATCCATGTTTTGGTCTTTATTTTTGAATTCGGCTTCAAAATTAGTTATTATGGAGTATTATTGATCTTGGATAAACTGTTATACGAATCCTTAATATTTGTTCTTTTGCTTCACTAGATTCGTTTTCTTTAAAATATTTTTCATCATCCTCAGTCCTAAATGATGATATTACTGAATATCTTTGGCCTGTAGTGCAAAGATGAATGATTAACTGATGAATATCTTTGGCCCGTAGTGCAAAGATGAACAGGTGTTGAGATGAACATGACCAACTGGTGATACAAATGAATATCTTTGGCCTGTAGTGCAAAGATGAATATTTGATTAAAGATATATATTGATTGTTGTTACAGGGATAAAATATTGATGATGAACTTTTAAATCTTAGAAGATAGTGGAATTTTTTCTCTACTTGACTCTTTTAATGGATTGCTATTTTCGCTGCAGTTGTTGATCTAAAACTTGTTGTCTATTATATTTTATCAGGTTTTTCCCTGTTGAAGACTAATGATAATTTGTTGTATATTATCTTAGTCATAATATTCTTTACTGGGCTAGTTGAGCTCACCCTTTTCCTTTTTGTTTTATTTTTCTTCTCAGGAGGTGAGAACATAGCAGGATCTAGTCGGGGTATGGAGTGATGGTTCTAGAAAGATGTTTTAGCAGTCCTCACTATTCTGTAAAATAGTGTTTGAATAATTGTAATGAGGACTTATTTGAGTGTGGATATTGTCTAGAGGATAATATTTGTATTTAAACTCAAAGTATGTGTTGTCGTATTTTATACGATAATTGTACTATTGAAGTTGTAGTTTGCTTTATGTACCATGTATTTGGCGACTCAGAATGGGTGTTGTATACCTATTTTAGGGGCATCACAGTTGGTATCAAAGCTTAGGGATTTGGTCTCTGGCGGAGATCGGAGAATAGAACTAGGAGGGGAGAGATGAGTAAATCATTCGCTAGTGTGTCCTATCTAAGCTTATTTGTTGGTCAGTCATAATATAGGGATATTATGTGATATGTTAATTTATTTAATTAACCCTTGTTTTACGACAGTATTTAAGAATGGCTGCTGAGAACGTTAACAATGGAGTGTATGAGACTGTGGAACAACCTCTAGTTACAAACCAGGAGAACGTGCAACAGGAAGGTAATATTCCTCCTGTAAACAACACTACCGAGCAAACGATGAATGATGGAATGTTTAGGAGCTTTTTGCAGTTCATGCAAAATCAGACGAGGGAGACTCGTGTACAAAATATGGGTGGAAGTGATACCAACGTGCGGTCTATCACAGCCAAGCAGTTCAAGGAGTTGGGACCACCAGAATTTATTGGAAAGCCGGATCCAATCAAGGCAAAAACGTGGGTCAAGCAAATTACCAAGATATTCGATGTCTTGGGATGCACGGAGGAACAGAAGGTTCCATTCGCCACCTTTATGTTCCGCGGTGAGGCAGACTACTGGTGGGAGTCTGTGAAGCGTACCCAGCTTGCTGCACTCAGTATGTCTTGGGAAATATTTTAGAAATTATTCAATGACAAGTACTTTCCTGAAAGTATTCGTCATATGAAGGAGGTGGAGTTTATCAGACTGTAACAAAACAACATGACGGTGTTCCAGTACGAGGCGAAGTTTGCTGAGTTATCGAGGTTTGCACCTCATTTGGTAGAGAATGAGGAACGAATGACAAGGATATTTCTGAGAGGTCTAAAACCCGAGATTCGTCAATACCTTATCTCTCATAAATTTTCTCTGTATTCAGATGTTGTCAACAGGGCTCAATTATTAGAGCGAGATAGTGAGTATGTTTAACCGAGGGACCACAACCAGAGTCATACCGGTGACAGCAGTCATCAGAGCGATGATGTGAGACCCCAGATTTTTTGAATAAAGATTAAATTTTCTCGAAATATATTTTTGAATATTATGGTGTGGATTTGATATAATGTTATAGTTGTGGGTAATATTTACAAATTTTGCAAAGTACGCAAGTTGTTATATAATATTCGATTGGTCGGGGAATATTCATTTTAACAGGGAATATTCGTACAACGGCACAATCATTGGTGGACCCCCACAACAGAATTATTGTCAGATTGAGAAAACGACAAAACTACTTTATGAAAATAACGGCGAAAGTTTTACCGTTAACTGTTAAAACACCCGGTGTTAAAAGTACAGTAATACGCGTGGTTGCATAGTAGCACACGGTATTGATTATTGATACTTACGTGAGAAGTCACTCAGTTATACTCAATTATTGCTACAGTAATTACTGCATCATATCTATCATATTATTGATTCAATTATTGTCATAGTATCATCTGCATAAAATATTTTTTTATTAAATCAATACTTGAGACGACAAAGTTATTCATATTATAAATTGCAATATTTACAATGTCTAGAAGTTCTGTCAAGGAGAGGTTTGGTCACCTAATTGCGCGCCAATATGGAGAAATCCTTATTGGAAAGCCCCCTCTTTCCTGGGAACGACCTGGTTGATAAATATTGTGAGTTATAATATTAATAATGAATGTTGTTCGGAGTTGAATTTGGAGACGCGGACGTGATATTTGAGTCCGGAACGACGAAATTAGTAAAAATAGTCTATAAACACAAAATTTTCTGAGATTCACTATTTGGTCAAAAAGTCAACAGTTGACTTTTTCGGGAAAAGTCAAACTTCAAAATTTCAAAATTTATATTTTTGATAAAAATAGTTTCATTATGTTGGAATTGTTTGTGTTAGTGAAAATCGACATTTATTCCAATGATAATTGATGTCTAGGGGTTATATTGATAAATCGGGTAATTTATCGGATAAATGAGTAATTAATTGCTACTAATTCACATGCTTATATAACTATTTGTTTACATATGTGTACTATTGAATCACATTATTTACTATTAGGGGAGTTGGTGCAAGATTGATAATACTTGCATGACTAAATTAAAAATAGAGGTATAGATGGAGGTATTATACTGAAATTCGTATTTTTCACATGATTATACTATTGATTCACATGATTGAACTATTAATTCACATTATTTACTATTAGGAGAGTTGGTGCAAGATTGATAATACTTGCAGGACTAAATTATAAATGAAAGAAAAGTTGGATGTATTGTACTGTAATTTTTGAGCCCCAAAACGTGCAATTATTGAAAATATATTTTTCTATAAATAAAAGCTCATTCTTCCTTCATTTCTCACCAATTCACAAAAGCTTTAGAGCGATTATTATAGAGAGAAATTATAGAGAGAAAGAAGAAGAGAAATCTGCTACTCACTATTCCAGTATCCAATTTTTTTAAGGTAGGGAATATTATTTGTTATACTCGTAGGGAGTATAATTTCTTTCTTATCTATGAAGAGAACTTCTGTTATTCCATTCTTATTATTCTGTTGGAATAACCTATATACGCGGGCTACCCTATACTTGGTAAAATTCTTCTGTTGTTCCATTCTTTATCATTCTATTGGAACATCCTGTCTGTGCATTCTACGCCGGACCTGGTTCCGTCTTTATTATTCTGTTGGAATATCCTGTCTGTGCATTCTACGCCGGACCTGATTTTGTCTTTATTATTCTGTTGGAATATCCTGTCTGTGCGTTCTACGCCGGACCTGATTCCGTCTTTATTATTCTGTTGGAATATCCTGTCTGTGCATTTAACGCCGGACCTGATTCCGTCTTTATTATTCTATTGGAATATTCTGTCTGTGCATTTTACGCCGGACCCGATTCCGTTATTTATTAATCTGTTGGAATAACCTGCCTGTGCGGTCTATCGCATGTCTGGTGATTTCTTTTGTTATTCCATTCCTTATTATACTCAGTCGGTTAAAGTTTTGACTTCTATACTCCATGAAAGTAGTGGAATATCCTTGATATTTGTGCTTCATCCAGTATCTTTTCATGGAAATATTCTTCTGAGCATTCTTGAATTTTACTCTACAAAGCAGCATCATGTTGACAATTTGGACGTTATTAGTTCCTGGATAAAATAATTCTTGAACTTATTTTATTGAATTCTTATATCATTGTCATCATCCTCATGTTTATATTTTGTTGAAAGTCATCTATGGCCTATAGTGCATAGATGGACTTGGTATGATTATGACCAGGGATTATTCGTTGTAATCATGACCGTAATGTTACAAATGATGTGGTAAAAGTCCTCATTGGCCCGTAGTGCATTGATGGACAGTTGTTGGCATGATCATGACCATTATTGAATACACAAATATTCTTGGCCCGTAGTGCATGGATAATTGTGGTCGTGATACTAAAGTCCTTGGCCATAGTGCAGGGGTGATTCGATGATGTGGATTATTTATTAAGTTGAGTCCCAGCGATAAAAGTGATGAAAAACCTTTTAAATCATAAAAGATAGTAGATTTTATTCTCTACTTGACTCTTTTAATGGATTTCTTGTTCCGCTGCAGTAAAACTTGATGGTTGTTATATTGTATCAGTTTAACACTGTTGAAGGCTAACGATAATATATTATGCATTATCTTAGTCATAATATTTCCTACTGGGCTAATTGAGCTCACCCTTTTACTTTTATTGTTCTCTTTAGGAAATGAGAACGTAGCAGGGATTAGTCGGGGAACGGAGTGACAGACCAGATGATAGCATTAGTAGTCCTCACTATTCTATGAAATAGTGTAATAATAATTGTAATATGGACTCCTTTTGAGTTTGTATAATCTCTAGTAGACAGTATTTGTATTCAAACTCACAGTTTATGTTTTGTCGTATTCTACACGACAGTTGTATTATTAAGTTGTATTTGAATTTATGTACCATGTAAGTGGCGACCCAAGATGGGTGACGTATACCTAATTTTGGGGGCGTCACAGATGATTACCAACGAGGAGGGAAAAATACGAACAAAGGCAGTAACCACTCGGGTGGTCATCGTGGCCATGATAATAGGAGAGGTGAGTCAAGTGGAAATTTCAGAAAGAGGAGATTCAACAATGACGGGAAGACATTAGCAGCAGCACCAGCACCAACAACAAATTCTAGGGGAGGAGAACGACCGCCAGTTAGATGTTACAAATGCGGAAAAGAGAGACATTAGCCCAAACTGCCCACAACAATCCAAGGTATGTTACAATTGTGGAAAGGAAGGACATATCGCTCGAGATTATACTATAGCGAAACCAAGTTCAGCGGGGATGGTGATTCCAAGGGCTGTCCTGGATAAGTTGAAATCAGCGATTCCTGGAAGAGCGTTTGTCGTGACTGGCCAAAATGTGAGGAACCCGAACGAGGTGATCACGGGTAAGCTAATCTTGAACTCTTGCGAAGTTTATACCTTACTAGATATCAGTTCTACCCATTCTTTTATCTCTCCTGCTTGTGCTCAACGTTTAAACTTAACTCCAGAGAAATTGGACTTGGACTTATCTATTGAAACTCCATTGGGTGAAACCTTCGTTACATCTACAGTTTATAAATCTTGCATGATCCAAGTTGGCACTATCACATTACCTGTTGATCTTATCTCTTTAAAGATACTTGCTTTTGATGTGATCTTAGGAATTGATTGGTTAACCACTCATCATGCTAAAATTGTTTGTTTTCGTAAGGTTGTTAGTTTCATATTCCTAACCAACCTGTCATACGAATTCAAACTACTAAACCACTAAAATTAGTCACTGTCATATCAAGCAACAAAGTTATTCATTTATTAAAAAACGGATGTCAAGCTTTCTTAGCCCATGTTATGGATTTGAACAAAGACAAGTCAGATTTGAATAATATTTCTGTTGTTAGAGAATTTCCTGATGTATTTCCTGAAGAGCTTCCCGGTCTACCCCCAGAACGTGATGTTGAATTCTTTATTGACCTTGAACCGGGTACAAAGCCCATTTCTAAAACCCCATATCGAATGGCTCCTATTGAACTTCAGGAGTTAAAAGTCCAACTACAGGAATTGTTAGACATCGGTTTCATTCGTCCTAGTACATCTCCTTGGGGTGCTCCTGTTTTATTCGTAAAGAAGAAAGATAGGAGTATGTGACTTTGTATTGACTACCGAGAATTAAACCATGTTACCATCAAGAATAGGTATCTGCTACCTCGCATTGATGACCTGTTCGACCAGTTGCAAGGAGCACAATTCTTTTCAAAGATAGATCTTCGTTCTAGATATCATCAGCTGAAGATTAAAACTGAGGATATTCCAAAGACTGCCTTCAGAACTCGGTACGAACATTATGAATTCTTAGTCATGTCTTTTGGATTGACTAATGCTCCTGCTGCTTTCATGGATATGATGAACCGTGTATTCAAGGAATATTTGGATCAGTTTGTTGTTGTCTTTATTGATGACATCCTCATCTATTCCAAAAGCCGTAAAGATCATGAGCACCATTTGAAGCTGATACTTGAAAGGCTTCGTGAAAACAAACTTTATGCTAAGCTGAAGAAATACGAGTTCTGGCTTGAGGAAGTAGCATTTCTTGGACACGTGTTGTCAAAACATGGAGTATCTGTTGACCCGGCGAAGATTGAAGCAGTACAAAGTTGGGAGCAACCGAAGTCGGTGACCGAAGTGCGTAGCTTTCTGGGCTTAGCTGGTTATTATCAGAGATTCGTGGAAGGATTTTCTCAAATTGCTACTCCGTTAACTCAACTGACTCGTAAAGATACAAAATTTGTATGGAGGGAGGAATGCGAGAAGAGTTTCCAAGAGCTCAAGAGGAGACTCATTTCGGCACCTGTTCTGGTAATACCATCTGGTTCGGATGAATTTGTTATATACAGCGATGTTTCAGGCAAAGGATTAGGATGTGTTCTCATGCAACATGGGAAAGTCATAGCCTATGCCTCACGACAACTCAAAGAATATGAGAGGAATTATCCTACTCATGATCTAGAGTTGGCAGCAGTCGTTTTCGCGTTGAAAATCTAGAGACACTACCTGTATGGGGAGAAAGTGGAGATCTATGCGGATAATAAAAGCCTCAAATATTTCTTCACCCAAAAGGAACTCAACATGCGGCAACGATGTTGGCTCGAGCTGTTGAAAGATTACGATCATATCATTCAATACCATCTTGGAAAAGCAAATGTAGTAGCTGACGCATTGAGTAGAAGATCGTATGCGGGTATGAGTGCAATGTTGTTAACACAAAGGTCCATTTTGTACGATTTACAAAGGATGGAGATTGAGTTAAAGACTCTAGGAACCTACGTGATGATGGCGAATATACGAATAGAACCGACTTTAATCGATAAAGTTAAAGCTGCTCAAGCTACGGACCTGGAGCTGATACGTATGAAGAAGAAAGTGCAAGAAGGAGCTATTCCAGAATCGATGAAGACGGAATACTTAGATTTAACTCCAGACTTTGTGTTCCTAACGATTCTGACTTGAAGCATAGAATCATGATGGAGGCACACAACACATCGTTTGCAATCCATCCTGGGAGTACCAAAATGTATCATGATATTCGACATACATTTTGGTGGAACAATATGAAGAGAGAGATCGCGGAGTTTATCTTGAGGTGTTTAACTTGTCAACGTGTAAAGGCGGAGCATCAAGTGCCAAAGGGTCCATTACAATCACTTGAGATTCTGAAATGGAAGTGGGAACACATTACTATGGATTTCGTTATAGGTCTTCCCAAAGTTTCTCAAGGCATAGATGGGATTTGGGTTATTGTTGATAGATTAACCAAGTCTGCCCATTTCTTACCGATACGTGAGACTTATTCCCTTGAACGTCTTGCTCGTATGTACGTGAATGAGATTGTGAGATTGCATGGCATGCCAGTATCCATAGTTTTAGATCGTGACCCAAGATTCACTTCAAGATTTTGGGTTAGCTTGCAGAAAGCTATGGGCACGGATTTACGATTCAGTTCGGCATACCATCCTCAAACGGACGGACAATCAGAGAGGACTATTCAAACCCTTGAAGATCTATTAAGACTTTGTGTCCTAGATTTTAAAGGAAGTTGGGATAAGTACTTGCCACTGGTGGAATTCTCCTATAACAACAGATATCAAGCAAGTATAGGCATGGTTCCATTTGAGGCGTTGTATGGACGAAAGTGTCGTTCTTCAGTATGTTAGGACGAGGTGGGAAAAGCAATGTTGTTGGGATCAGAGTTAGTACGCATGACTACAAAAAAGATCCAAATGATTCGACAACGTATTTAAACCTCACAAGATCGACAAAAGAGTTATGCTGATCTTCATGGAAAGGACGTGGAGTTTAATATTGGAGATCATGTACTGTTATGTGTTGCTCCATGGAAAGGAGTTACAAGATTTGGAAAGAGAGAAAAACTCAATCTACGATTTGTTGGTTCATTTGAGATTCTTGACCGAATAGGAAATGTGGCCTATAGACTCGTATTACCTCCAAACATGTCTCGTGTTTATAATGTTTGTCACATATCTATACTTTGTAAATATGTGAAAGACCCGAACCATATTATTGCTTTAGAACCAGACGAGATAGCCTAAGATTTAACGTACGAAGAAGTATCTGTTAAGATCTTGGATAGGAAAGAGAATGTCCTACGCACGAAGGTTATACCACAAGTTAAGGTTTTGTGGAGAAACTATGCTATTGAAGAAATGACCTGGGAGTAGGAATCAGAAATAAAAGCGAGGTATCCTCACATTTTCGAAACACCAGGTACGTACGTCAATTTCGAGGATAAAATTTCATAAGGAGGGGAGGTTGTAAGACCCCAACTTATTATAAATAAAATCAAATTTCCTCTATTTATTATTGTGAATAATAAGGTGTTAAAATGATATACAAATTTTGCAAAATAAGCATGTGGTGATAAAATAGTCATTGTTGTCGGGAAATATTCGTTTGGTCGTGGAATATTCTTGTTGCCGAGGAATATTCGTACGACGGCACATTAATTAGTGGGCCCCATAACAGAATAACTGTCGGATGAAAAAAATGACAAGTTTGAGTTTTTATAAATAATGGCGTAGTTGTTACCGTTAACACTGTTGGAATACCCTGTGGCTAAAATACAGTAATACGCGTGGATGCACAGTATTGATGAATTATTGATCCTTACGTAAGAAGGCACTACTCAATAATTGTTACAGTAATTACTGTTCAATATTTTATTTTATTGATTCAATAATTGTTGCGTTGATATTTTATATTATTGTTGTTTCAATAATTATCACTGCACAGTATTTCCCATTATCAGATCAATAATTCATATTATTTGAATAATATTATTAGATAGCATTATTGACAATGTCTAGAAAGTTCTGTCAATGAGAGGTTTGGTCACCTAATTGCGCGCCAGTAAGGAGAAATTCTTATTGGAAAGCCCCCTCTTTCCTGGGAACGGCCTGGTTGTCATAAATGTGATTCTGTAATATTATTTGTGAATAATTAATTATTGATTCATATGATAAGGAAATATTTATTTTATGTGGATATAAATGATGGATATATTTATTTTTATATGGATAAAAATGAAAGAGTTAATGCAGAGGTGTTTTATCAGTATTTTGTCGGTGTAGAGGTATTAAAAATCATCCGTTTATGGATTTCAGATATTTTATATTTGTAATTTAGAAAAACTCAAAGCTACAAAGTTGTAGAGAATTCGATTTCAGGTAGAATTGACATAAAATTCGTATTTTTCTGATAAACGTGCTTATTTCTATGAATTGTTGAAGTTTCAGAAAAATAAAATGATTTTTATTAAATTTATGGGGGGACCCACTTTTGGTTGGTGGAATACACACATGGGCTGCTGAATTCTTCCAACATGGCTGCCCAAAAATTCAAAGCATGCGTAGAAATTGTAATTAATAATAATATATTTTATTATTTTAGTCTCCTATGGCGTTCTAACATTTTCCTATAAATAGAGGGCTAAGTTAGAATTGAAAATCACACCAGAAATAAGTTTTCTTTCTCTCTATATTGTCGAGCGTATTTTAGTGAGTATTTATATACTTTGAGAGTTGCTGTTCGGTACAAGTTTCCTTCGGCTTTCTATCCGATATTTCGATCAAAAGTAGCGTTATTTTGAGGTAAGGGATGTTATTTTCTTCTTAAATGATATTATTTTCTTCAATATCATTATGCCGAAATATTGGTGAACGTTTTTATCAAATTTAGAACTTTTTGTGTCGGGGTTACTATTCACGTATACGGCACTATTCACGAATACGGCACTATTCACCGAAAAATGAAATTTTCTTCTTTTTGTCCAAGATGTCTATTATGGTTACTATCTTTGATTGTATCCATGTTTTGGTCTTTATTTTTGAATTTGGATTCAAAATTAGTTATTATGGAGTATTATTGATCTTGGATAAACTGTTATACGAATCCTTAATATTTGTTCTTTTGCTTCACTAGATTCGTTTTCTTTAAAATATTTTTCATCATTCTCAGTCCTAAATGATGATATTACTGAATATCTTTGGCATGTAGTGCAAAGATGAATGATTAACTGATGAATATCTTTGGCCCGTAGTGCAAAGATGAACAGTTGTTGAGATGAACATGACCAACTGGTGATACAAATGAATATCTTTGGCCTGTAGTGCAAAGATGCATATTTGATTAAAGATATATATTGATTGTTGTTATAGGGATAAAATATTGATGATGGACTTTTAAATCTTAGAAGATAGTGGAATTCTTTCTCTACTTGACTCTTCTATTGGATTGTTGTTTCCGCTGCAGTTGTTGATCTAAAACTTGTTGTCTATTATATTTTATCAGATTTTTCTCTGTTGAAGACTAATGATAATTTGTTGTATATTATCTTAGTCATAATATTCTTTACTGGGCTAGTTGAGCTCACCCTTTTCCTTTTTGTTCCATTTTTCTTCTCAGGAGGTGAGAACATAGCAGGATCTAGTCGGAGTATGGAGTGATGGTTCTAGAAAGATGTTTTAGCAGTCCTCACTATTCTGTACAATAGTGTTTGAATAATTGTAATGAGGACTTATTTGAGTGTGGATATTGTCTAGAAGACAATATTTGTATTTAAACTCATAGTATGTGTTGTCGTATTTTGCACGACAATTGTATTATTGAAGTTGTAGTTTGTTTTATGTACCATGTATTTGGCGACTCAGAATGGGTGTTGTATACCTATTTTGGGGGCGTCACAGTTCGTACCAATCATAAAAAGTAACGTTAATTTCTTTATTTTTGATAAATCTTTTCCATCTATTAACTATTTTATCTCTTTCCTTTTCAACAGGATGGTTAGATCTGAATAGATGTCTTTTTTCTTTATTAGATTTTGAATTAAAATCTTGTACTAAATTATCCCAATCTAAATTGAAATCCTTTTTAATGACTCTTAACTGATTGTGAATCGGGGCATTAAAATCAGACTGATTGGGATACACAGAAGATGCCGGAGAAGAAGAACCTTCATCGTCATTAGGATCATTCTGGGTATAACACGGATGACTAACTTGACCTTGATTAAAGATACCTTTAAGTTTGATATCACTAACTGAAGGGTTACTAAGTACTTCAGTATATTCTTTGTTAATTGCATAAACATTTTTAACTGTTTTAACATTATAATCGGATTTGAAATTATCTAAAAAGGTTAACTG
The DNA here is from genome assembly GCA_016801055.1 of Panax notoginseng. Taxonomy (NCBI): domain Eukaryota; kingdom Viridiplantae; phylum Streptophyta; class Magnoliopsida; order Apiales; family Araliaceae; genus Panax; species Panax notoginseng. Next base: position 95,812,237 of record CM029021.1, on the reverse strand, counting down.
ATAAATTTCTTTTGGAGATACCTTAGGTATGTTCCAATTATGTAACACTTGACTAATGTTTTCATAACTATGTTCTTCTTGGTTAACGATGTTAGGGACAGGAGGCAAGGCTGACCTGTTACTAACTTAACAGCTAGATCTAAATAATCTACTCATCTTAATAGTTTTCAAAATAAAATCTTATTCAAGGTTCATTCATGCATACCCCGTTTACCCTAAGTAGACTCATACCTATGTTCTATAACTCGACACTGCTCACACCCTGGAGACTTACAAAGGTTAGAAACGAACTAGGTGGACTACAGGTAAGTAAGGTGACTTCAGAACTCTGAGGAAGAAGATAATTTTGAAAAAGCAAAGAGAAGTTTGATTAAAAAGATCTTACTATGCAGTTACTAACAACAAACAATCTTGGCTTTGATACCATTTGGGGCGGAATGAGATGATAGAGAGAAGAACATGAGAGCGCATACAAACACAATTAAAATACTAAATAAAAACAGTTTTAAAGATTATTTAATAAAAAATTTATGTTCTGATTCTCCCAATGCTTTTTGGCATAAGAAGAAGCACACAGTTAGATTACCCTATGCTAAGGAATTTAAAGAACATTTAATTCCCACCAAAGCTAGGCCTATTCAGATGAGTCATGAGCAGATGGTGTGACGAACAAGAATTTTGTAAATTATTTTAATATTCATTAAATTAAATAAATATTTTTCGACGATTTAATTATTAGATTTAATAATTAATTGATGCAATTGTGGTAGATTAATTTAATTCTATGTGTTACATTTATTAAATTAATGTAGAGAATTTTTATTATTCAAGTATGTGATTATGTGAGCTCATTGAATTAATTGAAATATTTAATTAAGCATTATGTTATTTAATTAATGTAATTATTAATTAGAGATTTAATAAATTGAAATTATTTATTAATGAGTAAACTAATTATGTGACTGTGAATTTATGAGAAAATATTATATTTTATTATAATAAATTAAATAAAATATTGGAGTTATTTTATAAAGAGTGTGACATTTATTAAACTATATGATAAAAGGTTTATTAAATTAAATGGTTTTATATTATGTTAATCTAGCCAAACATGGCACTAAAGGGAGTTAGGGTCAGTTAACCCATGACTGGGTAACTGACCACCAACGCGTCAGTTCTTATATCGACGTCTTCTTTGTTTTTCTTTCTTTATTATTGCTTAAGTTTAGAAATATTCAGAGAGAAATTGAGAAGTTTGAGAGAAAAATTTGAGTGTGTAATTAACAAGTGTTGAGAAAGGATCATCTGTGAATCATCTCCTCTAGATTATACTCTGGGTAATTTCTCCCAAACCCAATTTCTACATTTACGTCTTTTAGTTTTCATAAATTGGCTTTCACATTTTTCTGTAAATCTCTGTATTTGGGAGATATGAGATGATTATAATTTTATGTATGGGTTAATATGTATCAAATCATGTTTAATTATATATATTGTGTAAACCATGTCATCAGTGTCATGAAAAACATGTCGTATATATGTTTTGCAAAATTACAGAGTATGGTTTATGGCCTTAAGGCCTTATACGTGATTTTAGTATGTCAAGCATAAATGTTTTTATAAATTTTACACCCTTATAATATTGAGCATGTCAATACGGAGAGACCGGAATTTAAATGAACGGATTCGGTGCTATAACGAATTCGAATGGACAATTTTCATGTAAAGTTTTCTAAACTTTAAGAACATCAAGAACATTCCAATTTTACATGATTTAAATATGTTATTAAGTGTTTAGATGGGTAAAAATCACTCTACAGAGGTTGGGTAGTGATTATATATAAATTATAGCATGTGGGTAAGTCTAATTTCGAGTAGAAAATAAGAAATTGGGAGAAATTGGCTTGTTCTGCGATTTTTCGCGAACTGCTATTTCTGTGTTTGGTACGCCGCGCCGCAGCGCCGGCTACCAGTTCATTTCTCGCGCCGCAGCGCCGCAGCGCCAAGTACCAGGCCGCAGCGCCATGGCGCCGCAGCGCCAAGAGCCAGTACAAACGTGGCGCCGCAGCGCCACTCCCCAGAAATTTCAGAAATGTAATTTTTTTTAAATGTTAAGTCTAGCAATGTGTTAGTAACTTAATGTAATAAACATGTAAACATGTTAGAGGTATAATGTGATAATAAAATAGATGTTTAACATGAAAATAACATAATTACATGTGAGTTGAATTATTAAATACATAATTAGTTTAATTATTCATGAAGAACAAATTATGTGACAAAGTGGTAATTTGACTAAGTATAGTCAATAAATTAAAGTGGACAAAGAGAAAGAGTTTATAATGATTAGTTAAGTTATAATTAACTGGTATTGTGTATGTGAATGGTATGCAGGATTTTAATTCAAAGAACGAGTTAGTTAAAGTGTAATCCACACGCGAGGCAAGTTTCTTAACTCTACTTTTACATCGAGCAAGTTTATTGTTTACCTTGATTAATTATCATTACTAGTATTCAAGTTCAAATTATTATATTATCTTTCAAAAGCATGATTCAGTTATACGATAATTGTTCTATTGTATACTTTTGAGATTATTATTCAAATCGAATATCAATTATTGTTGAACCTTATTAGACCAGTGAACCTTATTGATTCAACTAGATCATAGTTGATGAGCGTTCTAAATTTCAGAACCCTTGATGAATTATCCAAACCAAACTTCCTTTGGTGCGGACTTAAATGTCAAACTGAGATGAACAACCCTGTAAAGGGATTTCCTTATGCGTTAGCGTTAAGATATTGTGCACAGTATGGTACTAAGGGCTGATCCCCCTAAGTACGAGAAGAAGGTCCATATTCTTATGACTGTTATAGGTTTCAAGTATAACCCTTGTTAACCTAGGACATAGTTCAAGGTCTTATGACCCTCAGTATTCTTTTGATTCTGGTTATTTATTCTTGATTCAAAAGTTGAGCTTTATTCAGATGTCTTTGATTATTCGCATGTTATTATACTGTTGTTTCATTTTATACTTGTGGGCATTTGTGCTCACTCTTGCTTAATAATAACATTGCAGTTAAGAATGAAAGAAGTGATGAACCTTCCACTAGTAAGGGCAAGGGCAAAGTTAGCAAGTGTTGAAGACTTGTATTTTAATTTGATAATGTATTTATGTTAAGACTTGGGTATGATTGATGTTTAAGACTTATTTGTTTAGAATTCCGCACAGATGATTTAAGGTTAGTTAACCTGGGATTGTTATATTATTCAAATGATTGTAATCCTTTAAAGGAGAAGATTTTATTTCTATCTATTGCATGGTTTACATTTATTATGGATAGATAGATAGATGATATTTGTACAGTGAACACCGAATTCCGTGGAATCGAAGTACCCGGATTTGGGGGTGTCACAAGTTGGTATCAAAGCTGTAGGTTATGAACCTTAGGTGGGGGAAACAACCTTAGGTAGTAGCCTTATAGAAGAAGATAGTAATTGAAAACTCTTATCGAGTTCTAAGAAATGAATTTTTGTAATTCATTGAAGATAATAAAATACTTTATGTGTTTATTTGTTAAGTATGCGTTAGATAGTACGACTTAGTAACTAAAACTTAAAATTTTGTTGTCAGGATGTCGAATGTTGGAGAAGCTAGTCAAGCTGGGGAGGAAGGAACCCGAGTACCTATAGTACCTACTGAGGAGGAGCCCCGAGACATTCATGTCATTAGGGAGCAGCTGGTGCAGAGGGTATCATCTCCATTGATCACCATTGTTGGTCAGGAGCATGAACCTGAGACTGATCCTGAGGAGGATCCTGAGGAGGAGTTTGATGAGGAAGAGGAAGAAGAGGAACTACCACGGTACACTGTTGATGCTGAGATGTATGACACATTATACGACCGTAACGTGGAGTTACAAGACGAGGTTTGGGATTTAACTGAGGGAGCAACTGTTCAACAGACTACTCTCGAGTAGAATGAGGAGGAGATTTCGACTCTTCATTCTCGACTGGCAAATGTAGAATTGGATTTGGTCCATGAGAAGGGTCAAACCGAAGATAAAACTGAGGAGATAGAGAAGCTGAAGAAGAAATTGAAGGAAACCTCTGATAGACTAAACATAGCAGAGGAGGGATGGGTCTTGTTCTTTCACCTTCCAAGATTTTAAAAAACTTGAAACTGAAGCAGGTCCAAGTAGAACTATTGCTATTATCGATCAAGTGGAGTCTGATGATGATAACGATAGTTCCTCTATGCACTCTAATCACTCATCTGATTGGGCCATCACCTGTCGATGACTGAAGATGCCTCTGGCGCCTTCTTCTTTGACTGGTCCGTCTCTGCTCCGATTGGTGCAGTCGCCGGATGGCGTTGTTGATCATCTTTTCAGATGAGTCACCACCTCCATACAGCGGCCGTGGGGCCATATGTCTGACTAATTGCTGCTTTTGGTGGAAAAGCAGAAGATGCTGATGACTAGGCTGCCGGAGCAGGCAGAAGATGCTAATGACTAGGCTGCCGGAGCAGGTGCTGGCTAACTGAGGCTGCCGGGGCAAGTCCTGAAGGCGTGATGATGGCTGACATCATCACATCCACTTTAATTGATTACTAAGGGGATCAGGAGAAGGGATCCTGAGCGTCTTGAAGGTTGACAGTGCCATAGGGATCACAATCATCTTCTTCTTCAAGATTTTGACTGGAATTTTCTTTTCTGGACTGAGCAGAAGCTTTGTCTGACTCTTCACGTAACTGGTCAAGTCTCATATGAATGGCATCTGCAAGAAGCCTCAACTGAGAGTTGGAATAACTAGAAACATTAGTGACTTCAATAGGGTCTGGAGGAACAACTGATTTTTCTTTTGATTTTTTAGTTGTTCTAATGACTGTTTTATTGGAAGATTCACCGGTAATGGCCGTTTAAAACAGAGTCAGTCTTTATTAAACTCATCTATGCCAGCGATGATAAATCCAAACTCCTTTATCACTCTTTATATATTAAACAAGTTCTCAATCTTTCTGATTGAGGTAGTCATCCTTCAGATCTCAGGTCCCTTTCTAATCATTCCGGCTCTTATTGCTATTATGATTATATTGAGGCTTGGTATAAGATTTTTCTTCACCAAAATGAAGATCATAGTCATTCGTGGTTTTTACAGTTCGACCACAAATTCAAGAGTCAATTTCCTAAATAGTTCATCCTCTGGTGGACAAGACTTGGGTTGTGCTTTGAAATCCTTCCGGATCCTCTCTTAGTTCAGCTTGAGCATTTCGCTACTTATAGTAGTTATCATCCAAAATATGAGGAAATCCCAGTTTTTCTTATATTCTGCAGTAAATATAAAATCCCTTGGATTCTTGAATGGCAATATGTCATTTTAGCTCCGCAGGAAGTCACAATATTTCAGTCTCCGTCGTCCATAGGTATTCAGACAGCTCAGACAGTTATTTCTCCTATTTCTCATGTCTCTCGCCGTTTCCTCACATATTTTGGATGATAACTATACCAGTGAATCCACTAGCTATTAAGAATAATGACGAGAATCCCATCTTTGATGAAGAAGCTGGCATTGGTTCGCCTGATGGAGTTAATACTTTAATTTTTCGGTTGACTAGCTAGAACAGATGAATAGGGCTTGGGGACTGTACCAAGCACCTGAAATTTATTGTGGGTGGTTTGACTAACTGGGTGAGGAACAACGGTTCCCTTTAAGTGATTGACTGGGCCGGGAGAGCGACCACGACCATGAGAAGATGAACCTCCTCGCACACTCATGTTGCTGTAATAGTACTTGTGTTAATAAACTCACGGGTGAGAAAATCAGGAACTGAGTTGTTACTTCCTTTAATATATTCAATATCAAAATCAAAAATACTTAAGATAGCTTGCCATCTAGCGAATGAATGCTTAGAGGCGACGTTTACAACGTCCTTTTCAAGAATGAATTTTGATGACTTGCAATCTATCCTAACTAGAAATTTTCGATTCAGTAAATCTCTCTGAAATTTTTTAATACATAAAACGAGCGATAAAATCTCTTTTTTAATTGTACTGTATTTTAACTGTATCAAATTTTTGGGGTTGAAAGGGTTATTTCCTGGATAAAAATTTTGAGGTGGAAATGTATGGAGGTGGTGACTCATTTGAGAAGATGATCAACAGCGCCATCCGGTGACTGCACCAACCGGAGCAGAGACGGACCAGTCAACGAAGAAGACGCCAGAGGCATCTTCAGTCATCGACAGGTGATGGCCCAGCCATCCGGCGACTGCACCAACCGGAGCAGAGACGGACCAATCAACGAAGAAGACGCCAGAGGCATCTTCAGTCACCGATAGGTGATGGCCCAGCCATCATCTCAACTTTTGCTTTCCGTAAAGAAAAAGTCTTTTACTTTAGTAAAATGTAAAAGTAAAAGTAAAAGAATAACTTTTTCTTTTACTTAAGTTAAATGTTTCTTACATTTACCAATGTAAAAAGTAAATGTAAAATGTTTCTTACGTTTTACTTTTACTTTAGTAAATTACTTTTACTTCAGTTAATGTAAGTGAATCCTGCGTAATTCAATAGTAATTTACTTTTCAGTTTTCTATTTAAGTAACTCGAAGTGTTAGAGTTACTCAGGCTTTTCTTTTGTAAGAAAACCTCACCTGAGGTCCTCTCTCTCCCTTCTCTCTAGAGTTAGACGGAGAAGAAGCTTTCAGCTTCCTTCTTCTAGTTAGATGAAGACGAAGTCCTTCGTACTTCGATCTTTCCTTAAACATTTAGATTCAGGATATATTGTAATCCTTTCCTCAAATGTTTATAAATAAAAGAAAGAGATTACTTTACCGATCCACCGGTCATCTTCTTAATCTTTTCTTTTTTCTGTTTAAGTTTTCTTTTTAAAACTTAATCGTCGCTGTTATATGGTATCAGAGCCACACGGTTGGTTCTTGATTCTGTTGGTGGTTTCGATTAAAAACAGTTTGTTCTTGTTTTTAAATGTTTCTGCAAACTTTTATTTTTTTTGCTCCACTTTCAATCGCCTGACTTGCTGTAAAACACCTTAGATCGTCATAAGACCCGTTACGCCATTGTAAGACTCCAGTGTGGGAGCAGTTTAGGCTAAGGGTATCATTGGATCTACAGGTACGATTTTACTTATGCAAGAACGATTTGAGTTTAAGCGGAATGATGAAAGAAAGAATTTTTGTTTAAACAGTTAACAAATAAGTCTTATGTTTAGATCGATTTTACTGATAGATCAGGACCAATCGAGTGATCCTTTGTTTCAGATTTCATCTGATTTGTTTTTAAATAAAATATTTTTACAAAATCTAAGAAATTTTGAAGATTTTGACCAATTTTTTGGTGAAAAAATTTTCCTCCATCTTTATAAACCAAATTTTTGGGGTTGAAAGGGTTATTTCCTGGATAAAAATTTTGAGGTGAAAATGTATGGAGGTGGTGACTCATCTGAGAAGATGATCAACAGCGCCATCCGGCGACTGCACCAACCGAAACAGAGACGGACCAGTCAACGAAGAAGACACCAGAGGCATCTTTAGTCACCGACAGGTGATGGCCCAACCATCATCTCAGCTTTTGCTTTCCGTAAAGCAAAAGTCTTTTACTTTAGTAAAATGTAAAAGTAAAAGTAAAAGAATAATTTTTGCTTTTACTTAAGTTAAATGTTTCTTACATTTATCAATGTAAAAAGTAAATGTAAAATGTTTCTTACGTTTTACTTTTAGTTTAGTAAATTATTTTTACTTCAGTTAATGTAATAGTGAATCCTGCGTGATTCAATAGTAATTTACTTTTCAGTTTTCTATTTAAGTAACTCGAAGTGTTAGAGTTACTCAGTCTTTTCTTTTGTAAGAAAATCTCACCTGAGGTCCTCTCTCTCCCTTCTCTCTAGAGTTAGACGGAGAAGAAGCTTTCAGCTTCCTTCTTCTAGTTAGATGAAGACAAAGTCCTTCGTACTTCGATCTTCCCTCAAACATTTAGATTCAGGATATACTGTAATCCCTTCCTCAAATGTTTATAAATAAAAGAAAGAGATTACTTTACCGATTCACCGGTCATCTTCTTAATCTTTTCTTTTTTCTGTTTAAGTTTTCTTTTTAAAACTTAATCGTATATATATATATATATATATATATATATATATATATATATATATATAAGTTATAAAATAATTTTGCCCAATTTTAAAATAACTTAAAATAAATTTTGAAATCTTTAAATAATAAAATTAATTTGAGAATAAATATAAAATGCCCATGTAAAAAATTATTTAATTAAAAATCTTAAGTTTCTTTCCAAATAAGGTCAAACAAGCATTTGATAATTAACATATGACTTTTGTCCCACAATGTATGACCCAATTCATTTCCAGCACATTAGCAAGTATTGTCCCAATATAAGTGACCCATTTGATTTAACACTTTAAAATATCAAGATCAAGAAAATCAATTAAATACTATTTAGAAAATATTTTTTGTCAAAGTAAATAAGATAATTAAAATAATTATAATAAAAATCCTATGGAGAGGATTCTACCCTTTTAATTAATTTATTTATTAATTATTGTTATCATCAAAATAAAACTAAAAGTTGGAGACCCAACAATCTCCCCCTTTGTGATGATGACAATCAACTAAAAATATTTTCCATAAAAGCTCCCATCAATTTATGCAATCATCAAAAAATTCTAAATTTTTGAAAAACTAACATGCAACAATATAAAACAATTATTTTCCTTCTCTCCAATAATATTTTTCTTCTCCCCCTTTGTCATCATAAAAAATGGGGGGGAAGAATAGTATAAATTACTTTTCAGAACCTGCAGAAGAAGAGATTAGCAAAGTCCCTACTGAGTCACCTTGTGGTCCAAGTCTCTCATGGATGCTCTTTGATGGCCCCAGTCTATCTTTAACAGACCCTCTCTGGCAAGAAGAACCTTCCGATGTCGGTTGTCCTGCACCCTTAACTATCCTATTGTTCTCCATGATCTCAGATGCAGGAAGTTGATGAGTGTGATTGAAAACCAGTAACACTAGACACCCTCCTTCTAGCCCCAATGTTAATGCCAAGATCCGTCCACGCGCTTCAATCACCAAAGCGCGTACAATCCTGCACAGAAACGAGTAAACACCGAAAGCTTGACGGCTTGGGCCGCCAGGGGATAGCTCCGATGTGAGAATAAGTACAGACTGATATAAGGTTAACAATGGAGGCTTAATGCTCTAGTGTTGAAAAGTAATAATTTGCATGTACCTTAAAATCAGAGACAAGCCTGGTATTTATAATATTCTCACCACCTTCATGAAATCCTTCTCCGAATCAGATTGAGGCTCTCACCCAAACAACATTTCCTGAATAGGATTGTACCGAATCTCCTAGAATTAAGGAAATTGATTTACAATCCACGCTTCCCTCCTTACGTAGAGACCATATAGAATTAGAAACTTTAATCCACAAATCCCGTCTACCAAAACAACTTCTAGTCCAAGCCCACACAACACCATAAGGACAACGACCCACTATAATTTACAGGCCCGAATATCCTGGGCCGAACAGACAACAATTGGCTTTTAGGAGTCGCAATGGACCTCATCTAATGGGCTCCTGTTAGAGTTTATGCCCTAGAGGCCAATTATTTGATATAATTACTTAACATTTGATATTATTGTTGATTGAATAAATAAATGATTTTATTATGGTTTTATTTACTGCGTAATATAATTGTTAACATAATAAAATTCCTTAGAATAGTGATACAAATTATATAGTTTCAAGTATGTGACTTGAACATGAGATTATATAATTATAATTAGTATCATTGTTCTTAAATGTCCCTAGTCGAGTATCATTGTTGATGGGACAACAATGATGCATTGAGACTAGTATGTGAATTGACTGATGACCAAATCTCATTGGTCATAAATATATGAGATATTAAGTCAATGCATAGGTACATGTTAGAGAACGATGTACTGGACAGACCCACCATGAGAATTCTATATGGAGCATTATGCGAAGTGTCATTAGCAATTCTCATAGTGACAATGATGTAATGGTCCTCCGACCTGAAATCACTATATTACTACACGAGAATTTATGTACTTTGATATCATCAAATGTCACCTTTAATAGGGTGGACTATAAAGGTGATTATTGGGTACATCATGAATCGTGTGAGGAATATGAGTGATCTAGATGGAATTTAACCATCCTATATATTAGGGGTGATATCCATAGGCCTCTTGATTGAGTAGGATTATGAAATGCATGGCCATGCTCAAATAATGATTTGTTTCATATAGTCCACTCATTGATCAAGAAAACTCAGATTAAATTATGAAGAGTATGACACATTCCATGACTCGAGTTTAATCTAGGATATTAAGGTTAAAAGGATTAAATTACATTGAAACATTGGTCACAAAAAGGTTGCATCGAATCATCGATCTTATTATTACTTGGGTAGCAGTGATGCATTACTAGATGCCGCTCACCGTTTATAACTTTATAATATGATTTTAAAGTTATTGCCAACGTAATAATAACCTATAGGGTCATACACAAAGAACGTAATTAAAAGGAAATTAATTTAAATTGTAAAGATTTAAATATGTCAATATGATTGATATAATTTTAAATCACGAATTTAAATTAATAGGATAATTTATATTTAGGTATATTAATTAAGTAAGACTTAATTAAGATATATATAAATTCGGATTTTAATAACATTAGGTTTTGATTAATTCCTCCTAACTGCTATATATATGATGTATATCAGTCACTTTAGGTTTTACGTCAAAACAAAAACCCTAGCCGCTCTTAGAGAGAGACTAGAGAAAAACAGTTTAAAAATCCTAATCCTTGGTGGCTAGTACCACGTTTCCTTCTTCTGCAGATCGTAGGACGATTCGTGTGGAGCGTTCGTGTGGATACCGTAGAGACGCAGTCTGTTTGAATTGCGTTGGAGATTCGACCGCATCGATTCTAGCTTTTACAATCGGTATAATTTCTTACCACTGAATTAATTATTTTTCGCATGGATCCTGTTTTAGGGTTTCGAAATTGCTTTAAATTTTAATTTTCGTTGTGCGTTTCTGTATCGAAACCCCAACAGCTCCAAGTGTTATTGATTATCATGTTGGATAACTTAATTGACTTCTAAGGTTTGTTAAGATTAAATAGAAGAATGTCTTGTAAATGGCAAAACATAACAAGGCATTATCTAGCTTAAGGAAATGAATATAAAAAGGCTTGATTACATTATTAAACCTCTTACACTGTCTGCACATTTTTGGTAGATCGTTGAGATCATAAATTTAGAACTTATTAGGCAATAGGATAGCAAATCACCGCCGGAGGAGGAGAGTTCGCCGGAGATGAAGACGGCGGGGATGAATGAATTTGGCAGTCGAGGATGCTAATGTTAATTCCTTTAGTTTAATTTTTAAATAGATTTTTTAATTAAACAAAATTGCAAGTTAATTCCTTCGCTATGTGTTGAATAATTTTTGCTTCTCTTAGGGGCTGTTTATTTTGAATGATTCGGAATCTGACCCAATAAATTATTCAAATTGTTTGGTTTATAATTTTTAAACTCTAAATGCATCTGAATGTGTGAGTGATTCATTCAAAAAATTATGGCTGAAATAGTAAGTAGTGTTGAATGATATTTTTACCTACCTACCCTCATAGATAATTAAAAATTACATTTAATATCCATTTATTTTTTTTACTGTTGTAAAAAAAGATTATTGTGTACAAATTGTTTTTTGCTTTTTTTTTATCTAACGAATTGGTCAATAACCAATTTAATGAATGTTTTTTTTTGCTATATTCGACTGAAATTTAACATTTTTGCCTTTGACGAGAATGGATACCAAGACCTCATGCACCCACACCTTATGAATGTTGTAGTTTTTTGTTTCAGTTTTATGGGCCGAAAGAATGTTATTAAATTTTTTTAGTGTTTATTCCTAAAACTATATTACTAATAGTATACTTCATCAAAGATTGTTCATAAGTTTTTATTTAATTTTTCTTAGATAACCTTGTTTATTTATAATTATATAATAAATTTTTTTATTCATAATAGTTCAGAAGGTTAAAATAGAAAAAATACACTATATTTCGATGTTTTAGACGGACAGTTATCAAACATATCATTTTCATTCTATATTTAAAATTTTTATTTCATTCAGTTTATTCAGATTCTCTTATATACCCAAAACTTCAAACAACAACTTAGTCAACTGTAAGGTTTTTTTTTATCACCGCTTCGGAGAGAGATGAGTTTCTGAATCTCTCAATAATAATAATAAGTATACCTCACAATAAAAAACTAAATAAAGTCTCACAATAAAGAGAAAATAAAGGCCCACACCAAAGATCAAACAGGTTGTAAGGTATCAATCATAACTATCGGACGCCATTATTGAGATGCTAAATTACCTCAACATGTTGCAAGGTCATAACTAGGGGTGTAAACGGTATTAAACGGATACGGATACAGGTATATCCGTATCTGTATCCGAAAAATCAATTCGCTATCTGTATCCGTATCCGGTATCCGACGAATTTTAAAAATATTATCCGTATCCGGTATTCGAAAAAATATTCTAATACGGATAATATCTGTTACCGTTTATTTTATTCGAATAGACAAATTATTCGGATATCCGAATATCTGAATTCGTTTATTAATAACCTATTATAAAATTCATTCAAAATATTTACGAAAAAAAATTAAAGTTTAAATCATACATATTTATTAAACACAATTTAATATTTAAACCATACATATTAATTAAACATCCTAATCATAAGGGGAGGAACATGCTAATTGACGTTTTGGGTGAAAATAAAAAGATTCAATAATGTAACCAATACTTTGTTTGATGGATCAAATTGAAATTAAAATCTCAATATTATTCTTTCAAATTTTATTAAATAATAAAAAAGAGAAATAAATTAATATTTAATAAATGAATAGTAATATTTATGGGAGATTTATTTATTATTTATCCTCAATAAATAAATTACATGGTTGTGAGACCCCAAATTTTATGAATAAAGATTTAATTTTCTCGAAATATTTTTTTAATATTATGGTGTGGATTTGAGATAATGTTATAGTTGTGTGTAGTATTTATAAATTTTGTAAAGTATGGAAGTTGTCATATTATATTCGATTGGTCGGGGAATATTTGTTTTATCAGGGAATATTCGTGCAATGGCACAATCATTGGTGGACCCCGCAACAAAATTATTGTCGGATTGAGAAAATCACAAAAATATTTTATGAAAATAACGGCGGAAGTTTTACCGTTAATATTGTTGAAGTACTCGGTAGTAAAAGTACAGTAATACGCGTGATTGCATAGTAGCACACGGTATTGATTATTGATGTTTACCTGATAAGTCACTCAGTTTTGTTTTATTGGTATTATTAATGTAATAAAACAGAATACTTTTATAAAGTTATTCTATAAATAGAATATATTATATTCTATTATGCATAGTGTTGCATAGTGTCTACATAGTATTTTGCATAGTAAAATCTTTTTATATAAAACAGAATACTTTTATAAAGTTATTCTATAAATAGAATATATTATATTTTATTATGCATAGTGTTTGCATAGTGCCTGCATAGTGTTTTGCATAGTAAAATCTTTTTATATAAAATAGAATACTTTTATAAAGTTATCTATTTTATTAGACAATAATTAGAATATATTATATTTTATTATGCATAGTGTTTGCATAGTGCCTGCATAGTATTTGCATAGTAAAATCTTATATAAAGTTATTCGTTTTATTAGATTATAAATAGAATATATTATATTTTATTTAAAAGATTTTGCTTTAAATATGGACCGTCAGATTAAAGTAAATCAATCTGGACCGTTCATAATTTAGTTACTATGCAGTCCATTTTTCTATAAATAGAAGCTTATTCATTCATTATTTCTTACGAATTCACTGAAACTCTAGAGAGAGAAACTATAGAGAGAAAGAAGAAAGTATTATGCTACTTCACTACTTATATATCCAGTACACATCTTCTTAAGGTAGGAAATATTATTTGTTGTACTCGTAAGGGGTATTCTTTCTTTCTTATTCATGAAGAGAACTTCTGTTATTCCATTCTTTATTATTCTGTTGGAATAACCTGTATACGCGGACTACCCTATACTTGGTGAAATTCTTCTATTATTCCATTCTTTATTATTATGTTGGAATAACCTGTTTATGCGAAGTATCGCATACATGGTGAAATTCTTCTATTATTCTGTTCTTTATTATTCTGTCGGAGTATCCTGTCAGTGCGAATTTCGCCTGACCTGGTTCCATTATTTATTATTCTGTTGGAATAACTTGTTTATGCGAAGTATCGCATGCATGGTGAAATTCTTCTATTATTCCATTCTTTATTATTCTGTTGGAATATCCTGTCTGTGCATTTTACGCCGGACCTGGTTCCGTTATTTAGTATTCTGTTGGAATAACCTGTCTATGCAAAGTACCGCATGCATGGTGATTTCTATTGTTATTATATTCTTTATTATTCTCTTGGAATATCCTGTCGGTGCGAATTTCGCCGGACCTGGTCCCGTTATTATTATTCTGTTGGAATAACCTGTCTATACGAAGTACCGCATAAATGGTGATTTCTTTTATTATTCCATTCTTTATTATACCCAGTTGGTTAAAGTTTTGACTTCTATACTCCATGAAATTAGTGGAATATCCTTGATATTTGCGCTTCATCCAGTATCTTTTCATGAAAATATTCTTCTGAACATTCTTGAATTTTATTCTACAAAGCAGTATCATGTTGACAATTTGGACGTTATTAGTTCCTGAATAAATTAATTCTTGAACTTGTTTTATTGAATTCTTATATCATTGTCATCATCCTCATGTTTATATTTTTTTGAAAGTCATCTGTGGCCTGTAGTGCATAGATGGACTTGGTATGATTATGACCAGGGATTATTCGGTGTAATCATAACCGTAATGTTATAAATGATGTGGAAAAAGTCATCATTGGCCCGTAGTGCATTGATGGACAGTTTTTGGTATGATTATGGGTATGGATTCTCTTTGGCCGTATTACAAAGATTGTGACGCCCCCAAAATTAGGTATACATCACCCATCTTGAGTCGTCAGATACATAGTATAGAATACAAATACAACTTACAAATACAACTGTCGTGTACAATACGACAAAACATAAACTGTGAGTTTGAATACAAATATTATCTTATAGAGAGTATTCATACTCAAAAGGAGTCCTCATTACATTTATTGACACACTATTACATAGAATAGTGAGGACTACTAACCAATACTATCATTCGAACTATCACTCCGTTCCCCGACTTGCCCCAGCTACATTCTAATTTCCTGAAGAGAACAGCAAAAGAAAGGGTGAGCTCAACTAGCCCAGTAAGAAATATTATGACTAAGATAATGCAGAATAAATTATCATTAGCCTTCAACAATGTTAAACTGATAAAATATAATAGACATCAAGTTTAACTGTAGCGGAACAAGCAATCCATTAAAAGAGTCAAGTAGAAAATAAACTCTACTATCTTTTATGATTTAAAAGGTTTTTTAACACTGTATTCGCTGGGACTCAGCTTAATAAAATAATCCACATCATCGAATCACCCCTGCACTACGGCCAAGGATATTCGTGTATTCATTAATGGTCATGATCATGCCAACAACTGTCCATCAATGCACTACGGGCTAATGAGGACTTTTACCACATCCTTTGTAACATTACGGTCATGATTATACCGAATAATCCCTGGTCATATTCATACCAAGTCCATCTATGCACTACATGCCACAGATGACTTTCAACATTTTATAAACATGAGGATGATGACAATGATATAAGAATTCAATAAAACAAGTTCAAGAATTAATTTATCCAAGAATTAACAACGTCCAAATTGTCAACATGATACTGTTTTGCGGAGTTAAATTCAAGAATGCTTAGAACAATATTTTCATGAAAAGATACTGGATGAACCGCAATTATCAAGGATATTCCACTAATTTCATGGAGTATAGAAGTCAAAACTTAACCAACTGAGTATAATAAAGAATGGAATAACAAAAGAAATCACCCGGCATGCGATAGACCGCACAGACAGGTTATTCCAACAGAATAATAAATAATAGAACCAGGTCCGGCGTAAACGCACAGACAGGATATTCTGACAGAATAATAAATAATGGAACCAGGTCCGGCGTAAACGCACAGACAGGATATTCCGATAGAATAATAAATAATGGAACCAGGTCTGGCGTAAACGCACAGACAGGATATTCTGACAGAATAATAAATAATAGAACCAGGTCCGGTGTAAAATACACAGACAGGATGTTCCAACAGAATAATAACAATACGGAACCAGGTCCGGTGTAAAACACACAGACAGGATGTTCCAACAGAATAATAATAAAAATAGAACCAGGTCCGGTGTAAAACACACAGACAGAATGTTCTAACAGAATAATAGAAGAATGTCACCAAGTATAGGGTAGACCACGTATACAGGTTATTCCAACAGAATAATAAGAAATGGAATAACAACAGTTCTCTTCATGAATAAGAAAGAATAACACCCCTTACCGTTTTAAAGAAGAGCTGAAATAAGGAAGTAGTTAAGTAGTAGAATACTCTTCTTCTCTCTCTCTATAGTTTCTCTCTCTAGAGTTCAGTGAATTCGTAAGAAATAATGAAGGAATGAGCTGCTATTTATAGAAAAATAGAATGCATAGTAACTAATCCATGAACGGTCCAGATTGATTACTTTAATCTGACGGTCCATATTTAAAGAAAAATCTTTTAAATAAAATATAATATATTCTATTTATAGAATAACTTTAATAAAGTATTTTGTTTTATATAAAAAGATGTTTCTGTTTTATTACGTTAATAATACGAATAAAACAAAACGTCATTATCGCTAAATAATTCATATTATTAACTGACAATAATGGAATCAAACTGAGTGACTTCTCACATAAGCATTAATAATCAATACCGTGTGCTACTATGTAACCACATGTATTACTGTACTTTTACTACCGAGTAGTTCAACAGTATCAATGGTAAAACTTCTGCCGTTATTTTTAATAAAATATTTTTGTCGTTTTCTCAATCCGACAATAATTTCGTTGTGGGGTCCACCAATGATTGTGCCGTTGTACGAATATTCCCTGTTAAAACGAATATTCCCTGACCAATCGAATATTATATAACAACTTGCGTACTTTGCAAAATTTATAAATATTACCCAGAACTATAACATTATATCAAATTAACTCCATAATATTCAAAAATGATATTTATAGAAAATTCGCCTTTATTTATAAAAGTTGGGGTCTTACAACCTCCCCTTCTTACGAAATTTCTCCCTCGAAATTAAGGTACGTACCTGGTATGTCGAAGAGGTAAGGATACCATGATTTCATTTTAGATTCTAACTCCCAAGTCATTTCCTCAACATCGTGGTTTCTCCACAAAACTTTGACTTGAGGTATAACCTTGGAGCGTAGAATATGTTCCTTCTTATCCAAGATTTGAACAGGAACTTCTTCATACGTCAAATCCTCCGCTATTTCGTCTGGTTCTAACTCAATAATATGGTTCGGGTCTTCCACATATTTGCGTAACATGGATATGTGAAAAACGTTATGAACACGAGACATACTTGGCGGTAAAGCGAGTCTATAAGCCACAGTTCCTACTCAATCGAGGATTAAAAATGGACCGATGAATCGAGGATTGAGCTTTCCTCTTTTTTCAAATCTCGTAACTCCTTTCCATTGAGCAACACGTAAGAACACATGATCTCCTATATCAAATTCCACGTCCTTTCGATGAAGATCAACATAACTCTTTTGTCGATCTTGTGAGGTTTTTATACGTTATCGGATCGTTTGAATCTTTTCTGTAGTCATACGCACCAACTCCGGTCCCAAAAACGTTGTTTCACCCACCTCATCCCAGCATACTGGAGAACGACATTTTCTTCCATACAATGCTTCGAATGGAGCCATGTCAATACTTGCTTGATAACTGTTGTTGTAGGAAAACTCCACCAATGGTAAGAACTTGTCCCAACTTCCCTTGAAGTCAAAGACACAGAGTCTTAATAAATCTTCTAGAGTTTGAATAGTCCTCTCTGATTGTCCGTCCGTTTGAGGATGATATGCCGAACTAAATCGTAAATCTGTGCCCATAGCTTTTTGTAAACTAACCCAAAATCGTGAAGTGAATCTTGGGTCTCGATCAGAAACTATGGATACTGGCATACCATGCAGTCTTATAATCTCGTTTATGTACATACGAGCAAGACGTTCAAGTGTATAAGTTTCTCGTATCGGTAAGAAATGAGCAGACTTGGTCAATCTATCAACAATGACCCAAATCGCATCTATACCTTGAGAAACCTTAGGAAGACCGGTAACGAAATCCATGGTAATGTGCTCCCACTTCCATTCTGGAATTTCAAGTGGTTGCAATGGACCTTTTGGTACTTGATGCTCCGCTTTGACTCGTTGACAAGTTAGACACCTTGAGATAAACAGCGCTATCTCTCTCTTCATATTGCTCCACCAAAATGTATGACGAAGATCATGATACATTTTGGTACTTCCAGGATGGATTGCAAACGGTGTGTTGTGCGCCTCCATCATGATTTTATACTTTAAATCAGGGTTGTTAGGAACACAAAGTCTGGAGTTGACTCGAAGTATTCCTTCTTCATCGATTCTTGCTTCCGGCATAGCACCTTCTTGCACTTTCTTCCTCATACGCATCAACTCCAGGTCTGCAGCTTGAGAAACTTTAACTCCATCGATTAAAGTTGGTTCTACTCGTATATTCGCCATCATCACATGGGTCCCTGGAGTCTTTAACTCTATCTCCATCCTTTACAAGTCACACAAAATGGGTCTTTGTGATGACAATATCGCACTCGTACTTGCATATGATCTTCTACTCAATGCGTCAGCTACCACGTTCGCTTTTCCAGGATGGTATTGAATGGTATGATCATAATCTTTCAACAGTTCAAGCCAACGTCGTTGGCTCATGTTGAGTTCCTTTTGAGTGAATAAATATTTGAGGCTTTTATGATTCATAAATATCTCCACCTTCTCCCCATACAAGTAATGCCTCCAAATTTTAAGTGCAAAGACAACAGCTGCCAACTCTAGATCATGAGTAGGATAATTCCTCTCATATTCCTTGAGTTGTCTTGATGCATAGGCTATGACTTTTCTATGTTGCATGAGAACGCATCCCAACCCTTTGCTCGAAGCATCACTGTAGATGACAAATCCCTCCGAGCCAGATGGTATTGTTAGAACAGGTGCTGAAATGAGTCTCCTCTTGAGTTCTTGAAAACTCTGCTCACATTCTTCGCTCCAACCGAACTTTGTATCTTTCTGAGTCAGCTGAGTTAATGGAGTAGCGATTCGAGAAAATCCTTCCACGAATCTCCGATAATAACCAGCTAAACCAAGAAAGTTATGTACTTCGGTCACTGATTTAGGTTGCTCCCAGCTTTGAATAGCTTCAATCTTTGCCGGGTCAACCGATATTCCACGACTTGATACTACGTGCCCAAGGAATGCTACCTCCTCCAACCAGAACTCGCATTTCTTCAACTTGGCATAAAGCTTGTATTCACGAAGCTTTTGGAGTACCAGTCTCAAGTGTTGCTCATGATCTTCACGGATTTTGGAATAAATAAGGATGTCATCAATAAAGACGACCACAAAGTGATCCAAATATTTCTTGAATACCCGGTTCATCATATCCATGAAGGGAGCAGGAGCATTAGTCAATCCAAAGGACATGACTAGGAATTCATAATGCCCGTACCGAGTTCTAAAAGCCGTCTTTGGAATATCCTCAGTTCTAACCTTCAGCTGATGATATCCAGAACGAAGATCGATCTTTGAAAAGAATTGTGCTCCTTGCAACTGGTCAGACAGGTCATCAATACGTGGTAATGGGTACCTGTTTTTGATGGTGACATGATTCAACTCCCGATAATCAATACAAAGTCACATACTTCCATCTTTCTTCATCACGAATAGCACAGGAGCACCCCAAGGAGAAGTACTAGGACGAATAAAGCCAATGTCTAACAATTCCTGCAGTTAGATCTTTAACTCCTGAAGTTCAATAGGAGCCATTCGATATGGGGCTTTGGAAATGGGTTTTGTACCGGGTTCAAGGTCGATACAAAATTCAATTTCACGCTCTGGGGGTAGGCCAGGAAGTTCTTCAGGGAATACGTCAGGGAATTTATTAACAATAGAAATATCATTCAAAACTGACGTATTTTTATTTAGATCCGTGACATGAGCTAAGAAAGCTTGACATCCGTTTTTCAATAAATGAATAGCTTTATGGCTTGAGATGACAGCGATTAATTTTAGTGGTTTGGTTGCTTGAATTCGCATAACAGGTCGTTTAGAAATATGAAAGCTAACAACCTTATGAAAACAATCAATTTTTGCATGATGAGTAGTTAACCAATCAATCCCTAGAATCACGTCAAATGCAAGTATTTTTAATGAAATCAGATCGACAGGTAATGTGTGGGTACCAACTTGAACCAAACAAGACTTATAAACCGTGGATGTAATGAAGGTTTCTCCCAATGGAGTTTCAACAGATAAATCAAAGTCTAATTTCTCCGGAGTCAAATTTAATCGATGAGCGCAAGTAGGAGAAATAAAAGAATGGGTAGAACCGGTATCAAATAAAGTATAGACTTCGTTAGAGTTTATGATAAGCTTACCAGTGATGACCTCATTCAGGTTCCTTGCTTTCTGGGAGGTCACAACAAACGCTCTTCCTTGCACTACCGGTTTTGACTTTTCTGGGACGGCCTTTGGTGTCTCCATCTTAGCTGAACTTATTTTTGGTAAACGACAAAATCGAGCTAAATGACCTTCTCTTCCATAATTATAACATGCTTTAGACGGCATCACGTAATTTGGACTGATGTGCCACTCCCCTCCGCATTTGAAACATATGATAGGTGGTCGTTCTCCTTCCTTAACAACGGGTGCTGGTGCTGACGTCTTTCCATCATTGTTGAATCTCCTCTTCTTGAAATGGCCATTCTTATTGTTTTGGCCCTGATTACCACCGAAGTGGTTACCATTTCTGGCCTGTTGATTCCCTCCACGCTTGTTGTCACCGCTTCGATGACTGCTCTCACTGGTATTATCATTTTGCCGACTGCTCTCTTTTGGTTGCGTTGACTCGTTATCGCGCTCCACTAACTGAGCCCTATTCATAACATCTGAATACAAACACAGTTTATGAGAAATAAGATGTTGACGTATCTCAGGTTTCAAACCTCGCAAAAACATTCGTGTCATTCGCTCTTCATTATCCACTAAGTGGGACGCAAACCGGGACAACTCATCAAATTTAGCCTCATATTGCGACACGGTCATATTATTCTGCTCCAATTTGATGAACTCCACCTCCTTCATGTGACGAACACTTTCGGGAAAGTATTTGTCATTGAACAACTCTTGGAACTTCTCCCAAGACATCTTCAGTGCGGCAGGTTGAGTACGCTTAATCGATTCCCACCAGTAATCTGCCTCTCCTCGCAACATAAAGGCGGCAAAGGGAACCTTTTGCTCCTCGGAGCATCCCAAGACATCAAATATCTTGGTAATCTGCTTTATCCTTGTTTCCGCTATAAGTGGTTTTGGCTCTCCCTTAAACTCTGGTGGTCCCAGCTCCTTGAACTGTTTAGCGGTGACCGTCCGAGAGTTTTCAGTGTTTCCACCTATATTTTGGACAGGAGCCGCTCTCGCCTGCAGTTGCATGAACTGCATAAAGTTTCTGAACATTCCATCATTCATCATCTGGTCAGTGTTGTTGTTTGCATGAGGATTGTCACCTTCTTGATGCACATTATCCTGATTATTAATATGTGGTGAATCAACAGTCACCTGTGCTCCATTGCTATTCTCAACATTCTCAGATGCCATTTTTAGATACTGCCACAAAATAAAAGTTAATTGATATGTCATATATTATCCTTATATTATGACCGACCAATTAAATACCATGCAAATAAACTTAGGTAGGTTATAATAGCGACGGAATTCCCCGTCTCACCCCTCCTAGTTCTATTCTCACATCTTAGCCAGGGATCATATCCCTAAGCTCTAATACCAACTGTGACATTGGATACCATCATGTGTCAGCACCTCACAAAGGTACCTATCAGCTTGCCACCGCAGAACAGCGTCCCCTACGAAGAGTCTGGCTTCGGTGCATTCACCATCAACAGGATGTCACCAGATAGAGGCTTGGCCCTCTTTACTTATGGCTCTGATACCAACTGTGACGCTCCCAAAATTAGGTATACATCACCCTTCTTGAGTCGTCAGATACATAGTATAGAATACAAATGCAACTTACTAATACAACTGTCGTGTACAATACGACAAAACATAAACTGTGAGTTTGAATACAAATATTATCTTCTAGAGAGTATTCATACTCAAAAAGAGTCCTCATTACATTTATTAACACACTATTACATAGAATAGTGAGGACTACTAACTAATACTATCATTCGGACCATTACTCCGTTCCCCGACTTGCCCCAGCTACGTTCTCATTTCTTGAAGAGAACAGTAAAAGAAAGGGTGAGCTCAACTAGCCTAGTAAGAAATATTATGACTAAGATAATGCAGAATAAATTATTATTAGCCTTCAACAATGTTAAACTGATAAAATATAATAGACATCAAGTTTAACTGTAGCGGAACAAGCAATCCATTAAAAGAGTCAAGTAGAAAATAAACTTTACTATCTTTTATGATTTAAAAGGTTTTTCAACACTGTGTTCGCTGGGACTCAGCTTAATAAAATAATCCACATCATCGAATCACCCCTGCACTACGGCCAAGGATATTCGTGTATTCATTAATGGTCATGATCATGCCAACAACTGTCCATCAATGCACTACGGGCCAATGAGGACTTTTACCACATCCTTTGTAACATTACGGTCATGATTATACCGAATAATCCCTGGTCATAATCATACCAAGTCCATCTATGCACTACATGCCACAGATGACTTTCAACATTTTATAAACATGAGGATGATGACAATGGTATAAGAATTCAATAAAACAAGTTCAAGAATTAATTTATCCAAGAATTAACAACGTCCAAATTGTCAACATGATACTGCTTTGTGGAGTAAAATTCAAGAATGCTTAGAAGAATATTTTCATGAAAAGATACTGGATGAACCGCAATTATCAAGGATATTC
This sequence comes from Panax notoginseng, assembly GCA_016801055.1. Classification (NCBI taxonomy): domain Eukaryota; kingdom Viridiplantae; phylum Streptophyta; class Magnoliopsida; order Apiales; family Araliaceae; genus Panax; species Panax notoginseng. The sequence continues at coordinate 95,788,856 of CM029021.1, read as the reverse complement.
CACTAATTTCATGGAGTATAGAAGTCAAAACTTAACCAACTGAGTATAATAAAGAATGGAATAACAAAAGAAATCACCCGACATGCGATAGACCGCACAGACAGGTTATTCCAACAGAATAATAAATAATGGAACCAGGTCCGGCGTAAACGCATAGACAGGATATTCTGACAGAATAATAAATAATTGAACCAGGTCCGGCGTAAACGCACAGACAGGATATTCCGATAGAATAATAAATAATGGAACCAAGTCTGGCGTAAACGCACAGACAGGATATTCTGACAGAATAATAAATAATAGAACCAGGTCCGGTGTAAAACACACAGACAGGATGTTCCAACAGAATAATAACAATACGGAACCAGGTTCGGTGTAAAACACACAGACAGGATGTTCCAACAGAATAATAATAAAAATAGAACCAGGTCCGGTGTAAAACACACAGACAGAATGTTCTAACAGAATAATAGAAGAATGTCACCAAGTATAGGGTAGACCGCGTATACAGGTTATTCCAACAGAATAATAAGAAATGGAATAACAACAGTTCTCTTCATGAATAAGAAAGAATAACACCCCTTACCGTTTTAAAGAAGAGCTGAAATAAGGAAGTAGTTAAGTAGTAGAATACTCTTCTTCTCTCTCTATAGTTTCTCTCTCTAGAGTTCAGTGAATTCGTAAGAAATAATGAAGGAATGAGCTGCTATTTATAGAAAAATAGAATGCATAGTAACTAATCCATGAACGGTCCAGATTGATTACTTTAATCTGACGGTCCATATTTAAAGAAAAATCTTTTAAATAAAATATAATATATTCTATTTATAGAATAACTTTAATAAAGTATTTTGTTTTATATAAAAAGATGTTTCTGTTTTATTACGTTAATAATACGAATAAAACAAAACGTCATTATCGCTAAATAATTCATATTATTAACTGACAATAATGGAATCAAACTGAGTGACTTCTCACATAAGCATTAATAATTAATACCGTGTGCTACTATGCAACCACATGTATTACTATACTTTTACTACCGAGTAGTTTAACAGTATCAATGGTAAAACTTCCACCGTTATTTTTAATAAAATATTTTTATCGTTTTCTCAATCCGACAATAATTCCGTTGTGGGGTCCACCAATGATTGTGCCGTTGTATGAATATTCCCTGTTAAAACGAATATTCTCCGACCAATCGAATATTATATAACAACTTGCGTACTTTACAAATTTATAAATATTACCCACAACTATAACATTATATCAAATTAACTCCATAATATTTAAAAATGATATTTATAGAAAATTCGTCTTTATTTATAAAAGTTGGGGTCTTATAAAGATGAATTGTTTTATGGCATGATCAGGACCGTTGATGAAAACATGATTATCTTTAGCCATAGTGCATGGATAATTCGTGGTCGTGATACTAAAGAATATCCTTGGCCGTAGTGCAGGGGTTATTCGATGATGTGAATTATTTATTAAGCTGAGTCCCAGCGATAAAAGTGATGAAAAACCTTTTAAATCATAAAAGATAGTAGATTTTATTCTCTACTTGACTCTTTTAATGGATTGCTTGTTCCGATGCAGTTAAACTTGATGTTTGTTATATTGTATCAGTTTAACACTGTTAAAGGCTAACGATAAATTATTCTGCATTATCTTAGTCATAATATTTTTACTAGGCTAGTTGAGCTCACCCTTTCTTTCACTGTTCTCTTCAGGAAATGAGAACGTAGCTGGAACGAGTCGGGGAACGGAGTGATGGTCCTAGATGGTGGATTAGTAGTCCTCACTATTCTGTGAAATAGTGTGATAATAATTGTAATGAGGACTCCTTTTGAGTTTGTATACTCTCTAGTAAACAATATTTGTATTCAAACTCACAGTTTATGTTTTGTTGTATTGTACACGATAGTTGTATTATTAAGTTGTATTTGAATTATGTACCATGTATCTGGCGACTCAAGATGGGTGATGTATACCTAATTTTGGGGGCGTCACAGTTGGTATCAGAGCTTAGGTATATGATCTCTGGCTGAGATGTGAGACAAGAACTAGGAGGGGAGAGACGGAGAATTCCTTCGCTAGTATGACCTACCTAAGTTTACTTATTATTTAATTGGTCGGTTAGAGTATAGAGATAATATGTGATATATTAAATAACCCTTGTTTTGTGGCAGTATTTGAAAATGGCATCTGAAAATGCTGAGATAAGCAATGAAGCACATGAGACCGTTGAGTTAGCTCAACCAAAAGGTAACGACCAACAACACGATAATAATCATACCGGTGGCAACGGCCATCGGAACAATGATAACCATCGTGGGGGAAATTATCATGTCAGAAATGGTAACCACTTCGTTGGTAATCATGGCCAAAACAATAAGAATGAATATTTCAAGAAGAGAAGGTCATTTAGATCGATTTTTTCGTATAGTGAAGTCAAGTCCAGTTGGGACGGTGGTACCAAAGGCAGATACGGACAAAACAAAGTCGGTGGTTTCAGGAAGAGCATTTTTCGTGACGAGGAATCGAACGAAGTTATCACGGGTTAGTTATAAATTCTTACGAAGTCTATACCTTATTCGATACCAGGTTCTACCTATTCTTTTATCTCTCTTGCTTGCGCTCAGCATTTAAATTTAACTCCGGAGAAGTTAGACTTTGACTTATTGGTTGAAACTTCGTTAGTAGAAACCTTCGTTACCTCCACTATTTATTAATCTTGTTGATTCAAATCGACACTTTCACGTTACCTGTCAATCTTATCTCTTTGAAAATACTTGCCTTTGATGCAATTTTTAGAAATCGATTGGTTAACTACTCATCATGCTTTTCGTAAGGTTGTTAGCTTTCATATTCCTAACCAACCTGTTATGCGAATTCAAAGTAACCAAACCACTAAAGTCAATTATTGTCATATCAAGCCATAAATAAAGAGCCCCGATCCTTTCGTTGTTGACTTTCTTGTGTGGAATGCACCGAATCCAGACTTTCTGTAGGCAACGTCGTGAATGACGATGGCAAGTTGATAGGTATCAATGTGACGTGTTATCCAAGTCTTGAATGAGAGTCACAGTTTTGAATGATATTTTTATTTGTTAATAAATTTCCTGACGTATTCTTGAAAACTTCTTAGCCTACCCCTAGAGCGTGAAATTGAATTTTGTATTGACCCCAGTACAAAACCTATTTCTTAAACCCTCAAATATTTTTACTTAAAACGAACGTAACATGCGCCAAAGACGTTGACTCGAGCTGTTGAAGATTACGATCGTACCATTCAATATCATCGTGGAAGTACGAACGTGGTAGCTGACGCGTTGAGTAGAAAATCGTATGTGGTTACAAGTGCGAATATATGAACCCACGTGAAGATAACGAATATACGATTAGAATCGACTTTAATCGATAAAGTTAAAGCCGCTCAAGCTACACACCCGGAGCTGATGAATGTTAAGAAAAAGGTTCAAGAGGGCGTTATTCTAGAAGCAAGAATCGACAAAGAGAGGAAATCTCAACCCTCGATTTAATTGGCCCATTTGAAATCCTCGATGAAGTAGGAACAGTGGCTTATAAACTCGTTTTACCGCCAAGTATGTGAGACCCCAGATTTTATGAATAAAGATTTAATTTTCTCGAAATAAATTTTTTAAATATTATGGTGTGGATTTGATATAATGTTATAGTTGTGGGTAATATTTATAAATTTTGCAAAGTACGCAAGTTGTTATATAATATTCGATTGGTCGAGGAATATTCTTTTTGTCGGGGAATATCTGTACGAAGGTATAATTATTGGTGGACCCCGCAACGGAATTATTGTCGGATTGAGAAAACGACAAAAATACTTAATGAAAATAACGACGGAAGTTTTACCGTTAACTGTTGAAACACCCGGTGTTAAAAGTACAGTAATACGCGTGGTTGCATAGTAGCACACGGTATTGATTATTGATGCTTACGTGAGAAGTCACTCAGTTATACTCAATTATTGCTATAGTAATTGCTGCATCATATCTCTCATATTATTGATTCAATTATTGTCACAGTATCATCTGCATAATATTTATTATTATTAAATCAATAATTGAGACGACAAAGTTATTCATATTATTATTTGCAATATTGACAATGTCTAGAAGTTCTGTCAAGAAGAGGTTTGGTCACCTAATTGCGCGCCAATAAGGAGAAATCCTTATCGAAAAGTCCCCTCTTTCCTGGGAACAACCTGGTTGTTAAATATTGTGAGTTATAATATTAATGATGAATAAGTTGTGTTGATTAAAGATGAAATTGATTGTTCCATTGTATTGGGATTATTAGTGTTAGTGGAAATTGACATTTAATTCGATGATAATTGATGTCTGGAGGTTATTTTCTCCATCCCATCGACCATTTTGTGGTTGACTCTCACTCTATTTCACCGGTGAAGGGGGAGGAGGAAGATGACGTTGCCAAACCTTCAGACTAAGGTAACCAATTCAATTTTATTAAGTTACCAATTTAGTTTGAATGTGATGCAGTTGGTAGCCAACCATTCATATAAAGGTAACAATTTTAGTTTTTGTGGGTAACCAAATAGTCATCAAAAAATTTTAGAACAGTAAGAGTTACATCTATTTATTTTTAAATTTTTTGTAGGGCGAATCTTCTTCTTCTTCTCATTGGCGTTTTGGACAACGGAGATTAGCGACGGAGCAGCGAAGGAGAGGGCAATCTGTGAAGAAGGAGATTCGCGGCGGAGTAGCGGAGGAGAAGGCTACTGTGAGGGAGATGAATATTTGAATTTTAATATTTGAATTTAAATTATTATTTTGAATTTGAATTTCTTTTTGTTGTTAGATCCCAAATATTTGAATTTGAATTATTAATTATGACAGTTATTTCTCTTTGATTTTAGGTTTCCTTATTAATGTGAATTGCGTTATTTTTGTAATTATTTTGTGGATGCACTAATAGTGTATTTACTTTCTAATTGTTGTATATTAGTGTTAAGGACCCATAATTAAACCTGGCAAAATATGGATTTAGTTTAGTTTTGATTTACATAAAATGGTTATAGGTCCAAATAAGAATTAAAACCATATTATCCATTTTTAATATGGTCTGTATAGGTTGAATCCAAATGGTTATATTTTTAATATAAATCGACCCATATTTTATATTTTTTTAGATTTATGTATTTTTTTCTCTTTCCAATTCTCATCCCTTTAATTAATTATCTCTAAAATAGATTAATAAAACATTAATAATAATATACTAAATATTATATTAGATTAACTAAATATTAATTTTTTTGGGGTATAAATAATCAATAAATTTTTTTTTTGGAGTGGAGGTTTATACATAATCACTGAATATATTTTTTTGGAGGTGGGGAATGGAATGTGAAAATGTATACATCACTAAATATTTTTTTTTTAGGGATAGGGATGGAGATGGGGGTGGGCGGGATGGGAAGTATATACATAATCACTAAATATTATTTTTTTTAAGGATGGGGGATGCGGCGAGAGGGTGGGGGTGGGGGTGGGGGTGGGCGGGGTGGAGGCATGGAGGGCGAGGTTCAAGGATATACATAATCAATAAATATTATTTCTTAGGAGGGGAGGGGAGGGGAGGGGAGGGGAGGGGTGGGGTGGGGAGGGGTACAAGGGGGTAAAGGGGTGGGGGAGGGGGGAGTGTGGAGTGGGCAGAGTGGGGATGTATACATAATAAATATTACTTTTTTGGGGTTGGGGGGTGGGGGTGGGGGTGGGGTGGGGGTGGGCAAGGTGGGTGGATAGGAGTGTATAAATAATCACTAAATATATTTTTTGGGAGGGGGGTTGTGGGAGGGGGATAAGGGGGTAGGGGTGGGTGTATTAAGTGAGTAGAGGCGGGCGGGCGGGCGGGTGCGGGGCGAGGCGGGCCATGGTCAGGCCAAAACGGGTCGGGCCAAAAAGACCCGAATTATCACGAACAAAAAAAAATAAGTCTATAGCCCGCGGGCCGAAAGTGGTTTATGCTTATTTTTTTGCACTTTTTCAGCCCGCTAAGCCCGCGGGCTTTGTGCCCGTTTGCCAGGTCTATAAGTGAGGGTGGACGAGGTGAAGATGTATATATAATCAATAAATATTTTTTTAGAAACAGGTGGGGTTGCTTTAATGAAACATTGTCCAACAATATTATAAAATATTGGTCAAAACTAATTAAACTAGTTCCAACTCATTTATAATTAATATGGGATTCAAAACCAAATCAATCCATAACCTAAAAACTAGTTAACCAACACAATAAATCCAACTAATTTTAGTTAACTATATGATTTTCAACCTAAATTGCCAGGTTATTGAAATGAGGAAAATTCTCCAGGACACGCATACAAAAAATGTAATTTTTCTCTAAGCCAAACAAAATAGCTATACAAAAGAAAAATAACACAGTTCTGAACAACCAGTTATTTAAATACAATAAACCTCCAAAGCAGCTCAAAAGGCATTATAAAAAATTAGCAAGGAGGAGGAAAATTCTCCATGACATGCATACAAAAAAATACAAGTAATTCAAAAATTAATCATAAATATAAATGTTAAAATTTAACTTGCATGAAAACATAGAAATCTGTTTTGGAGGGTACCACCTCAAATTCTATAAGAAACTTGAAGAGGCGGAGAGCAAAAGGTCATCCTACTACGGGCAAAACAGCAACCAAACAAAGACTCAATCTAACAAGGAAAACCAGATGGATTCGATAGCTATCAGCAAGAAGTGCAGCAACAACCAATCTACTAATATATCGGCTAGCACTCCACAGCTACAGCCACAATCTCGTGCTGTAACATCATGCAACTAGCATCAGCTTAAGATATACATATACAAACACACGTTTTAAATGCATCAGCATCTGCTATAACAGTTGACAACCTAAGAGCGACACATTAAAGTTTATTCAAATACTAAAAAATTAGGCAGCTACGTGTTCCTCGCCATGGTCAACTGCATGCTAACACCGTCATCCCAGCATAGCAGGTTTCATTTTAGATCATCACTCAAAGAATAGCTGGTGCTTCAGAAAACTGTGCATCAACCATATATAACAGAATGTGGACTCCCAACCATCTTTTTGGGTCATCACGGCCTCACAGCTACTAACACTCCTTTCCGACCCAATGTATTAAGTCAGTAAACATAATAACCAAATGTCAGAAACTCATTGTGACTTCAGTAGTACAAGTTTTTTTTAACTCTTACCAATCAAGACAGCATCAGAGTTATATTGTAACACACTGTAGTTTTGCAACCAGCAAGAAATGATATCAACCAACAGCAAAGTAATAACAGCATCAACAGCTGCTGCGTCATCTCACCAGTCGGCCACATTAAATCTTCCCGAACACAACCAGTACATGGTCCATCATAAGTTAAATTTTAGTTTTCCAAATTAGAATTGAACCAATCAATATGCATGCCCAACTAAAACTTACAAATGATGCCATAAACAAGTAAATTAAAACACCCATAGAAGATGACACCAAATGAACAAATTCTGGAATATTACCAAAGAATACTTGCACAAACTGCAAATATTGCCAAGAAGTAAAAGCCAAAGTGCTAAAACTAACATTAAAGTAAGACAGGATGCATCCAGTACAACAACAAAATAGATAACCTTAAAAGTAAACTTAGGGGGCTCAGTTCTAGAATTCCTCATACTTAGCACATGGAAAATCTGAAAATGTTCTCTCCAGAAGCACTTCAGTCTTCAGCTTAACGAAGTAAACCAAGCAAATGATCCCTGCCTTACTCCTACAGAAAAAGAAAAAAATCCAAGCTAAAATTAGCAACCAACCATCTGGCCTAAATATAACATAATAAGCAGTTCATTTTTTTCATTTATTTTTGTTTATAACATAATAAAAAGTTCATGACTCACATCAGCATCAGAATTGCGTGGAGACGGAGTTCGAGAATCAGCAGCCCGATTCCGAGGGGAAACACTTTGGGGAACAGGGGAACGTTCTTTGTGGTCACGCCCATCAGGACTTCTACCCCTCGAAGGAGGTGTCCTGCGTGGAGATAGGCTCCTTCGAGGACTAGGGCTACGCCTAGCAGGAGAAGCACTTCAAAACAGACCCAAATGACATCAGACGCTATATTAGAAAAACAAAAACATTGCATAAGAAATTATGAAGAACTAATACCTTCCATAAGACCTACTCCGACTACGTCTTGCATCATCATATCTGCCTCTATCACGATCTTTCCGATAATCAGGGCTTAAACTGCGACTTCTGCTTCGATGATGATAGTTCCTTTCCCTCCCACGGTGCCTGTCACGGGTAGATCTATCCCTACTTCGACTGCGACTTCTCCTCCTGGAATCTTTGTCTCTATATTCATCCCTATATCTGAAAAAGTTTTCACAATAGAAGAGCAATAAAAAAATAAATATCGAGCAACTAGATGCCCAAGAATAGAAGTTGGTAAATAAATTAAATCATAACTACCACATTTAAGGACACTGCATCCCACAGATGCTTTGATAGTAAATTCTAATAGAGGGGAATAGTTACCACCTACTATAAATCTATTGTTATTGCTAAATAAAATAGCTAGATCCCCTATAGGCTATAATTTCTAAACATAATTACAATCTATATATCCATAAATATCAATACTAAAAATTAACTAATAAGCTCATGCAATTTTCATTATTTTTCTCTATCACATCATTGAACCTCCTCCGTTTGAGAGAACTATCCTCAAGCTTTAAAATGAAGGACAGTGAAGGGAAATGAACCTAGGGTGGTCATCCTGTGTAGCATCTCCAAGATGCTAATAGTTGGCAATAGTTGGGACAGTATGGATAACACTAAAGAAGCTAAACAAAATTGAGAAGCTCAAACTGGACTTTGATTTCTTCTTTTCGCTATGATATCACTTCGATGCAGGACAAGATTTTAATGAATTAGGCAAGGGAGAGAGAGAAGATAAATAAGAACCATACCCAATGGCCACAAATGGAATAAAGCATTTTCTCACATTTTCAACAATATAGCATTACATCACATTATATAGAAAATAGAAAACCTAATTCTAGTATAATTCCATAACCTAATTCAACAAGGAAACAAAACACTAATTACTACCCGACATAGTTAAGAATTTCAATGGAACTATTACTATTACATAACTAATTACCTGAGACCAATAGTTTCCTAACCTAATTACATTATTACAATCAGTTTAACTATTAATTAACAATACCAAATAATTTATTGACAAGTCCTTGGAATTTCCATTAGTCCTCTTTATATTATACACTCCTGGAACTCTTCCATATATTTTTTATCATATTGTGATGTACATCGCCATCAATCAACAAGGCAGCTACACGTAGAAGCCATAGATTGTTCAAATTTGGAACTAACCAATTGGATCTTACATCTTACATAATAGATATGTATAGACTTGTTTGACCATTTTTTGGGATGTATAACACCTACAGACATACTATGTACCTGATAATGAGAAACTATTGAATAAGTGAATATGAATTCAGTTCAGCATTTGTGTCTCAAAGGGAAATGTTTCAAGCCATTACTAATTGTTTATCATACTTTTCTTGTAAAAAAGAGATTATATTTGTATAATATCAAATATGGTTCATAAATTTCCAAAAAACAAAATTCTTTCTGCTGAAAACCACTGAAAGAAGTAAATTTAATTCCATCACCTACTTGCTTGCATTTTTTTTCATATATCCCAAAAAGCAAACAGAGACCTAACGGACAGTTATATCTAGTAGATATCCCAAAGCAGGCATAGTTAAATTCATAGCTATATCCCCAAAGCAGACAGAGATATCCCCAGATGCTATTATATCATAAGCATCTACACCGAGTTGTTTCCCATAAAAATAACAAAGCCCTATTCATAATTCTATAACATCTCCCGACATACAAATTGATAGTTATCATGGTTCGAAATTGCTTTTGAGGCGCAGTTTGCGATGGCGAGGCTTACGCCTCAAAGGGAAATATAGAGGCTTGCACCTCATTTGGCTAAGGCTTACGCCTCAAGTCAAGGCGTAGGCCTTGATTTGAATTTAAAAAAAAAACGATAGAGGCTTCTTCTTCTTCTTCTTCATGCGACTTAACCATGTTATCTTCTTCTTCTCCTCAAATTTTTTTTATTACAATGAATTGTTATTATGGGTAAAAAAGATCAGGCTTAAAAATATGACACCGAAGCTCCTGAAGTTCATAAATCTCATTTATATGTGGAATGCACTTTTTGTAAGAAAATTTATAAAAGAGAAATTACAAGGCTAAAAAATTATTTTGTGGGTAATCATAGTAACGTTGAGACTTGCAAAAAAGTACAAAGTGAAGTGAAGGAAGAGCTTGCGTCATAAAGAAAAGTATCGACTCAAAGGACAAAAAGACAAAGAAATGAAGCTGAAAAAATACAAAGTAGGTCTTATTATGGTGGTCATCCATCCTTGGCAGGTTCAAATGTGGGTAGTGCCTCCACGAGGGGAGTTTGGAGACCCACGGACAGATTTGTTGTAGATGTTAATGTTGTTGATGATGATGCTACTACAAAGCGTACCGTATTTTCAAAGGAGGCTCGTAATGCAATATGTCTTGATATTGGTAGATTCTTCTGTAAAAACGGGATTCCCTTTAATGTTGCAGATAGTCCTTCATTTATAAATATGTGCAGGTCAATTGGAAACTATGGTCGTGGCTCTTGGATATTGGAGGAAGAGAAGACTACAAAGCCTTTGTTGAGGAGGTAAAGAAGACTTGAGCACATACAGGGGGGTTAATCTTGGTGGATGGTTGGAAAGATATTAGGGAAAGACGACTAATAAACTTTCTTGTAAACAACCCCCATTGCACTGTATTTTTGAAATTTGTTGATGCATCTGATGCAATTAAAGATGCTAATTTGATGTTTAAACTACTTGATGAGGTTGTTGAGGAAGTAGGAGAAGACCTTGTCATTCAAGTAGTCACTGACAATGCATCTAGTTATAAGGTTGCGGGGGAGAATGTTAATGGAGAAGAGACCACGTATGTGGTGGACAACATGTGTCGCGCATTGCATCGATTTGATGATTGAGAAAATTGGAGAGTTGTCTCGACATTATTTTTTTTGTTCAATGAATACTTGAATTATTATTATTTTTTTATGAATGTCATTATGTAATTGTAGGTAAGCAACTTCATATATAATCATGGATGGGTCTTGGCATTGATGAGGGCCAACACTAATAAAGACCTTGTTCGGCTTCGCTACTGCTTATTTAACTTTGCAGAGTATGCATAGGTTGAGACGGCCTTTGAAAGCTATGTTTACATCTATGGAGTGAACAAATTGTATATGGGCAAAAACAAACTGAAGCTAAATAAGCAGTGATAGGAATTTTTGGGGTACTGTGGGATATATAATTAAGACCACAAAACGAATGGCAGATTCAGAGAAGGTGTCGGGAATGAGATTTTTATATGGTACCATGGACAATGCAAAAGAGATTGCAAAAAAAATTGGATAATGAGGGGCCTTTGTAGATATGGAGCATAATAGATGCTAAGTGGGACAATCAGTTGCATCGGTATTTGCATGCTGCTGCATATTTTTTAAATCCTTAGTTTCAATATGATGATAATTTTTGTGCCAATGTGGAAGTTAAGGTGGTATTTTACGCTTGTCCACAAGCTTATTCCTAACTCCGAGGAAAGAGAGAAAACTGATTTGCAATTAGATGCATTCCGATTGAGGCGATGGTTATTTGATAACACAAATGCCAAAAACACGTGTAAGAAACGTGCTCCCGGTAAGTACTATTGATTAATGTATGGCTATGCTTTCATTTTAATTAAACGTGCTCCCGGTAAGTACCGTTGTACCGATAAGATTGATATATGTTTTAATATTGATACAGCTGATTAGTAGATTGCATTTGGAGATGAAGCTCCAAAATTAAAAACTCTGCAGTTAAGGTTTTAAGTTTAACGCGCTCATCTTCAGCGTGTGAGCGTAATTGGAGTACTTTTAGTAAGGTACTAATGCTCAATTACTTGTAATATAAATACATACAAAGAGAAGGAATCGACTGTCCGCATCCAGGCTTAACTCATTGGCTTGCATTATGTACAATAAAAAATTGAAAGATCAGAACATTAAGAAAAAAGCACAAACGGAAGAAGAGGATCTATTGATTTTTGATAGTATGTCATCTGATAACGAGTGGGTTGCGGGAAAAAATGATGAAAAAATCTCGAGTGACTTATGAGCTTGATGATATGGAGGGTGAAGGGACCCATGTGAATGAAAGGACCGTTGGAGGAAAAGAGACTAATGTGAGGGAGAATACACTTGGAGGAAAAGGGACTTGGGGAACAAGAAGTAAACAAGTCAAAAGATACGATGATGATTCCATGAAGGATCCTCTTAGTGATGATAGAAATGATGATAGAGATGATGGTGAGGATGGTGATCTAGGATTTGATCCATTTTTCAAGCCGCTAGATACGAATGATACACTACTATTTATATAGTGATGGATGATCGCTATATAAGTAGTTGATGATATTATGTAGTTTTGATTTTTTGTAATGATACATTAAGGTGACGGTGGTTATTTATGTCTTTTATGACCTTGATTATAATGATGAATTATTTTATGTTTTTAGTAACATTTTTTTATAATTTTTTTGGGACTTTTAGGTTTTCAATCGAGGCTTACGCCTCGCTCCGCCTCGAGGCTTACGTCTTGCCTCGTCCGGAAAAAAACAAAGCGTCGTACTGCTTTTAGCTTTTTCAAACATTGATAGTTATATTTGATAATCTTTTGGAACTCTCCCAAAATTGCCTCAAACCGAGCACAATTTTTATTTAAAACATTGCAATATCAAAAATATCTTTAGAAAGCAACAATCAATACCTTGGACGAGGACTACGGCTCCTTGACCTCCCCTTTGACTTTTCGACTGGTTCTAGTATCCTCCCTTTAGAACTGAAAATCAAAACCATATAAAGAACATGTTAAAAAACTCTAAAGCAATACCCCAAACCACCATAAACTAACTACTACATTGTTAACATAAAAGTTAATACATGCGACAAAAATTCACCACAATACATATGGAAATGAAATTCTGGGCCCCCTGAAAATAATATAAAGCTCAACCAATAACCAATACATGACCGTAAATCTATTATTACTACACATTGATCCCTTTATTTTCTATTGTAGTTATCCTTTAATAAGAGTACCTTTTAAAATAAATTTACTAATTCTGATGATGCTCCAAATTTAAACTCCCACTGTCCATATGTCCTTTAGTAAGAGTCCCTAAACCTTTTAAAATAAAGATTCTAATTTTCATGATACTCCCACTGTCCTGGAGTAGTTATACTCTTTGGTTCTTTGCCTTTTAAAGGATTTAAGAAAATATTGAAAATGCCTAACGTCAACTTAAGTTTCAAAATTAACCTGTACTGCAAGTCCATCACAAATTTATCATTTTTTCAAGACAAGGGGAAAAGTAATGCAATGGTAATGGAAGGATAAAGTTGACAACTACAAAAAAGGTTTTGCAACATCTAAAATATCAAAAGAGGGGCAACTAATTTAGGGACAGGGAAGTATATAATTCCAGAATTAAATATAGAATGACCTAAAAATTACTTCAAACTAGTTCATATTAACATCAAAATTTAATCTATTTTCCTAAAATATTGAAGTTAAAAGATGGGGACTATATGATAGTGGGTAAAATTATGTGCAACAATGACTCACATTCTTTCAGCATTGGGTCCATACTTGGCAAATTGAACCATTATCTCCCTCCCATCAACAACTCTTCCTGATAGAAGTAAAAATCACAAATCAGTTCTCTTAAAAAAATCTTTAAAAAATCCAGGAAAATAACTAAAAGTTTAGAACTTGCCATCAAGCTTTTCCACTGCCTTCTGGGCCTCATCTGCATACTTATATCGAACAAACGCAAACCCTCGCGAGTCACCAGTCCTAATAAAATAAATTATACACATACCACCAATCCTATCAATAACACATACATACATATAAACACATACATACAAACACATAGGGAAAGAATAGAGATTCAGAACCTTCGGTCTCGGGGGATGAACACATCGACGACCTTTCCATACTTGTCGAAAAGGGGGAATAAGTCATCCGCAGTAGTTCCTGATGAAACCCAAATAAAAACATAACCAAAAAGAAAAGCAATACCAAAAACAAAAACAAAATTAAAAACAGGATGTTTTAGGAATCAGTGAACCAATAAACAAAAAAAAGTAATTTGAATGGAGAAAGGGAGATTATTAGGGGAGTTGTTGCTCACGGAAAGTGATGTTGAGAACGAGGAGAGAGTAGGTGTCTTTGATATCTGGAGGACCGGCTCTTCCGAAGTGCGACATCTTCGCGATTTTTTTGGAGAGGAAGAAAAAGGTAGAAGAAGAATGTATTGTGGCGCTAGGGTTTGGATTTGAGGTCGGAAGGGAATGGCGGAATATAGATAATGACTAGGGAGTCCTCCTTTATAGACGAAAATTTTTAATATTGTACTCTTAATGAAAATTTTTAATATTTTACCCTAAATGAAAATTTTTAATATTGTACTCTTAATGAAAAATTTTAATATTGTACTCTTAATGAAAAATTTAAATTTATGGAGTCTTTATAAATATTGTACTCCTTCTATTCTAAATTTTAATATCATTATTAATTTTTAAAAAGTTAATTTAAGATATTTTTAAATTTAAAATCGATAGTTTTAAATTTAATAGTCATTCAGATATTTATACTGATGAGTGCATAATATTCATTGATTATGATTCATTTATGTTTAGTTTTATTGCATGTTTTATATGTATGAGCTTATTAAGGTATTTAATGATTTCAGGAGGAATTAAAGCTGAAAAGAGGAAAAAGGAAAATTTTCAGGAAACTGCTAAGCTTGCCTCGGCGAGCTCGTGAGAGCAAAAGAACTCATCCCGACGAGAAGCTGTCTGTCCAAGTTGGCCCCGACACGCTCTGAACTCGCCCCAGCCCAAACCTCTCTACTAAAGCTCACCTCAGCGAGCTCCCAGTACAATTGAACTCTCCCCGACAAGTTCGTCCGAATTTTAATAATTAAGGAAACACTTCAAGCCAGGAATTCTACTCGAATTTGGATTGTTATTTCTTTATTCTAGGACTATAAATACATGTTTTTACTGTTAACTATAAGGATTATCTACTACAACTGTAAACCCTAGTTTTGGAAGATTGAAGACATGTCAAACTAAATTCTCTATTTCAGTTCTAAGGGATGTTGAAACTTCTTTTTAATTAATGGTTTGATCAAGTTTACTTTATTTACTTCTTACATGAGATTTATTTTGATAATTTGTTTTAACTATTTATATGTTATTGGATTAACTGATTCGATTTCTGCAAGATTGAATTGGTTAACTAATATCATCCACTAGATTAAGATATAATATTAAGCAAACGATGTTGTATCTGATCATATGTAGTAATTAGTAATACATGATTGTAGACGAGCCTTTTAATATTGGTATGATTATTAGAAGACAAGCTAAATAATCCATGATAGTGTGATTGTTGTTTGAAATAACCTAATTTTCTAATTCTTAATGCTTCTATTATATTAAATTTAGACTGATAGTTCTAGGTTGTATAATATTTAGGGTCTATTGGAGGCGATTTTCACATTAGATTTAAAACCTAAGGAGGATTTCGGTAAATTAAGCAATTGCGGTTATCTAGGGTTATTAATTTCATTGAAGGATAAATATTATTTTACTTGATTATTCCATAATTGTAGAAAGGCAATATTGAACTGAAGAACTGAAGTCTTCAATTAATTAATTATTCTTATTAATTTATTTTTATTAGTTTAGTTAATCAACTCAAAACCCCCATCTTTATTAGAAATAATAGGATAAATATAAAACATACGACTCTCTGTGGGATCGATCCTTACTTATTGCTATACTCATTCTTGTGTTAGTAGCATAAAAGTAAGGTGTTAATTTTGGAGTGCTAACGACAGCTTCCAAATTTTGGTGTCGTTGCCGGGGAGTAATTATTTGTTTTTATTTATTCTTTATTTCTTTTTATTTCTCAATCCTCTCACTCTATTGAATTAAATTTTGATCAAGAGAATTGTAGAGCTCAACAGTAAACTGCAGATTTAGAAGAAGCACTTGTTCCATCACCTGGGCTCAATATAGCGCTTGAAGTGTTGTCAAATATTTCATCTAATAAATCAAAAGAAGAGGAGATGGATGTTGATAACAACAACAGAACTTTAAAAGAACTAGCTACTCTGGATTTGAATCAACCATCCTTGTGTATTGAATATCCTAATTTAGATGTTACTTTTTAACTTAAATCTGGATTAATTCATCTTTTGTCTATTTTTTGTGGTTTTATAGGTGAAGATCCCTACAAACATCTAAAGAAGTTTCATGTGGTGTGTTCAATCATGAAGCCACAAGGAGTGACAGAGGAGCAAATCAAGCTTAGAGTTTTTCCATTCTTGTTAACAGATCTGGCAAAAGATTAATTATACTATCTACCTTTAGGATTAATACAATCGTGGACTGATGTGCAAAAGCTATTCTTGGAGAAGTACTTTCTTGCTTCAAGAGTTTCCAACACAAGGAAGGAGATATGTGGCATTAGACAGTTTAAGGGAAACTTTCTATGAGTATTGGGAAATGTTTAAGAAGTTGTGTTCCAGCTGTCCACCTCACCAAATTGATGATCAACACTTGATCCAGTACTTGTATGAGGGGTCGTTACCAATGGATAGAAGTATGATTGATACAACAAGTGGAGGAGCCATAGTTGACAAGACACCAGTTGCTGCAAGTGACTTAATTGCAAATATAGTAGCTAACTCGCAGCAGTGTGGGACCAGAAATGATCATGTACCAACAAGGGTGAATGAGGTAACCATTTATAATCTTGAATGTCAAATTTCTGATTTAATTGCTTTGGTTAGACAAATGGTTGCAGGGAACATGCAAGTAGCAAAAGTATGTGGAATTTTTTTAAAGTCAAGGCATAATAGAGTTGATTGTCCAACATTGTATGAAGATGATTTGGTTCAACAAGTCAATGTTGTGGAGACATTTTCAGGACAACATCCACATCAATATGATCCTTATTTTTGACACTTACGATCTAGGATGGAGAGATCACCCCAATTGAAGCTAAAAGGATAAAAGGTGTGACGCCCCCGAAAATAGGTATACAACACCATTCTGAGTCGCCAAATACATGGTACATAAAGCAAACTACAACTTCAATAATACAATTGTCGTGCAAAATACGACAACACATACTGTGAGTTTAAATACAAATATTGTCTTCTAGACAATATCCACACTCAAATAAGTCCTCATTACAATTATTCAAACACTATTTTACAGAATAGTGAGAACTGCTAAAACATCTTTCTAGAACCATCACTCCATACCCCGACTAGATCCTGCTATGTTCTCACCTCCTGAGAAGAAAAATGGAACAAAAAGGAAAAGGGTGAGCTCAACTAGCCCAGTAAAGAATATTATGACTAAGATAATATACAACAAATTATCATTAGTCTTTAACAGGGAAAAATCTGATAAAATATAATAGACAACAAGTTTTAGATCAACAACTGCAGCGGAACCAACAATCCATTAGAAGAGTCAAGTAGAGAAAGAATTCCACTATCTTCTAAGATTTAAAAGTCCATCATCAATATTTTATCCCTGTAACAACAATCAATATATATCTTTAATCAAATATTCATCTTTGCACTACAGGCCAAAGATATTCATTTGTATCACCAGTTGGTCATGTTCATCTCAACACCTGTTCATCTTTGCACTACGGGCCAAAGATATTCATCAGTTAATCATTCATCTTTGCACTACAGGCCAAAGATATTCAGTAATATCATCATTTAGGATTGAGGATGATGAAAAATATTTTAAAGAAAACGAATCCAGTGAAGCAAAAGAACAAATATTAAGGAATCGTATAACAGTTTATCCAAGATCAATAATACTCCATAATAACTAATTTTGAAGCTTAATTCAAAAATAAAGACCAAAATATGGATACAATCAAAGATAGTAACCATAATAGACATCTTGGACAAAAAGAAGAAAATTTTATTTTTCGGTGAATAGTGATGTATTCGTGAATAGTGCCGTATACGTGAATAGTAACCCCGACACAAAAAGTATCAAATTTGATAAAAACGTTCACCAATATTTCGGCAGAATGATATTGAAGAAAATAATATCCCTTACCTCAAAATAACGCTACTTTTGATCGAAATATCGGATAGAAAGCCGAAGGAAACTTGTACCGAACAACAACTCTCAAAGTATATAAATACTCACTAAAATACGCTCGAAAATATAGAGAGAAAGAAAACTTGTTTCTGGTGTGATTTTCAATTCTAACTTAGCCCTCTATTTATAGGAAAATGTTAGAACGCCATAGGAGACTAAAATAATAAAATATATTATTATTAATTACAATTCCTACGCATGCTTTGAATTTTTGGGCAGCCATGTTGGAAGAATTCAGCAGCCCATGTGTGTATTCCACCAACCAAAAGTGGGTCCCCCTATAAATTTAATAAAAATTATTTTATTTTTCCGAAACTTCAACAATTCATAGAAAATAGTCCGTTTATTAGAAAAATACGAATTTTATGTCCATTCTGCCTGAAATCGAATTCTCTACAACTTTGCAGCTTTGAGTTTTTTCCAAATTCCAAATATAAAATATCCAAAATCCACAAACGGATATTTTTGATACCTCTACACCGACAAAATACTGATAAAACACCTCAGCATTAACTCCTTCATTTTTATCTACATAAAAATAAATATATCCATCATTTATATCCACATAAAATAAATATTTCCTTATCATATGAATCAATAATTAATTATTCACAAATAATATTACAGAATCACATTTATGACAATCAGGCCGTTCCCAAGAAAGAGGGGGCTTTCTAATAAGAATTTATCCTTACTGGCGCGCAATTAGGTGACCAAACCTCTCATTGACAGAACTTTCTAGACATTGCCAATAATGCTATCTAATAATATTATTCAAATAATATGAATTATTGATCTGATAATGGGAAATACTGTGCAGTGATAATTATTGAAACAACAATAATATAAAATATCAACGCAATAATTATTGAATCAATAAAATAAAATATTGAACAGTAATTACTGTAACAATTATTGAGTAATGTCTTCTTACGTAAGGATCAATAATTCATCAATACTGTGCATCCACGCGTATTACTGTATTTTAACCACCGGGTATTCCAACAGTGTTAATGGTAACAACTACGCCGTTATTTATAAAAACTCAAACTTGTCATTTTCTTCATCCGACAGTTATTCTGTTATGGGGCCCACTAATGACTGTGCCATCGTACGAATATTCCCCGACAACAAGAATATTCCACGACCAAACGAATATTCCTCGACAACAATGATTATTTTATCACCACTTGCTTATTTTGCAAAATTTGCACATTTCACCCATAACCAAAATATTATATCATTTTAACACCTTATTATTCACAATAATAAATAGAGGAAATTCGATTTTATTTATAATAAGTTGGGGTCTTACAACCTCCACTCCTTATAAAATTTCGTCCTCGAAATTGACGTATGTACCTGGTGTTTCGAAAAGGTGAGGATACCTCGCTTTCATTTCTGATTCCAACTCCCAGGTCATTTCTTCAATAGCATGGTTTCTCCACAAAACCTTAACTTGTGGTATAACCTTCGTGCGTAGGACATGCTCTTTCCTATCTAAGATCTTAACAAGTACTTCTTCGTACGTTAAATCTTCGGCTATCTCGTCTGGTTCTGAAGCAATAATATGGTTCGGGTCTTTCACATATTTACGAAGCATAGATATGTGAAAAATATTATAAACACGAGACATGTTTGGAGGTAATGCAAGTCTATAGGCCACATTTCCTATTCGGTCAAGAATCTCAAATGGACCAACAAGTCGTGGATTGAGTTTTCCTCTCTTTCCAAATCTTGTAACTCCCTTCCATGGAGCAACACGTAACAGTACATGATCTCCAATATTAAACTCCACGTCCTTTCTATGAATATCAGCATAACTCTTTTGTCGATCTTGTGAGGTTTGAATACGTTGTCGAATCATTTGGATCTTTTCTATAGTCATGCGTACTAATTTTGGTCCCAACAACGTTGCTTCTCCCACCTTGTCCCAGCATGCTGGAGAACGACACTTTCGTCCATACAACGCCTCAAATGGAGCCATGCCTTTACTTGCTTGATAACTGTTGTTGTAGGAGAATTCCACCAGTGGCAAGTACTTATCCCAACTTCTTTTAAAATCTAGGACACAAAGTCTTAATAGATCTTCAAGGGTTTGAATAGTCCTCTCTGATTGTCCGTCTGTTTGAGGATGGTATGCTGAACTGAATCGTAAATCCGTGCCCATAGCTTTCTGCAAGCTAACCCAAAATCTTGAAGTGAATCTTGGGTCACGATCCGAAACTATGGATACTGGCATGCCATGCAATCTCACAATCTCATTCACGTACATACGAGCAAGACGTTCAAGGGAATAAGTCTCACGTATCGGTAAGAAATGGACAGACTTGGTTAATCTATCAACAATAACCCAAATCGCATCTATGCCTTGAGAAACTTTGGGAAGACCTGTAACGAAATCCATAGTAATGTGTTCCCACTTCCATTTCGGAATCTCAAGTGGTTGTAATGGACCCTTTGGCACTTGATGCTCCGCCTTTACACGTTGATAAGTTAAACACCTCGAGATAAACTCCGCGATCTCTCTCTTCATATTGTTCCACCAAAATGTATGTCGAATATCATGATACATTTTGGTACTCCCAGGATGGATTACAAACGATGTGTTGTGTGCCTCCATCATGATTCTATGCTTCAAGTTAGAATCATTAGGAACACAAAGTCTGGAGTTGAATCTAAGTATTCCTTCTTCATCGATTCTCGCTTCTGGAATAGCTCCTTCTTGCACTTTCTTCTTCATACGTATCAGCTCCAGGTCCATAGCTTGAGCATCTATAACTTTATCGATTAAAGTCGGTTCTACTCGTATATTCACCATCATCACGTGGGTCCCTAGAGTCTTTAACTCAATCTCCATCCTTTGTAAATCGTACAAAATGGACCTTTGTGTTAACAACATTGCACTCATACCCGCATACGATCTTCTACTCAATGCGTCAGCTACTACATTTGCTTTTCCAGGATGGTATTGAATGGTATGATCGTAATCTTTCAACAGCTCGAGCCAACGTCGTTGCCGCATGTTGAGTTCCTTTTGGGTGAAGAAATATTTGAGGCTTTTATGATCCGTATAGATCTCCACTTTCTCCCCATATAGGTAGTGTCTCCAGATTTTCAACGCGAAAACGACTGCTGCCAACTCTAGATCATGAATAGGATAATTCCTCTCATATTCTTTGAGTTGTCGTGAGACATAGGCTATGACTTTCCCATGTTGCATGAGAACACATCCTAACACTTTGCCTGAAGCATCGCTGTATATAACAAATCCATCCGAACCAGATGGTATTGCCAGAACAGGTGCCGAAATGAGTCTCCTCTTGAGCTCTTGGAAACTCTTCTCGCATTTCTCGCTCCATACAAATTTTGTATCTTTACGAGTCAGCTGAGTTAACGGAGTAGCGATTCGAGAAAATCCTTCCACGAATATCTGATAATAACCAGCTAAGCCCAGAAAGCTACGCACTTCGGTCACCGACTTCGGTTGCTCCCAACTTTGTACTACTTCAATCTTCGCCGGATCAACAGATACTCCATGTTTTGACACCACGTGCCCAAGGAATGCTACTTCCTCAAGCCAGAACTCACATTTCTTCAGCTTGGCATAAAGTTTGTTTTCACGAACCTTTTCAAGTATCAGCTTCAAATGGTGCTCATAATCTTTACGGCTTTTGGAATAGATGAGGATGTCATCAATAAAGACAACAACAAACTGATCCAAATATTTCTTAAATACACGGTTCATCATATCCATGAAAGTAGCAGGAGCATTAGTCAATCCAAAAGACATGACTAAGAATTCATAATGCCCGTACCGAGTTCTGAAGGCAGTCTTTGGAATATCCTCAGTTTTAATCTTCAGCTGATGATATCTAGAACAAAGATCGATCTTTGAAAAGAATTGTGCTCCTTGCAACTGGTCGAACAGGTCATCAATGCGAGGTAGCGGATACCTATTCTTGATGGTGACATGGTTTAATTCTCGGTAGTCAATACAAAGTTGCATACTTCCGTCTTTCTTCTTTACGAATAAAACAGGAGCACCCCAAGGAGATGTACTAGGAAGAATGAAACCGATGTCTAACAATTCCTGTAGTTGGACTTTTAACTCCTGAAGTTCAATAGGAGCCATTCGATTTGGGGTTTTAGAAATGGGCTTTGTACCCGGTTCAAGGTCAATAAAGAATTCAACATCACGTTCCGGGGGTAGACCGGGAAGCTCTTCAGGAAATACATCAGGAAATTCTCTAACAACAGAAATATTATTTAAATCTGACTTGTCTTTGTTCAAATCCATAACATGGGCTAAGAAAGCTTGACATCCGTTTTTTAATAAACGAATAGCTTTGTGGCTTGATATGACAGTGACTGATTTTAGTGGTTTAGTAGTTTGAATTCGTATGACAGGTTGGTTAGGAATATGAAAACTAACAACCTTACGAAAATAATTAATTTTAGCATGATGAGTGGTTAACCAATCAATTCCTAAAATCACATTAAAAGTAAGTATATTTAAAGAGATAAGATCAACAGGTAATGTGATAGTGCCAACTTGGATCATGCAAGATTTATAAACTGTAGATGTAACGAAGGTTTCACCCAACGGAGTTTCAACAGATAAGTCCAAGTCCAATTTCTCCGGAGTCAAGTTTAAACGTTGAGCACAAGCAGGAGAGATAAAAGAATGGGTAGAACCGGTATCTAGTAAGGTATAAACTTTGCAAGAGTTCAAGATTAGCTTACCCGTGATCACCTCGTTCGGGTTCCTCACGTTTTGGCCAGTCACGACAAACGCTCTTCCAGGAACCGCTGATTTCAACTTATCCAGGACAGCCCTTGGAATCACCATCCCCGCTGAACTTGGTTTCGCTATAGTATAATCTCGAGCGATATGTCCTTCCTTTCCACAATTGTAACATACCTTGGATTGTTGTGGGCAGTTTGGGCTAATGTCTCTCTTTTCCGCATTTGTAACATCTAACTGGCGGTCGTTCTCCTCCCCTAGAATTTGTTGTTGGTGCTGGTGCTGTTGCTAATGTCTTCCCGTCATTGTTGAATCTCCTCTTTCTGAAATTTCCACTTCACTCACCTCTCCTATTATCATGGCC
This sequence comes from Panax notoginseng, assembly GCA_016801055.1. Classification (NCBI taxonomy): domain Eukaryota; kingdom Viridiplantae; phylum Streptophyta; class Magnoliopsida; order Apiales; family Araliaceae; genus Panax; species Panax notoginseng. The sequence continues at coordinate 95,765,346 of CM029021.1, read as the reverse complement.
ACGATGACCACCCGAGTGGTTACCGCCTTTGTTCGTATTTTTCCCTCCTCGTTGGTTATCATCGCTCTGATGACTGCTGTCACCGGTATGACCCTGGTTGTGGACCCTCGGTTGAACATACTCATTATCTCGCTCTAATAATTGAGCCCTGTTGACAACATCTGAATACAGAGAAAATTTATGAGAGATAAGGTATTGACGAATCTCGGGTTTTAGACCTCTCAGAAACATCCTTGTCATTCGTTCCTCATTCTCTACCAAATGAGGTGCAAACCTCGATAACTCAGCAAACTTCGCCTTGTACTGGGACACCGTCATATTATTTTGTTCTAGTCTGATAAACTCCACCTCCTTCATATGACGAATACTTTCAGGAAAGTACTTGTCATTGAATAGTTTCTGAAATGTTTCCCAAGACATGCTGAGTGCAGCAGGCTGGGTACGCTTCACAGACTCCCACCAGTAGTATGCCTCACCGCAGAACATAAAGGTGGCGAATGGAACCTTCTGGTCCTCCGTGCATCCCAAGACATCGAATATCTTGGTAATTTGCTTGACCCACGTTTCCGCCTTGATTGGATCCGGCTTTCCAATAAATTCTGGTGGTCCCAACTCCTTGAACTGCTTAGTTGTGACAGACCGCACGTTGGTATCACTTCCACCCGTATTTTGTACACGAGTCTCCCTCGTCTGATTTTGCATGAACTGCAAAAAGCTCCTAAACATTCCATCATTCATGGTTTGCTCGGTAGTGTTGTTTACAGGAGGAATATTGCCTTCCTGTTGCACGTTCTCCTGGTTTGTAACTAGAGGTTGTTCCACAGTCTCATACACTCCATTGTTAACGTTCTCAGCAGCCATTCTTAAATACTGCCATAAAACAAGGGTTAATTAAACAGATTAACATATCACATAATATCCCTATATTATGACTGACCAACAAATAAGCTTAGATAGGACACACTAGCGAATAATTTACTCATCTCTCCCCTCCTAGTTCTATTCCCCGATCTCCGCCAGAGACCATATCCCTAAGCTTTGATACCAACTGTGACACCCCCAAAATAGGTATACAACACCCATTCTGAGTCGCCAAATACATGGTACATAAAGAAAACTATAACTTCAATAATACAATTGTCGTGCAAAATACGACAACACATACTGTGAGTTTAAATACAAATATTGTCTTCTAGACAATATCCACACTCAAATAAGTCCTCATTACAATTATTCAAACACTATTTTACAGAATAGTGAGGACTGCTAAAACATCTTTCTAGAACCATCACTCCATACCCCGACTAGATCCTGCTATGTTCTCATCTCCTGAGAAGAAAAATGGAACAAAAAGGAAAAGGGTGAGCTCAACTAGCCCAGTAAAGAATATTATGACTAAAATAATATACAACAAATTATCATTAGTCTTCAAAAGGGAAAAATCTGATAAAATATAATAGACAACAAGTTTTAGATCAATAACTGCAGCGGAAACAACAATCCATTAGAAGAGTCAAGTAGAGAAAGAATTCCACTATCTTCTAAGATTAAAAAGTCCATCATCAATATTTTATCCCCGTAACAACAATCAATATATATCTTTAATCAAATATTCATCTTTGCACTACAGCCCAAAGATATTCATTTGTATCACCAGTTGGTCATGTTCATATCAACACCTGTTCATCTTTGCACTACGGGCCAAAGATATTCATCAGTTAATCATTCATCTTTGCACTACAGGCCAAAGATATTCAGTAATATCATCATTTAGGACTGAGGATGATGAAAAATATTTTAAAGAAAACGAATCCAGTGAAGCAAAAGTACAAATATTAAGGATTCGTATAAAAGTTTATCCAAGATCAATAATACTCCATAATAATTAATTTTGAAGTCGAATTCAAAAATAAAGACCAAAACATGGATACAATCAAAGATAGTAATCATAATAGACATCTTGGACAAAAAGAAGAAAATTTCATTTTTCGGTGAATAGTGCCGTATTCGTGAATATTGCCGTATACATAAATAGTAATTTCGACACAAAAAGTTCCAAATTTGATAAAAACGTTCACCAATATTTCGGCATAATGATATTGAAGAAAATAATATCATTTAAGAAGAAAATAACATCCCTTACCTCAAAATAACGCTACTTTTGATCGAAATATCGGATAGAAAGCCGAAGGAAACTTGTACCGAACAATAACTCTCAAAGTATATAAATACTCACTAAAATACGCTCGACAATATAGAGAGAAAGAAAACTTGTTTCTGGTGTGATTTTCAATTCTAACTTAGCCCTCTATTTATAGGAAAATGTTAGAACACCATAGGAGACTAAAATAATAAAATATATTATTATTAATTACAATTCATACGCATGCTTTGAATTTTTGGGAAGCCATGTTGGAAGAATTCGGCAGCCCGTGTGTGTATTCCACCAACCAAAAGTGGGTCCCCCCCATAAATTTAATAAAAATCATTTTATTTTTCCGAAACTTCAACAATTCATAGAAAATAGCCCGTTTATCAGAAAAATACGAATTTTATGTCTATTCTGCCTGAAATCGAATTCTCTACAACTTTGTAGCTTTGAGTTTTTTTCAAATTCCAAATATAAAATATCCGAAATCCACAAACGGATGATTTTTAATACCTCTACACTAAAAAAATACTGATAAAACACCTCAGCTTTAACTCCTTCATTTTTATTCACATAAAAATAAATATATCCATCATTTATATCCACATAAAATAAATATTTCCTTATCATATGAATCAATAATTAATTATTCACAAATAATATTACAGAATCACATTTATGACAACCAGGCCGTTCCCAGGAAAGAGGGGGCTTTCCAATAAGAATTTATCCTTACTAGCGCGCAATTAGGTGACCAAACCTTTCCTTGACAGAACTTTCTAGACATTGCCAATAATGCTATCTAATAATATTATTCAAATAATATGAATTATTGATCTGATAATGAGAAATACTGTGCAGTGATAATTATTGAAACAACAATAATATAAAATATCAACACAGCAATTATTGAATCAATAGAATAAAATATTGAACAGTAATTACTGTAACAATTATTGAGTAGTGCCTTCTTACGTAAGGATAAATAATTCATTAATACTATGCATCCACGCGTATTACTGTATTTTAACCATCGGGTATTCCAACAGTGTTAACGGTAACAACTACGCCGTTATTTATAAAAACTCAAACTTGTCGTTTTCTTCATCCGACAGTTATTCTGTTATGGGGTCCACTAATGACTGTGCCGTCATATGAATATTCTCTAACAACAAGAATATTCCACGACCAAACGAATATTCCCCGACAACAATGATTATTTTATCATCACTTGCTTATTTTGTAAAATTTACACATTTCACCCATAACTAAAATATTATATCATTTTAACAACTTATTATTCATAATAATAAATAGAGGAAATTCGATTTTATTTATAATAAGTTGGGGTTTTACAAAAGGCAACTTGGTTTTCAACCGACTCAACCTCGGTGTCAACCTACACAAGTGTTGTCCATTTTATATACTAACAATTCACCCAAGTGCACACGGTTAATCAAGTAATATAAAAGTAAGAAAGGATGTCGAACCTACATGGAACAAGTACAATCAATTATTCTAATTATCAAGTTTTTACCAATTTAACCCACTTAAACAGTCACTCCAACTTGTTAGTTCCCGGAGGCACAATAGTTATCTAGAAGGGGGGTTGATTAGATATTTACAAATTCTTTTCATTTTACTTTGTTAGTTTGATAATGATTAAAACACAGCGAAATTATGGTTTGTTTAATCTCCCTTTTTGATATGGCAAATTGGTGTGAGTGATACAGTTATAGTAGTTATAGCAATAATGTAAGAGACACCAATTTTAAGTGGTTCAGAGCACTTAAAGCTCCTAGTCCACTCTTCTACTCCTCTAGTAGGAAATTCACTAAGGATATCTTTTACACTTTCTGAATCTAGCAGATTCCTTCCAGACCAGCAGTCTAGGAACTTCTTAGTTCACTCTTGAACTCTTCAAGTCTAGCAGACTTGGTTCTTCACAGTTCACTTAGAACTCTTCAAGTCCTTCTGACTTGGAACTCTTACTTCAGTTGATTGGTAGTTGTTGAGTTCTTGGTTGGTGCTACTCAGTTGCTGTTAAGCACTTATTCGAAAGAACTGAGTAGCTGGGCAAGCTTTCTCTTTTTCTCAGATCGTAGAGTTGAGCGTTGAGTGTTCTTGTGCGTTTTGTTCAATGTTTGCTTATCTCTCTCATCTGCATATGTTCTGTATATATGTGATCCTTGAAATCTATCCGTTGAAGCCATTTGTTGAAGCATTAAATGCGTTTGACATTTCTAAGCTTTGATGGAGACTTTTTTGCACACCTTCTGACTTGCATTCTGGCCCACTGACATAGCAGACTGCTTTCTCACCTAACACCTGAAATGGTGTTTTTCTATGTCCTATGGTCTTTTCCTTAGCTTCTTCAATACGATTCTTTCGTTGTATACTAAGGATATCTTTTGTACCGTTGAGACTGATGAGGACTTCAACATTTAAAACCCATTCCACATTTGTTAGAATTTGTCTCCAAACAAAAGGTAGGGCTTGATGCTTTTGACACACGACAGATGATACTCTATTATCCAGATCGTGGTGTCTTGTCACCTTGGTGCTTCGTCTGATGCTATCAAATAAGAGCACTACGATTTCTTTTAAGGACTTGCACACTACGATCACACTGCGATCTCTAAGTTGACTGGGCAAACGTTGGGACCACTCTACGATTTTCGACGAGGTCCTTCAAGGCAGGCACACTACGATCCTCGATGCTCTACGTTTCTGCCTTGACTTCTGTAATCTTGATCAGCTGGATACACTACGATCTCTTCGAAGCCTATTTATTACATCTCAAGATCAACCTAACAACTTTGATCTCTTTATCTATACATTCATTTACAGAATGATACACATTAAGATTTTAGATCAACCTAACAAATTTGATCTATCACTAAGTCATTGTACAAATATTCCTTGAAAGACTTTACATATAATCATGAGTATTTACTTTAAACATCAAATCAAAATATGCACTCTCCCAACAATCTCCCCTATTTTATGTTGACATAAACAAGGAGATTTTGTTGTCATGATTATTAGTTTTTAGGTTCATTTGCAGGTTAGTAAATATGACTTAATATTTCAGTGAGCAGCTGAAATTTCTAGAGAATAAGCATGAATTTATTGATGTTTGAAGAATAAATATTACAATCAAGCTTTACATTAATAAGAATTTAAATTTTAACTTATCTCTATTTCTTTGATCTTTTACGTGGAGGATTGGCATACTCCTCAGCTCTTCTTTTCCTTCTTGCTTCATCTCTCCTGGCTAGATCTTTCAGCTCACTTGGGCTTAGCCTAGGATTGTGATCATGCCTATTCATGAATGCAGGATCTCCAATTGGCATTCTAAGGCCTGTGGTGGTCACATTTTGTGAGCTGGTAGCTGGCCCTAGACTCCTTATTGACTGAGCCATTAAAATTTCCTACTGATCAAGTCGTTGAGTCTGATGGCCGGATCATGGAGTCTGTTGGTGAGGCTTCCTTGTAGGTGGACTTCTTGATGGTTGAGTTTGGAATTGTCCTCTGCCTTTGCCCTTGCCTTGATCTCCTTTCCCTTTATTCTCCCCCTTTATGTCAGCATCAAGGGTTCAAATGTCTTCGGATAGGCGAGTCACTCCTTGGATGAGCTCGTTGAGTTGGCTTTGGGTTTGGGCAATGTCCTCTCGATTTTCCTTGATCAGAGCGTCAGATCAAGCTTCCCTGTTTTGGAGGACGGTTAGAACATTGTTAGTCTGCTGTCCTTGGTTGACGTAGAATTGTTGGAATTCTTTTACGGCAGTTTGTAGATTGATGATGCTTTCCAACATAAGTTTGTTCTGGGCATTTTGAGTTGTTTGTAAGGCAAGAACTGCATCTCTGTGTCTTTTAGCTGCTAGAAAGTGAATATCATCCCTGTTCTTTATGCTCTTAACCATTTCCTTGATGATCTCCCTCAGCTTCTTTGTAAGCTTAGTGTTTAGGGTGCTTGGGAGATTATTTGCAGCACTGATCATTTTTGTCAGTCTTAGATGAATGAGTTCCGTGTGAGCTTCAAGGCTATCATCGATGTCCTTGATCACTTTCTTTGACACTTCTGTCAACTCAGCTTTCGTAGAGATGATGGGAGTTGGGATCAAAATAAAGTTGGGCATATTTGGTTCATCAGCTACAGACTTTTGGGATTCTGCAACTGGGAATTGACTTCGTGGATTTAGGACCACTTCTAACCAGCTTGGAAATTCATAAAACTGGCTGAAGAAAGATAGTGGATAGTGATTAACTTTGAACAAGATTGGGATAGATAATACCTCATGCACTATTCTTGAAGAGGGACCATTTGTGATCAGCTGTTTGGCAAGCTTGAAGTTGCCTAGGAATCCATGAGCTAGCACAGAGATGGCTGGATATTCTTTGAAGCTCCAAAACATGTGATTCCAGGAGTTTAGAATTTGAGCTTGATGAAAATGTATCATAGGTAGATAGGAGAACAGTTGCTCATAGTTAGATTTTCTATACCCATTACTGCCCACAACTATGATCTCGTCCTCATCATCTTCTTCCTCTTCTCTGTCTTCGTTCAAGGATTCCACTATATCAATGACTTTATTTTGTTCTTGCTCTAGTTCTCCCTAATTTTCTGCAGGAACAACTTCTTCTGTAATGGGGATATCATGATGCTTCCCACATGATTATCCATCTACAGAACTAGTAGCTCCCCCTCAGCTGGAGCATTTTCTAGGGTGAGAACTTCAGGTATCTCCCCCTCAGCTTGAGCTTTGTCCTTTTGGCTTTCTTTGGATAGTTCCTTTTCAGCAGCCATCTTTTTATTTTCCTCTTTGAGTACTCCTTCATTGACAATGATGTACTTCTTAACCAATTTTCGTCTTAATTTTCTAGGCTGAGTCACAGCCTCAGGACTTCCTTGAGCTTCAGCTCTATTCTGTTGATCAATCAAACCATCTGGTGCAGCAACTTCCTTGCTTGAGGTGTTCAGTCTGGTCTCTACGATCGGTAGAGACTCTACGATCGAAAAGACAGATGGCCTCTTGGACTTGTGACTGATTTTGTTCTTCTTCAGCAGCTGTGATATGGTAGCTCTATCTTCATCTGCCTCAGCCTGCTGTTCTTTTCTTCTTAGGATCCTAGAGTCTCAATATCAGAGGACTCTACAGGTATATCAGTGGTAGACCCTTGAGGTTCTTCTTCCATTCTAGTCTTTAGCTTTCTCTTGCCCTTGCTTTTTCTGACAAGGGCAATGGGTTCTCCCTTGTTGATCTCTTCCTCTTCTTCTTTAATCTCTTTGACGACTGACATGTTTCCTGGAATACCTGATTCCTTTATATCACCAGTTCTTCCACTGGACTCTGACATCATACGCATATTCTCTGCTGGATTCCTTTTCCAGTTCTCAAACAGTTGCTGGGTCATCCGTCTGTTTGGATTTATGGACTCTCCTTCATTGTCCCCAATTTTGTCGCCTAGAGCAGACTGTAGGATGATGCTTATAAATCGCCCGTAGAGCATCTTTTGAGAACTCTTTGTCTTCTTCGAGCTGGTGATCCACTTCCCAATCCATTCAAGCAGTAGAGCTCCATAGTTAAGTTGTATTCCATAACTTATGGCAGTCATTAGCTTGAGTTGCACCTCATTTACAGAATCGTGGCCATAGCTCTTGCAACATATGCACTTCCCAATAATATCAGCCAGAAATTCGTACCTCTAAGGAAACTCCTTTTTCTTGTATCCCTTGACAGTGGGGAATTTCTTGTGATGCATCTTCTTTAGGCCTTCATGAAAGTCAATGCCATCTATGAACGGGAACCCTTCATTTTTGAAGCCTAGGGCTAGGTTGATATTCTTAGTTCTAAGTTTGATTTCCACGTCCTTGACCCTCGTGGTGATAACGTTATTTTTGAATGCCCCATTCCTGTAAAACTCCTTTATTAGCTTCGAGTAGATCCAGGTGCTCGCACACAGGGCTTCTTCGAGACCAGCCTTCTTTATCAGTGTCAGAGTTTTGTGAAATTTAGGTTCAGCTGTTTTGAACTCATCGAAGCAAGTCTGTAGCCAGAGATGATGTTGGAGGCTGCCATTGATTTCTTTGCAGGGAGTATGGTTGTTTGAGCTTTCTTTAAGAGTTAGGGCTTCTGCTTACAGAGAGAAGGAGAGAGATAAGCTTTTTGAACTTCTGATTTCAAAAAGGCATTTTCAAACTATACTTGTAACTTCCCTCTCTCCATTTTGCTTAGTGGGATAGGTGTCGAATTCTGCTTGGCTCTACGAATCTGACTAAGGAGTATTGTTGTGATGCCCCCAAAATTAGGTATACATCACCCATCTTGGGTTGTTAGATACATGGTACAAAATTCAAATACAACTGTCGTGTACAATACGACAAAACATAACTGTGAGTTTGAATACAATTATTGTAAGACCCCAACTTATTAATGAATAAAATCAAATTTTCTCTAAATATTATTGTGAATAATAAGGGGTTAATTTGATATAATACTTTGGTTATGGGTGAAATGTGCAAATTTTACAAAATAAGCAAGTGGTTATAAAATATTTATTTTTGGTCGGTGAATATTCGGTTGGTCGTGGAATATTCTTGCTGTCGGGGAATATTCGTACGACGACGCAGCCTTGTGTGGGTCCCATAACGGAAAGCGATTGGATGAAGAAAACGACAAGTATAAGTTGTTTATTAATAATGGCGTAGTTGTTACCGTTAACACTGTTTAAATACCCGGTGGTTAAAAATACAGTAATAACGCGTGGTTGCATAGTAGCACACGGATTGCACAGTATAGTTGAATTATTGATTCGTACGTAAGAAGGCACTACTCAATAATTGTTACAGTGATTACTGTTCAATATTTTATTTTATTGGTTCAATAATTGCTGCATTGATATTTTATATTATTGTTGTTTCAATAATTATTGCTGCACAGTATTTTCATTTATCAGATCAATAATTCATATTATTTGAATAATATTATTAGATAACATTATTGGCAATGTCTAGAAAGTTCTGTCTAAGGAGAGGTTTGGTCATCTAATTGCGCGCCAGTAAGGAGAAATCCTTATTGGAAAGCCCCCTCTTTCCTGGGAACGGCCTGGTTGTCATAAATGTGATTCTGTAATATTATTTATGAATAATTAATTATTGATTCATATGATAAGAAAATATTTATTTTATGTGGATATAAATGAGGGATATATATTTTTGTGGTTAAAAATGAAGGAGTTAATGTTGAGGTTTTTATCCATATTTTTGTCGGAATGGAGGTATTACAAATCAGGGTTTTTGAGAAATATTGCGGGTGTTATAATTTTTAATCCGACCGTTGGATCGTGGTAATTTTTGGATATGTTATACATATATAAGTTGAGTATATGTCCACAAATTTTGAACCGTTAAAAATGAACGTATGATTTATTATGAATTTTACAAGATGACTGGTTCAGAAATTGTTGAATTTTCGGAGTTTATCATTTTGGTGGAAAATTCTAGAATTGGTGGGCCCCACTTGTGGTTGGTGAAGAAATGTGCTGAATTATATTTCAAATGTGGTAGGTGGGAATAGTAGCAGGTAAAGCCATCAGGTTGCAGGTCAAACCTACCAAAATTTTCCTATAAATAGAGGGCTAAGTTAGAATTGAAAATTACACCAGAAACAAGTTTTCTCTCTTTCTCTCTCTAGATTATTGAGTGTATTTTGTGAGTATTTAGATACTTTGAGAGTTTCTATTCATCAGAGCAAGTTTCTTTCAGCCTTATACCGGTATTCCGACCAGAAGTACTGATATTTTGAGGTAAGGGATATTATTTTCTTCTTAATGATATTATTTTCTTCAATATCATTATGCTGAAATATTGATATGAGTTTTTATCAAATTTGGAACTTTTTGTGTCGGGGGTTACTATTCACGTATACAGCACTATTCACGTATACGGCACTATTCACGAATACGGCACTATTCACCGAAAAATAAAATTTTCCCTTTTTGTCCAAGATGTCTATTATGGTTACTATCTTTGATTGTATCCATGTTTTGATCTTTATTTTTGAATTCTGCTTCACAATTGATTATTATGAAGTATTATTGATCTTGGATAAACTGTTATACGAATCCCTACTATTTGTCCTTCTGTCTCATTGGATTCGTTCTCTTTAAGATATTTTTCATCATCCTCAGTCCTAAATGATGATACAAATGAATATCTTTGGCCTGTAGTGCAAAGATGTATAATTACTTGATGAATATCTTTGGCCTGTAGTGCAAAGATGAACAGGTGTTGAGATGAACATGACCGACTGATGATACAAATGAATATCTTTGGCCTGTAGTGCAAAGATGAATATTTGGTTAAAGATGATTATTAATTGATGTTACAGGGATAAAATATTGATGATGGACTTTTAAATCTTAGAAGATAGTAGAATTCTTTCTCTACTTGACTCTTCTAATGGTTTGTTGTTTCCGCTGCAGTTGTTGATCTGAAACTTGTTGTCGATTATATTTTATCAGATTTTTCCCTGTTGAAGACTAACGATAATTTGTTGTATATTATCTTAGTCATAATATTCTTTACTGGGCTAGTTGAGCTCACCCTTTTTCTTTTTGTTCCATTTTTCTTCTCAGGAGGTGAGAACATAGCAGGATCTAGTCGGGGTATGGAGTGATGGTTCTAGAAAGATGTATTAGCAGTCCTCACTATTTCTGTAAAATAGTGTTTGAATAATTGTAATGAGGATTTATTTGAGTGTGGATATTGTCTAAAAGACAATATTTGTATTTAAACTCACAGTATGTGTTGTCGTATTTTGCACGACAATTGTATTATTGAAGTTGTAGTTTGCTTTCTGTACCATGTATTTGGCGACTCAGAATGGGTGTTGTATACCTATTCTGGGGGCGTCACAGTTGGTATCAGAGCTTAGGGATATGATCCCTGGCTGAGATGTGAGACAAGAACTAGGAGGGGAGAGACGGGGAATTCCTTCGCTAGTATGACCTGACTAAGTTTATTTGGTGTTTATTTGGTCGGTCAGAGTATAGGGATAATATATGACATGACTATTAACCCTTGTTTTATGGCAGTATTTAAGAATGGCAGCTGAGAACGTTAATAATGGAGTAAATCAGACCGTGGAGACACCTTTGATCACTACCCAGGGGAACGTGCAACATGAAGGCAATATTCCTCCTGTAAACAACGTTACCGAGCAAACGATGAATGATGGAATGTTTAGGAGCTTTTTGCAGTTCATGCAAAATCAGACGAGGGAGACTCGTGTGCAGAATACGGGTGGAAATGATAACAACGCGCGGTTTGTCACAGCTAAGCAGTTCAAAGAATTGGGACCACCAGAATTTAAGGGAAAGCCGGATCCGATCATGGCGGAAACGTGGGTCAAGCAAATTACCAAGATATTTGATGTCTTGGGATGCACGGAGGAACAGAAGGTTCCATTCGCCACATTTATGTTCCGCGGTGAGGCAGACTACTGGTGGGAGTCTGTGAAGCGTACCCAGCCTGACGCACTCAACATGTCCTGGGAAACATTTCAAAAACTGTTCAATGACAAGTACTTTCCCGAAAGTATTCGTCATATGAAGGAGGTTGAGTTTATTAGACTTGAACAAAACAACATGACGGTGTCCCAGTACGAGGCGAAGTTTGCAGAGTTATCCAGGTTTGCACCTCATTTGGTCGAAAATGAGGAACGAATGACGCGGATGTTTCTGAGAGGTTTAAAACCTGAGATTCGTCAATACCTTATCTCTCATAAATTTTCTCTGTATTCAGACGTTGTCAACAGGGCCCAATTATTAGAGAGAGATAATGAGTATACTCAACCGAGGGACCACAACCAGGGTCATACCAGTGACAGCAATCATCAGAGCGATGATAACCAACGAGGAGGGAAAAATACGAACAAAGGCGGTAACCACTCGGGTGGTCATCGTGGCCATGATAATAGGAGAGGTGAGTCAAGTGGAAATTTCAGAAAGAGGAGATTCAACAATGACGGGAAGACATCAGCACCAGCGCCAGCACCAACAACAAATTTTAGGGGAGGAGAACGACCGCCAGTTAGATGTTACAAATGCGGGAAAGAGGGACATATCAGCCCAAACTGTCCACAACAATCCAAGGTGTGTTACAACTGTGGGAAGGAAGGCCACATCGCTCGAGATTGTACTATAGCGAAACCAAGTTCAGCGGGAGTGGTGATTCCAAGGGCTGTCCCGGATAAGGCGAAATCAGCGGTTCCTGGAAGAGCGTTTGTCGTTACTGGCCAAAACGCGAGAAACCCGAACGAGGTGATCACGGGTAAGCTAATCTTGAATTCTTACGAAGTTTATACTTTACTAGATACCGGTTCTACCCATTCTTTTATCTCTCCTGCTTGTGCTCAACGTTTAAACTTGACTCCGGAGAAATTGGACTTTAACTTATCTGTTGAAACTCTGTTGGGTGAAACCTTCGTTACATCTACAGTTTATAAATCTTGCATGATCCAAGTTGGCGCTATCACATTACCTGTTGATCTTATCTCTTTAAAGATACTTGCTTTTGATGTGATTTTAGGAATTGATTGGTTAACCACTCATCATGCTAAAATTGATTGTTTTCGTAAGGTTGTTAGTTTTCATATTCCTAACCAACCTGTCATACGAATTCAAACTACTAAACCACTAAAATCAGTCACTGTCATATCGAGCCACAAAGCTATTCGTTTATTGAAAAACGGATGTCAAGCTTTCTTAGCCCATGTTATGGATTTGAACAAAGACAAGTCAGATTTGAATAATATTTCTATTGTTAGAGAATTTTCCGATGTATTTCCTGAAGAACTTCCCGGTCTACCCCCGGAACGAGAAATTGAATTCTTTATTGACCTTGAACCCGGTACAAAGCCCATTTCTAAAACCCCATATCGAATGGCTCCTATTGAACTTCAGGAGTTAAAAGTCCAACTACAGGAGTTGTTGGACATCGGTTTTATTCGTCCTAGTACGTCTCCTTGGGGTGCTCCTGTTTTATTCGTAAAGAAGAAAGACGGGAGTATGCGACTTTGTATTGACTATCGAGAATTGAACCATGTCACCATCAAGAATAGGTATCCGCTACCTCGCATTGATGACCTGTTTGACCAGTTGCAAGGAGCACAATTCTTTTCAAAGATCGATCTTCGTTCTGGATATCATCAGCTGAAGATTAAAACTGAGGATATTCCAAAGACTGCCTTCAGAACTCGGTACGGGCATTATGAATTCTTAGTAATGTCTTTTGGATTGACTAATGCTCCTGCTGCCTTCATGGATATGATGAACCGTGTATTCAAAGAATATTTGGATCAGTTCGTTGTTGTCTTTATTGATGACATCCTCATCTATTCCAAAAGCCGTGAAGATCATGAGCGCCATTTGAAGCTGGTACTGCAAAGGCTTCGTGAAAACAAGCTATATGCCAAACTGAAGAAATGCGAGTTCTGGCTTGAGGAAGTAGCATTCCTTGGGCACGTGGTGTCAAAACATGGAGTATCTGTCGACCCGGCGAAGATTGAAGCCATACAAAGTTGGGAGCAACCGAAGTCGGTAACCGAAGTACGTAGCTTTCTGGGCTTAGCTGGTTATTATCGGAGATTTGTGGAAGGATTTTCTCGAATCGCTACTCCGTTAACTCAGCTGACTCGGAAAGATACAAAATTCGTATGGAGTGAGGAATGCGAGAAGAGTTTCCAAGAACTCAAGAGGAGACTCATTTCGGCACCTGTTTTGACAATACCATCTGGTTCGGATGGATTTGTTATCTACAGCGATGCTTCAGGCAAAGGGTTAGGATGTGTTCTCATGCAACATGGGAAAGTCATAGCCTATGCCTCACGACAACTCAAAGAATATGAGAGGAATTATCCTACTCATGATTTGGAGTTGGCAGCAGTCGTTTTTGCGTTGAAGATCTGGAGACACTACCTTTATGGGGAGAAAGTGGAGATCTATACAGATCATAAAAGCCTCAAATATTTCTTCACCCAAAAGGAACTCAACATGCGGCAACGACGTTGGCTTGAGCTGTTGAAAGATTACGATCATACCATCCAATACCATCCTGGAAAAGCAAACGTAGTAGCTGACGCATTGAGTAGAAGATCATATGCGGGTACGAGTGCAATGTTTTTAACACAAAGGCCCATTTTGTATGACTTGCAAAGGATGGAGATAGAGATGAAGGCTCCAAGTACCCACATGATGATATCAAATATACGAGTAGAACCGACTTTAATCGATAAAGTTAAAGCTGCTCAAGCTACGGATATAGAGCTGATGCGTATGAAGAAGAAAGTGCAAGAAGGTGCTATTCCAGAAGCAAGAATCGATGAAGAAGGAATACTTCGAGTCAACTCCAGACTTTGTGTTCCTAACGATTTTGACTTGAAGCATAGAATAATGATGGAGGCACACAACACACCGTTTGCAATCCATCCTGGGAGTACCAAAATGTATCACGATCTTCGACATACATTTTGGTGGAGCAATATGAAAAGAGAGATCGCGGAGTTTATCTCGAGATGTTTAACTTGTCAACGTGTAAAAGCGGAGCATCAAGTACCAAAGGGTCCATTGCAACCACTTGAGATTCCGAAATGGAAGTGGGAACACATTACTATGGATTTTGTTACGGGTCTTCCCAAGGTTTCTCAAGGCATAGATGCGATTTGGGTTATTGTTGATAGATTAACCAAGTCCGCTCATTTCTTGCCGATACGTGAGACTTATTCCCTTGAACGTCTTGCTAGTATGTACGTGAACGAGATTGTGAGATTGCATGGCATGCCAGTATCCATAGTTTCGGATCGTGACCCAAGATTCACTTCACGATTTTGGGTTAGCTTGCAGAAAGCTATGGGCACGGATTTACGATTCAGTTCAGCATACCATCCTCAAACGGACGGACAATCAGAGAGGACTATTCAAACTCTTGAAGATCTATTAAGACTTTGTGTCTTAGATCTCAAAGGGAGTTGGGATAAGTACCTACCATTGGTGGAATTCTCCTACAACAACAGTTATCAGGCGAGCATAGGTATGGCTCCATTTGAGGCGTTGTATGGAAGAAAATGTCGTTCTCCAGTATGCTGGGACGAGGTGGGTGAAGCAACATTGTTGGGACCAGAGTTGGTACGCATTACTACAGAGAAGATCCAAACGATTCGACAACGTATACAAACGGCACAGGATCGACAAAAGAGTTATGCGGATCTTCATCGGAAGGACGTGGAATTTAATATTGGGGATCATGTATTGTTACGTGTTGCACCATGGAAGGGAGTTACAAGATTTGGGAAGAGAGGAAAGCTCAATCCAAGATTTGTTGGTCCATTTGAGATTCTTGAGCGAATAGGAAATGTGGCATATAGACTCGCATTACCTCCAAGCATGTCTCGTGTTCATAATGTTTTTCACATATCTATGCTTCGTAAATATGTTAAAGACCCGAACCACATTATTGAGTTAGAACCAGACGAGATAGCTGAAGATTTAACGTACGAGGAGGTACCTGTTAAGATCTTGGATAGGAAAGAGCATGTCCTACGCACGAAGGTTATACCACAAGTTAAGGTTTTGTGGAGAAACCATGCTATTGAAGAAATGACCTGGGAGTTGGAATCAGAAATGAAAGCGAGGTATCCTCACCTTTTTGAAACATCAGGTACGTACGTCAATTTCGAGGACGAAATTTCATAAGGAGGGGAGGTTGTAAGACCCCAACTTATTAATGAATAAAATCAAATTTTCTCTAAATATTATTGTGAATAATAAGGGGTTAATTTGATATAATACTTTGGTTATGGGTGAAATGTGCAAATTTTACAAAATAAGCAAGTGGTTATAAAATATTTATTTTTGGTCGGTGAATATTCGGTTGGTCGTGGAATATTCTTGCTGTCGGGGAATATTCGTACGACGACGCAGCCTTGTGTGGGCCCCATAACGGAAAGCGATTGGATGAAGAAAACGACAAGTATAAGTTGTTTATTAATAATGGCGTAGTTGTTACCGTTAACACTGTTTAAATACCCGGTGGTTAAAAATACAGTAATAACGCGTGGTTGCATAGTAGCACACGGATTGCACAGTATAGTTGAATTATTGATTCGTACGTAAGAAGGCACTACTCAATAATTGTTACAGTGATTACTGTTCAATATTTTATTTTATTGGTTCAATAATTGCTGCATTGATATTTTATATTATTGTTGTTTCAATAATTATTGCTGCACAGTATTTTCATTTATCAGATCAATAATTCATATTATTTGAATAATATTATTAGATAACATTATTGGCAATGTCTAGAAAGTTCTGTCTAAGGAGAGGTTTGGTCATCTAATTGCGCGCCAGTAAGGAGAAATCCTTATTGGAAAGCCCCCTCTTTCCTGGGAACGGCCTGGTTGTCATAAATGTGATTCTGTAATATTATTTATGAATAATTAATTATTGATTCATATGATAAGAAAATATTTATTTTATGTGGATATAAATGAGGGATATATATTTTTGTGGTTAAAAATGAAGGAGTTAATGTTGAGGTTTTTATCCATATTTTTGTCGGAATGGAGGTATTACAAATCAGGGTTTTTGAGAAATATTGCGGGTGTTATAATTTTTAATCCGACCGTTGGATCGTGGTAATTTTTGGATATGTTATACATATATAAGTTGAGTATATGTCCACAAATTTTGAACCGTTAAAAATGAACGTATGATTTATTATGAATTTTACAAGATGACTGGTTCAGAAATTGTTGAATTTTCGGAGTTTATCATTTTGGTGGAAAATTCTAGAATTGGTGGGCCCCACTTGTGGTTGGTGAAGAAATGTGCTGAATTATATTTCAAATGTGGTAGGTGGGAATAGTAGCAGGTAAAGCCATCAGGTTGCAGGTCAAACCTACCAAAATTTTCCTATAAATAGAGGGCTAAGTTAGAATTGAAAATTACACCAGAAACAAGTTTTCTCTCTTTCTCTCTCTAGATTATTGAGTGTATTTTGTGAGTATTTAGATACTTTGAGAGTTTCTATTCATCAGAGCAAGTTTCTTTCAGCCTTATACCGGTATTCCGACCAGAAGTACTGATATTTTGAGGTAAGGGATATTATTTTCTTCTTAATGATATTATTTTCTTCAATATCATTATGCTGAAATATTGATATGAGTTTTTATCAAATTTGGAACTTTTTGTGTCGGGGGTTACTATTCACGTATACAGCACTATTCACGTATACGGCACTATTCACGAATACGGCACTATTCACCGAAAAATAAAATTTTCCCTTTTTGTCCAAGATGTCTATTATGGTTACTATCTTTGATTGTATCCATGTTTTGATCTTTATTTTTGAATTCTGCTTCACAATTGATTATTATGAAGTATTATTGATCTTGGATAAACTGTTATACGAATCCCTACTATTTGTCCTTCTGTCTCATTGGATTCGTTCTCTTTAAGATATTTTTCATCATCCTCAGTCCTAAATGATGATACAAATGAATATCTTTGGCCTGTAGTGCAAAGATGTATAATTACTTGATGAATATCTTTGGCCTGTAGTGCAAAGATGAACAGGTGTTGAGATGAACATGACCGACTGATGATACAAATGAATATCTTTGGCCTGTAGTGCAAAGATGAATATTTGGTTAAAGATGATTATTAATTGATGTTACAGGGATAAAATATTGATGATGGACTTTTAAATCTTAGAAGATAGTAGAATTCTTTCTCTACTTGACTCTTCTAATGGTTTGTTGTTTCCGCTGCAGTTGTTGATCTGAAACTTGTTGTCGATTATATTTTATCAGATTTTTCCCTGTTGAAGACTAACGATAATTTGTTGTATATTATCTTAGTCATAATATTCTTTACTGGGCTAGTTGAGCTCACCCTTTTCCTTTTTGTTCCATTTTTCTTCTCAGGAGGTGAGAACATAGCAGGATCTAGTCGGGGTATGGAGTGATGGTTCTAGAAAGATGTATTAGCAGTCCTCACTATTTCTGTAAAATAGTGTTTGAATAATTGTAATGAGGATTTATTTGAGTGTGGATATTGTCTAAAAGACAATATTTGTATTTAAACTCACAGTATGTGTTGTCGTATTTTGCACGACAATTGTATTATTGAAGTTGTAGTTTGCTTTCTGTACCATGTATTTGGCGACTCAGAATGGGTGTTGTATACCTATTCTGGGGGCGTCACAATTATTGTCTACTAGAGATTATACAAACTCAAAAGGTGTCCTCATTACAATTATTAACACACTATTTCACAGAATAGTGAGGACTACTTATGCTATCCTCTGGACCGTCACTCCGTTCCCCGACTAGTCCCTGCTATGTTCTCATTTCCTGAAGAGAACAGTGAAAGAAATGGTGAGCTCAACTAGCCCAGTAAGAAATATTATGACTAAGATAATGCAGAATAAATTATCGTTAGCCTTCAACAGTGTTAAACTGATAAAATATAACAACATCATGTTTAACTGCAGCGGAACAAGCAATCCATTAAAAGAGTCAAGTAGAGAATAAAATCTACTATCTTTTATGATTTAAAAGGTTTTTCATCACTTTTATCGCTGAGACTCAGCTAAATAAATAATCCACATCACCGAATCACCCCTGCACTACAGCCAAGGATATTCTTTAGTATCACGACCATAATTATCCATGCACTACGGGCTAAAAATATTTGTGTATTCATTAATGGTTATGATCATGCCAACAACTGTCCATCAATGCACTACGGGCCAATGAGGACTTTTACCACATCATTTGTAACATTACGGTCATAATTACACCGAATAATCCTTGGTCATAATCATACCAAGTCCATCCATGCACTACAGGCCACAGATGACTTTCAAAAGAAATATAAACATGAGGATGATGACAATGATATAAGAATTCAATAAAACAAGTTCAAGAATTAATTTATTCAGGAACTAATAACGTCCAAATTGTCAACATGATACTTCTTTGTAGAGTAAAATTCAAGAATGCTCAGAAGAATATTTCCATGAAAAGATACTGGATGAAGCGCAAATATCAAGGATATTCCACTAATTTCATAGAGTATAGAAGTTAAAACTTTAACCAACTGAGTATAACAACGAATGGAATAACAAAAGAAATCACTATGCATGCGGTACTTCGCATAGGCAGGTTATTCCAACAGATTAATAAGTAAAGGAACCAGGTCAGGAGAAATTCGCACCGACAGGATGTTCCAACAGAATAATAAAGACGAAACCAGGTCTGACGTAAACGCACAGACAGGATATTCCAACAGAATAATAATAAAGACGGAACCAGGTCCGGCGTAAAATGCACAGACAGGATATTCCAACAGAATAATAATAAAGACGGAACCAGGTCCGACGTAAAACGCACAGACAGGATATTCCAATAAAATAATAATAAAAACAGAATAATAGAAGAATGTCACCAAGTATAGGGTAGTCCGCGTATACTGGTTATACCAGCAGAATAATAAAGAATGGAATAACAGAAGTTCTCTTCATGAATACAAAAGAAATAACATCCCTTACCGTAAAAGAAACTGAATATAAGAGTAGGGAAGTAGCAGAATACTTTTCTCTATAATTTCTCTCTATAAGTTCTCTCTCTAGAGTTTCAGTGAATTCGTAAGAAATAATGAAGGAATGAGCTTCTATTTATAGAAGAATGGACTGTATAGTAACTAATCCATGAACGGTCCAGATTGATTTACTTTTAAACGGACGATCCATAATTAAAGCAAAATCTTTTAAATATAATATATTCTATTTATAATTATATAATAAAACAAAATTATATATATATATATATATATATATATATATATATATTTATATTATAAATTTGTTTTACTTGGAAAAAAAGGACAGTTGGAGCAGATTTTGTCAGAGAGGAGTATTATGGTTTATATATATATATATATATATATATATGTAATAATTTTACTTCTCCCCCCTCAATACCCGTAACCAAAATTCTTCTTCCCAATACTTTGCAACACACATGGGCCCCACTAGTGGGCCCCCACTATTGGGCCCCCACCTATTATTATATAAAATAACTTTCTACTGATTATTTTGAAAAATGGGTAAATAGGGGTCCATAAAATATAACAATAATTGAACAAAACTGAGTGACTTCTCACGTAAGCATCAATAATCAATACCGTGTGCTACTGTGCAACTACGCGTATTACTGTACTTTTAACACCGGGTGTTTCAACAGTTAACGGTAAAACTTCCGCCGTTATTTTCATAAAGTATTTTTGTCGTTTTCTCAATCCGACAATAATTCTGTTGTGGGGTCCACCAATGATTGTGTCGTTGTACGAATATTTTCTGTTAAAACGAATATTCCCCGACCAATCGAATATTATATAACAACTTGCGTACTTTGTAAAATTTATAAATATTACCCACAACTATAACATTATATCAAATTTACTCCATAATATTTAAAAAATGATATTTATAGAAAATTTATCTTTGTTTATAAAAGTTTGGGTCTTACAACCTCCCCTTCTTATGAAATTTCGCCCTCGAAATTAGGGTACGTACCTGGTATGTCGAAGAGGTAAGGATACCTTGATTTCATTTCAGATTCTAACTCCCAAGTCATTTCCTCAACATCGTTGTTTCTCCACAAAACTTTGACTTGAGGGATAACCTTAGAGCGTAGAATATGTTCCTTCTTATTCAAGATTTGAACAGGAACCTCTTCATACGTCAAATCTTCCGCTATTTCGTCCGGTTCTAACTCAATAATGTGGTTCGAGTCTTTCACATATTTACGTAACATGGATATGTGAAAAATGTTATGAACACGAGACATACTTGGCGGTAAAGCGAGTCTATAGGCCACAGTTCCTACTTGATCGAGGATTAAAAATGGGCCGATGAATCGAGGATTGAGTTTTTCTCTCTTTCCAAATCTCGTAACTCCTTTCCATGGAGCAACACGTAACAACACATGATATCCTATATCGAATTCCACGTCCTTTCGATGAAGATCAGCATAACTCTTTTGTCGATCTTGTGAGGTTTTTATATGTTGTCGGATTGTTTGAATCTTTTCTGTAGTCATACGTACCAACTCCGGTCCCAACAACGTTGATTCACCCACCTCATCCCAACATACTGGAGAACGACACTTTCTTCCATACAACGCTTCAAATGGAGCCATGCCAATACTTGCTTGATAACTGTTGTTATAGGAAAACACCACCAATGGTAAGAACTTGTCCCAACTTCCCTTGAAATTAAGGACACAGAGTCTTAATAGATCTTCAAGAGTTGGCATACTCCTCAACCCTTCTTTTCCTTTGAGCTTCCTCATTTCTTGCTAACTCTTCCAGATCGCTTAGACTTAGAGCTGGATTCTCCCCATGTCTGCGCATGAATGCAGGATCTCCAGTTGGCATTCTTATGGGTACAGTAGTCACGTCTTGTGAGCTAGGAGTTGGCTCCTGATGACTCAGAGGAATAGCTGTTACAATTGCCTGCTGACCAGATCGTTGAGTCTGATGATGTGATAGTCTTGCAGGAGGGCTTCGTGATTTCTGAGCATGAAATTGGCTTCTTCCCCTTTCTTGAGTTTCATGACCTCTTCCTCTGCCTTGGCCTCCTTGATCTCTTTTCCCTTTCTTATTCTCCCCCTTTATGTCAGCATCAAGGGTTCGAATATCTGTAGACAGGCGATTAACTCCTTGGACAAGCTCGCTCAGTTGGCTTTGGGTTTGAGCGATGTCCTCCCTATTTTCCTTGATCTGTTTTTCAGATCTTGCTTCTTTATTTTGGAGGGCTGACAGAATCATATCATTATATTTCTCCTGATTTGCATAAGATTTCTGGAAGTCGTTCACAGAAGCTTTCAAGTTGAGGATATTGTCCAGCATAATTTTATGTTGAAGGTCTTGGTGTTTCTACATTTCGAGTACAGCCTCTTTTTGCTTGGCAGCAATCTGGAAGTGGATCTCATCTCTGTTTGACATACTCTTCAGAATCTCTTTGATAATTTCCCTTAGCCTCTTTGTAAGCTCAGTGTTCATAGTGCCAGGGAAATTATTTGCAGCTGCGATCATTTGATTCAGCCGGATATTGATGAGATCAGAGTGAGTTTCCAAGCTTGCTTCTATAGACTTGACCATTTTTTCAGAGGTGTCTTTCAAGTCATCCTTGGTAGGCAGGCTTGGGAGAGTATCATTTGCTTGAGTATTGTTCATTTGAGGGGTTCTTGGTTGAGATTGATCTTGCAGATTGTAAAGAGCGAGATCAAGACTGAAGTAGTTATGTGATGAGGAGGATGGTATATCAGCTAGAGGGGCTTGAGTTTGGATGTCTGAGATAGGAGACTCTACGATTTCAATGTTGGACTCTACGACGTGGGTGGTGTCTTGAATCATAGAGTTGGTGATTTGAGGAGGCTGGGTAATGTTGACTTCTTTTGGTTCTTCAGTTACAGAATTTTGAGATTCTGAAACTGGAAACTGATTTACTGGATTTAGAGTCACTTCCAACCATCGAGGGAATTCATAAAAATAGCTAAATGAAGATGATGGTAAGTGATTAGCTCTGAATTTGATAGGAATAGACAATACCTCAGATTTGTCTTTTGATGAGGAATGGTTGGTTAGCAGCTTCTTGGCAAAGATGACTTTCCCTGGAAATCCATTAGCCAGAACTGAGATTGCTGGATATTCCTTGAAGCTCCAGAACATGTGATCCCATGAGTTCAGGATTTGAGCTTGATGGTATGCCATCATGGGTAGGTAGGAAAATAGTTGAGTGTACATATAGCTCCTAAATCCATCTTTCCCTACACCAGTGATTTCAAGCTCATCATTATCATTTTCTTCCTTTTCTTTGGACTCTTTTGAAGATTCCATTATTTCAATGGTCTCTGGAAAGTTTGGCATTGATTTAACTTTATCTTGGGCAGGAACCTCTCCTACTGCCATTGGGTTATCATGAGGCTCCCCCTCAGCATGGTCATCCTCTTGTAGATTCAGAAACTCCCCCTCAGCTGGAACCTCTTCTTGAGCTGTAGACTTCTCCCCCTCAGCCGGTGTATACTCAATCATAAGAATTTCAGGGATCTCCCCCTCAACTGGAACATTGTTCTCTTTATTTGCTTGGGGTTGTTCCTCTTTTGCAGCCACTCTCTTGGCTTCTTGTTTCAACACCTTTTCATTCTCAAGAATATACTTCTTGACCAGCTTTCTTTTTGCTTTGCTGGGTTTAACCACAGCTTCTGGACTCTCTTAAGTCTTAGCTTTGTCATGTTTAACAACCACTCTTCTTGAAGCAGCTTCTTCCATTTCTACCACACTTGGCCTGGTTTTAGAGAACAGCAGAGACTCTACGATCGAAGAAACTGTTGGTCTTTTGGACTTATGACCAGTTTTGTTCTTCTTTAGAATCTGTGATATGGTGGCTTGATCCTCTTCAGCTTCTTCTTGCTGTTGCATGTTCCTTAGCCTCCTTAGAGTCTCTATATCAGAGGACTCTACAGGAATGTCAGTTGTAGACCCTTGAGGCTCTTCGATTTATCTTGCCCTTAGCTTTCTCTTGCCCTTGCTCTTTCTGGCAAGAGCAGAGGGTTCTCCCTTGTCTACTTCTCCTTCTTCTTCAACTTTCCTTACAACAGACATGTTTCTTGGAATGCCTGCATTCTTCAGATCCCCAGTTCTTCCACTGGACTCGGTCATCATTCTTACATACTCAGCAGGGTTCCTTTCCCAGTTCTTAAACAACTGCTGTGTCATTCTTTGATTTGGGTTGATGGCTTCTCCTTCATCATCCCTAATTTTGTCACCCAGTGCAGATTGCAGAATGATGCTTATGAATCTCCCATACAGCATCTTTGGGGTGCTCTTTGATTTCTTCGAGTTGACGATCCACTTGCCGATCCACTCGAGCAACACAGCCCCATAGTTGAGTTGTGTACCATGAACCATGGCCGTCATGAGCTTAAGCTGAGTCTCATTTACCGAGTCATGACCTGAGCTCTTGCAGCAGATGCATTTCCCAATAATGTCAGCCAAAAATTCGTACCTTTGAGGGAACTCCTTCTTTTTGTAGCCTTTCACAGAGGGATTCTTCTTGTGGTGCATTTTCTTCAATCCCTCTTAGAAGCTTATGCTGTCTAGAAATGGGTGCCCTACATTCTTGAAACCTAGGGCCAGATTGAAGTCTTCTTCCCTTAGTCTCATTTCAACTCCTCTTACTCGTGTAGTGATGGTGTTGTGTTCGTACACACCATTCTTGTAGAACTCCTTCACTAGCTTGGGATAGATGAGGGTGTCGGTGCTCAGCGCCTCTTCAAGACCTGCCTTCTTCAGTAGCACTAAGGTCTTGTGAAATTTTGGTGGAGCATCCTTGAACTCGTCGAAACAAATTCTATAGCCTGAAATTACATTTGAAGCAACCATTGATTCTGTAGTTGAGAAGTGGGATAC
Organism: Panax notoginseng; assembly: GCA_016801055.1. Classification (NCBI taxonomy): domain Eukaryota; kingdom Viridiplantae; phylum Streptophyta; class Magnoliopsida; order Apiales; family Araliaceae; genus Panax; species Panax notoginseng. Next base: position 95,740,655 of record CM029021.1, on the reverse strand, counting down.
GACTGAGCTTTCTACTGATTTAGGGTTTTGCTTTGAGAGAGAGAGAGAGAGAATGGGAGAGATAATCTTTTAAACTTCAGATTTCAAAAACACGGTTTCAATTTGTACTTGTAACTTCCCTCTCTCTTTTTGACTTAGTGGGACAGGTGTCGCCTTTTGCTTGGCTCTACGATTTTGACTGTGCAGGAATGTATTGATTTGCCCTTGGCCTTTTCAGAGCTGAGGTGTCCTTAGGAAGACTACGATCTTTGAGGTAGTCTTATGTTCGTCGAGTCTGTCCTGCGATCGTCGAGTCTGTCTGGCAGTCATTGAGTCTGATTAGCATTCGTCGAGTTTATCCTACGATCGTCGAGTCTGTCTGGCAGTCGTTGAGTCTGATAAGAATTCGTTCTGGCAGTCGTTGAGTCTGATAAGAATTCGTTGAGTCTGTCCTACGATCGTCGAGTCTGTCTGGCAGTCATTGAGTCTGATCAACATTCGTTGAGTCTGTCCTACGATCGTCGAGTCTGTCCGAATCCTTGTGATGAGTTTTTGATAAAGCATTCTTTTTAAGGTAGCTCAGGAAGGGCCAACCTCTTGGTGTGATCCAAGGGTTAGGTTTGTCCCTGAGGCACCTCTTAGAGAGATTGCTTTGTTATGAAGCTTTGTCATCACAGGATGCACTTTGATAATTGAGTCTTTGCTACGATCGTTGAGGTATTTATCCTTTCAGCTCTACGATCGTGGACTTTCCTTGTTCATGTCTACGATTTTGAGTTCAGCCTTTATATATGTCATGGTTAGCATAATCTAGAGCATACATTTCATGGTTGAAGGTTTAGCATTCCTAGCTCACTTATTAACTTATTAAATCTGGATTCATCTAGTGGTTTTGTAAAAACATCAGCAAGTTGATTTTCAGTAGGGATATATTGTAAAGATATAGTTCCATTTTGCACATGATCCCTAATGAAGTGATACCTTATTTCTATATGCTTGGTCCTAGAATGCATGACATGATTATGAGTTATTGCTATGGCATTTGTGTTATCACAGTGTATGGGAATAGATTTGAAATCGAACCCATAGTCAGCTAGCTGATTTCTCATCCATAGGATCTGAGCACAGCAGCTGCCAGCAGTAATATATTTAGCTTCTGCAGTTGAAGTAGACACTGAGTTTTACTTTTTGCTAAACCAGGACACAAGTCTGTTCCCAAGAAGTTGACAGGTGCCACTGGTACTTTTTCTATCTATTTTACATCCTGCAAAATCAGCATCTGTGTATCCTATTAGTTCAAATGAGGATTCCTTGGGATACCACAGCCCTAAGTAGGGTGTACCCTTGAGATACCTGAAGATCCTCTTTACAGCAGACAAATGTGACTCTTTAGGGTTAGCCTGAAATCTAGCATATATGCATGTTACAAACATTATATCTGGTCTACTGGCAGTTAGGTATAAAAGAGAACCTATCATACCTCTGTATTGAGTTATATCAATACATTTACCATTCTCATCCTTGTCAAGCTTGGTTGCAGGAGCAATTGGTGTTTTCATAGGAGAGGTTGACTCCATGCCATACTTCTTTAGTAAATCTTTGATGTATTTGGCTTGGTTGATGAATATTACTTCATCAGTCTGCTTCACTTGCAGTCCAAAGAAGAAATTCAGCTCACCCATCATGCTCATTTCAAACTTGCTCTGCATTAGCTTAGAGAATCTCTTACATAACTTTTCGTCAGTAGAACCAAAAATGATATCATCAACATATATTTGAACTAGTAAGACTTTGTCTTTATGCTTTCTAAGAAATAGTGTGGTATCTACTCTACCTCTAGTGAACCTATTTTCTATTAAGAAATTAGTCAGTGTTTCATACCATGCTCTAGGTGCTTGTTTAAGACCATATAAAGCCTTATTTAATCTATAGACATAATTGGAAAAAGATGGATTGATGAAACCTGGAGTTTGTTCTACGTAGACTTCTTCTTGAAGCTCTCCATTTAGAAATACACTCTTGACATCCATCTGGAAGACTCTGAACTTCATGTGGGCAGCAAAGGCAAGAAAGATTCTGATGGCTTCTAGTCTGGCAACAGGTGCAAATGTATCATCATAGTCAATACCTTCTTCTTGAGAATAGCCCTTTGCCACTAATCTTGCCTTGTTTCTGGTGATGACCCCATCTTCATCCATTTTGTTCCTGAAGACCCACTTGGTTCCTATGACAGGATGACTCTTTGGTCTTGGTACCAATCTCCAAACTTTGCTTCGTTCAAATTGGTTGAGTTCTTCCTGCATGCCTTCTATCCAATTGGAGTCTTCCATAGCATCCTCTATCTTCTTTGGCTCTATCTGTGACAGGAAGCTTAGATAGAAGCATTCATTCTGAGTAGCAGCTCTTGTTTTGACTCTTGCACTTGGATCTCCAATGATTAGATCCTGAGTATGATCTCTTGCCCATCTGTTCCAGGTTGGGACATCTGTCCCGATGCCTTCCTGTCTAAGGTCTTCAAGGTCTATCTCTTCTTCTTGGAGTGGAGGCTCGCTGTCTTGGATGGACCTTTCTACGATTTCATTATCATGCTCTACGACTTCATTATCTGGCACTACGATCGTAGTGTTGAGCTCGACGATTTCATTCGTAGTGTCTGTACTATCGGTCGTAGTGTCTTGAGGTACTGCTTTGTCTACGTCAGTTTCATCAAAGATGATGTGTATTGAGACTTCGACATTCAGTGTCTTCTTGTTAAACACCCTGTAAGCTTTGCTGTCTGTGGCATATCCAAGAAAGATCCCTTCGTCTGACTTAGCCTGAAATTTTGTTAGATACTGTTTTCAATTGTTGAGAATACAACATGCACAGCCAAAGACATGGAAATAGCTGACACTCGGCTTCCTTCCTTTCCACAGTTCGTAGGGTGTCTTCTTGATCGTAGAGTGAATTAATGATTTGTTCTGTGTGTAGCATGCAGTGTTGACAGCTTCTGCCCAGAAGTATTCAGGTAGACGAGCTGCTGCTAGTAGAGTCCTTCCAGCCTCTATCAGGGTTCTGTTCTTTCTTTCAGCAACTCAATTTGTTGAGGAGTTCGTGGAGCTGAGAAGTTATGACTGATGCCATTGTCTGAGCAGAACTTGTCTATTTCTGAGAAATCGAATTCTCTTCCATGATCACTCCTTATTGCCTTAATTTTCTCTCCTTTCTCGTTCATCATCAGTCTGAACATCTTGATTAATTCGGAGCTGGTCTCATCCTTTGAGGTTAAGAAAAATACCCATGTGAATCTGGTGAAGTCGTCGACTATGACTAGAGAGTATCTTTTGCCTCCAAGACTAGTTGTTGGGATTAGCCCAAAGAGATCCATGTGGAGTAGATGCAGAGGTTTGTCAATGGAGTTGGCAGTCTTGCTTTTAAATGAGCTTCTGGTTTGCTTTCTAAGCTGGCAGGTTTTGCATGGCCTTTCCTTCACAAAGTTGAACTTGGGTAGACCAGCTACGAGGTCTTTTGATGCTAGTTTGGACATGCTTTTAAAGTTTAAGTGAGACAGCCTTCTATGCTATAGCCAGCTCATTTCTTCGGACGCTTTTGCCAGAAAACATATTGTCTCATCAGAACTTAGTTGACCAAGATCTACTGTGTAGACATTTCCTTCTCTTGTTCCGGTCAGCTTTATGGCAGATGTCTTCAAATCTCTGACTAGACATTGGTTGTTGAGAAATGTTACTTGGTGACCCTTGTCGCAGAGTTGGCTGATACTTAGAAGGTTGTATTGGAGTCTTTCCACATAAGCTACTTTGCTGAAAGATACTGCACCATTGCCAGCAGAGCCAAATCCTCTTGTCTTGCCCGAGCCGTTATCTCCAAAGATGACTGAGGGACCCTCCTTTTCTACATAGTTAGATAGTAGAGCTTTGTTCCCTGTCATATGCCTTGAGCATCCACTGTCCAGATACCATGTTGAGGTCGTGGAGCTCTTTTCCTGTCAAAACATTTGAACCTTCATTTTGGTACCCATATTTGCATGGGTCCTTCATTGTTAGTGCCTTTGGGGACCCAAATTTGTTTAATCTTGGGTCTCACATGCATGGAGTTATAATAATACTTTGTAGCTCTATGACCATTTTTATTGCATATGAAACATCTATTATGATGCATGCCTGTGCGTGTGTGGTGATTCATCTTCCACTTGGACTTGTGTGGTTCCTTAGTTAAACTTATGTTAAACTGATTCTCTTTCTTCCATGTGTCCTTAGGTTTTATAAATGGTGATGAGTGTGCCTTACTACTGTACCTTCCCAGTTGATTCGTAGAGTTGGTTTTGCTTGACTCTACGATTCTTCGAGGTTGGTAAGTAGAGGTTGGGTTACTCTTCTCCTCTATGAAACCCAGACCAGCGTGAGATCCTTTACTTCTCTGAGTATAACTAGAAACAGTAGAACAAGGTTGAACTGGCTCCTCCAACTGTGAGGATTTTACAAAGATAATGCCTCGATCAAAGCATGAGGCACTACTAGTGCTAGTTTCTATTGTCTTTTTCACATAAGGTTCTGAGGTGAATTCCCCAAAACCTAGACCTATTCTGTCGAATATGCTTCTCTGACTAGAGAGCAGGCAGTCCATGGATGATGAGGATTTGTTCCATGCAGAGATAGTCTTCTCTAGATCCTCAATTTTAGAGGTTAGCTTAGACTCTCTTTGTGAATTGAGTGTGTTTGTGTGTTTTAAAGTTTCATTCTCAGCCTCTAGTTTGGAAAGAAGATTGGTACTTAGAAGGGCTGTTTCAAGCTCTTCTTGAACTTTCTTCTTCTCCTCTTGAAGATGTGAATGATCTTTAGACAAGACTCTGAACCACTTCATGTATTGATGTAGGTCAGTGGTTATGCCATGCAAAGTAGTTCTTAAATCACTTATATCTACATCAGGAGAATTAAAATCAAATACCTCATCGAGACTTACATCATGTATGTTTAGGCTTTATTTGTCCTTTGCATGTTTGGCCATTAAGCACAAATTGGCCATATGTGGTTCTTCCTCATCTCTGGAGTCTGCATTTGAGTCATTATCCGAATCACTCCACGATCCTCCGACAACCAGGCCTTTGTCTCTTTTCTGAGGCCTCTTGGTTCCTTTGTATTCTTTCTTTGCATGAGATTTCTTCTTTAGTTCTTCTTTGATAGGCTTGTTGCAGTTGGCAATGAAATGACCAGGTTCCTTGCAGTTGTAGCATAAATCATTCATTTGTTCCTGGCTGACGTAGTTGCTGACTTTCTTTGGCTTACCGGTTCTGCCTTGTCGCATGAACCTTCTTAGTCTCTTTACCAGCATAGCAAAGTCATCGTCATCGTCTTCATCATCATCAGAGTCAATCTCAGTTATGACTTTTGATACACCTTCATTTACCTTGAGAGCAACACCCTTATCCTTTCTTCTTCCTTCTGATAAGGTTTCAGCGCGTTGGGTCAACTCCAGTTCGTACGTCAGGAGATTTCCATACAGTTGTTGAACTGTCATCTCATTAAGATTCTTTGATTCTCGTATTGATGTGGTCTTTGCATCCCACCTACTCGGTATGGCTCTCATGAACTTTATGGTTAGATCCTTGTTAGGATAGATCTTCCCATATGCTCATAGAGAGTTGAGCAGATCGTTGAATCTTTCATAGGTTGCAGTCAGGTTTTCTCCCTACATATGAGCGAACATTTCATACTGCTGTGTCAGGAAAGACTGCTTGTTCTCTCTGACTTCTTCAGTTCCTTCGTGCATAATCAGCAGTGCTTCCCAAACTTCCTTAGCTGTTCTGCTATTTACAACATTTTCAAACAGATCGTCCTCTAAGGATTGGAACAGGATGTTCTTTGCCTTTTTATCAAGTTGGACAGCTCTCTTCTCTGTGTCTGTCCATTCTTCTTTAACTTTGATTTGTACTCTGTTTGGATCGTCAATGGTTGGTGCAAGCTTTGTTGGTATATAGGGCCCATTAAGAACAGTCTCAAATAGATCTTCATCTATTGAGTCTATGTAAGCTTGCATCCTGACTTTCCAGTTAGCAAATTTATCCTTGTTGCACATTGGTGGCTTGCTGCCTCCCCCGGTCCTGGATTCGCTTGGTACGAGTGCCATTTGGATCTACTAAAGCGTGTAAGCTGTAAAATAGAACCTGCTCTGATACCAATTGTTAGTTCCTAGTAGGCACAAGTTATCTAGAAGGGGGGGTTGAATAGATATTTGAAAATCTTTCCTTTTTAAACTTGTTCTTAGATAATGATTAAAACTTAGCGAAATTAGTATTTGTTTTAATCTTCTTTATCAAGCAATGGAGTTATGAGCGAGTAAGGCAGTTATAGCACATATAACATGAATGTAAATGACACAGTTGTTTTTAAGTGGTTCAGAGCACTCAAAGCTCCTAGTCCACTCTTCTACTCAACGAGTGGGATATCCACTAAGGATGTCTTTTACAATCTTCTGAATCACACAGATTCCTTCTAGACCAGCAGTCTAGGAACTTCTCTAGTTCACTCTTGAACTCTTCAAGTCCAGCAGACTTGGCTTTCTTACAGTTCACTACGAACTCTTCAAGTCCAGCAGACTTGGTACTTTTCTTCAGTTGATTGATAGTTGTCCAGTTCTTGATGGTTGCTACTCAGTTGCTGTGTAAGCACTTGTTCTAAAGAACTAAGTAGCTGAGCAAGCTTTGCAATATCTCAGATCGTAGAGTTGAGCTTGAGAGAGATGTTCACGTTGTTTGATTAATGCTTGCTTGTTTTCTCTCTCATCTGTCTGATCTGTATATATGTGATGTTGAAAACTATCCATTGGATCCATCCGTTGTGGAATTAAATGCATCTGAACTTTTTGTACTATGATGGAGATATTTCTGCACATCTTCTGAATTCTGCATTCTGGCCTACTGACACTGCAGGCTGCTTTCTCACCTACCACATGAAAATGTGTTTTGTCCCTCTTACCCGTGGTACTATCCTTAGCTTCTTTAATACGCTTCTTTGTTGCATACTAAGGATATTTCATATATTCTGGGACTGATGAGTACTACAACATCTGGGATCCATTCCTCACTTGCTGAAAACACAGATCATGAGGCACGACATTTTCTGACATGAGATAGATGATACTCTACGATTTGGATCGTGGTGTTCTACGATTTAAATCGTAGTGTCTTTGACATCTTTGCACACTACGATGCTATCAGTCGAGAGCACTACGATTTCCCTTAAACCTTCGCACACTACGATCTTCTCTTGCTTGTGTTGTTGACTCTACGTTCCCGAGAGCACACTACGATCGTTGACTTGTAAACTTCATGTTTCCTTCAGCATACTACGATCGTGGAGTTAACTCGGCAATCATTGGGACCACTCTACGATATCCGAAGAGTCTCCTTCAAGGTAGGCACACTACGATCTTCAGGCTCTACGTTTTCTGCCTTGACTCCTGCAATGTTGATCAGATGGATGTACTACGATTTCTTCAAGACTAATCTATTACATCTTAAGATCAACCTAACGGTTTTGATCTTTTTATCTATACATTCTTTATCAGAATGGTACACGTTGAAAGCTTAGATCATCCTAACAATTTTGATCTATCACTAAGTCCTTGTACATATATTCATTTAAGGACCTTACAAATAATCATGAACATATACATTAAAACATCAAATCATAATATGCATTATCCCAACATGATCTCTTGCCCATCTGTTTTCTGTTGGGACATCTGTCCTGATGCCTTCTTGTCTTAGGTCTTCAAGCTCTATTTCTTCTTCTTGGTGTGGAGGTTCGTTGTCTGGCATAGGCCTCTCTACGATTTAATTTCCTTGCTCAACGATTTCTCTATCTGGTACTACGATCGTAGTGTTGAGCTCGACGACCTCGTCCGTAGTGTCTGAACTGTCGGTCGTAGTGTCTTGAGGCACTATTTTGTCTAAGTCTGTCTCATCAAAGATGATGTGATTCGAGACTTCAACACTCAGTGTCTTCTTGTTGAACACTCTGTAGGCCTTACTGTCTGTGGCATATCCAAGAAAGATTCCTTCGTTTGACTTGGGTTGAAACTTTGTCAAGTATTGCTTTCCATTGTTGAGAATGTAGCATGCACAGCCGAATACATGAAAGTAGCTGACACTTGGCTTTCTTCCTTTCCACAGTTCATAGGGAGTCTTCTTAATCGTAGAGTGTATGCGTGATTTGTTCTGAGTGTAGCATGCAGTGTTGATAGCTTCTACCCAGAAGTATTCAGGTAGATGGGCTGCTGCTAGTAGAGTTTTTTCAGCCTCTATCAAAGTCCTGTTCTTTCTCTCAGCTACTCCATTATGTTGAGGAGTTTGTGGAGCTGAGAAGTTATGATTGATGCCATTGTGTGTGCAGAACTGGTCCATTTCTGAGAAGTCGAATTCTCTGCCATGATCACTCCTTATAGCCCTGATTTTCTCTCCTTTATCGTTCATTACCAGCCTGAACATCTTGATCAGTTGGGAGCTTGTTTCATCCTTTGAGGTTAGAAAGAACACCCATGTGAACCTGGTGTAGTCGTCGACTATGACCAGTGAGTATCTCTTCCCTCCGAGACTTGTTGTTGGAATTGGCCCGAATAGATCCATGTGGAGCAACTGCAGGGGCTTGTCAATTGAGTTGGTAGTTTTGCTCTTGAATGAGCTTCTGGTCTGCTTTCCAAGCTGACAGGCATTGCATGGTCTTTCTTTGACGAAGCTGAACTTGGGTAGGCCTGCAATAAGATCTTTTGAGGCCAGTTTGGATATGCTCTTGAAGTTGAGATGAGACAATCTTCTATGCCATAACCAGCTTATTTCTTCAGATGCTTTAGCCAGAAAGCATATTGTCTCGTCTGAGCTTAGTTGTCCAAGATTTACTGTGTAGACATTTCTTTTTCTTGTTCCAGTTAACTTTACAGCAAATGTCTTCAGGTCTTTGACTTGACATTGATTGTTGAGGAATGTTACTTGATGACCCTTGTTGCAGAGTTGGCTAATGCTTAAAAGATTGTGTTGTAGTCCTTCCACATAGGCCACTTTATTGAAGGATACTGCACCATTTTCAGCTGAGCCATATCCTCTTGTCTTGCCAGAGCTGTTGTCTCCTAAGATGACTGAGGGACCTTCCTTCTCTATGTAGTTAGACAAAAGGGCTTTGTTCCCAGTCGTGTGTCTTGAGCATCCACTGTCCAGATACCAGGTCGTGATCGTGGAGCTCTTTTCTTGTGGTAACATTAAACCTTCATTTTGGTACCCATATTTTCATGGGTCCTACTTTGTTAGTACCCTTGGGGACCCAAATCTGCTTGATCTTGGGTCTCACATGCATGGAATTATAATAGCACTTTGCAGCCTTGTGACCCACTTTATAGCACACAAAACATCTAATATGATGCATGCTTGTGTGTGTGTGTGAGTTCTTCCTCCATTTGGACTTTTGTGGATCTTTAGTTATTCTTCTGTTAGGCTGATTTTCCTTCTTCCATGTGCCCTTGTGTTTCATGATTTGTGAGGAGTGTACCTTACCTCTACTGTACCTTCCCAGTTGGTTCGTAGAGTTGGTCTTACTCGACTCTACGATCCTTCGAGGTTGGTGAGTAGTGGCTGGGTTACTCTTCTCTTTTCTGAAATCTAGGCCATCATGAGATCCTTTACTCCTTGAAGTATGGATTAAATCAGTAGAACATGGTTGGGCTGGTTCTTCCTTCTGTGAGGATTTTACAAATGTAATGCCTCTACTAAAACTTGAAGCATTACTAGTGCTAGTTTCCTTTATCTTTTCCACACATGGCTCTGAGGTGGATTCCCTAAGCCTGTTCTGTCAGATGCACTTCTCTGGCTAGAGAGCAGGGAGTCCATGGATGATAAGGATTTATTCCATGTAGAGATAGTCTTTTCTAGTTCCTCAATTTTAGAGGTTAGACTTGACTCTCTTTGTGCATTGAGCTCATTAGTCTGTTGTAAGAGCTTATTCTCAGCCTCAAGCTTGGAGAGAGAGTTAGTACTTAGAAGGGCTGTTTCCAGTTCTTCTTGAGCTTTCTTTTTCTCCTCTTGAAGAAGAGAATAATCCTTCGACAGAACTCTGAACCATTTCATGTATTGATGCAGATCAGATGTTATGCCATGCAGTGCAGTCCTTAAATCATCAATGTCTACATCAGGAGAGTTAAAGTTAAATACCTCATTGATACTTACTTCATGTATGTTGGAGTTCTGTTTGTCCTTTGCATGTTTGGTCATTAGGCACAAATTTGCCATTTGAGGATATTCATCATCTCCAGAATCAGGAGTTGAGTCATTGTTTGAGTCACTCCACGATCCTCCAGCTACAACGCCTTTGTCTCTCTTCTAAGGCCTTTTGTTGCCTTTGTATTCCTTCTTTGGATGTGATTTCTTCTTTAGTTCTTCTCTGAGAGGTTTGTTGCAGTTGGCAATGAAATGGCCAGGCTTCTTGCAATTGTAGCATAGATCATTCATTTGTTCCTGGCTGCTAACCTTCTTTGGCTTACTAGTTTTGCCTTGACGCATGAACCTTCTGAGTCTTTTTACCAGCATTGTAAAGTCCTCATCATCATCTTCATCATAGTCAGAGTCAATTTCAGTGTTGACCTTGGAGGTACTTTCAGTTGCTTTGAGAGCAACACCCTTATCCTTCTTTCTTCCCTCTGATAGAATTTCTGCTTGTTGAGACAGCTCCAATTCGTATGTAAGAAGGTTGCCATATAACTGTTGAACAGTCATCTCATGGAGATTCTTTGACTCTCTAATAGCAGTGGTTTTGACATCCCACCTGCTTGGTAAGGCTCTCATGAACTTTATAATTAGATCTTTGTTTGGATAGATCTTTCCATATACTCGTAGAGAGTTGGGCAAAACATTGAATCTCTCACAGGTGGCAGTGACGTTCTCTCCTTGAACGTGTGCAAACATTTCATATTGCTATGTCAAGAGAGATTGTTTGTTTTCTCTGACTTCCTCCGTTCCTTCATGCATGATGAGCAGTGCTTCCCAAACCTCCTTTGCTGTTTTGCTGTTGACCACATTTTCGAACAGATCATCTTCTAAAGTTTGAAACAAAATGTTCTTAGCCTTCTTGTCGAGTTGAACAACTCTCTTCTCGTTCTCAGTCCATTCTTCTTTGACCTTGATCTGTATTCTGTTTGGATCGTCTGTAGTTGGTGTAAGCTTTGTAGGAACGTAGGGCCCATTTTGAACAGTTTCAAATAGATCTTCATCTATTGAATCCATGTATGCTTGCATCCTAACTTTCCAGTTGGCGAATTTATCTTTGTTGCACATAGGTGGCTTGCTGCCTCCTCCAGTCCTTGATTCACTTGTTAAGTGTGCCATTGGATCTACTTAAGCTTTGTAGGCTATATAATAGAACCTGCTCTGATACCAATTGTTAGTTCCCGGAGGCACAATAGTTATCTAGAAGGAGGGGGGGGTTGAATAGATATTTAAAATTCTTTTCGTTTTACTTTGTTAGTTTGATAATGATTAAAACATATCAGAATTATGGTTTGTTTAATCTCCCTTTTTGATATGGCAAGTTGGTGTGAGTGAGTCAGTTATAGTAGTTATAACAGTTATAGCAGTTATATCAATAATATAAGAGACACATCAGTTTTAAGTGGTTCAGGGCACTTAAAGCTCCTAGTCCACATTTCTACTCCTCGAGTAGGAAATCCACTAAGGATATCTTTTAAGCAAACGATGTTGTATCTGATCATATGTAGTAATTAGTAATACATGATTGTAGACGAGCCTTTTAATATTGCTATGATTATTAGAAGACAAGCTAAATAATCCATGATAGTGTGATTGTTGTTTGGAATAACCTAATTTTCTAATTCTTAATGCTTCTATTATATTAAATTTAGACTGATAGTTCTGGGTTATATAATATTTAGGGTCTATTGGAGGCGATTTTCACATTAGATTTAAAACCTAAGGAGGATTTCGGCTAATTAAGCAATTACGGTTATCTAGGGTTATTAATTTCATTAAAGGATAAATATTATTTTACTTGATTATTCCATAATTGTAGAAAGGCGATATTGAACTGAAGAACTGAAGTCTTCAATTAATTAATTATTCTTATTAATTTATTTTTATTAGTTTAGTTAATCAACTCAAAAACCCCATCTTTATTAGAAATGATAGGATAAATATAAAACATACGACTCTCTGTGGGATCGATCCTTACTTATTGCTATACTCATTCTTGTGTTAGTAGCATAAAAGTAAGGTGTTAATTTTGGAGTGCTAACGACAGCTTCCAAAATTTGGTGTCGTTGCCGGGGAGTGATTATTTGTTTTTATTTATTCTTTATTTCTTTTTATTTCTCAATCCTCTCACTCTATTGAATTAAATTTTGATCAATAGAATTGTAGAGCTCAACAGTCAACTGCAGATTAAAAAGAAGCACTTGTTCCATCACCTGGGCTCAATATAGCACTTGAAGTGTTGCCAAATATTTCATCCAATGAATCAAAATAAGAGGAGATGGATGCTGATAACAACAACAGAACTTTGAAAGAACTAGCTACTCTTGATTTGAATCAACCGTCCTTGTGTATTGAATATCCTAATTTAGATGTTACTCCCTCCGTCCCAGGATAAAAGTCCTTATTACTACTTTGGGTTGTCCCATGTTAAATGTCCTCTTTCTTTTAATAACCAAACTTTTACACATTTTTTCCTATTATGCCCGTTGCATTAAATATCTCATACTTTTCTTATTCTAATTCTCTCTCCATATTTAATGACATTATTATGGGCAATTTTGTCATTTTATTCCTCTTCTTAATATGCATGAAAAGTCCACCAGGACTTTTATCCTGGGACGGAGGGAGTACTTTTTAACTTAAATCTGGATTAATTCATCTTTTGTCTACTTTTTGTGGTCTTATAGGTGAAGATCCATACAAACATCTAAAGAAGTTTCACATGGTGTGTTCAATCATGAAGCCACAAGGAGTGACATAGGAGCAAATCAAGCTTAGAGCTTTTCCATTCTTGTCAACAGATCTGGCAAAAGATTGATTATACTATCTACCTTTAGGATTAATACAATCGTGGACTGATGTGCAAATGCCATTCTTGGAGAAGTACTTTCTTGACTCAAGAGTTTCCAACATAAGGAATGAGATATGTGGCATTAGACAGTTCAAGGGAAACTTTCTATGAGTATTGGGAAAGGTTTAAGAAGTTGTGTTCCAGCTGTCCACCTCACCAAATTGATGATCAACACTTGATCCAGTACTTGTATGAGGGGTCGTTACTAATGGATAGAAGTATGATTGATACAACAAGTGGATGAGCCTTGGTTGACAAGACACTAGTTGTTGCAAGTGGCTTAATTGCAAATATAGCAGCTAACTCGCAGCAGTGTGGGACCAGGAATGATCATGTACCAACAAGGGTGAATGAGGTAACCATTTATAATCTTGAATGTCAAATTTCTGATTTAATTGCTTTGGTTAGACAAATGGTTGCAGGGAACATGCAAGTAGCAAAAGTATGTGGAATTTGTTTAAAGTCAGGGCATAATAGAGTTGATTGTCCAACATTGTATGAAGATGATTTGGTTTAACAAGTTAATTTTGTGGAGACATTTTCAGGACAACATCCACATCAATATGATCCTTATTTTTGACACTTACGATCTAGGATGGAGAGATCACCCCAATTGAAGCTATAAGGATAAAAGGCAACTTGGTTTTCAACCAACTCAACCTCGGTATCAACCTAGACAAGTGTTGTCCGTTTTATATACTAACAATTCACCCAAGTGCACACGGTTAATCAAGTAATATAGAAGTAAGAAAGGATGTCGAACCTACAGGGAACAAGTACAATCAATTACTCCAATTATCAAGTTTTAACTAATTTAACCCATTTAAACAGTCACTCCAACTTGTTAGTTCCCGGAGGCACAATAGTTATTTAGAGGGGGGGTTGAATATATATTTAAAAATTCTTTTCATTTTACTTTGTTAGTTTGATAATGATTAAAACACAGCGGAATTATGGTTTGTTTAATCTCCCTTTTTGATATGGCAAGTTGGTGTGAGTGAGGCAGTTATAACAGTTATAGCAGTTATAGCAATAATGTAAGAGACACAACAGTTTTAAGTGGTTCAGAGCACATAAAGCTCCTAGTCCACTCATCTACTCCTCGAGTAGGAAATCCACTAAGGATATCTTTTACACTTTCTGAATCTAGCAGATTCCTTCTAGACCAGCAGTCTAGGAACTTCTTAGTCCACTCTTGAACTCTTCAAGTCCAACAGACTTGGTTCTTCACAGTTCACTTAGAACTCTTCAAGTGCTTCTGACTTGGAACTCTTACTTCAGTTGATTGGTAGTTGTTGAGTTCTTGGTTGGTGCTACTAGTTGCTGTTAAGCACTTGTTCGAAAGAACTGAGTAGCTGAGCAAGCTTTCTCTTTTTCTCAGATCGTAGAGTTGAGCGTTGAGTGTTCTTGTGCGTTTTGTTCAATGCTTGCTTATCTCTCTCATCTGCATATGTTCTGCATATCTGTGATCCTTGAAATCTATCCGTTGAAGCCATTTGTTGAAGCATTAAATGCGTTTGACATTTCTGAGCTTTGATGGAGACTTTTCTGCACACCTTCTGACTTGCATTCTGGCCCACTGACACAGCAGATTGCTTTCTCACCTAACACCTGAAAATGTGTTTTTTTTTCTGTCCTATGGTCCTTTCCTTAGCTTCTTCAATACGTTTCTTTCGTTGTATACTAAGGATATCTTTTGTACCGTTGGGACTGATGAGGACTTCAACATTTAAAACCCATTCCACATTTGTTGGAATTTGTCTCCAAACAAAAGGCAGGGCTCGATGCTTCTGACACACGACATATGATACTCTACGATCCAGATCGTGGTGTCTTGTCACCTTGGTGCTTGGTCTAATGCTATCAAATAAGAGCACTACGATTTCTCTTAAGGACTTGCACACTACGATCTTCACTTGCTTGTTTTGCAAGCTTTACGTTTCCGAGAGCACATTACGATCTCTGAGTTGGCTTGACAAACGTTGGGACCACTCTATGATTTTCGACGAGGTCCTTCAAGGCAGGCACACTACGATCCTCGATGCTCTACGTTTCTGCCTTGGCTTCTATAGTCTTGACCAGCTTGATACACTACGATCTCTTTGAAGCCTATCTATTACATCTCAAGATCAACCTAACAACTTTGATCTCTTTATCTATACATTCATTTACAGAATGATACACATTAAGAGTTTAGATCAACCTAACAAATTTGATCTATCACTAAGTCCTTGTACAAATATTCCTTGAAGGACTTTACATATAATCATGAGTATTTACTTTAAACATCAAATCAAAATATGCACTCTCCCAACACAACTGATTTGTGAAATTGTTTTAAAATAAAAGTAAATAGGAACTAATTTAATTGACAAATATTGATAACTAGATGATTAAGACATAGGGATACAATTTCCCCAATTGTTTTGCCGTAATATCCTTGCCTTATTCCCACTTTATTAATATAATGAATTAATAACTAGGATTGCCTATCAATTTACTAACATCTTTCAATGATTAATAAAAGATCTATTCCAGTTATTTTGCTATTTTCATGCAAGACACTTAAAAGATATTTATTAAGCTCAAACTCCTAACACAATTACGCATGACATACAAGTATTTTCATCTCATACATTATTATGTTATTCTAGAAAGAATCAACAAATTCATGCGTTATTATATCAAGATCTAATCTAAGATTTACTCTTTCAATTCGATCAAAGATATTAGATTAACTGTTGGCCAAATAATTATCAAGTTAAGCATAGAGTATAATAATCAATTCAATATGATCAACAAGTTAAGAATAATGGTAATTGAATTAAAGTATTGCAAAATATTCCATTGTATTCCTAATTGAGAAATTAATTCATCGTCATAATAAAAACAAATAAGATTAAAATTAAATAACATCTTAAGTAGAAATAATGAAATAAAGAGAAGAAGAGAAAAACTCTATCGACGAAGTCGAATCTCTATAGCTTCAATATCTGTCTTGTCGTGTTCTTCAATGAAATCTCCAAGTCTCTGTAGAAGTGGCTCCTAATCAATTGTAGTTAAAACTCCCCTCAAACACTCCCCAAAACATTTATTTATAACATCTCTCAAAACCCTAATTATTAAGGTAACAAATAATCCTTTCATTTTACAACTTTGGAATTAAGGAAATAAGATCAGCATAAAATCTCCATCCAGCACACCCCACGCTGAATGCACAAAACTTTTAGTCAGAATATTCCCAAATAAATATGAAGCTACTCCGTAGCTTTGCCCTTTCCCTTATCAGTGCACGAGGGTCCACCTTGCTCTGCCTCAACTGAAATGTTTTTAGGAAAAGCAAGAATGAGCAACAGGTTTGCTCAACAAGTAACATAGCAATAAGGGTGTTCAATATAGTTTTAATTTTTCAAGAGTAAAACAATAAATGATAGTTCAAGGATAGCAAGAAGTATCGATGGTTCTCAACAATAGTTGCTAAGGACAGAAAATATCAATAAGATTCAACGCTTAATCATTTCGAGATTTCAAAATAATGAATACTGACCAGTCACTAAGGACTATGAACTTCTACTAGAATTAACAGTAATATGCTGATAATCCAACAAAAACAAGTACAACAGGCAATCAGCCTAAAGTACCATACGTTATGTATAACATTTAATCATACTTATGTGTGCACGTCGGTCTCCCGACAATTGTATAGTTTCCCCTTCAATGAAGGTTGTTCATCTCAGTCAATTATAAGAGTCCACACCAATTCGATTGGTTTGGATAGCTTTCAAATTTATGATTTAGGTCTAATCGAATTAAATGGCATAGACCGCTTTTTCAAAGGATATAAGAACAATTTTAAGTTCAACACCCAAAATCAAAGTACGAAGAATGTAAACAACTTTATCTTAAGCTTCGAAGCATTAAGTCATAAGACATGCGTCATACTTTCAATGGTTTACTTGTACGACCAATAATAGCACAAGCTTAAGTAATGCTCCATAAAGAATAGGGTTAGGAACTTGCATCAAAGAGATAAGGTTTAGATACTTGCACAATATTCAAAGTCGTGTAAGTTAGAAAACTTGCCTTAAGCGTAGTTTACCAAGGTATATAGCTTATTAACTCTTTTTGAATCCTATTATAACATAGATACACGTATAGGTTATTCATTAGTTACGTATATTCAATACTCATACTTGATATGCAAGTTTAAACGCACACATAAGAGTCTAACTTAGTCGTATAATCCCATACGTATGTCATTACGTACCTTACATACACATAACAAAAAAAATCAGTTTGTAAGGCACTATGAAATCAAATAACATAGTTCGTAATCATCTTTTGACTTAACGTTTGAAAGTTTATAAACACTTATCAAATATATGATTCTATCGTTAGCATGCTTATTGACACTTTGAATACTGTACTGGACATGTATTACAGCTTAAGACGTTAATGTACACATGCTACAAGGTTCTGATTGCAAATAATATAGTCAGATTGTTCTGGCATGTAGCGCGGCCATACTTAATTTAGACTAGGGAGTTGCACAGCCGCGCTGCTACCTGTCAAGCACAAACCTGAGTTTTCATGTATTTAGTTCCACTCTAAGCATGTGGGGGTACTAATATACATCTCATACACATATTAACAGATGTTGGACTAGGTCTTATGTTCCTTATACACATTTCAAGATTTCTTTCACTTCATGTAGTTTTATTTGAAAAAAATACATTCTACAAGGCTAAGAGAGTTTGTTATGAAAACGATTGACCATATTACCTATTATAACACATAATGATGCTAATCAATCTTTACTACACATGCTTGCATGTATTTAGTTCATTTACATATAGCTAGTATAGTCCTCTACTTGAAAACTCATTTTAAATCATGCTTGAATAGTCTATATTACGCCTAACAATATAAACCAACATATTAGTCACATGCTAAGGCATAAAAGATCTTGATATGTTTGTACATAAGGTCAGAATATAATGTACACAATGCTCACCAAAATTAGTTTCCAAATCTTTTAAGTTTTCTTTGTATACACATACTAAACCACGCTAAAATGACTTACTATAACCAAAACAACATCAATCCATATGTTAGGGTCATTTACATGCATAATCAAACCAAAATAACATGCTCATGACAATACAAGGCAAACAAAATCAGTTTCCAAGACTGACAGCCTACGCGGCCGCACAGTTTTGTACTATAGAAGTGGCGCGGTCGGTCAGATGCAAAAAAATGGCTCTGTTTCTGCAGAGCCTCAACACAAACATTGCTAAATCCTTCTAGCTGCAACTCAGAGCAACTACAATGCTTCTAGACATGCATATAAACTTAGATAACACATGGATAACAATTACCAAACTAATTAACAAGAAATTCATGTAAATTCTAAAAATTTTAAAATCTTAAAATCAAGAACATGCTTAACAGTAATGTTACCTCTTGAGGCTAAATTGCTAGCTTTTACTCTCACAACCTCTGATTACTCTTCAATTTCACAACACTCACTCTCTCTATATTGAACTGATACAAATTCTAGCAACTGGAAATTGAGAAGGGAATGGTTCCATTTATAAGCAATGAATTATACAGACAATAATTTTGCCCAGAGTTTTGTTCCAGCAGAAGGAAAAAGAAGATGTTGAGCAATAGATTGAATAGTTGCACTTCACTATTGGAGCCACTCCCCATTACATCATTCGAATGTCTGATATTTGCAAGGAGGAAAAAGGCTATGCTTAGGCCTTTAGCCTATACACGTGAGGAAGAAAGTGACAGTAATCTTGGGACAAGGCTCTCAGTAGTTGAACAGTGGTTGTTAATTTAATTCCTTTTTGTCTTATTAGTTCACATTTGATAACTAAATGTTATTTCCTAGGTTTAGTTATGGTTACATATACACAAAATCATATAATCCATATATATTGGGTTAGTCCAAATAATATTTAAGTTGGGTTGAAATATAATTAGTTGGGTAGTAACAACCCATTATTTCCACAAAACTTTATTATTCCAATTATACTTATTTATTAAAATAATTATTAATTTGCAAATCATCAATTTATTCTAATTTAATATTACATAAAGTATATCTTTAATGCTCTCACACATACATGTTGTCACATAAGTATCCTTTATGTAACTTATAATTCATTCAATTTTACTATATAGTTTTATATATTATATAGTCACATTAAAGTGTCGTACTACACTTCCTTTTTAATTGAATGTAGGTACTATATATAATACTTTTAATTATCACATATCTTGCACATAATAATTAATTGAATAAATACAAATCTTATTATATTAATTATTTACTCATTAATATTTTATTACTCACAATAACAATTAATTAACAATATGATATTAATTAATCATTCACTCCTTAATTCGTTCATTCTTTAATTTAATTAAACCATCATAATTTCTATTCTCGTGCCACACAAGACATTTCACAGGTCTCATCATATTTCCCTACATTTTCTCAATTATCATAAATTCAATTTAATCTAATTGAGCTACTCATCCCATGACACATAAATACTTATATAAAAGAAATATTCACATTCTTATTAATATCATTATTAATATTTATTCATAAAATTCACGGTTCTTACATTAACACACAAACCATAACAAGTAACATGCCCTACTTGAGAAATAACACAATACCAAGCCCAAAGATACTGGATTCGTAGGTTTTTAACTCATTCATCAAATACCCCAAAACTTAAAAATTTGTTTGTCCTCAAGCAATCCTAACACAAACTATACTGACACAAACAAAACACAATGAATGCAACTAATGAGATTGAGCAAAAACCAGAGTACTAGTTAATGTAAATGCCTCAAAGATAAACACTTAGCTTATGTAAGGACTGGGAATTTTATACGATTATATAAGTATATTTTTATGAATAATTTTTTTATTTACTTTTAGCATATGTGATATGAATTAAGCAAGTTAGTCAATTTATTTATTTTAGGTTGACTAAGAAATGTAAATGAAGTAAAGATGAATAACTAATTAATTGATCGAAGACAAGTAAGACAAGCTTATGTTGAGAAGTAACATAGCTTGAATGGTAAATAAAAAGTTTTATAATTTTTAAGTGATTAGTTGATATGACTTATATAAAGTGATTATACGAATGTATAATAATTCATTAAGCCAATTAAGGTTAATTGAATTAGGGAATTAGTGGAACAAAAAGGAAAGCCAAGAAATAAGAATATTAAATTATTTATTTATGATATTGAACACTTTATGTCATATCTTTAGTGAATATGTGATTAAAGGAGTATAATAACTATTTATCAATGATGATAAATATGTAATGACTTATGTGAAAAATATTGAAAAATATATGTGAGTAAATAAATATATATGTTGTAAATATGTGTATATATTAATTTGTTATACAAAGAAAATTAAAAAGAAAGTCTTATAACCTAATTATACATTAGGTAAGAAAATTAAATAAACTAAGGGTTATATTATGGAAGAATTTTTGTATTTAAAATATATACTAACCTAAAAGATTAATTTTATTATCTCAATTTATTAATTATTGTGAACCTAATTAAAGAAAGTTTAATTGAGTTATATAATTAAATATATGTAAGTAATCATTTAATTTCTAAAATGAGTGGGATAGGAACTCTAATTCAATAATTAGGGTATTATAAAATTAGTGTGTTGATTCCATAATATTTTACATGGCCCAAACAAATAAAATAGAAAGCCCAAATGAATTATTAAATGGCCCAAGCAATTAATCTAGTGACCCAAACTTAGCCCAACCTAGGAGGGACTTGTTAGTCATTATACTTCAAATATTGACAATAAAAATAAATCAAAAATGGAGGATAAGATTGCCAAAAATTCGGCCAATAGGGGGAGGAAAGCCCATGTGATGTTAATCATTACCTCATGTGTTACTCCTGTGACGCCCCCAAATCCGGGTCTCTTTCAACCCGACAGATGGTGCTCCACGGTGCTACAGTTCACACAAACATTTAATTGAAAAAGCCTCAAAAGAACGAATCTGTCTTATATATATTCCAAAACAATACTACCATTCCCCAGGTTCTTTATAACCGTTACATTTGTTCTTGTCATAATATCAAATATTATCATTTCAAACCTATACTATTACATAGGTACGCTACAAGTTCGCATTAGTCTTCACTTTATCCTTGTTGAATCCTTTGGTCATATCGTCTAAGCCGCAATCATATGGTTCAAGCAAGTGTGAGCATAACAAGCTCAGCAAGTACAACAATTTCATTTTTAAAAGCATGCTTGAAACATAGGAATCGCATATCTTCAATAACTGGATGATAGTTACGAAGTACTATCAATAATTCAAAATAGCTTTCCTTTTCCTTCAAAACGTTTTGCAATAACAATATTCCGTAAATCATCAATTCTAGTTCAAGACGTGAACATCTTATAGTTTCTTTGAAAAGGACAACCCGGCACGAAGTCCGTAAGTCCGACATAGCTTACGAGTACATCTAGGTGATCAGCCTATAGTACCCTATGTTGATCAACACTACATCCATTAAATGTGTATACGTTTAAGTTGTGGCAACCTCACGTGCCCATCAAATAATCGATGAAAATATATTTGTTTATACATATTCAGGCTTACCTTGAATCCGTACCAAAGA
Organism: Panax notoginseng; assembly: GCA_016801055.1. Taxonomy (NCBI): domain Eukaryota; kingdom Viridiplantae; phylum Streptophyta; class Magnoliopsida; order Apiales; family Araliaceae; genus Panax; species Panax notoginseng. The sequence continues at coordinate 95,718,879 of CM029021.1, read as the reverse complement.
ATTGACATAGGATAGCGTTAGAAATTCTTTATTGAAAGACTTGTAAACAAACTAATCGACTTATCAAGATTAGTCTAGCCGAGTTAAAACGGGCATCGACTCTTTCTTTAAAACCATACATGCATCTCATAACTTGAATCATTTGAAAACCTGACTAACATTAAGGTTAGACAAAGGTTTAAGAAAAACTTGCCTTCAGCGTCTGCTACCGAATAATTACGTTTCCTTTGAGTCTTTACAGTCTCTACAACACATAATCACATAATATACCACATTAGGTCATGAATGAACATACTTGGTTTCTAAAGAATCTTACCCTTCTTCTTAATCTAATCTCGTATTAGATTTGTTATTTATTGGTTCCGGCTTTCCGTCATTCTTTTACATCATCCTTACCAACTTCGTTCTCTTATAACAATTAAGTGAAATTATTTCATTAATACAACTCGGTTCGAGTTAATCATCTTTCCTTACGGCTTATTAACGCCCTTACGTTATTAATCAAAACTCGATCGTCATTGGTTATGTGTACTTATTACGTATAGTTCACGTTCATCTTCAATTGACTTTCTTTATCCCTAAGTGATCATACTTGGGGTTTAATTATAACTTAATAATGTTTGATTAAGTCCCTTAGTTCGTTACTAACCAATTCCCCTTCATCTCCTACTTATGAACATTTTTCATTGTCGAAGTTTTAGGGTTGGCGCTGCGGCGTCGCCTATTAGGGCTTGCAGACCGGACTCGGCGCTGCGACGCGAGTCCCTGTGTTAAAGGTCACGCTGCGGCGTGAGTCTCCAGAAGCTGAAGCTCACTTTGGCGATGCGGTTAGACTTACCTTCCCTTGACTGGCGCCGCGGCGCCAGTGCTCAGCACCAGAAATTTTTTACAGAATTTTCTTTTAGTGAGATTCCCGGCTTCGTAACTTCTCCGTTATAAGTCGAAATTGGTTTGTTCAAGAGCCTACGGTTCACAAATCATGTACTCTATGTGGTCAAGCAAGAATTTTATCTATTCGACTTCATTTGCTAAAATTCCACCTATTAGTCCATTTTTAACGAAAATTATAAACGTTCGTGAACGTTTAACGCTCGTTTCTTCGTTCTAAGTCGAAATCCGGCCATTTTTGAGTCATCAACTCTATAATGTCTCCATTGAATACCAATGTTTACAAGCTCAATATCAAAATTCGACTTCCATTCCGAGAATTTCACGAATTCGACGATCGTCGTCTAATCGTGTGAATTCCGGCAAAACTTCGTTACTTGAGATTTTTAAACCATTTCACTTGGATTTAATCCATTATACTATCATCTTGACATACATGCTTCGTTAGCTTATAAACATGATAAGTTCATTGTGAATTTATGACTTATGAAAATATCAATTACTTATATTTTCATTTCTCAAAACTTATGACTTCTTTTCTCATGATTTCCTATGGCTTCAATCTTTTAACCACCATCCTTACTTCTTATTATCATACCATCATTTTAAGAGAACATATGAAAAGTTCATATAAGTTCCTTATGAATTCATAACTTATTCTTGGTTTGGATTTCTTATTCATTACGTATACGGCTTATTAAGACTTAAGCCTTTGATTTATCATTCCTTAGCATATTAGTTCTACCAATACCCCCTTCTCTATCTATGGAAGAGAAAGAGAATCATGGTTCAAGATGGCTTACCCTTAATGAGCACTTGACTAAGCTTTGATCTTCTTCTTGCTAACTCTTCTTCTTCCTTCTTGGTTATGTGAATAATGAAAGACTAACTTATGCTAACTTATTCTCTCAACCAAATAAGCTCTCAACTTATAAGTGGGATGAAATGAAACAACCTCCAAATGAATGCACAAGCTCCCTATTTATAGAAATTCCTAGATGAGGGTATAATGGACATAAAGCCACTCCACCTCCTTAATCACCTCTTTACTATTCATTGCTTTGCCCCTAAGTAAACTTGGCCTCCACACAAAATACTTGGCCACCAAATCACTTAGCCATTAAGTTATCTTGCTCCCCACAACACTTGAGCATCACACTTACTTAATCATTAAGTATTCTTGCTAATCACATATATGCACTTTGTGTGATCACCACACTAACTTAGCCCTTAAGTTTACATGATTAGCACATCAATTTCTTGTCCACCACTTTGGACTATCCATGGTTTGCCCCATGGTTTTAAACCATCCCCTAACCCATTGAATTATAGCTTGGGCCTTTAACTTAATTAACTTAACCTAATCATTTGGGCTTGCATTAAATTGCTTTGGGCTTGTAATTAAACAAACATTGGGCTTGCATTAATAAACTCACATTGGACTTAACCATCCAATACTTGGGCTCACATAATACTTAAAAAATCCTACAAATTCCTTTCTTTTGGCTTAAAGCCTTATAACATATATTATACGTATAATTCTCGTATTCTAACTCGTATACTAATTCCACATATACGACATACCATTATTCATACGTACTCGTATAATACCTCATATAGTATTCGTATTCCTTACCTCGTACAATACCTATGTATTATACAATCATCGTTTAATTCATTAATCACATTTCCTTTCCTTCTCGTAAATCATTTTTCTTAAACGTTAGGTTTTAAGTCCACAGGCGAAATATTACGTTTTCCATAACTGAAATATTATTAGATATTCCATCTCACCTCGATATTCTATCGTTACGTATTTCTCGAAAGTTCAAAAATAATTCCCGAACAGAAATGCGTGAATAGTGTTTTTCAGAAAATTTCTCGGAAAATTTTTATTTTCGTCTTAGAAATTCAAACACTTTAATTCTACCACGTAGCCAAAATCCTACGATGTTCTGACATTTCTAGGTCAGAGAACGACGTTCGATTAGCTTGCTCCATAAATAATCATTTAAATTCATTTAATAAAAATAAAAATTTAATTCTCAAAAATCCGATTTTCTCGGGCGTTACATTCTTCCCTCCTTATAAGGATTCTGTCCCCAGAATCTCGCTAATAATACATACACCACAGAGGATAATTTTCCTTTATTTTAATCTCGAGTTCCCACAATGCTTCTTCGACATTGGGGTTCTTCCATTTCACCTTCATCGAAGGTATTATCTTTTCACACATGACTTATCACTTCCTGTTAACAATTTGAGTTGGAAGTTAAACACTTACTAACACATTTCACTATCTTTATATCATCTCAGTTATCCTTTTAACTCGAACTTATATGGAACTCAAATTCCTCCCTCAAAATAAGACTATACTTAGTCTTCTACTTATCCTGCATCATCTTCTGCATTCACTTGTACTCCTCGTTACCTATTTGTACTTAATTGACTCGGTCCATTATTGTGGATTGAGTTTATGTTTTGAATAACATTTATATCGTTTCATTCTGTAATTTAAATTCTAACTCCACTCCTACCATCTCCGTTATTAACTCATTCTGAGTCATTAACATTGATAGTTTTCTTTACCCTTCCTACTTAACGTGTCGGCTTCTACGTTTACCTTCCTTGAATGATATAAGATATCCCAGTCCTCTCTCTACTGCATATTCAACTCCTTCTGTGTGGAGATATATCTCAGACTCTTAGAGTCCTTGTATATCTCACTTTTCTCCCCGTATAATTACTATCTTCAGATTTTTAATTCAAAAACTACAACTGCCAATTCTAGATCATAAGTAGGATAGACCTCCTCATAACCCTCTAACTGGCATGATGCATACACAATGACATTGCCATGCTATAAGAGCACACAATCATGTCATCTATCCGAACATCGAGATACACTACAAAATTCCCCGTATCATCTGATAAAGACAATACAGGTGCCGCAATTAACCATTCTCTTAAATCCTGTGACGCTAATGGCACCTCCTCTTTCTTTCTTACTTCCAACCGACTATACCCCGTACACAAATCTACCTTTGGAAAAATTCTTTGCCCCTCTCAACTGACCAAATAGATCATCGATCCTGGGCCATGGGTATTTATTATTAACTTCTAACTTATTCCTCCTACGATAGTCGATACGCAACCGTAACGACTCCTCCTCTTCCTTAACACCAACCTAACTTGCGTCATGGTTCGACAATAATAATGTCGCAGTATTTTATTACCGTAAATTACTACCTTAGATTTTCTGAGAAAACTAAAGGTTCACACTTTTCTTATAACAATTTATTATAGTTCTATGGTTAATCAACCCATTCATACCGAGAGTTTCCTCAAATCCTCTCGACATTAATCGGAACTTATCTACCGATACTTGCTTACTTCTATTATTCATGAAACCATTTCCACGAATATAATTAACGAAAATTAATCCCTCATCCTCTATCTTAATGTTTTAAAGGTATTTATAATCCCTTCCAGACAGACTCCTAGATAAGTCTTTCCACATGTCTTACACACCTCGATCCTTCACTTAGGATCCCCTTGTCCCACTTCTGTATTCCCGGAGATAAAAATTTCTATCTCTTTGGCATACTACCACTACCATTCTCTACCTTGGTTCCTCCCTCTCTCTTGCTCTCATTTTTTCCCTCTTTGTGGTATTGAGTCTACAACTCACTATCACCTTATGCTATAATCACCTTCTCCAGAATGATCCCATAGGAAACACTCTAGATCACCAAAATCCCACTATAGAGCTAGGGTTTCAGGCCCTGCTCCAACCTACGAGCCTTCACCTCCTCCGTATCCACTTGATGTGAAACAAACCTTGCCAATTCATTTAAATTTGGTCGCGTACTGGGGAAATATCATATCCCCTTGCTTAAGTTCTAAGAATGCAATCTCTATCCTCCCTCACATATTTGTAGGGAAATAATTCTCAAAGAAAACCTTCTTGAATTGTTTCCACGTTACCGCATCTGTTCTAACCCCACCCTGGTGAGCCTTCTACCAAAAGTTGGCTTCTCTCTTTCTCGTGTAAGTCACAAAAGAAAACTTCTGCATCTCACCTACGTTTGTAATAACGAACGCCTTCTCTATTTCTTTTACCCCGGTATGGGCCTCGATTGGGTCTGTCGTTCCTTTGAACTCCGGCGGACCTATGCTTTTAAACTCTTTAAAGGTAATCGTTCTAGCTACCTTAGGTTTCGCGGGTACTCTACCCCCGGTTTGGGTAAATGCAGCCGTTAATAACTTAACGAACTCTTGCATAGGGTTGTTTTGACCCCATTAATTATCGATCATTATGTGATTCCGCTTCCTTATTACGTTATCTTCTCCCTGGCGACATTTTTAGATTAAAAAAAATTTCATTATTATCTATTTACTTACTTCGTTATTAATCGCCACATACCAAATCGCATCATAATAGATTATTTCCATGAAAATTTCATTATATTCACATGCTTCTTCATAGTTTGAAACTATTTACAATTTGTTTTCATAGACAAAAGCTATTACATTTTCTATCCCGCAATTGAACTTCACAAAAGTTGGGATTTACAAAAAGACTACCCTTTAAAAGAGGGTTTTACGCCACTACACACATATTTATAACTCTAGACTTCTAATAATGCATAACAACATCCTCGTGTTTCTCATTCCCAATCATTGCTACAATATCCCGACTAATCATATGACGGGTTTGTCCCGACTCAATGGAATAACAAGCAACCTTCAGCTTGAAATCCTTATGCGCACTCTCATGGATGTAAGACATCCGTGCTATCTTCCGGTCCTTCTCCTCCAGTTCTCTACGAACTCATCGGCCTCTGCCTTATAATTCCTAGCCTGCTCTGCCATAAGCACCTGCTTATCGTGCTCTAACTCAAAATCTGCTTCTGCAGATATCTTAGCTTCATGGAGATAACTAATCTCTTCACTCTGATTCTGCACAACTGTATCCAGTTGCACATTCCTTTCACGCGTTGCCAGATACAATGCTTCCATTGCATCTGGAGGTGATGACTCCAGTGTAGGTACCACCGTAGTAATCGATGTTACCTCTCTTTCTTACTCCCCATCATTCATCATACTAAGATATGACGCTATATCAATCTCTCCCTCGGAGTAGTCTTCCTCAGAAAAGTACTCCTCTGCCTCCGACTCCTCTAGAATCACTAATGGTACCTTCGCCACCGGCATAGGTACAGGCTCTACTTGGTTCACAAGCTCTTCGCTCACCGCGTGTATATCTCTATACATAAAACTATCGATCGACATCCTACAATAACACATATTACATAACACACAATAGTATAAGCACAAATCACATTTAATTTATTTAGGGTTACTTTCCATCTTTTAAATCTTTTGATACTGAGTTTCCTCAATACCTTATTGACTCATTCAACTCAAATAAAACTCAAGTTTTTTCTTCCTTCAGACTTCTCTTCCTTAATGAGATTATGAGCCTAAGGTTCTTCCCCCCTTAAGTTTTATAACCTAATGCTTTGATACCAACTGTGACGCCCCCAAATCCGGGTCTCTTTCAACCCGACAGATGGTGCTCCACAGTGCTACAGTTCATACAAACATTCAATTGAAAAAGCCTCAAAAGAACGAATCTGTCTTATATATATTCCAAAACAATACTACCATTCCCCAGGTTCTTTATAACCGTTACATTTGTTCTTATCATAATATCAAATATTATCATTCCAAACCTATACTACAAGTTCGCTACAAGTTCGCTTTAGCCTTCGCTTTATCCTTGTTGAATCCTTATTACATAGGTATGCTACAAGTTCGCTTTAGCCTTCACTTTATCCTTGTCGAATCCTTTGGTCATATTGTCTAAGCTGCAATCATATGGTTCAACCAAGTGTGAGCATAACAAGCTCAGCAAGTACATCAATTTCATTTTTAAAAGCATGCTTGAAACATAGGAATCGTATATCTTCAATAACTGGATGATAGTTACGAAATACTATCAATAATTCAAAATAGCTTTCCTTTTCCTTCAAAACGTTTTGCAATAACAATATTCCGTAAATCATCAATTCTAGTTCAAGACGTGAAAATCTTATAGTTTCTTTGAAAAGGACAACCCGACACGAAGTCCGTAAGTCCAGCATAGCTTACGAGTACATCTAGGTGATCAGCCTATAGTACCCTATGTTGATTAACACTACATCCATTAAACGTGTATACGTTTAAGTTGTGACAGCCTCACATGCCCATCGAATAATCGATGAAAATATATTTGCTTATACATATTCAGGCTTACCTTGAATCCGTACCAAAGAATTGACATAGGATAGCGTTAGCAATTCTATATTTAAAGACTTGTAAACAAACCAATCGACTTATCAAGATTAGTCTAGCCGAGTTAAAATGGGCATCGACTCTTTCTTTAAAACCATACATGCATCTCATAACTTGAATCATTTGAAAACCTGACAAACATGAAGGTTAGACAAGGGTTTAAGAAAAACTTACCTTCAGCGTCTGCTAACGAATAATTACGTTTCCTTTGAGTCTTTACAGTCTCTACAACACATAATCACATAACATTCCACATTAGGTCATGAATGAACATACTTGGTTCCTAAAGAATCTTACCCTTCTTCTCAATCTAATCCCGTATTAGATTTGTTATTTATTGGTTCCGGCTTTCCGTCATTCTTTTACATCGTCCCTACCAACTTCGTTCTCTTATAACACTTAAGTGAAATTATTTCATTAATACAACTCGGTTCGAGTTAATCATCTTTCTTTACGGCTTATTAACGTCCTTACCTTATTAATCGAAACTCGATCGTCATTGGTTATGTGTACTTATTACGTATAGTTCACTTTCATCTTCAATTGACTTTCTTTAACCCTAAGTGATCATACTTGGGGTTTAATTATAACTTAATAATGTTTGATTAAGTCCCTTAGTTCGTTACTAACCAATTTCCCTTCATCTCCTACTTATAAACATTTTTCATTGTCGAAGTTTTAGGGTTGGTGCTGCGGCGCCGGCTATTGCACTCTGTGCCGCGCTGCGGCGTCGCCTATTAGGGCTTGGAGACCGGACTCGGCGCTACGGTGCGAGTCCCTGTGTTAAAGGTCACGCTATGGCGTGAGTCTCCAGAAGCTGAAGCTCACTTTGGCACAGCGGCGTGACTTACCTTGCCTTGACGGGCGCCGTGGCGCCAATGGTCAGCACCAGAAAATATTTACAGAATTTTCTTTTAATGAGATTTTCGGCTTCGTAACTTCTTCGTTAAAAGTCCGAATTGGTTCATTCAAGAGCCCACGGTTCACAAATCACGTACTATATGTGGTCAAGCAAGAATTTTATCTATTTGACTTCATTTGCTAAAATTCCACCTATTAGTCCATTTTTAACGAAAACGATAAACGTTCGTGAACGTTCAACGCTCGTTTCTTCGTTTTAAGTCGGAATCCGGCCATTTTTGAGTCCGCAACTCTAAATGAAAAATATGACTTGTCTCCATTGAAAACCAATGTTTCCAAGCTCAATATTAAAATTCGACTTCCATTCCGAGAATTTCACGAATTCGACGATCGTTGTCTAATCGTGTGAATTCCGGCGAAACTTCGTTACTTGAGATTTTTAAACCATTTCACTTGGATTCAATCCATTATACTATCATCTTGACATACATGCTTCATTAGCTTATAAACATGATAAGTTCATTGTGAATTTATGACTTATGAAAATATGAATTACTTATATTTTCATTTCTCATAACTTATGACTTCTTTTCTCATGATTTCCTATAGCTTCAATCTTTTAACCACCATCCTTGCTTCTTATTATCATACCATCTTTTTAAGAGAACATATGAAAAGTTCATATAAGTTCCTTATGAATTCATAACTTATTCTTGGTTTGGATTTCTTATTCATTACGTATACGGCTTATTAAGACTTAAGCCTTTGATTTATCATTCCTTAGCATATTAGTTCTACCAATACCCCCTTCTCTATCTATGGAAGAGAAAGAGAATCATGGTTCAAGATGGCTTACCCTTAATGAGCACTTGACTAAGCTTTGATCTTCTTTTTGCTAACTCTTCTTCTTCCTTCTTGCTTATGTGAATAATGAAAGACTAACTTATGCTAACTTATTCTCTCAACCAAATAAGCTCTCAACTTATAAGTGGGATGAAATGAAACAACCTCCAAATGAATGCACAAGCTCCCTATTTATAGAAATTCCTAGATGAGGGTATAAGGGACATAAAGCCACTCCACCTCCTTAATCACCTCCTTAATATTCATTGCTTTGCCCCTAAGTAAACTTGGCCTCCACACAAAATACTTGCCCACCAAATCACTTAGCCATTAAGTTATCTTACTCCCCACAACACTTGATCATCACACTTACTTAATCATTAAGTATTCTTGCTAATCACATATATGCACTTTGTGTGATCACCACACTAATTTAGCCCTTAAGTTTACTTGATTAGCACATCAATTTCTTGTCCACCACTTTGGACTATCCATGGTTTACCCCATGGTTTTAAACCATCCCCTAACCCATTGAATTATAGCTTGGGCCTTTAACTTAATTAACTTAACCTAATCATTTGGGCTTGCATTAAATTGCTTTGGGCTTGTAATTTAACAAACATTGGGCTTGTATTAATAAACTCACACTGGACTTAACCATCTAATACTTGGGCTCACATAATACTAACAAATCCTACCAATTCATTTGTTTTGGCTTAAAGCCTTATAACATATATTATACGTATAATTCTCGTATTCTAACTTGTATACTAATTCTACATATACGACATACCATTATTCATACGTACTCGTATAATACCTCATATAGTATTCGTATTCCTTACCTCGTATAATACCTACGTATTATACAATCATCGTTTAATTCATTAATCACATTTCCTTTCCTTCTCGTAAATCATTTTCCTTAAACGTTAGGTTTTAAGTCCACAGGCAAAATATTACGTTTTTCATAACTGAAATATTATTAGATATTCCATCTCACCTCGATATTCTATCGTTACGTATTTCTCGGAAGTTCAAGAATAATTCCCGAATAGAAATGCGTGAATAGTGTTTTTCGAAAAATTTCTCGGAAAACTTTTATTTTCGTCTTGGAAATTCAAATACTTTAATTCTATCACGTAGCCAAAATCCTACGATGTTCTGACATTTTTAGGTTAGAGAACGACGTTCGATTAGCTTGCTCCATTAATAATCAATTAAATTCATTTAATAAAAATAAAAATTTAATTCTCAAAAATCCGATTTTCTCAGGCGTTACAACTCCACCATCTAGCCACTTAATTGTTTAATTGTGCAAGTAAATTAAAAATAATGAAGAGAGAGAGAAGTTTTGGACAATTAATATACATACATGAATTATATCTATATTATTTCACCAATATCAATTACCCATCCCACTTTAAACATATAAGAAGTTACTTTGCCTTTTCACTTTCTCTCTCCACAAAAAAGAAAAGCAAAAGAACAAAACAAAGAGGTAGAGAGAGAGAAAAACCGTGGGTCTAAGGGGTAAGAAAGGGAAGAAATGTGATCTTAATGCTCCAAAAATGCATCTCTTACTTTGGAAAAATCAAGAAGGATAGCTCATAAATCAATGTATAATATCTAAACTAGTTTATGTCCATTTTACTTGATTTGTTTTACAAAATAAAGGGGTACAAGATTACAAGATTACACAAATAGATGAGGATAGTCCCTCGCCGTCCTATCTTCTAATTCCCACGTGGCCTCCTCGGCGTCGTGGTGTTGCCAAAGTACTTTTACATAAGATATAACTTTATTTCTTAATGTCTGCTCTTTCCTATTTAATATCTGGACATGAATTTCTTCATACGCCAGATTCTTCTCCACTTGAATGGGCTCGTAGGAAATCACGTGTCTGTAGTCAGGCTTGTACGGACACAACACGGAGATGTGAAATACGTTGTGGATGTGCTTCAACTCATGTGGTAATGCAACTTTGTATGCCACTTCGCCCACTCGCTTCAATATCTCGAATGGTCATATGAACCTCGGACTCAATTTTTCCATCTTGCCAAATCATATTTTTCCTTCCAGGGAGATACTTTCAAGAAAATGAAACTTTCGATTTTAAAGTCTCGGTTTTATCGATGCAAATCTGTGTACTTTTTCTGACGATCTTAAGCTGCTACCAGTCTGGCTCTTATCACTGTCACCACATCTACGGTTTATTGCACTAACTCTGGTCCCAACATTCGTCATTCTCAAACTTCGTCCCAACATAACGATGTTCAACATTTTCTCCCATAAAGAGCTTCGTACAGTGGCATGCCGATACTCACATGTAACTATTGTTATATGCAAATTCCACTAGGGGTAGGTGATCGTTCCAATTTCCTTTGAAGTCCATCACACAAGTTCTAAACATGTCCTACAACGTTTGTATCGTTCACTCTTTTTATCCATCTGTCTGCGGATGATAAGCAGTACTCAACCTCAACTCTGTTCCCATCCTCTCTTGCAAGCTTTTTCAGAATTTTGACGTGAAGTGCGGATCTCAATCAGAGACTGTTGGGAGAGTGCATATTTTGATTTGATGTTTAAATATAAATGCTCATGATTATTTGTAAAGTCATTCAAGGAATATTTGTATAAGGACTTAGTGATAGATCAAATTTGTTAGGTTGATCTAAGTTTTTAATGTATATCATTCTGTAAATGAATGTATAGAAAAGAAGATCAAACTTGTTAGGTTGATCTTGAGATGTAATAGATAGGCTTCAAAGAGATCGTAATGTATCAAGCTTATCAAGATTACAGAAGCCAAGGCAGAAGGTAGAGCTTCGAGGATCGTAGTGTGCCTGCCTTAAGGGCCTCTTCAGAAATCGTTGAGTGGTCCCAATGTTTGCTGAGCCAACTCAGAGATCGTAGTGTGCTCTCAGAAATGTAGAGCTTTCAAAGCAAGCAAGTGAAGATCGTAGTGTGCAAGTCTTTAAGAGAAATCGTAGTGCTCTTTTTTTGATAGAATCAGACCAAGCACCAAGGTAACAAGACACCACGATCTAGATCGTAGAGTATCATCTGCCGTGTATCAGAAGCATCGAGCCCTACCTTTTTGTTTGAAGATATGTCTCCAACATACATGGAATGGGTTTCAAATGTTGAAGTCCTCACCAGTTCCAACGGTAAAAAAGATATCCTTAGTATGCAACAAAGAAGCGTATTGAAGAAGTTAAGGAAAGTACCATTGGTAAGAGGAAAACGCCTTTTCAGGTGTTAGGTGAGAAAGCAGTCTGCTGTGTCAGTGGGCCAGAATGAAATTCAGAAGATGTGCAGAAAAGTCTCCATCAAAGTACAGAAATGTCAAACGCATTTAATACTTCAACGGATGGATCAAACGGATAGATTTCAAGATCACATATATGCAAAACATATGCATATGACAAGGAATTAAGCAAGCATTGAACAAGAACGAAAAAGAACTCTCAACGCTTAACTCTACGATCTGAGAAAAAGAGAAAGCTTGCTCAGCTACTCAGTTCTTTCGAACAAGTGCTTAACAGCAACTGAGTAGCAACCATCAAGAACTCAACAACTACCAATCAACTGAAGTAAGAGTTCCAAGTTAGAAGGACTTGAAGAGTTCTAAGTGAACTGTAAAGAGCTAAGTCTGCTGGACTTGAAGAGTTCAAGAGTGAACTAAGAAGTTCCTAGACTACTGGTCTAGAAGGAATCCGTGTGATTCAGAAAGTGTGAAAGACATCCTTAGTGGATTTCTTACTTGAAGAGTAGAAGAGTGGACTAGGAGCTTTAAGTGCTCTGAACTACTTAAAACGACTGTGTCTACTACATTCATGCTATAACTGTCATATCTGCCATAACTGCTATAACTGCCTCACTCTCATTAACTCACTATCTTAAGAGAGATTAAAACAAATATTAATTCTGCTAAGTTTTAATCATTATCAACTAACAAGTTAAAACGAAAAGATTTTTAAATATCTATTCAACCCCCTTCTAGATAACTATTGTGCCTCCGGGAACTAACAATTGGTATCAGAGCAGGTTCTATTGTACAACCTATAAAGCTTAAGTAGATCCAATGGCACACTTACCAAGCGAATCAAGGACTGGAGGAGGCAGTAAGCCACCAATGTGCAACAAAGATAAATTTGCAAACTGGAAAGTTAGGATGCAAGCATACATGGACTCAATAGATGAAGATCTATTTGAGACTGTTCAGAATGGGCCCTATGTTCCAACAAAGCTTGAACCAACTACAGACGATCCAAACAGAATACAAATCAAAGTCAAAGAGGAGTGGACAGACAACGAGAAGAGAGCGTTTCAACTCGACAAGAAGGCTAAGAACATTTTGTTTCAATCATTAGAAGATGATCTATTCGAAAATGTGGTCAACTGTAAAATAACAAATGAGGTTTGGGAAGCACTACTCATCATGCATGAAGGAACGGAAGAAGTAAGAGAAAACAAACAATCTCTCCTAACACAACAATATGAAATGTCCGCACACGTTCAAGGAGAGAACGTCACTGCCACCTACGAGAGATTCAACGTTCTACTCAACTCTCTGCGAGCATATTAAAAGATCTATCCAAACAAATATCTAATCATAAAGTTCATGAGAGCCTTACCAAGCAGATGGGATGCCAAAACCACTGCTATCATAGAGTTGAAGAATCTCCATGAGATGACTGTCCAACAGTTATATGGAAACCTTTTGACATACGAATTGGAGCTGACTCAACGAGCATAAACTCTATCAGAAGGAAGAAAGAAGGATAAGGGTGTTGCTCTCGAAGCAACTGAAAGTATCTCAAAGGTCAACACTGAAATTGACTCTGACTATGATGAAGACGATGATGAGGACCTACAAGGCAAAACCAACAAGCCAAAGAAGGTCAGCAACTACAGCAGCCAGGAGCAAATGAATGATCTATGCTACAACTGCAAGAAGCCTGACCATTTCATTGCCAACTGCAACAAACCTCTCAGAGAAGAACTAAAGAAGAAATCACATGCAAAGAAGGAATACAAAGGCAACAAAAGGCCTAAGAAGAGAGACAAAGGCCTTGTAGCTGGAGGATTGTGGAGTGATTCAGACAATGACTCAACTCTCGAATCTGGAGATGATGAAGATCCTCAAATGGCTAATCTGTGCCTGATGGCCAAACATGCAAAGGACAAACTGAACTCCAACATACATGAAGTAAGTACCGATGAGGTATTTGACTTCAACTCACCTTATGTAGACATTAATGATTTGAGAACTACACTGCATGGCATAATAACTGATCTACATCAATACATGAAGTGGTTCAGAGTTCTGTCGAAGGATTATTCACTTCTTCAAGAGGAGAAAAAGAAAGTTCAAGAAGAGCTAGAAACAGCTCTTCTAATTACTAACTTTCTCTCCAAGCTTAAGGCTGAGAATGAGATCTTAAAACAGACTAATGAGCTCAATGCACAAAGAGAGTCCAATCTAACCTCTAAAGTTGAGGAACTAGAAAAGACTATCTCTACATGGAACAAATCCTCATCATCCATGGACTCTCTGCTCTCTAGTCAAAGAAGTACATTTGATAGAACAGGCTTAGGCTTTGGGGAATCCACCTCAGAGCCACGTGTGGAAAAGATAAAGGAAACTAGCACTAGTAATGCTTAAAGTTTTAGTAGAAGCATTACATTTGTGAAATCGTCACAGAGTGAAGAGCCTGCCCAACCCTGTTCTACTGTTTCCATCCATACTTAAAGGAGTAAAGGATCTCATGCTGGCCTGGGCTTTGATAAGTGGATTTTATATACACGAATCGATATTCATTTCAAGTTTAAATTTGTAGTTATCTTCATGTTTTGTGTTCGTTTTTACTCGTTTTGTGATATTTTATGTGTAGGGTGGTCATGGATGCAATTGGTGAGGAAAGACGGACTTTTTGGAGCAAAAGTGGAAAAAAGTTAGAGCTTGAAAATTTTGAAGACAGTAGCCTAGCCAGTCGGGGCGGGCCTGTTTGTGCTTGTACCCCCCGCCGGGGCGGAGGTCCCATTTCCTGAGCTTTCCTGTTGCTGTTTGGACTCTGATGCAACATGGTTTGAGATGTTTTTGTTAAGCGTTTGGACTCTACAAAAGGGAGACTTCGGCCAGAACATAAAAAAGAGCTTGCTTTTACGTAGAGAAAAGAACAATCATACATCACTAAGGCAAGAATTCAAGAGCGATTTCAAGGATTGAAGAGCGAATGTTGGTGGATTAATTTTCAGAGATTATCACGACAGTTACGAATCAAGGCTACGTGAAGGGGTTTTCTTTATTCTTCTTCTCCTTAGTCTTATTTGTAATTGGGATGATGTTTTCCACAAATTTTTCAGTTTTTAATTCATTCGTTATGAACTAATTTAGTTATTAGACTTGTGATGGATCCGTGGGTGAAACGATGATTCTATAACTTTGATTTCCAATTCAATAAGATATACATGGTCTCTCCCAACTGCACATCCATCAACAAGAGCCTCTCTCTCACTCTAAGCATCACTCAAGAAATCCGTAGCCTAGTGTCACGGCCTTAGTATTACCTAAGCCAACCGTGTGGCCTAAACACATTCAACCGCCGCCACTTTGGTTTATAGTAGGAAAAAAGAGGATGAAGAAAAAAGAGAGAGAAACAGAAACATAAACATATATTAAAAATGGGTCTGTTGTATTTGAATAAAAAAAATAATTAACGGGGAGAGATAAGGGAGATAATCGTGGGCCATGATTAAAGGATACCCAAATGTATTAATTTTGTAAATAAACATGGAATTTTTTTTAATTTTGTAATTATTTTATCTTTGCACCATTATTGTAATTATTTCTAAAAATGTACTAAAATATGTACTTAATCCTTTAATTATTGCTAATTTTTTTATAATGCCTTTTGAGCCTGCTTGGAGGTTTATTCTTGTTGTTAATAATTGGTAGATCAAAATTGCTGCAGGAAGTGATAGGAAATAAATAATAATAGTACCTATCCTTGCATACTGTTTATATGTAACGCCCCAAAATCCGGTCTATCTTTACACCCGAATTCCGTACGTCACGAGTACATCATTCATTCTGCATACATCATTATATACTGAAATATAACAACATACACTCTCAAATCCCAGGTTCGAAAAACCTTATAACCTTTCTCATTACAAATAATGGTAATTACATTATTCCTTTCACCTTACAAGAGTGACTTTTATCCGCCACCAAGAATACATACAGTTCATTAAACTAATCTATAGTTTAATTTTATCATTCCATATTACAAGTCTTCACTTGCTCTTCACGCACATTTATATTCTGAATGATAATTCATCTGGATACCGTCAGCTTGATCTATACGGGATCCTTAAGTTCTTTCTAACATCGTTCGCTGAAAATGTTTTTTATTTAAAGCAAGTGTGAGCATTCAATTGCCCAGCAAGTCATAACAGTTGAACAAACAACTTCAAGAGTTTAACATTCCTTTGGAACTTCGATAACCGAACAAAGGTTATGAAGCAGCTTGAACAATAGGAATAATCTCGATTCCTATCATTTAAAAACATTAGTCACATTCACTTTGAAATACTTTCATTCTCTACTCTCTTTCATGCAAATTCTGTCTGGCTAGAATCAATAGCACAGACTTAACAATAACGGTTCATGTATAAACATAACATTCTTTTATTGAATAGTTCAAACATAGAACAGTTCATCTCATAGAAACACCGAAGTGTTCACATTGTGGCACAAGGCCTCATACGTTCTACCACCTTGTACAAATATCACACATTCGCACATAGACGGAACTTCTCAAGTTCAACATCTGAGAAGTTTTAGAAACTAGCATTCATTTAAAAATATGAATAAAGTTAGGAAACTTGCCTTACGCATAGCTACAACTTACGCTGAACTGCTCATTCCAATCCCTATAACACATAAGGAAACAACACATGCACCAATTAGTCATATACTTGACTTACGCATTGGTTTACTTTACTTTACTTCTTAAAGTTCACGTTCTTGCAATATAAGTTTACGCGATCAACTTTCTTTATCGCTTTACGGCTTTATGACATACGGAGATGTCTTACTCAACATGTTCATCATCTTTGATGATTCACATTTTTATCTTCTTCGTATACTTCTCTAGGACTTAGTACACATCGCTTCTCTGCTAGTAGTCCATATGGTACTCTGAGTGGTTTCCCACAAATAACCAACAAACTAGTTCCCGTCTCATCTACACTGTCATCACAGTGAATTAGATCGGTTGCCAGTTTCGTATATACCTTCGCTCTCTGAAGGAATTGTTTAGCCCAGCTCCCATATGTCAACCATCAAAGGTTACGATTGTACCACAACCTAACTTTCTTAACTTATACGAACTATTAAATTATAATGTTCGTTAAGTTAATTTCTTATTCCTTATGGCTTTCTGGCAACTAATTGCCATACCTCAGGATTTATTCATCATCGTCTAAGTCACACAGTATTTTGTATACTCAGAACGATCATTCAATGTCAATACTATGAGAACATAGCATTGAACATTTTATATTAACGTATTCATACCTTACAACGTCCAGTTCATTCAACTTGGAACGTTGTCCAAGTTATACTTATTAACTCGGCTTCTTAACGTTATACGTTATTATCTTTAACTTAGTTTCTTCACCGTTCACGGCTAAAACTTAGTCTTCATTACATTACGGTTAAACCATACACGGAGTGTAGGTTCTACCCATTTAATATTTGCGTACACTCAACCTTCACGTCTATTAAAGTGTTCAACGCTTACATTTTATTCTAATATTCTCATCCGACTCATAATCGACTTTCATTAATCTTTTTACCATTCGCTACGGCTTTCTTGATACCATTCGTATCTTACTTACTACCTTTGTCAACGTCTAAGTCATACAACCAGGGTATACTTAGCACGTTCATCAAACGCGAATACGATTCACAGGAATCGTTTACGTATTCAACGTTCACGTTGCTCGTCTCTTAATCTCTCATTCAACCTTTACTTAAGGTTTTAATTGCTTTCGATCGTTATCCATCCCATGAACCCCATGTTCATTATTCTTTCTTAATGTTAAAGCCATACGGTTCGCTGTATGCTAAGACCGATCATTCATCGCAACAACGTTGTGTTCACAGCGTCTAAACGCTTTACATTCATTTCTTAATGCCATGTCATAACATCAAAATGTTATACATTAACATCGTCAACCAACGTCTAAGGAATCACAACCACAGCAATCCCTCACGTCCGTTTATCGCGACTACGGTCCCCGGACAACGGTTCCGTAACCCGCATCTACATTCTTTGTCTTTTATTCTCGTTTAATCTTTTCGTTCAACCTTTATTAAAGGTTTAAAACACTTGATTAAGTGTTACATTAGTTGAACATTATGTTCATATTTCTTTCTTGCACATCCTCCAGTAACTGAGAACTAAAAATCTCATTTCTGGGCATTAGCTTGCACCGACGCTGCGGCGCCGTGCCCTTCCTTTCCTCTCGCGCTGCGGCGCGACCTACTTTTCTCTCCTCTCTTCTCGGACTGGCGCTGCGGCGCGAAGTCCTTTGTTATTTCTCGCGCTGCGGTGAACTCTTGCAGTGTACTCAGACACTGTTACGCGCTGCAGCGCCGGCCTCAAAGGCACAACTCGCGCTGCGGCGCCGAGCATAAAACCTAGAAAATTTTTCTAAGTCTTTTACAAGCTTGGGACGCTGATTTCGAAATCTCATAACTTCTTCATTATAACTCGGAACGAGGTCGTTCCAAAGCCATTTTCTTCCTTATCTTATGTACTTCGATTACCCTCAGATAGAACTTCGTTCTGAATCCATTAACATGCAATTCAATTGGCTTAATCTTCACTCTTCGTTCATTTTAACATTTTTAACGTTCTTCATTCGTTCGTCCGTAATTCGGTCATCCAAACTCAAATTTCGTTCGTTCTTGAGTCCACGACTCACATTTTATACGTTCTCTTACATTATTATGAAACCCTACACGTTCAGATTCATTTACTAACTTTTAAATTTTCATTCTTCTTTTATTAAAATTTTCGCCACAACTTCGTTATAGCTTAATTTTAATCTATTCTTCATGAACGTTTCTAACATTCCTAACCAAGCAATAAGCATCTAACTTATATGCGATGGTTTTAAACTTGTCCATCAACAACATCTATACTACGATGGTTTTAAATTTGTTCATCACCAACGTTCTTCGTGTTCTTCGCGTTCTTCGCGTGTTCTTCGTGTTCTTCGTTCGTTCTTCATTTTAATCGATATTTTGGATTACAATTCTACTTTTTCTTGGATTTTGATGTTATAGAACACCATTCCTTACTTAAATCACCTACTCGTTCATAATATTCATTTAGATCGCTCAAAATCCTCACGAATCTTATATTTGCTTAAGAAATTTATAAACTAAATTTCTTATTTCTTATTTTCTCATGATTTCAACCATATGAAATCATTACTAACATCTTTAACTCCTTATTCTCATTAAGTTATGTTTTTGAACATAAAAACTTAAAGAAAATATTAGAAGAAACTAGGTTTCGGATTACCGTTCTTCTTTATTCTTCTTCCGTCGGACAAAGTTTGTACACGGGCTAGCCCTTCCTCTTCCTTCTCCTCCCATCCGAACTCTCTCTCTCTCTCTCTCAATGTTGTAGGATTTTCAAAATCCAAAACAAATGAGTTAAGCTTTCTATTTATAGAAAACCAAGGTTAGGGGCATTTTAGTCTTTTCGCCACCCTAACCTCCTTACTATTCATAACTTAGCCACCAAGTTTACTTGGTGGCCAAGTGGCCACCCCACCTCCTTAGCTAGCTTCCCTTGGAAGCTTCGTGCTTCCGTAATTCGGAATTCGTCTGACAGTTCGAAAATTGCGATTCTCATAATCCAAATATTTTTGGATATTTCGTCTTTCTTTTACCGATTAACTTTTACGTATTCTTCAGATCTTCGAAAAACTGAAAAACACTTTTTGGCATTAAGCGTTTTCCTTCACGTTTTCCCCTAACGTAGCTAAACGAGTGAAAAGTACATAACAGTACTTTTCGTCGTTTTTATGTCGTCCGATTTCTGCACGTTTTTCGAGAAAAACTTTTATCGGCTTACTTAACTTTTCACGATATATTATCGTCAAATCTTTCGACGGAATGTCATTTCGACATACCGAACTCTCAAAAAGGCTTAGGTTATTCAAACCCTAACCCTTAGGTTTCGTCGGGTGAATAGTGCTTATTTCGTCTTTTTCCCTAGAAATATTTTGTTCCGAAATTTTTTTATTTTTGTCTTGAAAATTCTTACTCGTTCAGTCTAGCTCGTAGCCAGAATCCTCCCGATTAATAATCATTCTAGGTTATAGAACGATTAATAAACACATATCACATAATAGTATTAATAAAAATTCATTTTATTAATAACTAATTCTTTAAACTTAAATTCTGGATAATCCAAAATTCCGGGTTGTTACATTATATCTCAAATCAATTCATCCAATAAATTTGTAAAATAATGAGGTATTACAATACTTAAATAAAAAATTCAATACTTAAAGACTAAATAAAATCTTAATTTAAAAAGAAAATACTTATAATTAAAATCAATTACTATAATAAAATTCTCCTAGAATATCCTAATAAGTAATTATATTAATAATCTAATATTTATCTCTACATAACAATACAAAATTAATAATAAATGTTTTGATTTTCTACTTTCGTATTGTATCATTCTCCTCACATTCGTTCTCATGTTTTGAAATATCAAAGAATAATAAATCATAGTTCGAGAGATGCATGCTAACAAAACATGCGCATTTGATATTTTTTGAACACAAATTTTGGGAATAGCGTTGACACAAGCAAGAAACTAGATGCAACATTGGACTCGAATACATAATTTGGTAAAAGAAAGTCGACATGTTCTATATCATTTTGTTAGTTCCCAATAGGCACACAATAGATCTAGAAGGGGGGGTTGAATAGATCCTTTTTATTTTCAAATACTTTTCTCTTTTATTTTGTATTGCTAATGAATTAGCATATGACAAACATAAGAATCTTTTCAAGCACAACAGAATAAGTAAAAGATCCCCTTCATTGATATATTCATTACCATACATACATTGTTCTTAGAGTTAGTTTAGTGGTAAGCATTTAATGCATACATAACAGTTATAACAGTTAAGTGCATAATGTAAATGACATAAAGTAAATGACACAAGGGATTTTAAGTGGTTCAGAGACTCAAGCTCCTAATCCACTCTTCTACTTTCAACTAGCAGGATTTCCACTAAGGAAGGGCAGCACCCTGAATCACTAAGATTCCTTCAAGGCCAGCAGCCTTGGAACTTTAGTTCACTAAGAACTCTTCAAGCCCAACATGCTTGGAACTCCTCTAGTTCCCTAGGAACTCTTCAAGCCCAGCATGCTTGGAACTTCATTTAGTCCTTCCGGACAAAGACCCCTTAGGCCTTGGCTTCTTGTTGGTGTTGTTGTTGTTGTTGTTTGTGCTTTGCTGCTAAGATGTCTTTAAGCTTGAACATCTTTTGTACTTAGCAGCTTGGCGTGGTCCTCTTTGCATTCTACTTCGAGTCCGAACCACATGTCTTTTAGTGAATCTGATCTTCATTCTTTTCTGCTCATCTTCATCCGATGTCAGCTGTGCACCATCACGACCTGGGTTTGCTAAGTCTCTGAGCTTTTGGTAGGCTTCGTCTGACACTTAGCATTCCCTAAACCCTTTTTGACTGGTTACCAAACATGGTTCTGTACTTGCTCTGGTTCAGCTTTAGGTTCTTGGTGATTCGTAGAGTGGCTCTCTGGATCTTCTTTATGCTCTGCCACTCTTCTGAATGCTATCTTCTTGTCCTTCTCGGCTCTCAGCTTAGCTGCCATCTTCAGTGGCATTCTCATCTTTGTTGAGTGAAGCTTTAGTCTGTTCAAGTCCTTCAAAGTTTCTTCACTTCCACCTTCGTAGTCTCACTGTCACTGAGACTTGTTCTGTTAAGCTCTGGTAGAACTCGTAGAGTCAACACTATAGCATTATAACAACTCAACGATCCTTCAACTCAACAACCCTTGATCTTTGAAGCTCTGGCTGATATATACTCCTTCCCAATCTTCCCGTTGGAATATAGCCGTTGAAAGCTATTTGAATTGCTTCGTAGATCTCAAATTATTTGGTGCAGACTGCTTGATGTGACATGACAACTCCTTTATGACTTTACTGACACAACAGTCTGCTACCTTACCTACCGCCTTAGAGTTGTCACATTGCCATGTCAGGCAGGTAGTCTTCTTTCTTTCTTCATTCTGACTTCTCGATTAGAACATAAGAGATTGTCCTTTTGCATCGATGGTCTCAACTAGCAATGTTCAAATATCAGTCTTCAGAATAAACCGTTGGCAATGCTTCAATCTTCAGATGACTGAACTCTACGATTCTGATGCATATGTTCTTGGACCTGATCGTAGTGTGTCTTGTTAAATATTGCTCATTGATGGTGTAACACCCCCTTCCCGAAAAGGAAAGGGAGGTTACGTGCAAAGCACAACAAACCTCAAAATAAGGAAACAGAGCACTAATAACATCAAAATATTAATAGTGGTGATCCATTAATAGCGTACTAAATAAAATTCTCCAAATAGATTCAAAATAATCAAAACTTAGAATTCGAAAACAACCTAGATGGTCAAAGACAACTCTGTCATCACACTAGCCCTGAATCACCCCTGCAAACCTGCCGGAAGAAAAATACAGCATGAGCCAATTGCCCAGTACGGATACAGATATACAAAAGATATACAACTGATATACGAAAACAACTGAGACAAAATACTGAACAAAGCCCCAAGTGTAAATACTGATGAAAATATAATCTCCAAAGATCTGAATGAAATATATCTGAATCAACAGAATTGAAGAAACCAATAGACGAATAAAGAAATAACGAACTGAAGTAACTAACTCAATGAATTGAACTGAACAGAAGCCAACAACTAATACAATAAAATAATAGGCTGAAACAAATGTCTAGAGTTATTTCATACCGATTGAGCTCAGAAGTATACCTTGCCACATAGGCAAGTCAAAACAATGCCACACAGGCAAGTCAAAATAATGCCACACAGGCAAGTTAAATGATGCCACACAGGCAAGTCAAAAATAATGCCACACATGCAAGTCAAATGATGCCACACATGCAAATCACACATTGGACCGCGAATCCAAATGTATGCAAATCGGATAGGTGTGTTTGGCACAACATCACCAATCCGCAGAACATAAAACTAGGGTTAATCCATACGCGTCCCACAACAAAATACCAAGTGGCCCACTTCCTCCGGAGCCCAAAACGGAGACGCCGTGGACTAATCACACCGCCACGGAAAGTGTCATGCCTCTCGTGCCAAGACGACATGCCTATGGTACCCCCACATGTGGTTATAGCTCAGGTATACCCTACAGTATATTCTAACAAAAATACCATGTCACAACACATGCGACATAATACCAACAAAAGAGTTCTATATGTACATGTTGAACTAAATCAAATTATAGCCACAAGGTTTCAAAAAGAAGGTAGCAACATGTACAGCTCTACAATTATCAAAATAAATATTAGACATGATAACCTCATTCAAAGAGTACAAGTACGAGTCCAATGTGTCAACTCCAAAATGAAATAAATATATCAATTTCACAAGAAACAATTATGTGAAATAATAACAGAAATTCGAAACGAGGAACAAAACGAACAAATCAAATTTAACAAAGGTATCGCTGAAAGAGTACAGAATCCGTACCTGATACTTTCAAACCATTTATAGCACACTCCACAAAATCTTACCCTCAAATGCCAACGATATCAAATACGAAACGTTATTCATCACCTAAGCATATTCACCTCAAATTAAATATAATCCAATTTAATAATTCCAAAATAATTCATAATCTATTTAATATGCCTTTAATCATCGCCTTATATCAATTAGTAATACTCCAAAATTTATATTCCAAATATAACTCTTTAAGTTCCTTCCGTCCGAACTAATTACACAAATTAATAATACTAAATGTAAGTACATTTATAAAAATATGAACACTTCTATTTGGTACGACTATAAAATATAATTACTTATAATATTAAGATTTAATTCATTCCATATAATCTTACATATTTATTTGTATAACATCTCTTGCAAATTATGCAAGTTTTTGTAAACTTTAATTACTACTGCTATATATTTTTTTTTATTTAAAGAAATCATCAATTTATTATTTTAGGAACTCCAAAATCAATCACAGACTACTCCCTCCGTTCAATCTGATTGGAATAAAGTGATAATAATAATAAGTACATCTGTATAAGTATTACATTAATAAATAAACTCTCCCATCTTTAAAGATCGCTCTTAGTTCTTGAATTACAAAAGTACTTGCTCATGATGAAAAAAAAAACAACATACTAAATTTAATAATTTAATATGGAACCACATGATTTATCCCCACTTTATATAATGTATAATATACTTACTTGTTACTGATGAAATTTCCCCACTAGTGATCAAAATCTCTAGTCTTTCTCCACCCGAGCCCCCTTTGTAGTTGTTCCCTTTATCTCCAAAGTAGCCACCTCTTCTTATTCAGTTTGTATAATGAAGTAATATTAGGTTTAGCTATTTATTAATTAAGTTGCCCTAATAAACTTCTATTTGGGTTAAATTAATATTAAGGCCAAAATTTTAACCACATAATATTATCTATCACTTATTAATATTTATTAGCCCACATAATTTAAATGACTACTTTGACCCAATTTAAAGACAAAAAAAATTCAAACAATATATTTAAAACACAAACATAAATACTTCTTTTTATTTCGGGTATTACATTACCTCCCCCTTAAAAAGGATTCCGTCCCCGGAATCAAAAAATGGAAAGTACCTAATTATCAAAAAGATGCGGATACTCCGCTCGAATAGACTCCTCAATCTCCCAAGTAGCTCTGCGTTTCGGATAATTTTTTTTTATTCACAAAATTTTAACAAATGGGATTGTCTTCCTCCTCATAACCCGCTTTTGACAATCTAAAATTATCTCAAGTTGCTTACTTCTTCAAAATTGTAGAGGACGAAAAACTGAAGGAACCTGATTTGGATTCACTCAATTTCGACATTAGATGAATTAATTATAATTTTTTTTAATGGACTGCAGCACGTATAAGTATTCTACTCGAAAATTCAACTAATCAAATTAGAATATGATTAAAGTTACAACTTCACTCTTTAAATATAAATATAGCTCAATATAGGAGCTACCAAAACTCTAATGGACTTCCCATTTTTAATTTAATCGATTATTTAATTATCTACTAAAATAATTTAACTTTCCAAACAAAACAAAGACGAAAAAATTAGTTACTTACCTTTTTCAATTTAAATACAATTCTATAAAATAAAAGTAATTGATATTTAATTATATATAAAAAAATGGGTCATTACATTTTTCACCCCTTAAAAATAATTCCGTCCTCGGAATTCAAATAAGCTACAAAAAAATAAATAAATTTAGTTACGACGTAGCGCCGCCATTTGTAACGATCAATGCGGATAAGTCATCGGTCCACGTAATTATCAATGTCCTTGTAAAAGATTCGTCAGCTACCGTGTTAAGCCTTGGTAAGGTTCTTTGTGTTGCATCAAATTAGATCACATGATCCACAGTTGGTACGGGTTGTCGCTAATATCTTTGAGTTTAATTCTTGTAAACGTACTCTTCGGAACATAATTCGAAATCACAAAAATTTTTTTGTTCATCTAAATACGATTCGAATACCCAAAATATTTAAAATTATCTTTAATTCGTAAAATGTGACGCCCCCAAAATTAGGTATACATCACTCATCTTGGGCCGTCAGATACATAGTATAGAATACAAATACAACTTACTAATACAACTGTCGGGTACAATACGACAAAACATAAACTATGAGTTTGAATATAAATATTATCTTCTAGAGAGTATTCATACTCAAAAGGAGTCCTCATTACATTTATTAACACACTATTACATAGAATAGTGAGGACTACTAACTAATACTATCATTCGAACCATCACTCCGTTCCCCGACTTGCCCCAGCTACGTTCTCATTTCCTGAAGAGAACAGTGAAAGAAAGGGTGAGCTCAACTAGCCCAGTAAGAAATATTATGACTAAGATAATGCAGAATAAATTATCATTAGCCTTCAACAATGTTAAACTGATAAAATATAATAGACATCAAGTTTAACTGCAGCGGAACAAGCAATCCATTAAAAGAGTCAAGTAGAAAATAAACTCTACTATATTTTATGATTTAAAAGGTTTTTCAACACTGTTATCGATGGGACTCAGCTTAATAAAATAATCCACATCATCGAATCACCCCTGCACTACGGCCAAGGATATTCGTGTATTCATTAATGGTCATGATCATGCCAACAACTGTCCATCAACGCACTACGGGCCAATGAGGACTTTTACAACATCATTTGTAACATTACGGTCATGATTATACCGAATAATCCCTGGTCATAATCATACCAAGTCCATCTATGCACTACAGGCCACAGATGACTTTCAACATTTTATAAACATGAGGATGATGACAATGATATAAGAATTCAATAAAACAAGTTCAAGAATTAATTTATCCAAGAATTAACAACGTCCAAATTGTCAATATGATACTGCTTTGTGGAGTAAAATTCAAGAATGCTTAGAAGAATATTTTCATGAAAAGATACTGGATGAAACGCAATTATCAAGGATATTCCACAAATTTCATGGAGTATAGAAGTCAAAACTTAACCAACTGAGTATAATAAAGAATGTAATAACAAAAGAAATCACCATACATGTGATAGACCGCACAGACAGGTTATTCCAACAGAATAATAAATAATGGAACCAGGTCCGGCGTAAAACGCACAGACAGGATATTCTAACAGAATAATAATAAAGACGGAACCAGGTCCGGTATAAAACACACAGACAGGATGTTCCAACAAAATAATAATAAAGACGGAACAAGGTCTGGTGTAAAATACACAGACAGGATGTTCCAACAGAATAATAATAAAGACGGAACCAGGTCTGGTGTAAAACACACAGACAGGATGTTCCAACAGAATAATAGAAGAATGTCACCAAGTATAGGGTAGACCGCGTATACAGGTTATTCCAACAGAATAATAAGAAATGGAACAACAACAGTTCTCTTCATGAATAAGAAAGAATAACACCCCTTACCGTTTTAAAGAAGAGCTGAAATAAGGAAGTAGTTAAGTAGCAGAATACTCTTCTTATCTCTCTCTATAGTTTCTCTCTATAGTTTCTCTCTCTAGAGTTCAGTGAATTCGTAAGAAATAATGAAGGAATGAGCCGCTATTTATAGAAAAATAGAATGCATAGTAACTAATCCATGAACGGTCCAGATTGATTACTTTAATCTGACGGTCCATATTTAAAGAAAAATCTTTTAAATAAAATATAATATATTCTATTTATAGAATAACTTTAATAAAGTATTCTGTTTTATATAAAAAGATGTTTCTGTTTTATTACGTTAATAATACGTATAAAACAAAACGTCATTATCGCTAAATAATTCATATTATTAACTGACAATAATGGAATCAAACTGAGTGACTTCTCACATAAGCATTAATAATCAATACCGTGTGCTACTATGCAACCACACGTATTACTGTACTTTTACTACCGAGTAGTTCAACAGTAACAATGGTAAAACTTCCGCCGTTATTTTTAATAACATATTTTTGTCGTTTTCTCAATCCGACAATAATTCCGTTGTGGGGTCCACCAATGATTGTGCCATTGTACGAATATTCCCTATTAAAACGAATATTCCCCGACCAATCGAATATTATATAACAACTTACGTACTTTGCAAAATTTATAAATATTACCCACAACTATAACATTATATCAAATTAACTCCATAATATTCAAAAATGATATTTATAGAAAATTGATCTTTATTTATAAAAGCTGGAGTCTTACAACCTCCCCTTCTTATGAAATTTCGCCCTCGAAATTAGGGTACGTACCTGGTATGTCGAAGAGGTAAGGATACCTTGATTTCATTTCAGATTCTAACTCCCAATTCATTTCCTCAACATCGTGGTTTCTCCATAAAACTTTGACTTGAGGTATAACCTTGGAGCGTAGAATATGATCCTTCTTATCCAAGATTTAAACAGGAACTTCTTCATACGTCAAATTCCCCGCTATTTCGTCCGGTTCTAACTCAATAATGTGGTTCGGGTCTTCCACATATTTGCATAACATGGATATGTGAAAAACGTTATGAACACGAGACATACTTGGCGGTAAAGCGAGTCTATAAGCCACAGTTCCTACTCGATCGAGGATTAAAAATGGACCGATGAATCGAGGATTGAGCTTTCCTCTCTTTCCAAATCTCGTAACTCCTTTCCATGGAGCAACACGTAAGAACACATGATCTCCTACATCAAATTCCACGTCCTTTCGATGAAGATCAACATAACTCTTTTGTCGATCTTGTGAGGTTTTTATACGTTGTCGGATCGTTTGAATCTTTTCTATAGTCATACGTACCAAATTCGGTCCCAACAACGTTGCTTCACCCACCTCATCCCAGCATACTGGAGAATGACATTTTCTTCCATACAATGCTTCGAATGGAGCCATGCCAATACTTGCTTGATAACTGTTGTTGTAGGAAAACTCCACCAATGGTAAGAACTTGTCCCAACTTCCCTTGAAGTCAAAGACACAGAGTCTTAATAGATCTTCAAGAGTTTGAATAGTCCTCTCTGATTGTCCGTCCGTCTGAGGATGATATGCTGAACTAAATCATAAATCCGTGCCCATAGCTTTTTGTAAACTAACCCAAAATCGTGAAGTGAATCTTGGGTCTCGGTCAGAAACTATGGATACTGGCATACCATGCAGTCTTACAATCTCGTTTATGTACATACGAGCAAGACGTTCAAGTGTATAAGTTTCTTGTATCGGTAAGAAATGAGCAGACTTGGTCAATCTATCAACAATGACCCAAATCGCATCAATACCTTGAGAAACCCTAGGAAGATCGGTAACGAAATCCATGGTAATGTGCTCCCACTTCCATTCTGGAATTTCAAGTGGTTGCAATGGACCTTTTGGTACTTGATGCTCCGCTTTGACTCGTTGACAAGTTAGACACCTTGAGATAAACAACGCTATCTCTCTCTTCATATTGCTCCACCAAAATGTATGACGAAGATCATGATACATTTTGGTACTTCCAGGATGGATTGCAAACGGTGTGTTGTGCGCCTCCATCATGATTTCATACTTTAAATCAGGGTTGTTAGGAACACAAAGTCTGGAGTTGACTCGAAGTATTCCTTCTTCATCGATTCTTGCTTCCGGCATAGCACCTTCTTACACTTTCTTCCTCATACGCATCAGCTCCAGGTCTGTAGCTTGAGCAGCTTTAACTTTATCGATTAAAGTCGGTTCCACTCGTATATTCGCCATCATCACATGGGTCCCTGGAGTCTTTAACTCTATCTCCATCCTTTGCAAATCACACAAAATGGGCCTTTGTGTTGACAATATCGCACTCGTACTTGCATATGATCTTCTACTCAATGCGTCAGCTACCACGTTCGCTTTTCCAGGATGGTATTGAATGGTATGATCATAATCTTTCAACAGTTCAAGCCAACGTCGTTGTCGCATGTTGAGTTCCTTTTGAGTGAAGAAATATTTGAGGCTTTTATGATCCGTAAAGATCCCCACCTTCTCCCCATACAAGTAATGCCTCCAAATTTTAAGTGCAAAGACAACAGCTGCCAACTCTAGATCATGAGTAGGATAATTCCTCTCATATTTCTTGAGTTGTCTTGATGCATAGGCTATGACTTTTCCATGTTGCATGAGAACGCATCCCAACCCTTTGCTCGAAGCATCACTGTAGATGACAAATCCCTCCGAGCCAGATGGTATTGTTAGAACAGGTGCTGAAATGAGTCTCCTCTTGAGTTCTTGAAAACTCTGCTCACATTCTTCGCTCCAACCAAACTTTGTATCTTTCCGAGTCAGCTGAGTTAATGGAGTAGCGATTCGAGAAAATCCTTCCACGAATCTCCGATAATAACCAGCTAAACCAAGAAAGCTACGTACTTCGGTCACTAATTTAGGTTGCTCCCAGCTTTGAATAGCTTCAATCTTTGTCGGGTCAACCGATATTCCACGACTTGATACTACGTGCCCAAGGAATGCTACCTCCTCCAACCAGAACTCGCATTTCTTCAACTTGGCATAAAGCTTGTATCCACGAAGCTTTTGGAGTACCAGCCTCAAGTGTTGCTCATGATCTTCACGGCTTTTGGAATAAATAAGGATGTCATCAATAAAGACGACCACAAAGTGATCCAAATATTCCTTGAATACCCGGTTCATCATATCCATGAAGGCAGCAGGAGCATTAGTCAATCCAAAGGACATGACTAAGAATTCATAATGCCCGTACCGAGTTCTGAAAGCCGTCTTTGGAATATCCTCAGTTTTAACCTTCAGCTGATGATATCCAGAACGAAGATCGATCTTTGAAAAGAATTGTGCTCCTTGCAACTGGTCAAACAGGTCATCAATACGTGGCAATGGGTACCTGTTTTTGATGGTGACATGATTCAACTCCCGATAATCAATACAAAGTCGCATACTTCCATCTTTCTTCTTCACGAATAGAACAGGAGCACCCCAAGGAGAAGTACTAGGACGAATAAAACCAATGTCTAACAATTCCTGCAGTTGGATCTTTAACTCCTGAAGTTCAATAGGAGCCATTCGATATGGGGCTTTGGAAATGGGTTTTGTACCGGGTTCAAGGTCGATACAAAATTCAATTTCACGCTCTGGGGGTAGGCCAGGAAGTTCTTCAGGGAATACGTCAAGGAATTTATTAACAATAGAAATATCATTCAAAACTGACGTATTTTTGTTTAGATCCGTGACATGAGCTAAGAAAGCTTGACATCCGTTTTTCAATAAACGAATAGCTTTATGACTTGAGATGACAGCGATTGATTTTAATGGTTTGGTTGCTTGAATTCGCATAATAGGTCGATTAGGAATATGAAAGCTAACAACCTTATGAAAATAATCAATTTTTGCATGATGAGTAGTTAACCAATCAATCCCTAGAATCACGTCAAATGCAAGTATTTTTAATAAAATCAGATCGACAGGTAATGTGTGGGTACCAACTTGAACCAAACAAGACTTATAAACCGTAGATGTAATGAAGGTTTCTCCCAATGGAGTTTCAACAGATAAGTCAAAGTCTAATTTCTCCGGAATCAAATTTAATCGATGAGCGCAAGTAGGAGAAATAAAAGAATGGGTAGAACCGGTATCAAATAAAGTATAGACTTCGTTAGAGTTTATGATAAGATTACCCGTGATGACCTCATTCGGGTTCCTTGCTTTCTGGGAGGTCACAACAAACGCTCTCCCTTGCACTACCGGTTTTGACTTTTCTGGGACGGCCTTTGGTGTCTCCATCTTGGCTGAACTTGTTTTTGGTAAACGATAAAATCGAGCTAAATGACCTTCTCTTCCACAATTATAACATGCTTTAGACGGCATCGCGCAGTTTGGACTGATGTGCCCCTCCCCTCCGCATTTGAAACATATGATAGGTGGTCGTTCTCCTTCCTTAACAACGGGTGCTGGTGCTGACGTCTTTCCATCATTGTTGAATCTCCTCTTCTTGAAATGACCATTCTTATTATTTTGGCCCTGATTACCACCGAAGTGGTTACCATTTCTGGCCTGTTGATTCTCTCCACGCTTGTTGTCACCGCTTCGATGACTGCTCTCACTGGTATTATCATTTTGCCGATTGCTCTCTTTTGGTTGCGTTGACTCGTTATCGCGCTCCACTAACTGAGCCCTATTCACAACATCTGAATACAAACACAGTTTATGAGAAATAAGATGTTGACGTATCTCAGGTTTCAAACCTCGCAAAAACATTCGCGTCATTCGCTCTTTATTATCCACCAAGTGGGACGCAAACCGGGACAACTCAGCAAATTTAGCCTCATACTGCGACACGGTCATATTATTCTGCTCCAATTTGATGAACTCCACCTCCTTCATGTGACGAACACTTTCGGGAAAGTATTTGTCATTGAACAGCTCTTGGAACTTCTCCCAAGACATCTTCAGTGCGGCAGGTTGAGTACGTTTAATCGATTCCCACCAGTAATCTGTCTCTCCTCGCAACATAAAGGCGGCAAAAGGAACCTTTTGCTCCTCGGAGCATCCCAAGACATCAAATATCTTGGTAATTTGCTTTATCCATGTTTCCGCTATAAGTGGTTTTGGCTCTCCCTTAAACTCTGGTGGTCCCAGCTCCTTGAACTGTTTAGCGGTGACCGTCCGAGAGTTTTCAGTGTTTCCACCTGTATTTTAAACAGGAGCCACTCTCGCCTGCTGTTGCATGAACTGCATAAAGTTTCTGAACATTCCATCATTCATCATCTGGTCAGTGTTGTTGTTTGCATGAGGATTGTCACCTTCCTGATGCACATTATCCTGATTATTGATATGTGGTGAATCAACAGTCGCCTATGCTCCATTATTATTCTCAACATTCTCAGATGCCATTTTTAGATACTGCCACAAAATAAAACTTAATTGATATGTCATATATTATCCTTATATTATGACCGACCAATTAAATACCATGCAAATAAACTTAGGTAGGTCATACTAGCGAAGGAATTCCCCGTCTCTCCCCTCCTAGTTCTATTCTCACATCTTAGCCAGGGATCATATCCCTAAGCTTTGATACCAACTGTGACGCCCCCAAAATTAGGTATACATCACTCATCTTGGGTCGTCAGATACATAGTATAGAATACAAATACAACTTACTAATACAACTATCGGGTACAATACGACAAAACATAAACTGTGAGTTTGAATACAAATATTATCTTCTAGAGAGTATTCATACTCAAAAGGAGTCCTCATTACATTTATTAACACACTATTACATAGAATAGTGAGGACTACTAACTAATACTATCATTCGAACCATCACCCCGTTCCTCGACTTGCCCCAGCTACGTTCTCATTTCCTGAAGAGAATAGTGAAAGAAAGGGTGAGCTCAACTAGCCCAGTAAGAAATATTATGACTAAGATAATGCAGAATAAATTATCATTAGCCTTCAACAATGTTAAACTGATAAAATATAATAGACATCAAGTTTAACTGCAGCGGAACAAGCAATCCATTAAAAGAGTCAAGTAAAAAATAAACTCTACTATATTTTATGATTTAAAAGGTTTTTCAACACTGTTATCGCTGGAACTCAGCTTAATAAAATAATCCACATCATCGAATCACCCCTGCACTACGGCCAAGGATATTCGTGTATTCATTAATGGTCATGATCATGCCAACAACTGTCCATCAACGCACTACGGGCCAATGAGGACTTTTACAACATCATTTGTAACATTACGGTCATGATTATACCGAATAATCCCTGGTCATAATCATACCAAGTCCATCTATGCACTACAGGCCACATATGACTTTCAACATTTTATAAACATGAGGATGATGACAATGATATAAGAATTCAATAAAACAAGTTCAAGAATTAATTTATCCAAGAATTAACAACGTCCAAATTGTCAACATGATACTGCTTTGTGGAGTAGAATTCAAGAATGCTTAGAAGAATATTTTCATGAAAAGATACTGGATGAAACGCAATTATCAAGGATATTCCACAAATTTCATGGAGTATAGAAGTCAAAACTTAGCCAACTGAGTATAATAAAGAATGGAATAACAAAAGAAATCACCATGCATGCGATAGACCGCACAGACAGGTTATTCCAACAGAATAATAAATAATGGAACCAGGTCCGACGTAAAACGCACAGACAGGATATTCCAACAGAATAATAATAAAGACGGAATCAGTCCGGTGTAAAACACACAGACAGGATGTTCCAACAAAATAATAATAAAGACGGAACCAGGTCTGGTGTAAAACACACAGACAGGATGTTCCAACAGAATAATAATAAAGACGGAACCAGGTCCGGTGTAAAACACACAGACAGGATGTTCCAACAGAATAATAGAAGAATGTCACCAAGTATAGGGTAGACCGCGTATACAGGTTATTCCAACAGAATAATAAGAAATGGAACAACAACAGTTCTCTTCATGAATAAGAAAGAATAACACCCCTTACCGTTTTAAAGAAGAGCTGAAATAAGGAAGTAGTTAAGTAGCAGAATACTCTTCTTCTCTCTCTCTATAGTTTCTCTCTATAGTTTCTCTCTCTAGAGTTCAGTAAATTCGTAAGAAATAATGAAGGAATGAGCTGCTATTTATAGAAAAATAGAATGCATAGTAACTAATCCATGAACGGTCCAGATTGATTACTTTAATCTGACGGTCCATATTTAAAGAAAAATCTTTTAAATAAAATATAATATATTCTATTTATAGAATAACTTTAATAAAGTATTCTGTTTTATATAAAAAGATGTTTCTGTTTTATTACGTTAATAATACGAATAAAACAAAATGTCATTATCGCTAAATAATTCATATTATTAACTGACAATAATGGAATCAAACTGAGTGACTTCTCACATAAGCATTAATAATCAATACCGTGTGCTACTATGCAACCACACGTATTACAGTACTTTTACTACCGAGTAGTTCAACAGTAACAATGGTAAAACTTCCGCCGTTATTTTTAATAACATATTTTTGTCGTTTTCTCAATCCGACAATAATTCCGTTGTGGGGTCCACCAATGATTGTGCCGTTGTACGAATATTCCCTGTTAAAACGAATATTCCCTGACCAATCGAATATTATATAACAACTTGCGTACTATGCAAAATTTATAAATATTACCCACAACTATAATATTATATCAAATTAACTCCATAATATTCAAAAATGATATTTATAGAAAATTCATCTTTATTTATAAAAGCTGGGGTCTTACATAAAACGTTTATGCTCCACACATGACAAAGATTTAACAAATTATTTTTATTTAATTTACATAAATTCATGCAAAACTCTAAGGGCATCTGATAAACAAAACAACTTAAATTATATCACCAACTCTCACTAAGTCCTCAAGAGTTTCAAAATATCATAACCTCAAATCAATTTTGTTCTCAAATATTATTACACCAAAAAAAATATACTACTACTAAGATCTCTTCATTACGATACCAAACTACAAATCATATATCCTACTATCTGAATAATCAAACTATAATTATTCAAAATCTCTTGAATCATTTAATAAATCAATCATCTATTAGTGCAAATTCTAACCCAACTAATTCCAAGATCTCCTCTTACTATCTCAGTACAAAAAAAATTCATATAAATTAACTCCAATATTCTATTAGGAAATAACCGTAAAATTCATTTACTCCAAAACATTAATCTAATTACCTCAAATCTCTATAATAATTCAAAATTACAAGGGATCCTCTGTACTTAATAGTTTTCACTTTATTGTATTATCCCACCGATACACATACCTCAAATTATTCATAACTTAACATATATCAAAACCTAACTCAAATCAAATCCTTAATTCAACGATCATAATAATTTTCATAAAAAAACAACTCTAACAAATAATTTTCCAAATCAAATACTCGTTGATGCAAATACTCACATCATAATCACATCTCATATAAGATCACTTCTTATCTGTACAAAGTATAACTTTATTCACCTCAATGATTAAATCACAATTCTTAACTAATATCATTACTCAATCACCTTAATAAATTATTCTACTTTCCTCAATTAACCTACAAATCGAAAAGAAATCGACAGTTGGTCAAAATAGAGACCAACCAAACAAAGAACTAAATCGAATCAAACTCCTACGTCTACCCAATGGTTTACCCACAACTCACAGGTCAAACCTAAATAGGATTTCTACAAGAAAGAACCTAAGCTATGATATCATCTTTGTAACACCCCCTTCCCGAAAAGGAAAGGGAGGTCACGTGCAAAGCACAGCAAACCTCAAAATAAGTAATCAGAGCACTAATGACTTCACATATGTAATAATGATATCCATCAATAAAGTATTAAATGAAATTCTCCACATAGAGTCAAAATAATCAAAACTCAAAATTCGAAAACAACCTAGATGGTCAAAGACAACCCTGTCATCACACTAGCCCTGAATCACCCCTGCAAACCTGTCGGAAGAAAAATACAGCATGAGCCAATTGCCCAGTACGGATACAGATATACAAAAGATATACAACTGATATACGAAAACAACTGAGACAAAATACTGAACAAAGCCCCAAGTGTAAATACTGACGAAAATATAATCTCCAAAGATCTGAATGAAATATATCTGAATCAACAGAATTGACGAAACCAATAGACGAATAAAGAAATAACGAACTGAAGTAACTAACTCAATGAATTGAACTGAACAGAAGCCAACAACTAATATAATAAAATAATAGGCTGAAACAAATGGTTGGAGTTATTTCATACCGATTGAGCTTAGAAGTATACCTTGCCACATAGGCAAGTCAAAACAATGCCACATAGGCAAGTCAAAATAATGCCACACATGCAAGTCAAATGATGCCACACAGGCAAGTCAAAAATAATACCACACATGTAAGTCAAATGATGCCACACATGCAAATCACACATTGGACCGCAAATCTAAATGTATGCAAATCAGATAGGTGTGCTTGGCACAACATCACCAATCCGCAGAACATAAAACTAGGGTTAACCCATACGCGTCCCACAATAAAATACCAAATGGCCCACTTCCTCCGGAGCCCAAAATGGAGACGTCGTGGACTAATCACACCGCCACGGAAAGTGTCATGCCTCTCGTGCCAAGACAGCATGCCTGTGGTATCCTCACAGGTGGTTATAGCTTAGGTATACCCTATGGTATATTCTAACAAAAATACCATGTCACAACACATGCGACATAATACCAACAAAAGGGTTCTATATGTACATGTTGAACCAAATCAAATTATAGTCACAAAGTTTCAAAAAGAAGGTAGCAACATGTACAGCTCTATAATTATCAAAATAAATATTAGACATGATAACCTCATTCAAAGAGTACAAGTATGAGTCCAATGTGTCAACTCCAAAATGAAATAAATATATCAATTTCACAAGAAACAATTATGTGAAATAATAACAGAAATTCGAAACGAGGAACAAAATGAACAAATCAAATTTAACAAAGGTATCGCTGAAAGAGTACGAAATTCGTACCTGATACTTCCAAACCATTTATAGCACACTCCACAAAATCTTACCCTCAAATGCCAACGATATCAAATACGAAAAGTTATTCATCACGTAAGCATATTCACCTCAAATTAAATATAATCCAATTCAATAATTCCAAAATAATTCATAATCTATTTAATATGCCTTTAATCATCGCCTTATATCAATTATTAATACTCCAAAATTTATATTCCAAATATAACTCTTTAAGTTCCTTCCGTCCGAACTAATTACACAAATTAATAATACTAAATGTAAGTACATTTATAAAAATATGAACACTTCTATTTGGTACGACTATAAAATATAATTACTTATAATATTAAGATTTAATTCATTCCATATAATCTTACATATTTATTTGTATAACATCTCTTGCAAATTATGTAAATTTTCATAAACTTTAATTACTACTGCTATATATTTTTTTTATTTAAAGAAATCATCAATTTATTAATTTAGGAACTCCAAAATCAATCACAGACTACTCCCTCCATTCAATCTGATTGGAATAAAGTGATAATAATAATAAGTACATCCGTATAAGTATTACATTAATAAATAAACTCTCCCATCTTTAAAGATCGCTCTTAGTTCTTGAATTACAAAGGTACTTGCTCATGATGAAAAAAAATAACATACTAAATTTAATAATTTAATATGGAACCACATGATTTATCCCCACTTTATATAATGTATAATATACTTACTTGTTACTGATGAAATTTCACCACTAGTGATCAAAATCTCTAGTCCCTTTATCTCCAAAGTAGCCACCTCTTCTTATTCAGTTTGTATAATGAAGTAATATTAGGTTTAGCTATTTATTAATTAAGTTGCCCTAATAAACTTCTATTTGAGTTAAATTAATATTAAGGCCCAAATTTTAACCACATAATATTATCTATCACTTATTAATATTTATTAGTCCACATAATTTAAATGACTACTTTGACCCAATTTAAAGACAAAAAAAATTCAAACAATATATTTAAAACACAAACATAAATACTTCTTTTTTTTCCGGGTATTACAAATGGGTTGAGACAACACTACAATCCTGAAGA
The DNA here is from genome assembly GCA_016801055.1 of Panax notoginseng. Classification (NCBI taxonomy): domain Eukaryota; kingdom Viridiplantae; phylum Streptophyta; class Magnoliopsida; order Apiales; family Araliaceae; genus Panax; species Panax notoginseng. Next base: position 95,680,410 of record CM029021.1, on the reverse strand, counting down.
GTGTTAATTGGATCTTCAATGTAGAACACATCTTCCTTCTTTTGTGCAGTGCTTCAACACTTCTGTTTGCTTCGATTGATCTCAGGAACTAATAGTTTGACTCCTAGTTCTGGCCTCTTCTAAATAGCAAGACACTTCAGATTTGTAGCATGCCCAGCTCGCTTTCTCCTTGTGATCTCCCGTTCACGTATCATCAATGGACTGACCCAATGCTTAATCACTTTAGCCTTGTTCTTCATAAGCTGACCAGTATCTTTGTGTTTACTTCATCAGTTCATGCTTTGTTTGGCAAACACTACAATCCTGGATACTTCCAAGATTGTTGTCTTCTGTTTACCTGATAGCTACTGCACTTGCTGACTTTCCTTAATCAGTTACTGAAGTCTTCTTCTGATCAACTTGTGGAAGACTTCATCTTTAATGGATTCACAACTCAATCTGGATGTTGATTGGGTTGGTGCTTAGATCTTCTGTTAGCTTGCATGTCATTCATTAAGTGCTCCCTGGTTTCCTTTAGGTGTGATGTATCTCTGCAGCTCAGACTAGAGGCTTCATACTTTGGATATTCTGGGAGTGCTAATTTGTTGAGAATCGTGTTTGCCCTACGATTCTGCCTTGGCGTTGTGAGCACATCTATTGAAGCCTTAGTTCCGCACTCTACGATTTAGCTTGGGTTGTGCAGACACTACGACTCTGAGATCAGATCTTGACACTCTACGATTTCTATCTTTATGCTCGTTGTCTTCATCTGATCTTGCTCGACTATGATCTCTGCCTCTAAAGTGATCAGTAGACTCTATGACTCTGAGTGTAGTCTACGATTCTTTACTTGGCTTCAGCAGATTCTCGGTCGGTTCGTAGACAGGCTGTCTCTACGATTCTGAACATGACTTCTTCAGCAGACTATGACTCCGAGGAAGTTCTTCTCGACACACTACGATCCTTCCTCATCTCTCCTGGTAGTCTACGAACTCTGAGATCTACCATCTTGCAGACTACAATTCTTGTAAAACCCCAACTTTTTGAATAAAGATGAATTTTCTATAAATATTATTTTTGAATATTATGGAGTGAAATTGATATAATGTTATAGTTGTGGATAATATTTATAAATTTTGCAAAGTACGTAAGTTATTATATAATATTCGATTGGTCGGAGAATATTCGTTTTAATAGAGAATATTCGTACAACTGCACAATCATTGGTGGACCCCAGAACGAAATTATTGTCGGATTGAGAAAACGACAAAAATACTTTATGAAAATAACGACGGAAGTTTTACCGTTAACTGTTGATACACCCGGTGTTAAAAGTACAGTAATACGCGTGGTTGCATAGTAGCACACGGTATTAATTATTGATGCTTACGTGATAAGTCACTCAGTTTTGTTGGTATTATTAATGTAATAATACAGAAATTTTTTTTATATAAAACATAATACTTTTATAAAGTTATTCTATAAATAGAATATATTATATTTTATCATACATAGTGTTTGCATAGTACCTGCATAGTGTTTGCATAGTAAAATCTTTTATAAAGTTATTCGTTTTATTAGATTATAAATAGAATATATTATTTTTTATTTAAAAGATTTTGCTTTAAATATGGACCGTCAGATTAAAGTAAATTAATCTGGACCGTTCATGAGTTAGTTACTATGCAGTCCATTTTTCTATAAATAGAAGCTTATTCCTTCATTATTTTCTTACGAATTCACTGAAACTCTAGAGAGATAAACTATAGAGAGAAAGAAGAAAGTATTCTGCTACTTCACTACTTATATATCCAGTACTCTTCTTCTTAAGGTAGGGAATATTATTTATTGTACTCGTAAGGGGTGTTATTCTTTCGTATTCATGAAGAGAACTTATGTTATTCCATTCTTTGTTATTCTGTTGGAATAACCTGTATACGCGGGCTACCCTATACTTGGTGACATTATTCTAATATTCCATCTTTATTATTATTCTGTTGGAATATCCTGTCTGTGCGTTTACACCTGGTTCCGTCTTTATTATTATTCTGTTGTAATATCCTGTCTGTGCGTTTACGCCGGACCTGGTTCCATCTTTATTATTATTATGTTGGAATATCCTGTCTGTGCGTTTACGTCGGACCTGGTTCCGTCTTTATTATTCTGTTGGAATATCCTGTCGGTGCGAATTTCGTCTGACCTGGTTCCGTTACTTATTAATCTGTTGGAATAACATGTCTATGCGAAGTACCGCATGCATGGTAATTTCTTTTGTTATTCCATTCTTTATTATACTCAGTTGATTAAAGTTTTGACTTCTATACTCCATGAAATTAGTGAAATATCCTTGATAATTACGCTTCATCCAGTATCTTTTCATGAAAATATTCTTCTGAGCATTCTTAAATTTTACTCTACAAAGCAGTATCATGTTGACAATTTGGACGTTATTGGTTCTTGGACAAATTAATTCTTGAACTTTTTTTAATGAATTCTTATATCATTGTCATCATCCTCATATTTATATTTTTTGAAAGTCATCTGTGGCCTGTAGTGCATAGATGGACTTGGTATGATTATGACTAGGGATTATTCGGTGTAATCATGACCGTAATGTTACAAATGATGTGGTAAAAGTTCTCATTAGCCTGTAGTGCATTGATGGACAGTTGTTGGCATGATCATGACCATTAATGAATACACAAATATTCTTGGTCCATAGTGCATGGATAATTGTGGTCGTGATACTAAAGAATATCATTGGCCGTAGTGCAGGGGTGATTCGATGATGTAGATTATTTATTAAGCTGAGTCTCAGCGATAAAAGTCATGAAAAACCTTTTAAATCATAGAAGATAGTAGATTTTATTTTCTACTTGACTCTTCTAATGGATTACTTGTTTCCGCTACAGTTAAACTTGATGTTTATTATATTGTATCAGTTTAACACTGTTTAAGGCTAATGATAATTTATTCTGCATTATCTTAGTCATAATATTTTTTACTGGGCTAGTTGAGCTCACCCTTTTTTTCACTGTTCTCTTTAGGAAATGAGAACGTAGCTGGGACGAGTCGGAGAACAGAGTGATGGTCCGGATGATAGTATTAGCTAGTAGTCCTCACTATTCTGTTAAATAGTGTGACAATAAATGTAATGAGGACTCATTCTGAGAGTGGATATTGTCTAGAAGACAGTATTTGTATTTAAACTCACAGCTCTCTTGTTGTATAATTAAGATTGTATTTATGTTCTGTACCATGTATTTGGCGACTCAGAATAGGTGATGTATACCTATTTTGGGGGCGTCACAATTCTGCCTTGATAGCTCTCGAGTTTTCCTTGACTCTCCTGGAAAACTACAATTTCTGGTGCAGTGTTCGACGATCAGACAAGCCTATCTATTACATTATAAGATCAACCAAACAAGCTTGATCTTTCAATATTTATAGTCCTTGTACATCATTTCTTTTTAAGGACTTTACAAAGCTGATTTGCTTATGTAGGATCAACCTAACATATTTGATCAATTCATTCTAAGTCCTTGTACATATGTTTCTATTATCTATCAAAGGACTTTATAGCTTTTCTTAATGCAAACATACTTGCAAATTCATTCATTTATATCATAATCAAATCATACCTAAATAGGAATATCAATCACATGCTTATTCCTAACAATCTCCCCCTATTTGATTATGACAAAAACAATTAGTGCATATGCATGATATGAATGAATCTTATATATAGTGAGCAACTGTATTTCTAAAATAGATAATCATGAATGTCATTGATAATAATATGAAATTGCATAAACTATGACATTTTACATCCTGGATCCAGAACATACCTAACTAGTTAGAGATTTACCTCTTTGGCTCCTTATATGTTTCCAGGATGTCTGTTGATCAGCTACTTATTTGCTTAGTCTTTTTTCTCCTGCTCCCCCTGGGATGGTGACTTCATTTCTTTTCTCTGCTCCCCCTCAGACTCATGATCTTCTTCTTTATTTGGCTCCCCCTCAAACTCTCTATTCATAGGATCATCATCCTCTGGCTCCCCCTCAGATGATGATTTTGTTTCTGCAGCTGTTGTCTTCTTCTTTGCCTTTCTCTTGGCCTTCTTGTTTTCTTCTACTCTCCTTGCTCTTCCTTGAATGCCTTTTTTTCTCTCCCTTTTTATCATTAATCACTTGTGAAAGCTGCTCCATGTTGGATATAAGTTGCTCCATCAGGTAAGATTAGTTACCAACCTCAATCTTGAGTTCTTGTTAGCTCAACTCAAGTTGTAGAGAGAAAGAATGATTTAGATTGTCAATCTTGTCAGAGAGGGCTTGGATTTTCTCTTCATTAGCTTCTGTGCTTGTAGAGCTTCTGCCTTCTGATCATTTATAGCCTTCAGATAGATTTGATCTCTCTCTTTGATTTTGAAAGATATATCAAACATAGTGGCTTGAAGTCTGTCTTGAATTGTATTTCCTCCTGCTTCGATCAACATCGTGGCCTCTTCAGTGATGATAGACATCTTTTTGACCAACTTATCAGAATTCTTTAGTAACTCCTGCTCCGTAGAAGTTTGGTCATTTGTTTGGGCAAACTCTTGTTGAGCATCAGAGTCGACTCTACGATTTTCATTCTCAGACATTTTTTTGAAAGCAGTGAGAATCTGATAAATCGTTGAGTGTCACTCACTGTTGGAGGATGAAGAAATATCATACAACTGTGCTTGGGCAGATGAAAGCTTCTTAAACTGAACTTGATCATTTTCAATGGTGGAGTAAAGAGACTCTACGATCATCAACTTGGTTATGATCCTTCTGCCATCAGAACCCACTTTACTATCATAGGGAATGTAGTGGTTGCCAACATGTCGGTAGACTCTGTAGTGAGACTGGTCCTTTATCATTTGAGTTACAAACTTCTTTACCCTTGGGAAGTTCTGTGACACCAGCTCTAGATTCGAAAACTGTGAGTAACACCAGCTGAAGTAACTTCCATCCTTTTCAGTATATGCCTTTAACCAGGGAATCCATGGGAAGAATCATCTCATCAAAAGATCATCAGGATTGTAGAGGATAGTGATGTAGTCTAACTCCATGTTGTTCCAATTTTTGAACACATCATACGCAGTCATCCTTACAACCTTGAGTTGTTCATTGCCATAGCTTACCCATCTTTCTGCTGGTACTTCTGCTGGTTCATCAAAAACTTCCACCACTATTCTTCTGTTACTTCTTGTTGGAGAGAGAATATGATAGTCTACTGGTTCATCTGATTCCTGATTTGCAGAGCTAGAATCTTTTCCCATTTCTTCACTTTCTGAGCTTGAATCATGCTAATTTATTTCATCAGACTCATCAGTGAATCCTTCTTACTGATTTTCATCACCAGTACCTTTAGCATCTTCTCCCTTAAATTCAACTTCATCATCACTCACTTCAATGATTGCAGTAGAGGGTTCTCCTTGCTTCTTTGGGATAGATTCAGCAAGCAGTCTGTTTCTCTTTCTTCTCCTTGAAGGTTCAGCTATAGGAGTTTCAGACTCCTCTTCTTCTTCAGAATCCGAAGCTTCTATATCATCAAACAGACTTCCTTGATATTCAGCAACAGTAGGGGCATGTACTTCTTCTTCGAACTCAACATCTTTTGAGCCATCATGTGAACTTGTTGGAGCATTATCAGTAGGGGATGCAATTGTGTAAACTTGCAACCTTTCTTCATCAGCAGAGTGGCAACTCTGAGTGTTAGTGAAACAACCCGGGTCAAATCTCGAGTCCGAAATAAATCTCGGGTCAAATCCCAAGTCCGAATCGAATCAAATCCATCACAATAAGGCCTCAAACTACTGGCCCAATAGTATCTTCTTGGGTCATCTTAGCCCACCACAGGCTCCCAAAAGGTCATGACTTGAAGGTACTATTGGTAGTAACTTATTTACTTATATGCTGACAAATTTTTCTCCTATCTTTTGATGTGGGACTGGGGTGTTACAAACCCCCCCACTTAAATTTCTAACGTCCCCGTCAGAACCGATCACACACAGCCCAAAGATCTTTGCCTCTCTAGCCATTGCGGGATAATACCGGCTGGCTTCGTGTCCCCACCTCCGGACCTCCATCTCTCCATTGTGGGATAAAACCACCAGCCTTCGTATCCCCACCTCCGGCAACCCAATCGGATGACCCGACCCGAGCTTTCGAGAGTCGGCTCTGATACCATATGAAACAACCCGGGTCAAATCCCGAGTCCGAAACAAATCTCGGGTCAAATTCTAAGTCCGAATCGAATCAAATCCATCACAACAAGACCTCAAACTACTGGCCCAATAGTATTTTCTTGGGTCATCTTAGCCCACCACAGGCTCCCAAAAGGTCATGACTTGAAGGTACTATTGGTAGTAACTTATTTACTTATATGCTGACAAATTTTTCCCCTATCTTTCGATATGGGACTGGGGTGTTACAGTTAGCCACAGGACTTATACATTCTTTTTCACCATCAGATTTAGCTCTTTCTTCCATAGATACAACTTCTTCCTCATTGCTAGATTTGCCCTTTGAGGGTTCAATCTTGGGGCTTTCAGTTCCCTTCCCATCTTCTGACTCTATGTCCTCTTCTTTGTTAAATGGACTTTCTTGGAGAACTGGGGCTGGCTTCTTTATCACTTTTGCTTCCTTCTTGGATGGCTCTTGGAGTAATCTGTTACTCCTTCTGTTCTTTGGGGCTTCTGTAGTTGATTCTTTCTCTTCTTCTGCTTTATGCCTTTTATTGACTATATTCTTCGTACTCTTAGACTTCTTCTTTGATGGTGTGGCTGCTACTGGTACAGAGTCATTAGATTGAGAGCTTTCCACCTCTTGTGACTTTCTCTTCTTTACCGAGACCTTACTGTTGCTGCCAGAAGTTGTTAGCCTCTTGTTTTCCTTAGGGGTTTTCTTCCAGTTCTCAAACAGCTGTGGGGACATCACTTTATGGACATTTAGTGGTTCTCCCTCATCATCCTTGATCTTACTTCCCAGTTTCTTCTTCAGCACTATACTCAAGAGTCTTCCATGAAAAACCATTGTAAGGGGTCTATCTGTAGACTTCTTCATCTCAGCCTTTTCCACCCATTTGATCAGCCAATTAATTAGTAGGACTCCGAAGTTCATCTACTACAGTATCATGTGCGGTGTCTTTGCACAAGATACATTTTCCAGTAATCTCTGCCAAAAATTCAAATTCTTCAGGAAACTCCTTCTTCTTCATATCCTTCAGATTTACTTTCCTTTTGTAACTCATTAACCTCTTGTCTTCTTTAATGTCAACTTCGTCGAGGTTTATCAGACCTTGGTTGGGAAACCCTAGGCATTGATTGATGTTTGATGCCCTTAACTTTAGACTTACTCATTTGACCTTTGTGGACAGAAACCCAGAATCTATTGATGCATTGGAGTAGAACTGCTTCACTAAGTTTGTATAGACTTGAGTGTCGGCCTCCAAGCACTTAGAAAACCCAGCTTTCTTTACAAGCTCAAGTATGTCCTTGAACTTCTTTTCTGATCTTTCGAACTTCTTGAAGCCGAGTTAGATTCTGGTTATAACTCGCCATTCTTCTATTATGAGGGTTCGAAATATATGGGTATTTGGTTTCAGACCTCATATGAGAGATAGTTGAATGCGATTTGGGTGAATCTAGAGGTTTGATGGATTTAGGCTTTGAAGAAGATTCTAGGGTTTGAAAAAGGGAGGAAGAGAGGTTCGACAACCTTTGATAACTGTTTGCAGATTTTGAATTTGTTATGGCAGTTCCTTCTAACTCTGCATAAGCTGTGATGTGTCAACCAGCCATTGATTGCATGATGCCCAGTAATAAACTGTAACTCCCCATAAACTTTTCAGTTTGATATTCCTTTTAAGAAAATAAGCATTACTGACGTGGATTGACTGTTGACCTTTTCAGTACGTAGAGTAGCTTGGTGAGGTAGTTGTGGACTCTACGATTTTCTTTGTCGACTTATCGATCGTCTTCTGAGAGAGGCTTCAGTAGATGATTTGACACTAATCCTCATCTTGAAGTTGCATGGCTTAACCACTGATGTACCCCAAGACAATTTGGGCACTGAAGTTCTGAGGTGAGTTTGCAAGATGTCTTTCCAAACTATATTTGTACTTATCTCCACACGATCTGAATAGTTGAGCAAGTGTCTAGTTCTTCTGAGCTCCTTATGAGCTAGTGTATCCTCTAGGAATATTGACATCGTCGAGCCTATTCTATGATCGTTGAGTTTGCTTCAGAATATACTCTACGAATGTTGTCTATACTGGTCCTTGAGATGAACTTGACTAAGCATTCCTTCTGGGTTAAGGTAGCTCAGGAAGGGCTAACCTCTTAGAGTGAACTAAGGGTTAGGTTTGTCCCTGAGGCGCTTTCCAGATGAAAAACTTTAGAAGTGATTTGCACTGATATCTTATTTAACCTTTTCTGCTGGGGAGTTCCTCTACCAACTTTAGACATTTGCATTGGTTGTAATCGTGGTGTCCTCCTACTCTTACACTACGATCAGATGTTTGATCACAAGCGCTCCACGATTTTGAGTTGGGTGGTTGACAAGGTTATTAGTTGTACATTTTGAGACGTTCTTACTGACTATGGATCTTCATTTGGTTCATCAGCCCCAAAGTTTTGGGACTTTGTAAATGGTATGTTGCTTCATAGTGTATTTCTGATACTTTCAGTGATGTTGGTCCTTAACAGATCGCTGCTCCCCTATGGTTGATACTATCTTCTCAAAGAGGTGCAAGTTCTTCTTCTTAATGTGCATCAGAAGGCAGCCTTGCATATCTCCTTCTGACTGAAGTCATCATTATCAATTAAATCTTCTAGTATCATAGAAATGGATATCTTCAAGACTGTTCACTCTACGATCATTTGACAATACTACGAACGTAGTCCTCTTTGACAGTTTGTGCTTGCGGAGTTCTGCTTATATGATAAGTTCCTTGAGGGTTCTTCTCAGCTGATATGCTTTGGATGATTAATCATATATGACCCTTTTTATCTTAGGGTGAATGGTCTACTTTCATATGGAGATCAGCAACCATGTGAGCTTCATTCATGTTAGCTCAGCAAGTCTTCAAGGAAAGGCTTTGACAAATAAGGATTTTTTCAGAAACATTTCTGAAATGTCTTAAGCCTTCTGCTGGTTGAATCTTCTTGATTGAAGTCTTCTGCTTCAACATTCCTTAGTGTGGTTAGATAGACCAAGCACCTGCAGGTTAGATAAATTTCTATTTTTGGTACCCATGGTTAAATGGGTCCTGCCAGGTTAGTTTAAAAAAATAATCCCTATTCATCATATATTTGAATTTTCATCGAATTGATCACCAACAATCATATTCATGCATGTATCCAATTTAGATATGACATTTTAAGATGCATGGTGATGAGTGTGTGTAAGATTAGTCATTTAAATAAAATACTCTTTTGCTTTGATGGTTTCATCATTTGTTTGGTTATGTTCATAGAGTTTAAATGTTCATGGAGTGAGAATCAACACTATCACTTATTTGTATCTGGTTGATTCATGGAGGTGATCAGTTTCTACGAATCTTCAAGATACTCTTGTAGAACTGATCATACTCTATGTGTTATCAAAAACCTAGAACATATGTTTGTACATACAAACTAACCCATCAGCAAAGATTACTCCACTTAAGATTAATTAAATCATGATATGCTTATGACCTATTTCAGACTTCTTTCAAGATGTAATCTTCAACCTAAAACTTAGATTGGAGAGAAAGTTTGTTAGCATTTGTTTTTCCAAACTTAGCGTTCTTTCTCTCCTCCCCTTTTTAGGTAGAGTATGGTCTCTTGATAGAATACTTTTATAATGCATAAGGTCATACAACATGATGTAGACATTTATATTAATGAGGAACCGTACCTTTCCATTATCAGTTTCTTGACAATCATTTATCTTGATATAATGTGGTTAGGCATTGATGTGCATATTTTCATTCATTTCTGACAACTTGTTGCTCTAGTTGTCCTTTGTTTAATCAGTCATAGTCTTGAAGATGTAAGCTAAGATAGTCTCGGCATCCTTAGTTCTTTAATGACCTTGAACCTCAAGGTTCACATCCAGCTATTGGATAGCCAAATACATATTTGAGAAATTCTTCTTTCTCCTCTGAATAAGTACTTCGTAGCATATACGGCCTTTTCATCATTCGTACCGGTGGATACTTAACTCTTTGTTGTTGATGCCTCTTGAGCTTTCTCGTCTGGTCTTCAGACTACAAGATTGAATCTGGACAAGGATTAGTCTTGTTGTCATGGCATTTAAGAATATGCACCAATTTAAGCATCTTCAGGTGTTTATACACATTTACCTATACACAATATTTTCAATGTGTGAGCTCATCTGCATTTACAAGTGACTTACTACTAAACTAAGTTTAGAACAATGTTTATGCCTAGGATCAGACTCAAAGCGATTATCTTTTGAATATAGCATGAGAACCTGCTCTGATACCAATTGTTAGTTCCCAGTAGGCACACAATAGATCTAGAAGGGGGGTTGAATAGATCCTTTTTATTTTCAAATACTTTTCTCTTCTATTTTGTATTGCTAATAAATTAGCATATGAAAAATATAAGAATCTTTTCAAGCACAATAGAATAAGTAAATGATCCACTTCATTGATATATTCATAATCATATATACATTGTTCTTAGAGTTAGTTCAGTGGTAAGCAGTTAATGCATACATAGCAGTTAAGTGCATAATGTAAATGACACAAGGGATTTTAAGTGGTTCAGAGACTCAAGCTCCTAATCCACTCTTCTGCTTTCAACTAGCAGGATTTCCACTAAGGAAGGGCATCACCCTGAATCATTAAGATTCCTTCAAGGCCAACAGCCTTTGAACTTCAGTCCACTAAGAACTCTTCAAGCCCAGCAGGCTTAGAACTCCTCTAGTTCCCTAGGAACTATTCAAGTCCAGTAGGCTTGGAACTTCATTTAGTCCCTCCGGACAAGGACCCCTCATGCCCTGGCTTCTTGTTGGTGTTGGTGTTGGTGTTGGTGTTGTTGTTGTTGTTGTTATTTGTGCTTTGCTGCTAAGATGTCTTTAAGCTTGAACATCTTTTATACTTAACAGCTTGGCGTGGTCCTCTTTGCATTCTGCTTCGAGTCCAGACCACATGTCCTTGGTGCAGATGATCTTCATTCTTTTCTGCTCATCTTCATCCGATGTCAGCTGTGCACCATCACCACCTGGGTTTGCTAAGTCTCTGAGTTTTTGGTAGACTTCGTCTGGCAGTTAGCATTCCTTAAACCCTTTTTGACTGGTAGGCAGACATGGTTCTGCACTTGCTCTGGTTCAACTTTAGGTTCTTGGTGATTCGTAGAGTGGCTCTCTGGATCTTCTTTATGCTTTGCCACTCTTCTGAATGCTATCTTCTTGTCCTTCTCGGCTCTCAGCTTAGCTGCCATCTTCAATGGCATTCTCGTCTTTGTTAAGTGAAGCTTTAGTCTGTTCAAGTCCTTCTTCAAAGCTGCTTCACTTCCACCTTCGTAGTCTCACTATCACTGAGACTTGTTCTGTTAAGCTCTGGTGGAACTCGTAGAGTCAACACTATAGCATTCCAACAACTCAATGTTCCTTCAACTCAACAACTCTTGATCTTTGAAGCTCTGGCTGATATATACTCCTTCCCAATCTTCCCGTTGGAATATAGCCATTGAAAGCTATTTGAATTGCTTTGTAGATCTCGAATTATTTGGTGCAGAATGCTTGATGTGACATGATAGCTCCTTTATGACTTTACTGACACAGCAGTCTTCTACCTTACCTACCGCCTTAGAGTTGTCACCTTTCCATGTCAGGCAGGTAGTCTTATTTCTTTCTTCTTTCTGATTTCTCGATTAAAACATCAAAGATTGCCCTTTTGCATCGATGCTCTCAACTAGTAATGTTCAAATATCAACCTTCAGATTGAACCGTTGTCAATGCTTCAATCTTCAGATGATCGAACTCTACGATTCTGATGCATATGTTCTTGGACCTGATCATAGTGTGTCTTGTTGAATGTTGCTCATTGACGGGTTGAGACAACACTACGATCCTGAAGAGTGTTCATTGGATCTTCAATGTAGAACACCTTTTCCTTCTCTTGTGCAGTGTTTCAACACTTCTGTTTGCTTCGACTGATCTTAGGAACTGATAGCTTAACTCTTTGTTTTGGCCTCTTCTGAATAGCAAGACACTTCATATTTGTGGCATGCCCATCTCACTTTCTCCTCAGCCACACAAGGAACTAGCGCCCCAAAAAACTCTATACCAATGATAAACCGCTAATCCATCGGCGTCATCATCACCTCACAATCCAACAAATGGAGAGACTGAGTCTGATGAAACCAGTGCTCAAATAATGCCCTGAGGTAACCCCAGGGACAAGGGTGAGGGAGGATGGAAAAGAATGCCTCAAAAACCCCAAGCATGCACAATCTCTCGATACACTAGGTGAAGAGTTTGGTACAGAGAGTGTATACTGAACCAGTTCCTTCGAGGCTGACTAAAGCCGGGAACCTGCATCACAGTGTAAATCAACATCAGAAACCTTGCTCCTCATCAATAGGAGAAAGGAAGATTAAACACAGCTTTTACCTCGTTTGCGTGCAAATAGATCGAGGGGTGGCAACTCAAATCATCCAAAAGCTCTGGATTAAACACATTTATGGCTGGTAAATCCATGCGGAGAATAGAAGCAGCAGGAGTAGGATCCGCAACTGATACATCTTCTTCCTCATCCTCAACATCCGGTACCTCAACTCGGATAGGACGAATTACTGACTCAGTCAACCGACGAGGCTGCCGGGCTGGGCGAGGTTGAGGTACATCTGAAGCTCTCCTCCTCACACCTAAAGAGGTCCTACGGGTGTGACACCCCCAAATCCGAGTTACCTGACCCCCGAGTTTGGTGTTCACGATCCACAATATAATACTAACTATCTACCCATTCATATAGAAATAGTAATACATATCACATTAACATATGTTGTTAATACATTAGTCCCAGGTCCGCTAACCTTAACATTACAAGCATACCCCTTAGATATACAAAAAGGGTTTACAAATACAACATAATAATAATGTTATTCATAACTAATTAATCATTATGTCTTTGCCTTTGTTCTTCACAGCACCTCCTGCCACTTCGTCCCTAGCTGAAATATTTTATTTAGCAAGAGTGAGTAACAAATTTGCCCTGCAAGTTAAGATATACAATGAATGTATAAGTATCAGAATAATAGACTATCTATTTTGATAGAATGACACCAAAGTTTGGGGAACTTTGAATTAGCTGAACAATGCCTTAATCAATAACAAGGCTTCTCCCTTTCTATGCAACACAATAATTTGATAATGAAAGAGTACAACGCTTTCAAGGTTTCTACGATATTCAAATGAATAAACAAGAATCAATTCTACGCAATAACAAAGTGGAATATTTTCCAGATTTATGCTGAGTGATCTCACCAGATCTTTGAACTTATTTTCTCGGGTATCTATCAAAGATTTACTTTGATACATACGCAGGAGTATCAGATGACCATAAAGATTAAATCATACCCCTCTGCAAGTATAACAAGTGATCAACTTTATTATACCCGATGTTATGCATAATACTTAACAGTGCGCAATGGCCGAATATACGACCTAAAATGTTCCCTTTATATAAAAGGTTGTTCTTCTCAGTCTCAGAATCAAAATTTGATTTAACAATGAAACACAATGATTTCAATTTCTATTTACTTATCGATCTAGCCTAAATAATTGGCATCGATCTACCAATAACAACTGAATTCTCTTTTCGAATTTATCAAGTTCTAACAAATGTTTGTCTAACCAGAATAATTAGCTAAGACATTTCTCAACATAATTTAATAATAAACAGGAATTCTCTGTACTGTCAATTCTATTTTCTACGAATATGAATATCCAACAACAATAATTCTACAAATATATATTTTTCGAATTAGTAATTTAATTTGAATTATTAAACATGCACTAACTGCGATTTAATCAACAATAAATCCCTGGACATGGTATAATTAGCAATAATTAACCACTATAATAATTGAATGAATATAACTCAAGGTTGAGTTAGGAAACTTGCCTTCCGCGTTGATTATAGCTACACAATATAATTAACTACGTTTGTAAGACCTATAATCAACAATGTCGGTCTCACAATTAACACAATCATTTATAACACGTAACACTGTACTCTACAGTCAAACTTCTCCTAGGCACATTATCACATAATCACATCAGTGTTTAGAACCTATATAAACACTTATCAAGTCTAACTATTTCGGTCTGGTTGGACTTCGGTCCATTCTCGGTGTTCTAGTCACCTTATCCGATAATTAACACATTGATTGTCAATTAAACTCGATCTCTAAGCTTCAATATTATTTTAGATAAGTTAAATATCGTTTATAATATTTTTCAGAAGGTTTTAATAATTTATAAACAATTATTATAATTTATAATAATTTTTCAAACACTTAAATCATTTTTAAATGATTTAATTATCAAATAATCTTATTATCATTAATATTTTATAATATAAAAATATTAATGTTATACTTGTCAAAATATTAAAGTTATTGTTAATAACTTAAAATATTTTTAAATCGATAATATTCTACTTAAACGATTTTTAAAGTAATTAAAATCATTTTTAAATCGTCACCGTTAATATTTAAATATTAATGAAATTATTATCAAAATATTAAAAGTCATTAATTATAACTTAAAATATTTTAAAAATATTTTTCTCATTTTTAAATGATTTTTAAATCAATAAAATCATTTTAATTCATTTACTTAATATAATAATTAAATAAATCTAATATCATTAATATTAATTTATTAATGAGAATTCTCCAAAAATATTGAAATATATATTTTATAATTCAAAATATTTTCTAACACTTTATTCTTATTTAAAATGATTTTTAAATCAATAAAATCATTTTTAACTTATTTATTTAATTTAATAATTAAATAAATATAGTATCATTAATATTAATTTATTAATGAAAATTCTCTAAAAATATTAAAAGTCACATTTTATGACTCAAAATATTTTTAAATACATTATTATTATTTAAAATGATTTTTCATAATATTAAATTATTTTTCTCTAATTTATTTAATACACTAATTAAATAAATTAAATATCATTTCTATTCAAATAATTATAATTATTAAAGAAAAATGTCCCAAATAATTAAAAGTTATTTTTCAGAATTTAAAATGATTTTTTGTAATTTTATAATTTATTTCTATTTTTAAATAATTTTCGGAATATTCAAAAAATAAAATTAATTAAAACCGTCGCTAATAGCCTTTAGCGACACTTGTCTGTTGTCTTTGGTGTTCTTGGCTCAAGAACACTGACAAAGTCAGTGTTCAAGGTGTATGGTTTGACCGGCCCTAATTTGCTTCTCGAATCTGCTATGGTCAATTTAAGACTTCGATGTTGTAGCATGTATGTAATACTACAATATCCCGTTATCAATTTTGTCATACCACTTCTCATCAAGGAGATCTGAATCTCCAAAAGTACTGACAACGTGTTCCTGGGTTTTCTGGGCTGCCCAGAAACCCAGGCAGTTTCGAGTACCCACTTTGATGCTCGATTATATCTAGGTTCTGGTCATCAAACAAATGATTTCTTGATTTATACTTCTAGTCCACATGACAAGGAACAACAAGATAGAAACAAATCAACCAAAACATATTAACCTCGTCAGATCCAGCTCGGTCAAAAGCTGTCAGAGGCTTAGTTCATCCGTTTTTGGGTTTTCCAGAAACGTCAAAAATAGACCGAGTGGTCTACTTTGACCACCTATTACTTCGTTCCTATTAGTGATATAAAGGATATTAAAGCATGGATCTGCAGTCCAGACAACAGGCTACACATGTATTACAACAACATCAACAAACAACACAAAACCTGTCAGATATATGACATTGAAAAGCTTGTCAGAAACTGAAAAATACTTTCTGGGTTACCCAGAATTAGTCTGGTCATGCTCGGTCAACGTGGTTTAACCGTCTATAAAATAAAATCTAGATACCCAATGACTGAAGTTTCACTTCCAGATGAAAGATCTCATACCAGGCTACAAATACAAATCTTAAAACAACAAAAATAACAAACGAACAAGAATATGTGGCCCACACATTAGCTTGTCAGACCACAGATTTTGTTCTTGGACAGATTTTGAAAAACACCTTTTTAAGGCACTTTGATGCTATGGATATATGTTTGATCATCATAGATCAACAAAAAACATCCTCTAGCAAAGATCTAAACACAAAAAGCACAAAAACTTTCTTAGCATACAAGATCAAATATAAATTTAGGGCTATACGTTCTCTTATCAAATCTTGATCTATGATCTCCTTATCTATTTTTGGTGTTCTAGTAACTGATTATAGGACTGATTTACTTGAGGAATTCGGAGGTTCTAGACAGAGAGGGAGTTGGTGAGAGCAAGTTAGCAATATGGCAATTTTTGTACACTTTCTCTCTCCCAAATCAATATATATGATGATATGTTGCAAGATTTGATGTACTGGACGATTTTAAACTGATTTGCTGGATGTTTTTAAGTCACCAAGTCAAATGGTTAGGTCACCCACTAAAGGTCTTGGACAATTTACAAGTTAACTAAATAAATAATGAAAAAGGGCATTTTTGTCATTTGTAAAATAAATTTTAAGGGCAATCTTGTCCGATTCACAAACCCTTAGGGTTTAGGATTTGGACCCTTCAGGGTTTAAACCCTTTAGGTTTGCAATTTAATTTCCAAGATTTTTGAATTTCGGTTTTCAAAATAGAAAATTAATATTCCAAAATTATAATTAGGATTCAATAATTATATTAATATTTCCTAATCATAAAATTCAATCTTGTTAATTAGGATTAATATTCCTAATTAAAATTGCCTAATTTAGTAATTATGGTCAAAATGATCATTAGGGTTTATAACGCACGAATTAGGTTTTTAATTAGAAAAATAAATTTTCTAAATTACAATTAGGGTTTGTAAAATAGAAATTAAAATAACTAAAATATAATTAGGGTTTTCTAATCATATTAAAGTTTAATATACACATTAGGCTTCCCAATTAGGATTAGGGTTTCCTAATTAGGATTTTAGGATTCTTGGATTTTAAATTAGGGTTTCCCGTCATACTATTAGGGTTTCTAACGGTACATTAGGGTTTCTAATCCTGAGATTAGGGTTTCTAATCATGAGATTAGGGTTTCTAATATCTTATTAGGGTTTATTAATTTTAAACCTTATCCGATCAATCATTGATCAAAATTCTAAATAATACAAACGCGTATTCATTAATATAATTATTTTAAGTATATTTTCTATCGAATTCCTATCCAGAAATTAGGGTTAGGGTTTCTATTCTTTATTAAGCACAACTCTACTCTAAATTTATTAGTCAATACACAAGTGGACCTTCTCGGGACTCGTATGACAGATACTTGTCACAAAATTGATAATTAATATTAATATTAATAAAAAAAATTATTCGTAAAATTTTGATTATTCGAAATCTCGGGTTATCACATTCACCCCTCCTTAAAAGGATTACGTCCTCGAAATCACCGCTTTCTTATTATTTACAATCTTTTAAAGTTGTATCATCAATTCATTCTTAACAACACAATATTAATTTGTGTCTCAAATTTTTAACTTGTGACTTGGATCGTATAAAAGAAAACAAGTTACAACAATATCTAACTTGTATTTCTCGTGTAATTTAATTTCTAACCGAACTCGTTACCTGTCGCCTCTTCATGGGCAGCTGCTGCATTTGGAACTGTCATGCTAAAAGTAAATGTTGTTGGTCTTCTTGGCTGTGCAGGTCCTCGAATCGCAAAGGTTCCGCTACCGGGTCCCTTGTTGGCACTTCTCCTCTCTACATTTCTCTACGGACAATTCCGGACCAGATGATCGGTCGACCCACACGCAAAACCACCTCGTGTCTTCTTTGGAATGGGACACTGGGGTGACATGTGTCCCTCTTGACTGCAGTTGTAACAGACTCCTTTGTTCTTCAAACAAACTCCTTGATGATGCTTCCCGTAAACTACGCACGGCACGCCTTTCTTCCTAATCTCTACTGGATTATTTCCTAAATTAATATCACCATCCCTCTTACGTTTATTAAGATTACTACCTCCACTAACACCTATCATAATATTCCTTTCAGCTTCCTTTCTTTGTCCTTGACTATTCTTAAATACAGCTTCAATTTCTCCTTCAGCGATAATGGCTTTTTCTAATAACGTTGAAAATGAACTAATTTGCAGCACATCCAGCTTCTCGAGTACCAACGATTTCAATCCGTTCCTAAAACATCGTGATTTAAGCTCCTCAGTGTCCACTCGATGTGGAGCAAATTTTGCTAACTCGTTGAATTTGACAAAATATTCTGTCACCGTCATATCTTCCTGCTTCAGATTCACAAATTGTTCTTCCATATTTGTCTTTAGACTTCCCTTCCTGGGCGGCATTATCTGATAAAAATCTTACATTAATTCTCATTTTCTACACATATTCTTATTAATAACACAATAAGAATTTAAAATTTTTCATATAATCCATATTTATTCACATAGCACACAATACATTTAGCTCTTAACACATAGCACTATTCCTTTTTAAATAATATCAGGATTAACAACACAACTTTAAACAAAAGTTGTAATTCTCCATTTACGCATAGTTATTCCCCAGTTCATCAAACTTACCACACCTAGGGGTTCAGGAACTTGCCACAATTATATGAGTGTATGAACTTATCCTAGTCAGACATTTGGCGTCCATTCGCTGAGGGGTTCAAAACATTTCATATAATCATGAGTCATGAACTTACCATAAGTATGAGTTTTAAGAAATCAAAAATTAATCTTAACCTTATATTCATATAGAAAATAAAGATTTCATTCATACAAACATATATATTTTTATATGTTCACACATCATTCTTGATATTAAAATCGTTAATATCACACTCTATCAAAAGATACTATCGTTTAAACTTAAGCTATCTACCGTCCACTCCCTTCACCAGTCTTCTACTTATTGGGACACTTGTTGAATCCGTGACCCGTTCTACCACATGAGAAACACTTCCTCATATTCGGCTTAGGACAATATAGGAAAATATGTCCTTCTTGCTTAAAATTGAAACAAACATTCTTCCATCTCATGCATTCTCCTGCTTGAGTCTTTTCACACTTGCTACAGGCTTGCTTCTTCTTCGGGTTTGACTTTTCAAAATCATCGTTGTCGTTGTCCCTCCTTCTCTTTTTCTTGCCTTTCTGCTGCTTGATTGTCCCTTTAGACGATCCATCACCTTCAGTCTTCATCCTCTCCATCTGCGCCTTCAGCTCGTTCCGTTCTTCAGTCATTTCGCGTAATGCTCGCTCCGTCTTCCACAACTCCTCCAAGAGAAACACTTTACTCCGGAGTTCTTGAACTTCTGCAGATAGTTGATCTTATTCTCCAACTTTGATCTTATTCTCTTTCTCCACCTTAGCTTCTTCGGACTCTGCCTTCTCATCACCACTCTGATACATCTCGGGATAATCATCATGATCACTCCCCAGATTTACCATAGGTTTATCTTTTCCCACCTCTTCAACTGATTCGCTTTGTGCTGGCACCTCGGCTACTGGCACTGGTGCAACAGCCGCTAGCATCTCCGCACTCATTTCATCTTCTCCAGACATCCTACAATCAGTCTAAATGACTTGATTAATACTTCTCCAGTACCAACTTCTCA
Organism: Panax notoginseng; assembly: GCA_016801055.1. Lineage (NCBI taxonomy): Eukaryota > Viridiplantae > Streptophyta > Magnoliopsida > Apiales > Araliaceae > Panax > Panax notoginseng. The sequence continues at coordinate 95,660,551 of CM029021.1, read as the reverse complement.
CACTATGTGTCCACATATCTCACTATCGACGCACTTCGGCAATCCCTCACTTAGTACTCTAAATGAGTTTTCTAGATTTCGCTTATGGTTATAATCCTAGGGTTTTCCCCACCCCACTTAAGGTTTATAGCCTACAACTCTTCTACCACTTGTGACACCTTAGTCACTACAGCTTTGATACCAACTTGTGACACCCCCAAATCCGAGTTACCTGACCCCCGAGTTTCGTGTTCACGATCCATAATATAATACTAACTATCTACCCATTCATATAGAAATAGTAATACATATCACATTAACATATGTTGTTAATACATTAGTCCCAGGTCCGCTAACCTTAACATTACAAACATACCCCTTAGATATACAAAAAGGGTTTACAAATACAACATAATAATAATGTTATTCATAACTAATTAATCATTATGTCTTTGCCTTTGTTCTTCACAGCACCTCCTGCCACTTCGTCCCTAGCTGAAATATTTTATTTAGCAAGAGTGAGCAACAAATTTGCCCCGCAAGTTAAGATATACAATGAATGTATAAGTATCATAATGATAGACTATCTATTTTGATAGAATGACACCAAAGTTCGGGGAACTTTGAATTAGCTGAACAATGCGTTAATCAATAACAAGGCTTCTCCCTTTCTATGCAACACAATAATTTGATAATGAAATAGTATAACGCTTTTAAGGTTTCTACGAATATTCAAATGAATAAACAAGAATCAATTCTATGCAATAACAAAGTGGAATATTTTCCAGATTTATGTTGAGTGATCTCACCAGATCTTTGAACTTATTTACTCGGGTATCTATCAAAGATTTACTTTGATACATACGCAAGAGTTTCAGATGACCATAAAGATTAAATCATACCCCTCTGCAAGTATAACAAGTGATCAACTTTATTATATCCGATAATATGCATAATACTTAACAGTGCACAATGGCCGAATATACGACCTAAAATGTTCCCTTTATATAAAAGGTTGTTCTTCTCAGTCTCAGAATCAAAATTTGATTTAACAACGAAACACAATAATTTCAATTTCTATTTACTTATCGATCTAGCCGAAATAATTGGCATCGATCTACCAATAACAATTGAATTCTCTTTTCGAATTTATCAAGTTCTAACAAATGTTCGTCTAGCCAAAATAATTAGCTAAGACATTTCTCAACATAATTTGAGAATAAATAGGAATTCTCTGTACTGTCAATTCTATTTTCTACGAATATGAATATTCAACAACAATAATTCTACGAATATATATTTTCCGAATCAGTAATTCAATTTGAATTATTAAACATGCACTAACTGCGATTTAATCAACAATAAATCCCTGGACATGGTATAATTAGCAATAATTAACCACTATAATAATTGAATGAATATAACTCGAGGTTGAGTTAGGGAACTTGCCTTCCGCGTTGATTACAACTACACAATATAATTAACTGCGTTCGTAAGACCTATAATCAACAATGTAGGTCTCACAATTAGCACAACCATTTATAACACGTAACACTGTACTCTACAGTCAAACTTCTCCTAGGCACATTATCACATAATCACATCAGTGTTTACAACCTATATAAACACTTATCAAGTCTAACTATTTCGGTCTGGTTGGACTTCTGTCCATTCTCGGTGTTCTGGTCACCTTATCCGACAATTAACACATTGATTGTCAATTAAACTCAGTCTCTAAGCTTCAATATTATTTTAGATAAGTTGAATATCGTTTATAATATTTTTCAAAAGCTTTTAATAATTTATAAACAATTATTATAATTTATAATAATTTTTCAAACACTTAAATCATTTTTAAATGATTTAATTATCAAATAATCTTATTATCATTAATATTTTATAATATAAAAATATTAATGTTATACTTGTCAAAATATTAAAGTTATTGTTAATAACTTAAAATATTTTTAAATCATTAATATTCTACTTAAACAATTTTTAAAGTAATTAAAATTATTTTTAAATCATCACCATTAATATTTAAATATTAATGAAATTATTATCAAAATATTAAAAGTCATTAATTATAACTTAAAATATTTCAAAAATATTTTTCTCATTTTTAAATGATTTTTAAATCAATAAAATCATTTTTAATTCATTTACTTAATATAATAATTAAATAAATCTAATATCATTAATATTAATTTATTAATGAGAATTCTCCAAAAATATTGTAATATATATTTTATAATTCAAAATATTTTCTAACACTTTATTCTTATTTAAAATAATTTTTAAATCAATAAAATTATTTTTAACTTATTTATTTAATTTAATAATTAAATAAATATAGTATCATTAATATTAATTTATTAATGAAAATTCTCTAAAAATATTAAAAGTCATATTTTATAACTCAAAATATTTTTAAAAACATTATTATTATTTAAAATGATTTTTTATAATATTAAATTATTTTTCTCTAATTTATTTAATACACTAATTAAATAAATTAAATATCATTTCTATTCAAATAATTATAATTATTAAAGAAAAATGTCCCTAATAATTATAAGTTATTTTTCAGAATTTAAAATGATTTTTAAAATCATTTTTAGTAATTTTTATAATTTATTTCTATTTTAAAATAATTTTCAGAATATTCAGAAAAAAAAATTAATTAAAACTGTCGCTAATAGCCTTTAGCGACACTTGTCTGTTGCCTTTGGTGTTCTTGACTCAAGAACACTGACAAAGTCAGTGTTCAAGGTGCATGGTTTGACCGGTCTTAATTTGCTTCTCGAATCTGCTATGGTCAATTTAAGACTTCGATGTTGTAGCATGTATGTAATACTACAATATCCCGTTATCAATTTTGTCATACCACTTCTCATCAAGGAGATCTGAATCTCCAAAAGTACTGACAACGTGTTCCTGCGTTTTCCTGGGTTGCCCAGAAACCCAGGCAGTTTCGAGTACCCACTTTGATGCTCGATTATATCTAGGTTCTGGTCATAAAACAAATGATTTCTTGATTTATACTTCTAGTCCACATGACAAGGAACAACACGATAGAAACAAATCAACCAAAACATATTAACCTCGTTAGATCCAGCTCGGTCAAAAGCTGTCAGAGGCTTAGTTCATCCGTTTCTGGGTTTCCAAAAACATCAAAAACAGACCGAGTGGTCTACTTTGACCACCTATTACTTCGTTCCTATTAGTGATATAAAGGATATTAAAGCATGGATCTGCAGTCCAGACAACAGGCTACACATGTATTACAACAACATCAACAAAAAACACAAAACCTGTCAGATATATGACTTTGAAAAGCTTGTCAGAGACTGAAAAATACTTTCTGGGTTATCCAGAATTAGTCTGGTCATGCTCGGTCAACGTGGTTTGACCGTCTATAAAATAAAATCTAGATACCCAATGACTGAAGTTTCACTTCCAGAGGAAAGATCTCATACCAGGCTACAAATACAAAACTTAAAACAACAAAAATAACAAACGAACAAGAATCTGTGGCCCCTGACATTAGCTTGTCAGACCACAGATTTTGTTCTTGGACAGATTTTGAAAAACACCTTTTTAAGGCACTTTGATGCTATGGATATATGTTTGATCATCATAGATCAACATAAAACATCCTCTAGCAAAGATCTAAACACAAAAACTTTCATAGCATACAAGATCAAATATAAATTTAGGGCTATACCTTCTCTTATCAAATCTTGATCTATGATCTCCTTATCTATTTTTGGTGTTCTAGTAACTGATTATAGGACTGAATTACTTGAGGAATTCGGAGGTTCTAGAGAGAGAGAGAGTTGGTGAGAGCAAGTTAGCAATATGGCAATTTTTGTACACTTTCTCTCTCCCAAATCAATATATATGATGATATGTTGCAAGATCTGATGTGCTGGACGATTTTAGACTGATTTGCTGGATGTTTTTAAGTCACCAAGTCAAATGGTTAGGTCACCCACTAAAGGTCTTCGACAATTTACAAGTTAACTAAGTAAATAATGAAAAAGGGCATTTTTATCATTTGTAAAATAAATTTTAAGGGCAATCTTGTCCAATTCACAAACCCTTAGGGTTTAGGGTTTGGGTTTAGAATTTGGACCCTTTAGGGTTTAAACCCTTTAGGTTTGTAATTTAATTTCTAAGATTTTTGAATTTCGATTTTCAAAATAGAAAATTAATATTCCAAAATTATAATTAGGATTTAATAATTATATTAATATTTCCTAATCATAAAATTTAATCTTGTTAATTAGGTTTAATATTCCTATTTAAAATTGCCTAATTTAGTAATTATGGTCAAAATGGTCATTAGGGTTTATAACCCACGAATTAGGGTTTTAATTAGAAAAATAAATTTTCTAAATTACAATTAGGGTTTGTAAAATAGAAATTAAAATAACTAAAATATAATTAGGGTTTTCTAATCATATTAAAGTTTAATATACACATTAGACTTCCCAATTAGGATTAGGGTTTCCTAATTAAGGTTTTAGGATTCCCGGATTTTAAATTAGGGTTTCTAACGGTATGTTAGGGTTTCTAATCTCTTATTAGAGTTTATTAATTTTAAACCTTATCCGATCAATCATTGATCAAAATTCTAAATAATACAAACGCATACTCATTAATATAATTATTTTAATTATATTTTATATCGAATCCCTATCCAGAAATTAGGGTTAGGGTTTCTATTCTTTATTAAGCACAAATCTACTCTAAATTTATTAGTCAATACACAAATGAACCTTCTCGGGACTCGTATCACAGATACTTGTCACAAAATTGATAATTAATATTAATATTAATAAAAAAAAATTTATTCATAAAATTTTGATTATTCGAAATCTCGGGTTATCACAACGGGAGCTGATCGGCTGGTCTAGATCTATATATCTAGACAAAAGTCTACAAATTACCTCAGAAAGGGTGTGGTAAATTCTAACCTGGAGCTCATTAAATGTATTTTATGTCTATACGCATGCATGCATTACTTTGACATACATCTATAGTAGAGTTAAAAATGCATGTTCATTCAATGCCTAGACTCGTGAATTTTTTTTGCCAGATTCTCCTTTGTAAAAAGGATTATCCACATGTGCGTAGGCATGACTATGTGGCCATTCAGTAGCACACCACCTCACATTCATAAACATCATATATGCATAAAAATGTCAAAGTCATAATCCATAAGTGTAGCTTAATTACCAGGATTACTTTGCTTTTACAACCTTTGCTCATTTGTACTTAAATAGGATAAGAAATAGCAGAAAAAGGTGCCAAATTGTCTGTTTCAAAAGTTAATTTTTTTCACATCAATATTTACTATGTTGAATATTTTTTATCAAGTCATATGAGCATGCATATTCACTACTATGTGTTTAGAAGCATTTCATGTGATAACTCACTTTCCAACGGTTAAAACTGCAAAAGAAGACATGCATACATTATCAGGATAGTGAAGAACACTTAATCGGTGACGGATTTTGCAGAAAACAGCCCGAACTCAGTAGATCTAAAGAAGAACTCTCGGATTCTCTATGTGGCTTCAATTGAAATGACTTGTGAAAGGGAAAGTTGCCTGAAATAGACCCACGGATGGCCGCGAGTCTACCTGCGGCTGCCGTAGGTCCACCTGTGGCTATCCCAGGTGGTCCCCACTGTAAGACCCCGAATTTTATGAAATAAAAGTATTCAATTTTTCTTATAATTACAATTCAGTAAATGGTTAAATTGATAAAAAGTTAAAGTTATGGGTGAAATGTTAAAACTTTTCAAAATACGCAAGTGGTTATAAAATATTCATTGTTGTCGGGGAATATTCGTTTGGTCGTGGAATATTCTTTCTGTCGGGGAATATTCGTACGACGGAGCAGACATTTGTGGGCCCCATAACAGAATAACTGTCGGATGAAGATAACGACAAAAATTGAGTTTTTATAATTAACGGCGTAGTTGTTACCGTTAACACTGTTGGAATACCCGGTGGTTAAAATACAGTAATACGCGTTATTACACAGTAGCACATGGTATTGCACAGTATTTTTGAAATTATTAATTCTTACGTAAGAATGCACTACTGAATAATTGTCACAATAATTACTGTTTAATATTTTATTTTATTGATTCAATAATTGATGTGTTGATATTTTATATTATTGTTGTTTTAATAATTGTCACTGCACAATATTTCTCATTATCAGATCAATAATTCATATTATTTGAATAATATTATTAGATAGCATTATTGGCAAAGTCTAGAAAGTTCTGTCTAAGGAGAGGTTTGGTCATCTAATTGCGCGCCAGTAAGGAAAAATTCTTATTGGAAAGCCTCCTCTTTCCTGGGAACGGCCTGGTTGTCATAATTGTGATTCTGTAATATTATTTGTGAATAATTAATAATTGATTTATATGATAAGAAAATATTTATTTTATGTGAATATAAATGAGGGATATATTTTTGTGGTTAAAAATGAAGGAGTTAATGTTGAGGTGTTTTATCAGTATTTTTGTCGGAATGGAGGTATTAAAAATCAAATTAGAGTTTTTGAGTTATTTTGCGGGGGTTATAATTTTTATTCCGACCGTTGGATCGTAGTAATTTTTGGATATGTTATACATATATAAGTTGAGTATATGTCCACAAATTTTGAACCGTTAAAATTGAACGAATGATTTGTTACGAAATTTACGAGATGACTGGTTCAGAAATTGTTAAATTTTCGGAGTTTATCATTTTGGTGGAAAATTCTAGAATTATTGGGCCCCACTCTTGTTTGGTGAAGAAATGTGCTGAGATTTTTATTCAAATGTGGTGGGTGGGAATAGTAGCAGGTAAAGCCATCAGGTTGCAGGTTAAGTCTGCTTCGGCGTGCTATCATTTTCCTATAAATAGAGGGCTAAGTTAGAATTGAAAATCACACCAGAAATAAGTTTTCTCTCTTTCTCTCTCTAGATTATTGAGTATATTTTGTGAGTATTTAGATACTTGGTGAGTTGTTATTCATCAGTGCGAGTTTCCTTCAGCGTTATATCCGATATCCAGTCTGAAGTGCTGCTCTTTTGAGGTAAGGGATAGTAAGGGATTTTAAGGGTTGTTATGTTTTTCAGTTTCGTAATTTTTCTGACCTTCAAAAATTCTGAAAAAATTTGAAATGATATTTTGATGAGTTTTCTTGATTGTGTCCAAAAATGGTGATTTTTGAATGTATAGATTAAGAGTTATGAATTTTACGGGAAAAGACTATTTGAAAAGTAACCGCTTATAACTCCTTGTGGTTAACTCCAAAATTGATGAAATTTTTATTTGGAGTACATCTATATAATATCAGTGTACTATGTGAATTTCAGAATTTTTAGATTAAAGTACAATTTTTGATAAATGTCTAAATATTCGGCTGTTTTGGCCATATGAAAAATAGTAAATGATTTTTAAAAAATTCTGAGAAAAATATATGTTCAATATGGGACTATATTCTGCTAAATCCCAGAAAAGAAATATTTTTGGAACTGATTTGGTATTTCTCATGAAAATGGTCTAGTTATGAGTAAATGAATTAAATATGTTATGTGAAGTAAGAAAATTGAAAAATAGGATTTTATGACTTGAGAATCCTATATGAGGTATATGCAGATTTTTGATGAGGGTTTTGGTTATTGGTGATGAAATCTTATGAGTTTGGCATTTTAGAATGATTAAATGCATTATTTTAGTAAAGTGTAAACAATTAAAATAAATTGTTTATAAATTTAAAAAATGTTATTCTTTCAATATCATTATACCAAAATATTGGTATGTATATTATTGTAGATTTTCTGCCTTTTTCATGTCGAGATTACTATTCATGAGTTACTATTCACGAGTTACTATTCACGAGTTACTATTCATGAGTTACTATTCACGAGTTACTATTCATGATAAAATTGGTTTCTTTTCTAACCAAATTATAGTTGATTTATGAATATTACTCTTGATATTAAATCTAGATGTTTTGATTATATTGATTTTACTATTATATATAACATTTTTATAACCTTAATGTTGAATTTCTCTTTCACTTGAGTGTAAAGATGGGTAAATTATTGGTATGATCGTGACTGATGAATATCTTTGGCCTGTAGTGCAAAGATGAATTGTTAACTGGTATGATCATGACCATTGAATTTATAATTGAATATCTTTAGCTTAAGTGTAAAGACGAATTGATTAACATGGTTATAATTATTGTTTATATAATTCTAAAATGATTATATATTTCTTTGAGATATTAATATATTTGGCCTATAGTGCAAATATGAACTGTTGAAGAATATTTTTGGCCTATAGTGCAAAGATGAATTATTGATAAATATCTTTGGCCTGTAGTGCAAAGATGAACTGTTGATGAATATCTTTGGCCTGTAGTGCAAAGATGAATTATTGATGAGTGCGAAGGTGGATTTATTAGCATGATTATGAACAGGAACTGTGATTTGGTATAACCATGGTCTTTGATATTTCAGGTAAAGACATGTGATGAAAATTATCTTCGTCCTGAATGCGAAGAGGAATTTAGAATTACAATTATGATTATGAGTTATTTATATAATTGTGGAAAGGAACTGTTGATTAATGTTACAGGGATAAAACATTGTTGGTGGATTTTTAACATGGAGAAGATAATAGACTTTATGGTATATTTGACTCTTCTAATGGATTGCTCGTTCCGCTGCAACTATGCTTGAAATTTTTATCATCTACCATATGTTCTAAATCTCTGATTTATTACTGATGAAGACTATTGATAATTTATTTATCTTTAGTCATGATATTCTTTACTGGGCTAGTTGTGCTCACCCTTTTGTTTCACAATTCCTTTTAGGTAATAAGAGTGTAGCTGGGTCGAGCGGGGGTAACAGGGGAATAGAACGGTGGTCATCATTTAGTAGTTATATTTGGTGAATCATCTAGGGTGAGGCGAACCCAACGTTGGAAGGGTGTTTTGTCACTATCATACAAGATGACTAATGACATATAACCTCGTGTCATCATAAGATATGGTTGTGCTCATCCACTTGCTTCATAAATCTACGAGCACTACCTATATAATCTTGGTGTTTGTTTGAAGTATAATTCACGATTAGAGACAGTGGAGATAATGATAAGTCAAGAGAAGACTCACCATTGGGAAGAATATGATAGTAATCTTCTCATTTTTCTTTGGGGTCTATTGCGTCAACCAAGGATAATTCTGTGGCCATATGATATCTATCATAACCTAGATGCATGGCCTCCCATGTACGAAGGTTTCCTTGAGCACTTCCCAAATATTCTAATTTCTAAAATAGTTTTTGACTATACCTTTATGTAAGGTATCATTATGAGGTGCTGTCCACGATTGAGACATGAGTCACATTTGGTATATATTTGTATCCAAACTCACAGTATATGTGTTGTTGTATTTTGCACGACAATTGTTGTAATAAAGTTGTAGTTATTTTCTGTACAATGTATTTGGCGACTCAGAATAGGTTGGATGGAATGGACCTGTTTTGGGGGCGTTACGCCCACCCCCTTCGGCTCGATCCAATTTGAGTTACAAAGGAGGTCCCACAAGCTGAAAAGTCAAAACAGGAAAAATGACGCTACGCGATTAAGCGAAAAAGCCTGAAATCTTGATTTTCAGATACCAAATTACGGGTCTACACATCAAGCATTGGTATTCGCCCAAACACAGGGTTCACAAAGCCGATGATCATAGTTGTTGCGAGCTACATTGGGCAATACCTTGTGGAGGTCTAATGCCGTCAACTTGGGGTCGTAACTCCAAACGCAAAAATACATTTCATTAAAAGTTTCTCCCCAGCGGAGATTTCATACAACCTTAGCCGTTGAAGTAAAGTTCAACGAAGGTCAAGCAGCCTTGACGTTTTGAGCCATTGGCAATTAATCCAGCAAAGCATTGGAGATGGTCCAATGATGCTCATTGGTTGAAGCACATTTCAACAAAGGTCAAGCAACCTTGACATTATCAATCGTTGGCAAATAAATCCAATGAAACATCGGAGGTGGTCCAATGATGGTCAGTCGTTGAAGGACATTTCAACGAAGGTCAGGCAGCCTTGACATTTTCAGTCGTTGGCAAGTAAATCCAGCGAAGCATCGGAGGTGGTTCGATGATATTCACCGTTGAAGCACATTTCAACGAAGGTCAAGCAGCCTTAACATTATCAACCGTTGGTAATTAAATTCAGCGAAGCATCGAAGGTGGTCCGATGATGTTCACCGTTGAAGGACATTTCAACGAAGCTCAGACAGCCCTGACAACACAAATTGTTGGCAATAACTCCAACAAAGCACTGGAAAGACCTGGCGATACGAACCAGGGCAAACTATCCTCACCAGGGAGGACCGATGATCAAATCTGTTATACAGATCTTCAGCAGTTAAATCGCAATACCCCAACAGTCTCTCGTGTGACGCCCCCAAATTCGGGTATCTTCCAACCCAACAGATGGTGCTCCATTATACTAACATCCATACCATCATTCCATTGAAATACAACAAAATGAGAGTAATTACTATATTCTTATTAAAATCAAAGTATAATCCTTCCCAGGTTTATAAACCGGTTACATCGTTCATTGTTCATAAGGTATAATACATACAAACTTACTAAACTATTACACAATGCCTAAGCATCCATCTTAGCTTTGCCCTTATCTTTCTTGGCATTCTCAGTACGTTCACCTTTAACTGTAGTTATATAGTTCACGCAAGAAGTGAGCATGACAGCTCAGCAAGTTTAATCAAGGATAACAGAAATACCACATTCGTGAATTATATAACAATTCCAACATAACTAACAATAGTTACGAAGTATTATGAATCAATACTACCATAACAGTATATAACATCAATTCTTAATGTATAGAATAGATTTGGAATTCTAAACCGGTCGATAGACCATGAACAGTAAATTTCAGTTTTCATACTTGAAAAGGAGTCCACAGCACTAAGGTCGTTCATCCGTATAACTTACGAGCACTTCTAGGTGATCAGCCTATAGTACTCTATGTTGATCAACACTACATTCATTAAACATATTTACGTTTAATATTTTTGGAAAACTCGCGTGCCCATCGAAATATCGATGAAAAATACTTTTGTTTGTTCATAGACAAACCTTACCTTCACATCCGTACCAATTACTTGGCATAGGATAGCGTTAACATTTCTATATAGAATGATATGGAAAATCATCAATCTATATCTTACGAATAGTCTAGCCGAGTTAAAATCTGGCATCGACCCTTTCTTTTACAACAAAGCTTGCAATTCAGTTCAATGAATCACATAAAACTTGGCTAACTTAGGAGTTAGACAAGCGTTTAAGAAAACTTGCCTTTCAGCGTCTTCAAATAACTTACTCGACTGACCACAGCCTTTACAGAATCTACATGATATATTCACATAGCACACCGTAATTAGCTATCAAACAACTATTCACATTGTTCCTACCAGCTTCTTTCTCTTCTATGTCTTTGTTAACATAATATTTTTATTAAAGTCAACATGACTTATTACCCTTCGTCCCGGTTTATCTCTCTATGGACGTTTTATTAACCGGACTCAACTTTATTAATAAAGTATTACTTCATTCATTTTACATATTTTGTTTACTTACATTATACTCCTAAGTTTCATACCATATACCTTAGTATAGGTAGTATAGGATTAGTCTTTATACATTCATTGAGTATATAAACTCAACTCCGATTGATCCCTAACCAACTGAAGTCTAAAGCATAATTGGGTCAACTTTTTCTTACTGCCGGCACTGCGGCGCGGCACCTTGGCGCTGGGGCGCGGCACTTGCACAACATTGGCGTTGGGGCGCGGCACATTGGCGCTGGGGCGCGAGTTTGCAGAGTGCTCGGCCGAGTCTCGCGCTGCGGCGCCACCATTTTGTATTGGTTTTGGCGCTGCGGCGCCGAGTCTGTGCATCAGTTGACAAACCAGTTTTAGTTTTCTAACAAAACTCCCGGCTTCCTAATTTGTTCGTTTTACATCCGAATTGACCCATTCGAATTCCTACAAGTCAGGAATTACATCCTTTACGCGTTCATATAAGAATTCAACACTTTCAAATCCGTTAACTCATAATTCACTATTGAGTTCATTTTATATACGTTCGTAAACGTTAATGAGCGTTCAATGCTCGTTTTCTTCGTTTTAAGTCGAAATCCGACGATTCTTGAACCCACAACTCTTAATCACCCTATCTCACGTGTTGACATTGAAAACCAACATTTTCAAGTCTCACGGCAACTTTCGACTACCAATTCGGAATTTCTACGTTTTCGACGTTTAACGTCTATTTTCGTAAAATTCGCCATAACTTCATTACTAATGTTCTCTAAGCCAAATCACATGGAATACTCCATGGATTTCATATCTACATCCTAACCAAGCAAGATGCAATTACTAATGGATTGATAGAGTCCAATCGTTTATAAACTATCAATCTCAACTATCCATATTTTCATGGTTCAAAACTATTTCAAACCTTATTATTTTTATAACCTCATGACTTATAGAGATTGAATCTATGGTAAGTCATCTTTAATCCCTCATACAAGGCGTATACCATTCCTCTATGATTCTCCAATATAAAAGACAAATCAAAAAGAAATGGAGATGAAAGATAAGGATTATACCTTAAGAACTCTTGAAAATCTCTTGGAAGAATATAAGTTTAAAGCTTCTAATTGTATGTGTTTGCAAGTATAGCTCTCTTTTCTCTCTCAAATAATCTAAGTTGAGTCTTGGTAAAAATCTCAAATGAATCAACCTAGCTTCCTATTTATAGAATTTAGAATGGAGAGCAATTTAGACATTAAATCCCACCTCCTTACTATTCATGTGTGGTCACCAAGTAAGATACTTGGTGACCAAGCCTTATGCTTGGCTTGCACACCAAGGTGGCCGGCCCCCCTCCCCTCTTATGACATCCCATGGGTTGCCCCATGGGTTATACCCATTGGGTGACCCACCGGTTCGACCCACGGTTCGATTTTAATGAATTGGGCTTAACTAATTAAACATTAGGCCTTGGCTTGGACATAACCCATCATCTCATTGGGCTTAGTCATTCAACTGATTGGGCTACTCATAATCCAATACAAATGAATTACTCATTGATACATTAGATTAATCTTATGACACGCATCGTATTCTACACGTACGATTCACGTATTCCTTTCGTATACCATAAGTACAATAAGCGTATTATACCTCGTATTTACTTAACGTATTATACATAGGTATTAACTAGCACCACCAATTGTATAACACTTGAATAAAACCTAACGCCATTCCTTCTACGCATATTATTTTCTTCTCGGAAATCGATATACTCAACCTTTAGGTTTTAAGTCCGCAGGCGAAAACTTCGTTTTTGCCATAAATGAAATATTATCAGATATTCCATCTCATCACGATATTCTATCATTACGCATTTCTCGGAATTTCAAAATAATTCCTCGGACAGAAATGGATGAATAGTGTTTTTACGGAAACTTCTCAGAAAACAATTATTATCGTCTTAGAAATTCCAAACAACTATTTCTATCACGTAGCCAGAACACTAACCACGTTAGCACATTTTAGGTCATAGAACGACCTTCACATAGTTTACTTCACAAAGAATTCAATTAAATTCATTTAATTCACATAATCAAATAAAAATTTAATTGTAATAAAAATTCAATTTTCTCGGGCGTTACATCTCGTACATGAGAAGGACATCTACAGTGGAAAGTATGCACTGAGGGTTAAGGACTTTGGTGATAACCCCAATGTCAACATCCTCTTGTCTTATTCATGGAGCAGCCTCCATTTCAGCATGCACTCAGCATAACATTCGCATCATGCTGCATTACATTCGCATCATGATTATCTTGTCACATTTCAAGTGTCTAGTGGTCTTTATCTTATCCAGGCCATCACACTGCATGAATATGATAAAGAGGGGAATTTGTAGACACCCAAAATTTTGCATTCTTGTTGCTAACCTTGTAGGAGGGCAGAATCGTCTTTCGGAGACAACCCTGGAAGTCAAGTCAGCTTAATCCCGGAGACAACCCCTGGATACTTAGTTTTCAATCTCGGAGACAACATTGAGATACTCAGTTGCAATCCCAGAGATAACCCGGGGAGATTCAGTTCTAATCACGGAGACAACCCCGAAGGATGCAGTACCAGTTCTGGAAATAACCTCGGAATAGTCAGTTCCAACCTCGAAGACAACCCCGAGGCACTCAGTTCCAACCCCAGAGATAACCCTGGGAAGTCAAGCACACCTCAGAGAAAACCCTGAGAACATTCAGCATTCACAGCAGCCCAATCTCAGAGATAACCCTGAGCAACGACTGCTACATCTGCACAGAGCTGGAGATAACCCCAGTGAGGGGTAAAATAGTCATTTTGCCACATCGATACTACATTCACATCGTCCCTGCATCATTCAAACCCACACTGTATATAGAAGTGTCCTATAAGAACCACAGCTCAAAATCCCGAGTGACTACTACACAAAACAGCACACCAGATAGAATTTGAAGACTTGAAGATCTGTTCATGGACCCATCTTCCCGGCTTCGTACAACCTCTTATCCCATGTCATTGTGTAGCTCTCGACAACAGAATTTTGGAAAGGTACAGCACGCCTCCATCGGATGCCCGGATTGAAAGTTATGAAGGTTCGAGCAGACATATGAAGGTTCGAGCAAACATATGGACCCACATGTCCCGAGGCAACTCGGGCAGCCGCAGGCAGACCCGCGGCCATCTGGTCTATAAATATGGGCCTTTGGTTGCTCATTTGAAAAAAATAGAAAAATGAGAGAAAACTATGTCCATTTCAACTCATAAACACTTCTAGAGTGCTCTAAACTGAGTGATTCTTCTTTCTAAACACTTCTAAGCTCGTGTTTTACAACATACTAAAATTTAACCAGTGAAAATTGAGTTTTCAGGCGTCAAAAGCTATTTGAAGTCTTCTTGATAGCCCATTGTAAGATATTTCAGATTTTTAAGTTTTTTCTCACTTCTGTACATACATATCTACTAACGTTGAGAGTCGCATTGTATGGGTATGCCCTGATCGTTGATCTGTGACTTTTTATTGCTTATATATTATATAAATTATCGAACTATACTTCGATTGAGCCCCAAATATAATATTCGGAGCGTTTACTGCTTTCATATATATATAAATACTTATATATATATATATATATATATATATATTCATTAAACTCTGTTTGATTGAGCATGGATATAATATCTGGTGCATTTACTGCTTTTATATATATATTTACATTTCAGTCATGCCTGGAGATCACTTCGTGGTCATTTACCGCTTTCATACACACACACACACACACACACACACACACATATATATATACACATTTGCTTCCGCCCCAAATGGTATCAGAGCCAAGTTGTATTGTTGTTTCTAATTGCTGAGTAAAATCTTTTTAATCAATTATTCTTTTATTCTTTCAAAATCTTCTTCTTTTCATTATTCTGAAGTCACCTAACTTACCTGTAGTCCACCTAGTTCGTGTCGAACCTTTTGTAAGTCTCCAGGGTGAGCAGTGTCTGGTTTTAGAACATAGGTATGAGTCTACTTAGGGTAAGAGGGTATGCATGAACGAATAATGAGTAAGAATTATTTTTGAAATTAGTAAAGATGAGTATATTATTTAGATATAGCTCCTCAGTTAGTAACCAGCCAGCTTTGCCCCATGTTCCAGACATAGTTAACCAAGAAGAACGCAGTTATGAAAACATCAGTCAAGTTTTAAACAATTGGAACATACCCAAAGTTTCTCCAAGAAAAATTTACTAGGCAACCTTTTTAGATAATTTTAAAATTGATTATAATGTTAAAACAGTTGAAAAAGTTTATGCCATTAACAAAGAGTATGAAAATTGTAGCCTCTTATCTCCTGATGTTATTAAAAAACATAGGAAAAATGGTTATAATTTTATTCATATAGGACTTGTCCAATTTGTTGTTAAACCATTAAACATTAAATGTATTAATTCTAGTATCTATCTGTGTCTTAAAGATGCTAGGTTTCTTAATTATCATCCGAGTATCATTTGCATAATGGAATCAAGTCTGCATAATGGTCCAATCCATTTTAATTGCTTTCCTGATTTCACATTAAGCCTAAGTGATCACAATCTATTAAAAGCTTTAACATTAAACGTTAAAACTGCTGGAGAAATTACTCATATGATCGAGGGTTCTCAGCCTCTTGCTTTGATTTATATGATTTATTATAAGACCATGAAAACAAATTTAAATGTACATGCTCTTAATAAAAGTCCTAAAGCTCAAACCGTCTTAATTCAAAGTTCAACCAGCGACGCTAATGTTCAAATCCTGAGAACCATCCTCTGGAAAGACATTATGCTACCTAGTCAATGGACTTTACCCAGTGAAATACCGCAACAACCTGTAGTTAACAACTTATTAAATGTAGAAAATATTAGACAATTTTCTGATGGAACGGTAAAAATAAGTTTTGAACGAACTAGAAGGCCAGTTATTATAGAAGATTTTGCTAGTTCTTCAGCACCTTCAGTTCATACCAGAAGACATACTGAAGTACTTAGCAACCCTTCAATTAGGGATATAAAATTAAAGGGTACCCTTAATCAGGGTCAAGCTAGTCATCCTTGTTATACTCAAAATGATCATGTTGAAGAAGGTGGTTCTTCTTCTCCAACGTCTTCTGAGTTTCCTACTCAATCTGATTTTGATGATCCTATTAATAAACAACTAAGAGTCATTAATAAAGAATTTGAATTAGATTTGGATTTTCTTGTTAGAAATTTCAATTCTAAAATTAATAAAGAAAAAATACATTTATTCAGATCTGTTCACACGACTGATAAAGAACGTGATAAAATAATTAATAGATGGAAGAGATTTATTAAAAATGAAAAGATAAACATTACTTTTTACGATTGGTATGATCAATATCAAGGTAAATGTAATGTTATAACCAAAACACAATGGGTTAAAGAAGATAAATCAAAAGTTTCTTCTTGTCATCCTCCTTTAGAAACTGTGCTTATTCCAGTAAAAAATACTTCAGTTATTGCCAGCCCTTTCAAAATTTCGGATGGAAATAAAGATGATAAAAAAATTATTGAACAATTAAATTTCAGCAACCAGTACCTAGCAACTGTAGGTAGACAGCTTGATAGAATTGAAGAAAAATTTGAAGAAACCCCTGTTAAAAAACCTGATTCAAGGATTAAACAACCTTTGTTGAAATTGCATGAGAATAGAAATAAATTAGGTTTACCTAATAGGATGGTGAACTTACCCGAGCAATTGATAAGTTATTTAGAAACTTGAAAACTGAACCTGAAACCAGTGGCACTATTGGTATCATTGATCAAGTTGAATCTGATAATGAGAGCAGTTGCCAATCAGACCAGTCTGATACTGTTTCAGTTCCAGACTTCAATGATCAACTTAAAAAATTAACTGTTAGTAATACTAGTATTACCAGAAATTGGTATTCTAGACCAACTCCTCCTGATCTACAGTTCGAAGAGAGAAATCTAGATAAACAATTCTCTGTTTCTTCTAATAAAATTTATGAATGGAACATTGATGGTTTTAGTGAACAAGAAATTTTAAACAAATTAAATCACATATCCATGGTAGCTAATAGCTATATTACTAAATTCAACAATCTGACTCAATCAGACATCGTTGAATTACTAGCTAGTGGATTTACTGGTATTCTTAGGTCTTAGTGGAAAAACATCTCACAGAAGACACTAGGTTATCAATAGTCCATGTTGTCCAGTTGAATGACGACGACAATCCCATCTTTGATGAAGATGTTGGTGTTGGTCCGCCTGATGGTGTTAATACTTTAATATTCACAATTATTAAACACTTTGTTGGAACTCCTAGTAACATTATTGAAAGAATTCACGATCAACTAAGTAATCTCACTTATCCCACTCTAAGTGATTTTATATGGTACAAAGATGTGTTTACTTCTCGAGTCATGATGCGTAATGATAGTAACAAACCATTCTGGAAAGAAAAATTTGTTAATGGTTTACCATCATTATTCGCTCATAAGGTTCGCGAAGAATTAAGTAAAAATCTAGGCTACATTGATTATGATAATCTTACCTATGGTGATATTATAAGTCATATTCAAAAGATTGGTTTAAAAATGTGTATTAATTTTAAACTAGCCAAACAAGCTGGTGAAGATAAAAAAAAAAAAGCAAAATATGAGTTAGGAACTTTTTGCGAACAATATGGTTTACCCCCTGTTGCTCCCTCTAGGAGAAAGCTCAGGCATAAACGTATTGAGTCTCATAAGAGTCACAAACATCATAAAAGAAAATATAGTCAAAACAAAAATAAAGATCAAGACAATTATTATAATAAACCAAAGACATCTAGTAAAAAATCGACTAAAAACCCAAGAAGTTTGATAAAAGTAAAATTGTTTGCCACAATTGTGGGCAAAAAGGGCACTACAAAAATGAATGCAAAATAAAACAAAAATTATCTCAGGTGAATCTTTCGACTGAAGATACTGAACATCTATTAGAGTTAATAAGAGTAGAGAACAACGTCAGTAATGATAAAGGTTCTGTTAATCCTTATTCTTCTAATAACAGTTCCAGCAACGATGAATCAAATAATGATAATGAAGTTACTATATGTGCTGAAAATTGTAATGAAAATTGTTGTGTTAAAAGATTGAACGTAATTACCAAAGAGGATGAAGAAAGCTCTTTGTTGATTGAATTAATTGGTAAAATTACTGACCCAGAATTAAAAATTCAATACACAAAACAGTTGAAAGATTTGTTAACTAAAGATAAAGGAGTAAAAGACAAGATCATTAAAGCTAAAGAAAAGCCTATAATTAGCCTTAATAAAACTCTTAAAAGATTTAAATCTCCAGCTAAAGAAGTTACCCTTCCAGAATTAAATCAAGAAGTTAATAAGCTCAAAAGAGAAGTATCTAATTTAAAATTAGATATTTCTAACTTAAGAAAAGAGATTGATGATAAAAAAATCTGACCTTTAGGTACATAATTCCTCTTCTAGTGATGAAAATCATGATGAACCAGAATCATCAGGTACCAAAGAAGAGCCTGATCTTTTTATTCAAGGTCTCTCCCTTAAACGCATTAAAGATATCATCATCCAAAAATGGTATATCTTTGTTAACTTAGTTATCAATAAAACTTTCTCGATACAACTCCCTGCCTTAATTGATACTAGTGCAGATTTGAATTATATTCAAGAAGGACTTATCCCTACCAAGTATTATAAGAAAACTAGTGAAAAGCTAAATTCTGCTAACGACAGTCAGATGGAAATAAAATATAAATTGCCTAAAGTTCATATTTGTCAAGATAATATGTGTTTTAAAACTTCATTTGTTTTAATTCGCAATCTTACGGATAAGATCATCTTAGGATTACCATTTATATATTTATTATATCCATTTACTACCTCTAATAAAGGATTAAGCTGCGAGCATCTGGGTAAGAAGATAACATTTAAATTTCTTATTAAACCTAAAGAAAGGGATTTGAGATTTATCCAAGATGAATCCATTTCTAATTCTTTAAATCTATTAAATTGCAAGTCTACTCATTTAAACTTCTTAAAGGAAGAGATTAAATATAAGAAAGTTGAGGAACAGCTTAAGAGTAAAAGAGTTCAAGACAAAATTACTGATTTAAAAACTTATTTAAATGATAATCTATGTTCTGATTCTCCTAATGCTTTCTGGAATCGGAAGAAACATGTTGTAAGACTCCCTTATGCTAAAGAATTTAAGGAACATTTAATCCCTACTAAAGCTAGACCCGTACAAATGAGTCATAAACAAATGGAATTATGCAAAAAGGAAATTAATGATCTCATTAATAAAGGTTTAATTAGACATAGTAAATCCCCTTGGTCCTGTCCTGCCTTTTATGTCAATAATGAAGCAGAAAAGGAAAGAGGTGTTCCTCGTCTAGTTATTAATTATAAACCGCTAAACAAAGTCCTTGAATGGATTAGGTATCACCTACCTAATAAGGAAGACCTCTTAATAGGTTAAGTTATGCCACCATTTTCAGTAAATTTGACCTTAAATCAGGATTCTGGTAAGTTGCCATCTGTGACGCCCCCAAAATAGGTATACAACACCCATTTTGAGTCGCCAAATACATGGTACAGAAATAAATACAACTTCAGTAATACAATTGTCGTGCAGAATACGACAACGCCTATACTGTAAGTTTGAATACAAATATTGTATACTAGAGAGTATACAAACTCAAAAGGAGTCCTCATTACAATTATTCAAACATTATTTTACAGAAATAGTGAGGACTGCTAAAACATCTTTCTAGAACCATCACTCCATACCCCGACTAGATCATGCTATGTTCTCACCTCCTGAGAAGAAAAATGGAACAAAAAGGAAAAGGGTGAGCTCAACTAGCCCAGTAAAGAATATTATGACTAAGATAATATACAACAAATTATCATTAGTCTTCAACAGGGAAAAATTTGATAAAATATAATAGACAACAAGTTTTAGATCAACAACTGCAGCGGAAACAACAATCCATTAGAAGAGTCAAGTAGAAAAAGAATTCTACTATCTTCTAAGATTTAAAAGTCCATCATCAATATTTTATCCCTGTAACAACAATTAATATTCATCTTTAATCAAATATTCATCTTTGCACTACAGGCCTAAGATATTCATTTGTATCACCAGTTGGTCATGTTCATCTCAACACCTGTTCATCTTTGCACTACGGGCCAAAGATATTCATTAGGTTATCATTCATCTTTGCACTACATGCCAAAGATATTCAGTGATATCATCATTTAGGACTGAGGATGATGAAAAATATTTTAAAGAAAATGAATCCAGTGAGATAATAGAACAAATATTAGGAATTCGTATTACAGTTTTATCCAAGTTCAATAATACTTCATAATAACTAATTTTGAATCAGAATTCAAAAATAAATATCAAAACATTAATACAATCAAAGATAGTAACCATAATAGACATCTTGAACAAAAAGAAGAAAATTTTATTTTTCGGTGAATAGTGTCGTATACGTGAATAGTAACCCCGACACAAAAAGTTCTAAATTTGATAAAAAGTTCATACCAACATTTTGGTATAATGATATTGAAGAAAATATCATTTTAAGAAGAATATAACACCCCTTACCTCAAAATAACCGTATTTCTGACTGAATTTTGGATATAATGCTGACAGAAACTTGCACTGAATAATAATTCTCAAAGTATCTAAATACTCACAAAAATACGCTTAATAATTTAGAGAGAAAGAAAACTTGTTTCTGGTGTGATTTTCAATTCTAACCTAAGCGTCTATTTATAAGAAAAATGCTAGAACGCCATAGGAGACTAAATAATAAAATAATATTATTTAATCAACAAATTCTCTACGTATGCTTTGAACAAGTCTAGCATGCCTTCTTTGAAAAATAAACCAGCAGCCCACATGCTTGAAAAATCAAAAAGTGGGTCCCACCCATAATTTAATAAAAATTATTTTATTTTCCGAAACTTCAGTAATTCATAATAAATAGCCCTTTTATTAGAAAAATTCAAAACTCGCGAGTTTTCATAGGAAATTTAATTCTCTACAAGTTTGTAGAAGAAAGTTTTTCCAAATTCCAATCAGAAAATACCCGAAATCCATAAACGGATGATTTTTAATACCTCTAATCCGATAAAATACTGATAAAACACCTCAGCATTAATTCTTTCATTTTTATCCATATAAAATAGATATATCTAATATTTATATCCACAAAAATAAATATTTCTTTATCATATGAATCAATAATTAATTATTCAAAAATAATATTACAGAATCACATTTATGACAACCAGGCCGTTCCCAGAAAAGAGGGGGCTTTCCAATAAGGATTTCTCCTTAATGGCGCGCAATTAGGTGACCAAACCTCTCCTTGACAGAACTTTCTAGACATTACCAATAATGCTATCTAATAATATTATTCCAAATAATATGAATTATTGATCTGATAATGGAGATGATGTGCAGTGAAAATTATTGAGCAACAATAATATAAAATATCAACGCAACAATTATTGAATCAATAAAATAAAATATTAAACAGTAATTACTGTAACAATTATTGAGTAGTGCCTTCTTACGTAAGAATCAATAATTCAATAATACTGTGCAATACCGTGTGCTACTGTACAACCACACGTATTATTGTATTTTAGCTACCGGGTATTCCAACAGTGTTAACGGTAACAACTACGCCGTTATTCAATTTTGTCATTTTCTTCATCCGACCGTTATCCGTTATGGGGCCCACAAATGGATGCGCCATCGTACGAATATTCCCCGACAGAAATAATATTCCACGACCAAATGAATATTCCCCGATAAATGAATATTTTATAACCACTTGCTTATTTTAAAAAATTTTGCACATTTCACCCATAACCAAAGTATTATAACAAATTAATAACTTATTATTCACAATAATAATTAGAAGAAATTTAATTTTATTCATTAATAAGTTGGGGTCTTACAACCTCCCCTCCTTATAAAATTTCGTCCTTGAAATTGACGTACGTACCTGGTGTTTCGAAAAGGTGAGGATACCTCGCTTTCATTTCTGATTCTAAATCCCAGGTCATTTCTTCAATAGCATGGTTTCTCCACAAAACCTTTAACTTGTGGTATAACCTTCATGCGTAGGACATGCTCTTTCCTATCCAAGATCTTAACAGGTACCTCCTCGTACGTTAAATCATCGGCTATCTCGTCTGGTTCTAACTCAATAATGTGGTTCGGGTCTTTAACATACTTACGAAGCATAGATATGTGAAAAACATTATGAACACGAGACATACTTGGAGGTAATGCGAGTCTATATGCCACATTTCCTATTCGGTCAAGAATCTCAAATGGACCAACAAATCGTGGATTAAGCTTTCCTCTCTTCCCAAATCTTGTAACTCCCTTCCATGGTGCAACACATAACAATACATGATCCCCAATATTAAATTCCACGTCCTTCCGATGAAGATCCGCATAACTCTTTTATCGATCCTGTGCCGTTTGTATACATTGTCGAATCGTTTGGATCTTCTCTGTAGTCATTCGTACCAACTCTGGTCCCAACAATGTTGCTTCACCCACCTCGTTCCAGCATACTGGAGAATGACATTTTCTTCCATACAACGCTTTAAATGGAGCCACACCTATACTTGCCTGATAACTGTTGTTGTAGGAGAATTCCACCAATGGTAGGTACTTATCCTAACTCCCTTTGAAATCTAAGACACAGAGTCTTAATAGATCTTCAAGAGTTTGAATAGTCCTCTCTGATTGTCCGTCCGTTTGAGGATGGTATGCCGAACTAAATCGTAAATCCGTGCCCATAGCTTTCTGCAAGCTTACCCAAAATCGTGAAGTGAATCTTGGGTCACGATCCGAAACTATGGATACTGGCATGCCATGTAATCTTATAATCTCATTTACGTATATATTAGTAAGACGTTCAAGGGAATAAGTCTCACGTATAGGTAAGAAATGGGCAGACTTGGTTAATCTATCAACAATAACCCAAATCGCATTTATACCTTGAGAAACCTTGGGAAGACCCGTAACGAAATTTATAGTAATGTGTTCCCACTTCTATTTCGGAATCTCAAGTGGTTGTAATGGACCCTTTGGCATTTGATGCTCCGCCTTTACACGTTGACAAGTTAAACACTTCGAGATAAACTCCGCAATCTCTCTTTTCATATTGCTCCACCAAAATGTATGTCGAAGATCATGATACATTTTGGTACTCCCAGGATGGATTGCAAACGGTGTGTTTTGTGCCTCCATCATGATTCTATGCTTCAAGTCAGAATCGTTAGGAACACAAAGTCTGGAGTTGACTCGAAGAATTCCTTCTTCATCGATTCTTGCTTCTGGAATAGCACCTTCTTGCACTTTCTTCTTCATACGCATCAGCTCCATGTCCGTAGCTTGAGCAGCTTTAACTTTATCGATTAAAGTCGGTTCTACTCGTATGTTTGATATCATCACGTGGGTACTTGGAGCCTTCATCTCTATCTTCATCCTTTGCAAGTCATACAAAATGGACCTTTATGTTAACAACATTGTACTCGTACCCGCATATGATCTTCTACTCAATGCGTCAGCTACCACATTTACTTTTCCAGGATGATATTGGATGGTATGATCATAATCTTTCAACAGCTCGAGCCAACGTCGTTGCCGCATATTGAGTTCCTTTTGGGTGAAGAAATATTTGAGGCTTTTATGACCTGTATAGATCTCCACTTTCTCCCCATACAGGTAGTGTCTCCAGATTTTCAACGCAAAAACGACTGCTGCCAACTCCAAATCATGAGTAGGATAATTTCTCTCATATTATTTGAGTTGTCGTGAGGCATAGGCTATGACTTTCCCATGTTGAATGAGAACACATCCTAACCATTTGCCCGAAGCATCGCTGTAGATAACAAATCCATCCGAACCAGATGGTATTGTCAGAACAGGTGCCGAAATGAGTCTTCTCTTGAGTTCTTGAAAACTCTTCTCATAGTCCTCGCTCCAACCGAATTTTATATCTTTACAAGTTAGCTGAGTTAACAGAGTAGCGATTCGAGAAAATCCTTCCACGAATCTCCGATAATAACCAGCTAAGCCCAGAAAGCTACGTACTTCGGTCACCGACTTCGGTTGCTCCCAACTTTATATGGCTTCAATCTTCGCCGGGTCGATAGATACTCCTTGTTTTGACACCACATGCCCAAGGAATGCTACTTCCTCAAGCCAGAACTCGCATTTCTTCAGCTTGACATATAGCTTGTTATCACGAAGCCTTTGCAATACCAGCTTCAAATGGTGCTCATGATCTTCACGACTTTTAGAATAGATGAGGATGTCATCAATAAAGACAACAACGAACTGATCCAAATATTCCTTGAATACACGGTTCATCATATCCATGAAAACAGCAGGAGCATTAGTCAATCCAAAAGACATACCTAAGAATTCATAATGCCCGCACCGAGTTCTGAAGGCAGTCTTTGGAATATCCTCAGTTTTAATCTTCAGCTGATGATATCCAGAACGAAGATCGATCTTTGAAAAGAATTGTGCTCCTTGCAACTGGTCAAACAGGTCATCAATGCGAGGTAGCGGATACATATTCTTGATAGTGACATGATTCAATTCTCGGTAGTCGATACAAAGTCGCATACTCCCATCTTTCTTCTTTACGAATAACACAGGAGCACCCCAAGGAGATGTACTAGGACGAATAAAACCGATGTCCAACAACTCCTGTAGTTGAACCTTTAACTCCTGAAGTTCAATAGGAGCCATTCGATATGGGGTTTTAGAAATGGGCTTTGTACCAGGTTCAAGGTCAATAAAGAATTCAACTTCACGTTTTGGGGGTAGACCGGGAAGTTCTTCAGAAAATACGTCAGGAAATTTACTAACAACGGAAATAGTATTCAAATCTGACGTGTTTTTGTTCAAGTCTATGACATGGGCTAAGAAAGCTTGACATCCATTTTTCAATAAACGAATAGCTTTATGGTTTGATATGACAGTGATTGACTTTAATGGTTTGGTTATTTGAATTCGCATAATAGGTTGGTTAGGAATATAAAAACTAAGAACCTCACGAAAACAATCAATTTTGGCATGATGCGTGGTTAACCAATCAATCCCTAAAATCACATCAAATGCAAGAATTTTCAACGAAATAAGGTTGGCAGGTAATGTGATGGTACCGACTTGAATCAAGTAAGATTTATAGACAGTAGATGTAATAAAAGTTTCTCCTAACGGAGTCTCAACAGATAATTCAAGGTCTAATTTCTCCGGAGTCAAGTTTAAACGTTGAGCACAAGCAGGAGAGATAAAAGAATGGGTAGAACCGGTATCTAATAAGGTATAAACTTCGCAAGAGTTTATGATTAGCTTACCCGTGATCACCTCGTTTGGGTTCCTCGCGTTTTGGGCAGTCACGACAAACGCCCTTCCTGGAACCACCGACTTTGACTTGTCCGGGACAGCCTTTGGAGTCACCAACCCTGTTGAACTTGGTTTTGCAACTAGACAATCTCTAGTTATATAGCCTTCCTTTCCACAGTTATAACACACCTTGGATTGTTGTGGGCAGTTTGGGCTGATGTGTCCCTCCTTCCCGCATTTGTAACAAACGACCGGTGCTCATTCTCCTCCCCTAAAAATAGTTGATGTTTGTGATGACGTCTTCACGTTATCATTGTTGTACCTTCTCCTCTTGAAATCTCCTTCCGACTCGCTCCTTCTATTATCACGGCCACGATTACCACCAGAGTGGTTACCGCTTTTGTCTGAATGCTTTCCTTCCCTCTGGTTGTCGTTGCTCCGATGACCGCTGTCACCGGTATGACCCTGCTTGTGGTCCCTTTGTTGCACATACTCATTATCTCGCTCTAATAATTGAGCCATGTTTACAACATCTGAGTATAAAGCAAATTTATGAGATATAAGATATTGCCGAATCTCGGGCTTTAAACCTCTCAGAAACATCCTCGTCATTCGTTCCTCATTTTCGACCAAATGAGGTGCAAACCTGGATAACTCTGCAAACGCCTCGTACTGGGACACCATCATGTTGTTTTGTTCCAGTCTGATAAACTCCACCTCCTTCATATGACGAATACTTTCAGGAAAGTACTTGTCATTGAATAGTTTCTGAAATGTTTCCCAAGACATGTTGAGTGCGGCTGGCTGGGTACACTTCACAGACTCCCACCAGTAGTCTGCCTCACCGCGGAACATAAAGGTGGCGAATGGAACCTTCTATTCCTCCGTGCATCCCAAGACATCGAATATATTGGTAATTTGCTTGACCCACGTTTCCGCCATGATCGGATCCAGCTTTCCCTTAAATTCTCGTGGTCCCAACTCTTTGAACTGCTTGGCTGTGACAAGCCGCACATTGCTAGAATTTCCACCCGTATTCTGTGCACGAGTTTCCCTTGTCTGGTTTTGCATAAACGGCAAAAAACTTTTGAACATCCCATCATTCATCATTTGTTCGGTAGTGTTATTTACAGGAGGAATATTGCCTTCTTATTGCACGTTCCCCTGGGTGGTGATCAAAGGTGTCTCCACGGTCTGATTTACTCCATTATTAACGTTCTCAGCTGCCATTCTTAAATATTGTCATAAAACAAGGGTTAATAGTCATGTCATATATTATCCATATACTCTAACCGACCAAATAAACACCAAATAAACTTAGTCAGATCATACTAGCGAAGGAATTCTCCATCTCTCCCCTCCTAGTTCTTGTCTCACATCTCAGCCAGGGATCATATCCCTAAGCTTTGATACCAACTGTGACGCCCCCAAAACAGGTAAACAACACCCATTCTGAGTCGCCAAATACATGGTACAGAAATAAATACAACTTCAGTAATACAATTGTCGTGCAGAATACGACAACGCCTATACTGTAAGTTTGAATACAAATATTGTATACTAGAGAGTATACAAACTCAAAAGGAGTCCCCATTACAATTATTCAAAAACTATTTTACAGAAATAGTGAGGCCTGCTAAAACATCTTTCTAGAACCATCACTCCATATCCCGACTAGATCCTGCTATGTTCTCACCTCCTGAGAAGAAAAATGGAACAAAAAGGAAAAGGGTGAGCTCAACTAGCCCAGTAAAGAATATTATGACTAAGATAATATACAACAAATCATCATTAGTCTTCAACAGGGAAAAATCTGATAAAATATAATAGACAACAAGTTTTAGATCAACAACTGCAGCGAAAACAACAATCCATTAGAAGAGTCAAGTAGAGAAAGAATTTGTGACGCCCCCAAAATTAGGTATACATCACCCATCTTGGGTCGTCAGATACATGGTACAAAATTCAAATACAACTTACTAATACAACTGTCGTGTACAATACGACAAAACATAACTGTGACTTTGAATACAATTATTGTCTACTAGAGATTATACAAACTCAAAAGGAGTCCTCATTACAATTATTAACACACTATTTTACAGAATAGTGAGGACTAATAATGCTATCCTCTGGACCGCCACTCCGTTCCCCGACTAGTCCTTGCTATGTTCTCATTTCCTGAAGAGAACAGTGAAAGAAAGGGTGAGCTCAACTAGCCCAGTAAGAAATATTATGACTAAGATAATGAAGAATAAATTATTGTTAGCCTTCAACAGTGTTAAACTGATAAAATATAACAACATCAAGTTTAACTGCAGCGGAACAAGTAATCCATTAAAAGAGTCAAGTAGAGAATAAAATCTACTATCTTTTATGATTTAAAAGATTTTTTATGACTTTTATAGCTGGGACTCAGCTTAATAAATAATCCACATCATCGAATCACCCATGCACTACGACCAAGGATATTCTTTAGTATCACGACCATAAATTATCTATGCACTACAGCCAAGGACATTCGTGTATTCATTAATGGTCGTGATCATGCCAACAACTGTCCATCAATGCACTATGGGCCAATGATAACTTTTACCACATCATTTGTAACATTACGGTCATGATTACATCGAATAATCCCTGGTCATAATCATACCAAGTCCATCTATGCACTACAGGCCACAGATAACTTTTAACATAATATAAACATGAGGATGATGACAATGATATAAGAATTCAATAAAACAAGTTCAAAAATTAATTTATCCAGGAACTAATAATGTCCAAATTGTCAACATGATACTGCTTTGTAGAGTAAAATTCAAGAATGATCAGAAGAATATTTCTATGAAAAGATACTGGATGAAGCGCAAATATCTAGGATATTCTACTAATTTCATGGAGTATAGAAGTCAAAACTTTAACCAACTGAGTATAAAAAAGAATGGAATAACAAAAGAAATCATCATGCATGCGGTACTTCGCATAGACAGGTTATTCTAACAGAATAATAATAACGGAACCAGGTCAGGCAAAATTTGCGCCGACAGGATGTTCCAACAGAATAATAAAGACGGAACTAGGTCCGGTGTAAAACACACAGACAGGATGTTCCAACAGAATAATAATAAAGACGGAACCAGGTCCGGTGTAAAACACACAGACAGGATGTTCCAACAGAATAATAATAAAGACGGAACCAGGTCCGGTGTAAAACACACAGACAGGATGTTCCAACAGAATAATAGAAGAATGTCACCAAGTATAGGGTATTCCACGTATACAGGTTATTCCAACAGAATAATAAGGAATGGAATAACAGAAGTTCTTTGCATGAATACAAACGACTAATATCCCTTACCATTTAAAGAAGAACTGAAATAAAGAAGTAGTTAAGTAGCAGAATACTTTTCTTCTTTCTCTCTATAGTTTCTCTCTCTAGAGTTTCAATGAATTCGTAAGAAATAATGAAGGAATGAACTTCTATTTATAGAAGAATGAAATGCATAGTAACTAATTCATGAACGGTCCAAATTGATTTACTTTAATCGGACGGTCCATACTTAAAGTAAAATCTTTTAAATAAAATATAATATATTATATATATAAAATCCATAATAATACTCCTTCTGTCCATTTATTTCAGCTAACCTATATATATATATATATATATATATATATATATTTATAATAATGCACCTTCCACCCACTTTTTTCAAACTTATCTATATATAATATCTATAATTAAACTCCTTCCGTCCATTTTAATTTCCCCCCCCCCCCACCCACCTTCCACTAACAATATTATATATATATATATATATATATATATATATATGTAAAACAAAAATAAGATAACTTCTACCGACAATTTTAAAAATGGAAAGTGGGGGGTCCAAATAATAGCAAAATTTACATCAAATACTTCATAAAATTCCCTCAATATTTTTAACAACATTTATCATCATTATTATAATTCACAATATTAATCGATCAGGTCATTCCCAGGAAAGAGGGGGCTTTCCAATACGGATTTCTCCCTATTGGCGCGCAATTAGGTGACCAAACCTCTCCTTGGCAGAACTTCTAGACATCGTTAATATTGCAAATTATAATATTAATAACTCTGTTATTTCAATTATTGATTTAATAATATATAAAATATCGATAATAATTGAATCAAATAACGTGAAATACTATGCAACAATTACTGAGGCAATAATTAAACAAAACTGAGTGACTTCTCACTTAAGCATCAACAATCAATACCGTGTGCTACTATGCAACCGCGCGTATTACTGTACTTTTACTACCGAGTAGTTCAACAGTATTAACGGTAAAACTTTCGCCGTTATTTTTATAAAAATATTTTTGTCGTTTTCTCAATCCGACAATAATTCCGTTGTGGGGTCCACCAATGATTGTGCCGTCGTACGAATATTCCCTGACAAAAAGAATATTTCCCGACCAAACAAATATTTTATAACAACTTGCTTACTTTGTAAAATTTATAAATATTACCCACAACTATAATATTATATCAAATTTACTCTATAATATTCAAAAATAATATTTATAGAAAATTCATCTTTATTTATAAAAGTTGGGGTCTTACAACCTCCCCTTCTTATGAAATTTAGCCCTCGAAATTAGGGTACGTACCTGGTATGTCGAAGAGGTAAGGATACCTTGATTTCATTTCAGATTCTAACTCCCAAGTCATTTCCTCAACATCGTGGTTTCTCTACAAAATTTTGACTTGAGGTATAACCTTGGAGCGTAGAATATGTTCCTTCTTATCCAAGATTTGAATAGGAACCTCTTCATACGTCAAATCTTCCTCTATTTCGTCCGGTTCTAACTCAATAATGTGGTTCGGGTCTTTCACATATTTACGTAATATGGATATGTGAAAAACGTTATGAACACGAGACATACGTGGCGATAAAGCGAGTCTATAGGTCACAGTTCCTACTCGGCCAATGAATTGAGGATTGAGTTTTCCTCTCTTTCCAAATCTCGTAACTCCTTTCCATGGAGCAACACGCAACAACACATGATCTCCTATATCGAATTCCACGTCCTTTCGATGAAGATCAGCATAACTCTTTTGTCGATCTTGTGAGGTTTTTATACGTTGTCGGATTGTTTGAATCTTTTTCGTAGTTATACGTATCAACTCCGGTCCCAATAACGTTGCTTCACCCACCTCATCCCAGCATACTGAAGAACGACACTTTCTTCCATACAACGCTTCGAATGGAGCCATGTCAATACTTGCTTGATAACTGTTGTTGTAGGAAAACTCCACCAATGGTAAGAACTTGTCCTAACTTCCCTTGAAATCAAGGACACAGAGTTTTAATAGATCTTCAAGAGTTTGAATAGTCCTCTCCAACTGTCCGTCCGTCTGAGGATGATATGCCGAGCTAAATCGTAAGTCTGTGCCCATAGCTTTTTGCAAACTAACCCAAAATCGTGAAGTGAATCTTGGGTCTCGATCAAAAACTATGGATACCGGCATACCATGCAGTCTTACAATCTCGTTTATGTACATACGAGCAAGACGTTCAAGTGTATAAGTTTCTCGTATCGGTAAGAAATGAGCAGACTTCGTCAATCTATTAACAATGACCCAAATCGCATCTATGCCTTGAGAAACCTTAGGAAGACCGGTAACGAAATCCATGGTAATGTGCTCCCACTTC
The DNA here is from genome assembly GCA_016801055.1 of Panax notoginseng. NCBI lineage: Eukaryota > Viridiplantae > Streptophyta > Magnoliopsida > Apiales > Araliaceae > Panax > Panax notoginseng. Next base: position 95,628,734 of record CM029021.1, on the reverse strand, counting down.
CATTCTAGAATTTCAAGTGGTTGCAATGGACCTTTTGGTACTTGATGCTCCGCTTTAACTCGTTGATAAGTTAGACACCTTGAGATAAACAACGCTATCTCTCTCTTCATATTGCTCCACCGAAATGTATGACAAATATCATGATACATTTTGGTACTCCCAGGAACTTTAAATCAGGGTCGTTAGGAACACAAAGTCTGGAGTTGACTCGAAGTATTCCTTCTTCATCGATTCTTGCTTCCGGCATAGCACCTTCTTGCACTTTCTTCCTCATACGCATCAGCTCCAGGTCTGTAACTTGAGCAGCTTTAACTTTATCGATTAAAGTCGGTTCTACTCGTATATTCACCATCATCACATGGGTCCCTAGAGTCTTTAACTCTATCTCCATCCTTTGTAAGTCACACAAAATGGGTCTTTGCGTTGACAATATCTCACTCGTACTTGCATATGATCTTCTACTCAATGCGTCAGCTACCACGTTCGCTTTTCCAGGATGGTATTGGATGGTATGAGCATAATCTTTCAACAGTTCAAGCCAACGTCGTTGTCGCATGTTGAGTTCCTTTTGAGTAAAGAAATATTTGAGGCTTTTATGATCCGTAAAGATCTCCACCTTCTCCTCATACAAGTTATGCCTCCAAATCTTTAGTGCGAAGACAACAGCTGCCAACTCTAGATCATGAGTAGGATAATTCCTCTCATATTCTTTGAGTTGTCTTGAGGCATATGCTATGACTTTTTCATGTTGTATGAGAACACATCCCAACCCCTTGCCCGAAGCATCACTGTAGATGACAAATCCCTCCGAGCCAGATGGTATTGTCAGAACAGGTGCCGAAATGAGTCTCCTCTTGAGTTCTTGAAAACTCTTCTCACATTCTTCGCTCCAACCGAACTTTGTATCTTTTCGAGTCAGCTGAGTCAATGGAGTAGCAATTCGAGAAAATCCTTCCACGAATCTCCGATAATAACCAGCTAAACCGAGAAAACTACGTACTTCGGTCACTGATTTAGGTTGCTCCCAGCTTTGAATTGCTTCAATCTTTGCTGGGTCAACAGATATTCCATGACTTGATACTACGTGCCCAAGGAATGCTACTTCCTCAAGCCAGAATTCGCATTTCTTTAACTTGGCATAAAGCTTGTATTCACGAAGCTTTTGGAGTGTCAGCCTCAAGTGTTGCTCATGATCTTCACGGCTTTTGGAATAAATAAGGATGTCATCAATAAAGACGACCACAAAGTGATCCAAATATTCCTTGAATACTCGGTTCATCATATCCATGAAGGCAGCAGAAGCATTACTCAATCAAAAGGACATGACTAGGAATTCATAATGCCCGTACCGAGTTCTGAAAGCCGTCTTTGGAATGTCATCGGTTCTAATCTTCAATTGGTGATATCCGGAACGAAGATCAATCTTTGAAAAGAATTTGGCTCCTTGCAACTGGTCAAACAGGTCATCAATATGTGGTAATGGATACCTATTTTTTATGGTGACATGATTCAACTCCCGATAATCAATACAAAGTCTCATACTCCCATCTTTCTTATTCACGAATAGAACAGGAGCACCCCAAGGAGAAGTACTAGGACGAATAAAACCAATGTCTAATAATTCCTGCAGTTGGGTCTTTAACTCTTGAAGTTCAATAGGAGCCATTCGATATGGGGCTTTGGAAATGTGTTTTGTACCGGGTTCAAGGTCGATTAAAAATTCAATTTCACGCTCAGAGGGTAGGCCAGGAAATTCTTCGGGGAATACGTCAGGAAATTTATTAACAATAGAAATATCGTTCAAAACTGATGTATTTTTGTTTAAATCTGTGACATGAGCTAAGAAAGCTTGACATCCGTTTTTCAATAAACGAATAGCTTTATGGCTTGAGATGACCGTGATTGATTTTAATGGTTTGGTCGCTTGAATTCGCATAATAGGTTGATTAGGAATATGAAAGCTAATAACCTTACGGAAACAATCAATTTTTACATAATAAGTAGTTAACCAATCAATCCCTAGAATCACGTCAAATGCAAGTATTTTCAATGAAATATGATCTACAGGTAATGTGAGGGTACCGATTTGAACCAAACAAGACTTATAAATAGTGGATGTAATGAAGGTTTCTCCCAACGGAGTTTCCACAGATAAGTCAAAGTCTAATTTCTCCGGAGTCAAATTTAATCGATGAGCGCAAGTAGGAGAAATAAAAGAATGGGTAGAAACGGTATCAAATAAAGTATAGATTTCGTTAGAGTTTATGATAATCTTACCCGTGATGACCTCATTCAGGTTCCTTGCTTTCTGGGAGGTCACAACAAACGCTCTCCCTTGCACTACCGGTTTTGACTTTTCTGGGATGGCCTTTGGTGCCTCCATCCTAGCTGAATTTGTCTTCGGTGAATGACAAAATCGGGCTAAGTGACCTTCTCTTCCATAATTATAACATGCTTTGGACGGCATCGCGCAGTTTGGACAGATGTGCCCCTCCCCTCCGCATTTGAAACATATGATAGGTGGTCATTCTCCTTCCTTAACGACAGGTGCTGGTGCTGACGTCTTTCCATCATTGTTAAATCTCCTCTTCTTGAAATGTCCATTCTTATTGTTTAGGCCCTGATTACCACCGAAGTGGTTACCATTTCTGGCCTGTTGATTTCCTCCACGCTTGTTGTCACCGCTTCGATGACTGCTCTCGCTGGTCTTATCATTTTTCCGGCTACTCTCTTTTAGTTGCGTTGACTCGTTATCGCGTTCCACTAACTGAGCCCTATTTACAACATCTGAATATAAAAACAGTTTATGAGAAATAAGACGTTGACGTATCTCCGGCTTCAAACCTCTTAAAAACATCCGTTTCATTCTCTCTTCATTATCCACCAAGTGGGACGCAAACCGGGATAACTCCGCAAATTTAGCCTCGTATTGCGACATGGTCATATTATTTTGTTCCAACTTAATAAACTCCACCTCCTTCATGTGACAAATACTTTCAAGAAAGTATTTATCGTTGAACAGCTCTTGGAACTTCTCCCAAGACATCTTCAGTACGGCAGGTTGAGTACGTTTTACCGATTCTCACCAGTAATCTGCCTCTCCGCGCAACATAAAGGCGGCAAAGGGAACTTTTTGCTCCTCGGAGCATCCCAAGACATCAAATATCTTGGTGATCTACTTTATCCATGCTTCCGCCATAAGTGGTTTTGGCTCTCCCTTAAACTCCGGTGGTCCCAGCTCCTTAAACTGTTTATCGGTGACCGCCTGAGAGTTTCCAGTGTTTCCACCTGCATTTTGGACAGGAGCCGCTCTCGCCTGCTGTTGCATTAATTGCATAAAGCCCCTGAACATTTGATCATTCATCATTTGGTCAGTGTTGTTGTTTGCATGAGGATTGTCGCCTTCCTGATGCCCATTATCCTGATTATTGATATGTGGTGGATCAACGGTCGCCTGTGCTTTATTGCTATTCTCAACATTCTCGGATGTCATTTTCAGATACTGCCACAAAATAAAGGTTAATTGACATATCACATATTATCCATATACTCTGACTGATCAATTAAATACCACATAAACTTAGGTAGGTCATACTAGTGAAGGAATTCCCCGTCTCTCCCCTCCTAGTTCTTATCTCACATCTCAGCCAGGGATCATATCCCTAAGCTCTGATACCAACTGTGACGCCCCCAAAATTAGGTATACAACACCCATCTTGGGTCGTCAGATACATGGTACAAAATTCAAATACAACTTACTAATACAACTGTCGTGTACAATACGACAAAACATAACTGTGACTTTGAATACAATTATTGTCTACTAGAGATTATACAAACTCAAAAGGAGTCCTCATTACAATTATTAACACACTGTTTCACAGAATAGTGAGGACTACTAATGCTATCCTCTGGACGGTCACTCCGTTCCCCGACTAGTCCCTGCTATATTCTCATTTCCTGAAGAGAACAGTGAAAGAAAGGGTGAGCTCAACTAGCCCAGTAAGAAATATTATGACTAAGATAATGCAGAATAAATTATCGTTAGCCTTCAACAGTGTTAAACTGATAAAATATAACAACATCAAGTTTAACTGCAGCGGAACAAGAAATCCATTAAAAGAGTCAAGTAGAGAATAAAATCTACCATCTTTTATGATTTAAAAGGTTTTTCGTGACTTTTATCGCTGGGACTCAGCTTAATAAATAATCCACATCATCGAATCACCCATGCACTACGACCAAGGATATTCTTTAGTATCACGACCACAAATTATCCATGCACTACAGCCAAGGACATCGTGTATTTATTAATGGTCATGATCATGCCAACAACTGTCTATCAATGCACTACGGGCCAATGATAACTTTTACCACATCATTTGTAACATTACGGTCATGATTACACCGAATAATCCCTGGTCATAATCATACCAAGTCCATCTATGCACTACAGGCCACAAATGACTTTCAACATAATATAAACATGAGAATGATGGCAATGATATAAGAATTCAATAAAACAAGTTCAAGAATTAATTTATCCAGGAACTAATAATGTCCAAATTGTCAACATGATACTGCTTTGTAGAGTAAAATTCAAGAATGATCAGAAGAATATTTCCATGAAAAGATACTGGATGAAGCGCAAATATCAAGGATATTCTACTAATTTCATGGAGTATAGAAGTCAAAACTTTAACCAACTGAGTATAATAAAGAATGGAATAACAAAAGAAATCACCATGCATGCGGTACTTCGGAACAGGATAATAATAATGGAACCAGGTCAGGCAAAATTTGCACCGACAGGATGTTCCAACCGAATAATAAAGACGGAACCAGGTCCGGTGTAAAACACAGAGACAGGATGTTCCAACAGAATAATTGTGATTCCCCCAAAATAGGTATATAACACCCATTCTGAGTCGTCAAAATACATGGTACAGAAACAACTACAACTTTATTAATACAACATAAAAACTGTGAGTTTAAATACAGATATTGTCATCTAGACAATATCCACAAGTAAATAAATCCTCATCATAATTATTGATACACTATTTTACAAAAAAAATGATGAGGACTACTAAACAACTCTCTCTAGAATCATCATTCCATACCCCGACTCGTACTCGCTACATTCTCGCCTCCTGAGAAGAAAAATGGAACAACAAGGAAAAGAGTGAGCTCAACTAGCCCAGTAAAGAACATTATGACTAAGATAATATAAAACAAATTATCGTTAGTCTTCAACAGGGAAAAAATCTAATAGAATACAATAGACAACAAGTTTTAAATCAATATTCGCAGCAGAAATAATAATTCATTAGAAGAGTTAAGTAGAGAATACAAACTACTATCTTCTATATATGAATTTAAAAGTTCATCGTCTATCTTTTACCCTTGTAACATCAATTAATATATATCTGGAATACAATATTCATCATTGCACTACAGGCCAAAGATATTCATCAGTTGGTCATGTTCATCTAAACACATGTTCATCTTTGCACTACGGGCCAAAGATATTTATCAGAAATTATTAATTTTTGCACTACAGGCCAAAGATATTCAATTATATCATCATTTAGGACGGAAGATGATGAAAAATATTTTAAATGAAACGAATCCAGTGAAACAAAAGAATAAATATTAAGGATTCGTATTTCAGCTATTTCATATCCAAAAATACCTCATAAATAATCATAGTGGAGTAAAATTCAAGAATGATCAAAACATGGATACAATCAAAGCTAGTATCCATAATAGATATTTTGGACAAAAAACGAAAATTTAATTTTTCTGTGAATAGTGTCATATTCGTGAATAGTACCGTATACGTGAATAGTGTCGTATACGTGAATAGTAACTCCGGCACCAAAAGATAGAAATTTCACAAAAAACATCATCATGTTTCATGAATAGTACTCGTGAATAGTAACTCGTGAATAGTAACTCATGAATAGTAACCCCGACATAAAAAAGTTCCAAATTTGATAAAAAGTTCCAACCAATATTTCAGCATAATGATATTGAAGAAACGATATCATTTGAGAAGGAAATAACATCCCTTACCTTGTAAAGATAGTACTTCTAGTTGAAACACCGGATATAAGCTATGACTTGAACTTACACCGTATAGCAATACTCAAAGTATTAAAATACTCACAAGAATACGCTCAATATATTGAGAGAGAAAGAGAGAGAAATCTGTATTTTCTAGTGTGATTTTCAATTCTAACCTAAGCACCCTATTTATAGGAAATTGTTTAGAACACCGAATCAGAAAATTTAATAAAATAATATTATTTATTAAATTTTTTCCTATGCCCACTCTTCAAGATCTGAATTCAACTATCAACATGTAGCCCACCTTTCAAAAAACGTTTTTCTCACATAAATTATTTAAAAACTCCAAAATTTAAAATCAATTAATCCGAAATTTTAATAATTCATAATAAATAGCCCTTTTATCAGAAAAATTTGAATCTCGCGACTTTTTATAGAAAATTCCATTATCTACAACTTTGCAGAAGAAAGTTTTTCCAAATTCCAAATAGAAATTGACCGAAATCCACAAACGGACGACTTTACAAGCTATAATCAAATTTCAGTCAAGAAATGGGGTCTACCGACACACAAAATATGTGTTAATCATTTAATGCAACAAAAATACCCTTTCTCCTCATATACTCATATATTTCACATTCATTGTAAAAATATCATCATTATTATATTATAATAATATAATAAAATATTATTTTATCAAAAAAGATAAAATATCGATTTTCCACAATTGTCACTTTAAAAATTTTCTCCATCTATATCCACATAAAATCCATATTTTTCTCATCATATAAATCAATAATTAATTATTCACAAATAATATTACAGAATCACAGTACTGGCAACCAGGCTGTTCCCAGGAAAGAGGGGGCTTTCCAATAAGAATTTCTCCTTACTGGCGCGCAATTAGGTGACCAAACCTCTCCTTAGACAAAACTTTCTAGACATTGCCAATAATGTTTTCAATAATATTATTCAGATAATATGAATTATTGCTTCGATAATGGAAAATACTTTGTAGTGACAATTATTGAAACAACAGTAATATAAAATATCAACGCAGCAATTATTGAATCAACAAAGTAATTATTGTAACAATTATTGAGTAGTGCCTTCTTACATAAGAATCAATAATTGGTGCAATACCGTGTGCTATTGTGCAACAACGCGTATTACTGTGTTTCAACCACCGAGTATTCTAACAGTATTAACGGTAACAACTGCGCCGTTATTTATAAATAACTTATACTTGTCGTTTTCTTCATCCAATCGCTTTTCGTTATGGGGCCCACAAAAGACTGCGCTGTCGTACGAATATTCCCCGACAGAAAGAATATTCAACGACCAAACGAATATTTCCCGACAACAATGAATATTTTATAACCACTTGCTTATTTAAAATATTTGCGCATTTTACCCATAACTAACCACATTAATCAAATCAACCCTTACTATTTCAAAATAATAAATAGAGGAAAATAAATTTCATTTATTAATAATTTAGGGTCTTACAATAATAATAAAGACGGAACCAGGTCCGGTGTAAAACACACAAACAGGATGTTCCAACAGAACAATAATAAAGACGGAACCAGGTCCGGTGTAAAACACACAGACAGGATGTTCCAACAGAATAATAGAAGAATGTCACCAAGTATAGGGTATTCCACGTATACAGGTTATTCCAACAGAATAATAAGGAATGGAATAACATAAGTTCTCTTCATGAATACAAAAGACTAATATCCATTACCGTTTAAAGAAGAACTGAAATAAAGAAGTAGTTAAGTAGCAGAATACTTTTCTTCTTTCTCTCTATAGTTTCTCTCTTTAGAATTTCAATGAATTCGTAAGAAATAATGAAGGAATGAACTTCTATTTATAGAAGAATGAAATGTATAGTAACTAATTTATGAACGGTCCAGATTGATTTACTTTAATCGGACGGTCCATACTTAAAGTAAAATCTTTTACATAAAATATAATATATTATATATATATATATATATATATAATATTTATAATAATGCACCTTCCACCCACTTTTTTCAAACTTATCTATATATAATATCTATAATAAAATTCCTTCCGTCCATTTTAATTTCTCCCCCCCCCCACCCACCCACCCACCCACCCACCCACCCACCCACCTTCCTTTCACTAACAATATTATATATATATATATATATATGTAAAACAAAAATAAGATAACTTCTACCGATAATTTTAAAAATGGAAAGTGGGGGGTCCAAATAATAAGCAAAATTTACATCAAATACTTCATAAAATCCTCTCAATATTTTTAACAATATTTATCATCATTATTATAATTCACAACATTAATCGACCAGGTCGTTCCCAGGAAAGAGGGGGCTTTCCAATAAGGATTTTTCCCTATTGGCGCGCAATTAGGTGACCAAACCTCTCCTTGGCAGAACTTCTAGACATCGTTAATATTGCAAATTATAATATTAATAACTCTGTCATTTCAATTATTGATTTAATAATATATAAAATATCGACAATAATTGAATCAAATAACGTGAGATACTATGCAACAATTACTGAGGCAATAATTAAACAAAACTGAGTGACTTCTCACTTAAGCATCAATAATCAATACCATGTGCTACTATGTAACCGCGCGTATTACTGTATTTTTACTACCGAGTAGTTCAACAGTATTAACGGTAAAACTTCCGCCGTTATTTTTATAAAAATATTTTTGTCGTTTTCTCAATCCGACAATAATTCTGTTGTGGGGTCCACCAATGATTGTGCCGTCGTACGAATATTTCCTGACAAAAAGAATATTCTCCGACCAAACGAATATTTTATAACAACTTGCTTACTTTGCAAAATTTATAAATATTACCCACAACTATAATATTATATCAAATTTACTCCATAATATTCAAAAATAATATTTATAGAAAATTCATCTTTATTTATAAAAGTTGGGGTCTTACAGAATTCTACTATCTTCTAAGATTTAAAAGTCCATCATCAATATTTTATCCCTGTAACAACAATCAATATTCGTCTTTAATCAAATATTCATCTTTGCACTACAGGCCAAAGATATTCATTTGTATCACTAGTTGGTCATGTTCATCTCAACACATGTTCATCTTTGCACTACGGGCCAAAGATATTCATTAGGTAATCATTCATCTTTGCACTACAGGCTAAAGATATTCAGTGATATCATCATTTAGGACTGAGGATGATGAAAAATATTTTAAAAAAAACGAATCCAGTGAGATAATAGAACAAATATTAGGGATTCGTATTACAGTTTTATCCGAGTTCAATAATACTTCATAATAACTAATTTTGAAGCAGAATTCAAAAATAAAGATCAAAACATGGATACAATCAAAGATAGTAACCATAATAGACATCTTGGACAAAAAGAAGAAAATTTCATTTTTCGGTGAATAGTGCCGTATTCGTGAATAGTGCCGTATACGTGAATAGTACCGTATACGTGAATAGTAACTCCGACACAAAAAGTTCCAAATTTAATAAAAAGTTCATACCAACATTTCGGTATAATGATATTGAAGAAAATATCATTTTAAGAAGAATATAACACCCCTTACCTCAAAATAACCGTATTTCTGACTGAATTTCGGATATAGTGCTGACAGAAACTTGCACTGAATAACAACTCTCAAAGTATCTAAATACTCACAAAAATACGCTCAATAATCTAGAGAGAAAGAAAACTTGTTTCTGGTGTGATTTTTAATTCTAACCTAAGCGTCTATTTATAGAAAAAATGCTAGAACGCCATAGGAGACTAAATAATAAAATAATATTATTTAATCAACAAATTCTCTACGTATGCTTTGAACAAGTCTAGCATGCCTTCTTTGAAAAACAAACCAGCATCCCACATGCTTGAAAAATCAAAAAGTGGGTCCCACCCATAATTTAATAAAAAATTATTTTATTTTTCAAAACTTCAGTAATTCATAATAAATAGCCCTTTTATCAGAAAAATTCGAAACTCACGTGTTTTCATAGGGAATTTAATTCTCTACAACTTTGTAGAAGAAAATTTTTCCAAATTCCAATCAAAAAATAACCGAAATCCATAAACGGATGATTTTTAATACCTCCAATCCGACAAAATACTTATAAAACACCTCAGCATTAATTCCTTCATTTTTATCCATATAAAATAGATATATCCAACATTTATATCCACAAAAATAAATATTTCTTTATCATATGAATCAATAATTAATTATTCACAAATAATATTACAGAATCACATTTATGACAACCAGGTCGTTCCCAGGAAAGAGAGGGGCTTTCCAATAAGGATTTTTCCTTAATGACGCGCAATTAGGTGACTAAACCTCTCCTTGACAGAACTTTCTAAACATTGCCAATAATGTTATCTAATAATATTATTCCAAATAATATGAATTATTGATCTGATAATGGAGATGATGTGGAGTGAAAATTATTGAGCAACAATAATATAAAATATTAACGCAACAATTATTGAATCAATAAAATAAAATATTGAACAGTAATTACTGTAACAATTATTGAGTAGTGCCTTCTTACGTAAGAATCAATAATTCAACAATACTGTGCAATACCGTGTGCTACTGTGTAACCACGCGTATTACTGTATTTTAACAACCGGGTATTCCAACAGTGTTAACGGTAACAACTACGCTGTTATTCAATTTTGTCGTTTTCTTCATCCGACCGTTATCCGTTATGGGGCCCACAAATGGCTGCGCCGTCGTACGAATATTCCCCGACAGAAAGAATATTCCACGACCAAACGAATATTCCCCGACAAATGAATATTTTATAACCACTTGCTTATTTTGAAAATTTTTGCACATTTCACCCATAACCAAAGTATTATATCAAATTAATACCTTATTATTCACAATAATAATTATAGGAAATTTAATTTTATTAATTAATAAGTTGGGGTCTTACACCATCCACCTAGATGATAAGTACAAAACAGCTTTCACTGCCCCATTTGGTCATTACGAATGGAACATCCAGTCATTTGGTTTGAAAAATGCCCCTAGTGAATTTCAGAATATCCTCAATGATATTTTGAATCCCTTCAGTCATTTCATTATTGTTTATATCGATGATATTCTTGTCTTTTCCAAATCCATTAAAGAACATATTAAACAATTAAATTCATTTTTCAAGACAGTTAAGACCAATGGACTTGTTCTTTCTCCTTCCAAATGCAGTTTGTTTCAGACTAAAGTCAAGTTTCTTGGTCTTATCCTCTATCAAGGACTTATTCGGCCTATTGACAGAGCTATTCAATTTACCGACAGATTTCCTGATAAGATTACCAACAAAACCCAACTGCAGAGATTTCTGGGCTCGCTCAATTACATTGGCAAGTTCTACGAAAATCTCAGGAAGATTTACAAACCTCTCTTTCAGCGTTTGCAAAATAATCCTCCCCCTTGGACTGACGTTCATACTTCTGTCGTCCAGCAAGTAAAGAAATATGTTAAGGTTTTGCCTTGCCTTGGCATTTCTAACGATTCAGCTTTTAAAATCGTTGAAACTGATGCCTCTAACATTGGATTCGGAGGTATCCTCAAGCAAAAGTTAACTTTGACTTCTTATGAACAAATTATCCAATTTCATTTCGGTGCATGGAATCCTACACAGTTAAATTACAGTACTATCAAAGAAGAAATTCTTTCTTTAGTTTTATGTATTAATAAATTTCAAAGTGACTTGCTAAATCAAAAGTTTCTAGTCAGGATAGATTGCAAATCTGCCAAATTTATTTTAGAAAAAGATGTTGAAAATTTGGCCTCTAAGCAGTCTTTCGCTAGATGGCAAGCTCTGTTAAGAATATTTGATTTTGAGATTGAATATATTAAAGGAAGTAACAATTCAATCCCAGATTTTCTTACTCGTGAATTTATTAACACAGGTACCATATTATCACTATGAGTGTTTGAGGAGGCTCTTCTTCTCGAGGTCAGAGCCGCCCTTCAGGCCCAAGTAATCAATCAAAAGGAACTTTAGTTCCTCATCCAGTTAGCCCAGTTCCTCAACCTAACCCAATTAGTAAACTTCAGGTCTTTGGTACAATTCCCAAGCCCTATTCATATGTCTTAGCTAGTAACCCTAAACTAGTTGATCCTTTCTGCAATCAAATGAGGGCATCTTCCTCAAACCCCAATAACCCCTCTTCTCAGTACATTCTAAAATGGGAGCATCACTTGTTTCATATTGAACCACACATGAAGCCAAAAGATGACCCAATTAAGCTTGATGCCCAATATTTTCCTTTTGGGTGGCATCTTGTGCCTTGGGCTCCTTATAAATCCCTTGTGTATTATAAGTATATCCTTCTTGAAACCGAGTCAATCTTCATCAAACCTATTTATACTAAGGATGATGAATCCAAAGCTCTCTATCATTCACTCTATATTAAACAAATTATTCACTCCACAGAATAGGAAAATCATCTCTCCGATCTTAAGCAGCTATCTAACAATGGTAACTCATATTGTTATTATGATTATATAGAGGCCTGGAATAAGATCTTCCTCTATCAAAATGAATCGCATAGTCACTCGTGGTTCTTTCAATTTGACCACAAATTCAAAAGTCAAATCCCCTCCTAGTTTATTCTTTGGTGGTGAAGATTTGGATCTTCTTTCGACCTTCTCCCTGACCCTCTTAAAGCTCAGCTCAATCATTTTTGTAACCATAATAAATATCAATCAAAGTTTGAGGGTATCCCTGTTTTTCTTCAATTCATTAGTAAATATAAGATTCCTTGGATTTTTAAATGGCAGTATGTCATTCTATCTCCATCTGAAGTTACAACTTTTCAATCTTAGTCGTCGGGTAGTCTGACTACTCAAACCACAGTTTCCCCAATTACTTATCTTTCTCGTCAATGCTTTGTCAAATGGTGGGATAAACTTGGTGTTGCTAGGATTGTAGGTCAAGTTCAAAAATAATTTCCCTCGGTTCCTATCTCTGTTCTTCCAGTTAGCTCAATCCTTGACAAGGGATTCTCTAGTAAATTAAAACTGACAAAATCAAGCCCAACAGGCTCTATTGATATCACCAATGTCAATAAATGTTCAACTACAGAATTAAAGATCCTTGCTGATGCTATCCATAAAAGAATTGATAAGTTATATGAAGAGGTCGAAGCTTCAGAATATTCTTCTTCCTCCTCCAGGTGTGCCAGTTCTAGTAAAAATGATGATGAAGAAGATGATGAGGATCCTTACAGAACTATCAATCTTCAAGATGCTCAGGACCCATTTGCCTGACATCTCAGTCACATGCACCTATTCCTGCACCCACTTAGTCAAAAGATGTTCCTACTTTTCCACCGAAAGCAGCCCTCAGTCACATGCACCTGCTCCTGCAGCCATTTAGTCAAAAGATGCATCTCATTTTCCACCGAAAGCAGTTTTTGCCACGTGATTCAGTCAAAAGTTGCCAAAAGTGTCCATGCATAGTAAAAAAGTCAGCACTGTTTTACTATTCATCAACAGTAAATATTGTCTGTAATCATTCACTTTTGTAATAGTAATATTGTAATAGTTCTTTCCTTATTCTTTAAAAGGAACTCGAACTTAGTTAGGCAATCAGACTTAAAAAGACTCAGAGTTCTTTATCTAACAAATCTTTAAACTCTCTCCCTTCTCTCTTCATCTACTTTGTCTATGTTCTAAGTAAATTGTAAGTCACATTTAATTTTGTATTGTAAATATTTTTTATTCAGTTATCAGTAAAACTTTATAATTTTTGTAATTTAATTGTGTTTGTATGCACACACACACACACACACACATACACACACACACACACACACACACACACATATATATATATATACAGCTTTTATATATATAACTATTTATTTAGCATGCGGATTAGATTTGCCTAAATCTGGCTATTTCTCACTTTGACTGGTTCATGGTGACTAAACTGGAACCATTGAAACTGGAATAATTTAGATTTAGTCAAATCTAATTCATTTTCTAGCTTTTTCTACGAGATAGATTTGTCTCAATCTGGCTATTTCTCACTTTAATCGGTTTATGGTGACTAAACTGGAACCGATGAAGTTGAAATAGTTTAGATTTATTCAAATCTAGTTCTTACTTTAGCTTTTGTACATATTGCTTGTTCATGTGATCCTAAAAATTATGTGATCACATATTCAGTTCCTGAATCTAGATTCAGTTCCCGTGATGGACATTTTCAGCTGCAACCAGCTTGTAAATTATTCACGGTGTCTTAATTTCTTTATATGGCTCTCATGCCCACAAGGAGTTCAGCATTGCTATGTATCTTATTTTCTCGAAGATGCTTCGCATCTTGAAAATAAAAGTAACCAAGTTGAACACTTAATAAAATGGAAGTATCAAAGGCCTCAATTACTATTGAGCACAAGGGTTTGAAAAAACATGTTTTACAAAATATCATTGCTATATCTTGTTAAAACTGAACTTTTATACAAAAGTCAAACCCATTGTATATAGGTGCAAATGAGGTATAGCACTACTTCCAAATAACTATACATAGACCTAACACGCACACACACGTACGCAGATAAAAGTTTTCAATGAAAAGTGGCGGTAACCGTGTTATCACGGAAGTCTAGGGTGCCTAACACCTTCCCTCCTCTTAATCAAGCCCCCGAACCCTAACAAATTTTGGTTTTACAGACCAGTTAAACAGTGTCACATCACTAGGTCTTTGTGCAAACCTTTTCTCAGTTAAGTTGGTGCAACCATTTAAAAATACCAACTGGCGACTCTTACAGTCAAATTGTCGACATATACATGTCGGACCTTTTCAAACTTGTTTTTTCAAACATATCTCACCTAACATGAGAACACCAAAAGACAAGAAAAGAACAGAAAGGGACAAATAAAAATCCTGACGTCGACAGGGATAATGGCATGAGGTTCACACTCGCACCCAAGTCACACAAACATTTGTTGAAGGCCATGTTCCTAATTGTGCAAGGAACGGTAAAACTCCCCGGATCCTTTAACTTCGGAGGTAACTTTCTCTGTAATACCGCACTGCATTCATCGGTCAATGCCACAGTCTCATAGTCCTTTAACTTCTTCTTCCTTGACAGAATACCCTTCATAAATTTTACATAACTTGGCATTTGTTCTAGGGCTTCTGTGAATGGAATGTTGATCTGCAATTTCTTAAAAATTTCCAAAAACTTAGAGAACTGCTTATCCACTTTCTGCTTTTGCACTCTCTGCTGAAACGGTGGTGGAGGAGAGACAACTGGCTCAACATCTGCCTGATTCTTATCCACTTTCCTGTCTTCACCCTGTTTCTCTTCACTCAACTTTTCTTCACTTTCCTTCACATCTTTCCTTGGTAAATTTTCTACACTTTGTCCCTCAAGATATTTTCCACTTCTCAATGTGATTGCTTGACATTATTCATGATTTTCCCTCAAATTCTTCTTAGTGTCACTTGGTAAAGTCCCTTGAGGCCTATTATTCAATGACAATGTAAGTTGTACCATCTAATTTTCTAAGTTCTTTATTGTCGTTGCTTGCGTTTTCATCACTGCCTCATTACCCAATAAGTATTTCAACAACAGCTCTTCCAAATCTGACTTTTTCTCATGTTGTGGAGCTGACTGTTGATGCTAATTTTGGAAACCTGGGGGATAAGATGGTCGTAGAGCCTGTTGATTTTGGTTGTTACTCCATGAAAAGTTCGGATGGTTCCTTGCCCCCGGATTGTAGGCATTCTGATAAGGAATATGAGGAATTCTGTTATAACTGCCTACAAATTGAACCGCTGCAGGATTTATGGCACATTGTTCTGTTGGATGTTCCACTGCACACAATTCACAAACATATGCCACCTGTTGAACCTGTGCACCTGTGAGGGAATCCATATTCTTCGATAACGCTGAGATTTATGCCGTTAGAGCTGTTACTCCATCTACTTCTAACACCCCAGCTGTCTTCGGCTGTGTCAGTCTCGTTGTGGGCCACTGGTAGTTGTTAGCCGCCATCGTCTCAATTAGCTCATATGCTTCCTCAAAACTTTTAGCCATAAAAGCTCCCCCAGACGCTGCATCAATACTAGTACGGATATTTCCATTTAGCCCATTGTAGAAGGTATTCATCTGCAACCACTTGGGTAGTCCGTGATGCAGACACTTTCTTAGCATTTCCTTGTACCTTTCTCAAGCTTCGTACAGAGACTCCCCATGCTGCTGCTCAAACATCGTAATCTCATTCCTCATCTTAGCAGTCTTTGCTGGTGGGAAAAATTTAGCCAAAAAATTTTGAGCAAGATCGTCCCAAGTAGTAATTGACCCTAGCGGTAGTGAATGTAACCAATTCTTCGCCTTGTCCTGCAGTGTTAATGGAAACAAGCATAGCATAACTGCATCATCAGTTACCTCGTTATACTTGAAGGTGTCGCAAATTTTCAGAAAGCTTATGAGGTGCTCATTCGGATCATCATTGGCTAATCCCTCAAACTGTACTGAATTTTGTATCATTTGTATCATCCCAGGCTTGATCTCAAAATGATTTGCAGCTATCGCAGGCTTGGTAATATTTGACTGAATCTCAGTAACCTTGGGAGTAGCATCGTCCCTCAATGCTTTCTAATCCTCTGCAGCCATGCATTCTTCCTTGTCAAAGTTCTCTCGAGTCTCTTTAATCCACTTACTAAGTCTTTGAAGCCTTTTTTCGATGTCGTCCTCGTAAGGAAGAAAATCTGGTTTCTTTGACCGAGTTTGCATGCACTAAGTAAGAGAACCTGAAACAAGAAATAACAAAAAGAAAAAGAAAATAAATGTTTAACTAAAACTGAACTAATTAAACTGATATTGAAAGTAATAAAATCAAAACTAGTCCCCGGCAACGGCGCCAAAAACTTATTAGGTGAAATTCTAATTAAGCACTACACGCAAGTATATGTGATCAACAAGTAATATAATAATAAGTAGAGTATCGTTCCCACTGAGACCAGTATGAATTTTAATCAATCAATTACCAGTTTTATATTATTCCAATTTTATTAAACTATTCGAATTAATGATTTCAATTAAAGAAAAACTAATAACCTAGAAATTAAGACAAATCAACACAACTAATTACCACAAATTCTAATCAGATAATAGAGAATTAATCTTACAGTTTTACTTTAAGTTTCACTCAGATTATCACACTTCTTTTCAATTCAACTAACTATCTCAGTTCATTAATCAAGAACACTAAAGTAGAATTAGCAATCTCTCAATGCACTAACACCATATTAACTTAAATCCACAATTTATAGAATTAAATCAAACACCCTAATTAACTAATTCACTATATCTCTATTTGAATTACAATTAAAGAAGGTTTAAATTCCAAGTTCTTACACAATTACATGCGATGTTAGGTATATCTCTATCCTAAACATAAATCAAGAATTCCATCAAAACGCAGAAATCAAGAACACATGCTATTATGACTAGGTCTAGATTCATATCTCATCTCTCGAGTCCATACAAATTCACATAGAATTGGTGATCAATCAATTCATAAATTAAGCACAAATCACAATAGATGAACTGAAAGGATAGTATTATTGAACTGAATTCAAAGTATGATAATCATCGTTTTACATAAAAGATCCATTGTAAGCTTAATAAGAAATTTAGTTCATAAATAATGAATTAAAAACTGAATAGATAAAACAATTCATCCTCCAAATTACAGAAACTGGATTAAAAGACAAAGACTAGTATATAACCACCCTTATCCTCACTCAATTCTGCAATTCTCGTGATCTTGCTCTCCTGCTCCACTCCTCCAATGATCTTCAAGAAATTAGGGCTCAAAGGTTGTAATTGATTGTTGATTGATTCATGTCTGTAATACTTGGCATAAGTCAATGTAATAGCAGATAGAAAACGTCCACATATAGTCCCAATCCAAGCCAAAGTTGTTCAATCCACGCATCTGCAGTGTTAGAATCGCATCCAAACTCCTTCTTCTGTTCGCGCACCCCCGCCTCGGCGAGGGTTTAAGCTTTAGTAATGCCCACCCCGGCGGGGTCTGATTTCTTTGACACGTGCACCCCCGCCCCGGCGGGGGTTTCTGTTTGTAATAGGCCCGCCCCGGCGGGGTATGCTACTGAAGTTACTGTTTTATTTGCTTTGTCCTGCCGAGTCCCGCCACATTGCCACTACATATCTAAGCTAACACGTAATAGAAACCTACACACAAAACAAACATAAGACACATAAAACTGTACAAAAATAGACAGAATAAACACCATTCAAGTCCAAATAGGAACCCGATTCGTAGGTATGAAACCCACTCATCAAGTATCACCACACATAAAGAGATAACTTGTTTGAGATTGACCTTTATATGGATCAGATAAATATTATGCATCAGTATATCCAACTAATTCATAATTATCATTATTTGAATAAAATAAGCCCATATCAATAGTTCCTCGTAGGTAACGAAAAATATGTTTAACTCCATTCCATTGTCTTCGGGTAGGAGAAGAACTATATCTTGCTAGCAAATTCATAGAGAATGCTATATCAGGTCGTGAATTATTAGCAAGATACTTTAGCGCACCAATTGCACTGAGGTATGGTACTTCAAGACCAAGTAATTCTTCATTATCCTCACGAGGTCTAAAAGGGTCCTTTTTCACATCAAGTGATCGAACAACTTTTGGGGTACTCAATGGATGTGCTTTATCTATATAAAATCTTTTAAGGACCTTCTCTGTGCAAGTTGACTAATGAATAAGAATTTCATCTGCTAAATACTCGATCTGCAGGGCGAGACAAAATTTTATTTTTCCCAAATCTTTCATCTCAAATTCTTTCTTTAAATAATTTATTTTCTTTGGTATCTCTCCATGAGTTCCAATAATATTTAAATCATCAACATACACAATAATAATAGCAAAACCAGATTCCGACTTCTTTATAAAAACACATGGGCATATAGGGTTATTATTAAACCCTTCATTCAATAAATATTCACTAAGACGATTATATCACATGCGTCCTGATTGTTTTAACCTATATAGAGACCTTTGCAACTTGATTGAGTAAACTTCCCGGGGATTTGAATTATATGCTTTAGACATTTTAAATCCTTCAGGGATTTTCATATAAATATCATTATCAATTGACCCATATAAATAGGCTATAACAATATCCATTAGATACATATCTAGTTTTTCATGAGTTGCCAAGCTAATAAGATACCGCAATGTAATTGCATCTACCACAAGAGAATATGTTTCACAATAATCAATGTCAGGTCTTTGTGAAAACTCTTATGCCACAAGTCGTGCCTTATATCTTACGATTTCATTTTTCTCATTTCTTTTTCGCACAAAGACCCATTTGTATCCAACTGGCTTTATTTCTTAAGGTGTTTGGACTACATGTCCAAAAACTTCACGTTTTGCAAGTGAATTTAATTCTGGCTGGATTATTTCTTTCCATTTTGGCCAATCATTTATGCGTCTATATTCTTCGACAGATTTAGGCTCAAGATCCTCGCTTTCATTAATGATATCAAGTGATATATTATATGAAAAAATGTTGTCAACAACTATCTCACTTCGGTTCCATCTTTTCTTTGTAGAGACATAAATTATCGAGATCTCCTCATTGACGTTGCAGATTTTTTTGAGCAAAATAATGAGCAAGTTAATATTTCTTGTAATGAAAATAATTAGTTCAGAATTATGTTAATTCTTTTAAGTGTGTTTATTTTATGCTAATATATTCCAATGTATTTTATTTTCTTCCTTTCATGTTGGCTCATTTAATGTAAAGGATTGTGTTATTAAAATAAAGAATTTGAGATGAAAGATTTGGGACAAACAAAATTTTGTCTCGGCCTGCAGATCGAGCATTTAACATATTTAATTCTTATTCATCAGTCAACTTACACTCATCAGTTAACTTACACAAAGAATGTACTTAAAATATTTTATATGGATAAAGCACATCAATTGAGTACCCCAATGGTTGTTCGCTCACTTGATGTGAAAAATGACCTCGTGAGGATAATGAAGAATTACTTGGTCCTAAAGTATCATACCTCAGTGCAATTGGTGCGCTAATTTATCTGGCTAATAATAAATGACCTGATATAACATTCTCTGTGAATTTGTTAGCAAGGTATAGTTCTTCTCCTACCCTAAGACATTGGAATGAAGTTAAACATAATTTTCGTTACCTGCGAGGAACTATTGATACGGGCTTATTTTATTCAAATCATGATAATCATGAATTAGTTGGATATGCTGATGCAGGATATTTATCTGATCCACATAAAGGTTGATCTCAAACAGGTTATCTCTTTATGTGTGGTGATACTGCTATATCATGGAGATCTACAAAGCAAACATTAGTTGTCACTTCATCTAATCATGCTGAAATACTTACAATCCATGAAGCAAGTCAAGAATGTGTGTGGCTGAGATTAATGACTCAATATATTTGTGGAACATGCGGTTTATCCTCTAGCAAAGGAACTCCAACCATTTTGTATGAAGATAATGTTGCATGTATAGCTCAATTAAAAGTAGGATACATCAAAGGGGATAGAACAAAGCACATCTCGCCAAAATTCTTTTTCACACATGACCTTGATAAGTGTGGTGACATTAATGTTCAACAAATTCGCTCAAAAGATAATCTAGCAGATTTGTTCACCAAAGCATTACCAACTACAACATTTAAAGAATTGAGGCGCAATATTGGAATGCGACGACTGAAGGACTTAAGGATACATTCATTAGGGAGAGTTTATATGCGCTTTGTAATAATCCAGAATTTTATTTATAATTTCAAATATTTATTGAATTAAATAAATATTTTTAATTGATGTGTTTGTTGTGTAGTAGATATTTGATGGATTATTTATTAGTAAGTAAATAATTCATGAGTTATAGAAATTAACTTAATTAAGATAAAAGAGTGATGAATTAAATTTATGAGATAATACTCTAATTTAACTCAATAACTAAATTAGAGAGTTATTAAGGATTATATGGTTTGTTATAATGTTATTTGATTTGATTTTTGTAATTAAAGTGATGTGTTAATTTAATAAATAAAATTATAATGAAAATTATAATTATAATTTTATTTATAATTTTATTGTATTGGTTTATGTGGTAAATGGATTTAATAAATTATTATTAGATTTAATTTAATTTAAATATGGGAATTTATTTAAATAAAGTGTGACAATAAATATGACTTATGAAAATAAATTAAAAGAGTTTTAATTTGGTTTTACCAAACAAAGCCTTAGAGCTTTTGAAATTCTAATTGTAATCTTATTTTGCCAAACAAGGCTTAAGGAATGATTAAGTCATTATTTTAATAGGTTTTGCCAAACAATGTATTATGGCTTTTAAGTTTAAAATAAAAAAATAACTGATAGGTATTTAGTAGCCTTATTATTATACGTCAAATTTTTTTTTATGTTAGCGTCTATTTTAGTTTTACATTGACTTAAGCCTAAGAAAGAACAGAAGGAAGAAAGAAGAGAGAAGAGAGAAGAAAAAAGAGAGGAAGAGAAGTAGTTCTATGTAAATTGAGAGAAGGAATTTGTGAGGGTTATGGAAGGAAGAAATAAGAAGATTGTTCAAAATTTTATAGCTAATCAAAGGTAATAATCTAACTTTGAGTTTTTAGTATTATACGTCTTGAGTTTTCTTTGAAAAGTTGGATTTCTATGGTTAGATTGTTAAGAGATTGATCATATATGTTAATTAGTATGTATAATTTGTTATACGTAATCTATAACAGGTTTTCATGTAATCAAATTCGTGGAAAGAAGTGTTAGATGAAGAAATTTTGTATATGGCTTAGTATATGTATTTTGGTCTATTTTAAGGCTTAAATTGATGGTTAGATCATGTATATAATCTGAAATTGATAATAAATGTGATTAGTACGTCGAAAAACGAAAAGAACGCAAGTTGAATGAATCAAAATGGTTAAGAAACAAATTTGTGGTGTTCGATTTTGTTAAATGTGTTAAAACATGAAAATAGAGTATGAACATGTGTTTTGGGTCAAATTTTAGGTTGGTTAATGTTTTTATAAATTATTATAATTCTAGTATATTGTAGTTCTATGAATTATAAATCCATAGAATCGAAAACGGACTAATTTGGATGTGTATAACTCAAGTTATGAAGATTAGTAGGAGAAAAATGGTCAAAAATCGCGAAGAACAGTAGCTTCAGGTCCCGTTTCTGCTAACGGGCGCAGCTGCGTTGTGCCCTAAGTAATTTGGGGCGTAGTTGCGCTGTAGGGCGCAGTTGCGCTGTAGGGCGCAGTTGCGCTGTAGGGCGCAGTTGCGCTGTAGGGCGCAGTTGCGCTGTGCCCAAGGCTTAATTGGGCGCAGCTACGCCCAAAGTATGTCAGATGTGACTACTTTGACCTGTTTTAGTAAAATAGACATAACTTTTTCATACGAACTCCGATTGAGTTGATTTAAGATGATACGAAACGAGGACGAATATACCTACAACTTTTATTATTTAAGGTTTTCAATTTGAGGTCGAGAACAGTAGTCAAAATGGTCATCTTTGTGACTGATGCGTATTCGGAGGCAATCGGAGGGCGTCGGACATGCACATACACAAGTATAGTAATGTCGACGATAATAGATGTTGTTCTAAGTTATAGAACATGAATATTATGAAGTATAATGATGCTTAACATTAATAAATGATATATTAGATAAGTTGAATACGCATACTAAGCACACAAGAGAGACAAATTGGGCGTGCGACGAATAAACGTCGAAAAGCCGTGATAAGTGATAATGAACGTAAATAGTGAGGATTATTGTAATGAACGCCATGTTTTAATAAGAATATTGTCATCTAGAAAATATCCACACTCAAAAGAGTCCTCATTACATTTATTTTCACACTATTTAACAGAATAATGAGGATTACTAATACTATCATCTGGACCGTCATTCCGTTCCCCGACTAGTCCCGGCTACATTCTCATTTCCTGAATAGAACAATGAAAGAAAGGGTGAGCCTAACTAGCCCAGTAAGAAATATTATGACTAAGATAATGCAGAATAAATTATCGTTAGCCTTCAACAGTGTTAAACTGATAAAATATAACAAACATCAAGTTTAACTGCAGCGGAACAAGCAATCCATTAAAAAAGTCAAGTAGAGAATAAAATCTACTATCTTTTATGATTTAAAAGGTTTTTCATCACTTTAATCGCTGAGACTCAGCTTAATAAATAATTCACATCTTCCCTGCACTATGGCCAAGGATATTCATTAGTATCACAACCACAAATTATCTATGCACTACGGGCCAAGGATATTCGTGCATTCATCAATGGTCATGATCATGCCAACAACTGTCCATCAATGCACTACGGCCCAATGAGGACTTTTACCACATCATTTGTAACATTACGGCCATGATTATACCGAATAATCCCTGGTCATAATCATACCAAGTCCATCTATGCGCTTGTTGATCGATTTCGCAATCAATAAATACGTACAAGTATACACGGTCAACAAGTAATAAAGTGAAAGTAGAGTATCATTCCCACGAGGAATTATTTAATAAAAATCACCAAGTACTAATTCTTAACCAAATCAATTTTATTTAAACAACCAATAATTGTGATTTCTAGATTTAAGAAAACTAAATTAAACAAAACAAAAAGATTATTCTAAAAGAAAGCAAATAAACAACTAATAATTGATGGAATTCAGATAAATAAGAATTAAGACTCCAATATCCCCAATTATGAATTATAAATCAATTATTCAACTATCCCAATTATTATATCTACTGAACTGTTAACAGAAATTCTCAAATGCCAAAAGTCCTCTCTCGAGTGATCAATTGCCTTCTATTTAACCCAAATTAATTTTGCTATATCTCTATGCAAAACAATTGAATTAAATTCGCTACAAACCCAATTCCTCTTATGTTACATGCGGTAAATAGATATTCTCATTCTATTCACAAACCTAATTATTCACTGTGCAAATAACTAAGTCACATGTCACCAAGCCCAGTTCTAACCCTAGAAATCCTTTCCCAATTCCTTCTAGAGTAACAAGGTAATTATTGATCAGATAATTAATCAATAAGCTCAAAGCAAGATGAACAATTCACTTCAACATAAATAATTAGAATAAATTAAATAATCAATTCAAAACCATAAAAAGTTCAATTGAAATCTTAATAAAAGAGTTAGTTCATAATTAATGAATTAAAACCAAGAATCCACAATTGAATAAACATTAAAAGATAAAAGTATGATAAGAGAAGATAATAGAATCTGTTGTCAGTAAATCTGATACTCCCCTCTTGCTCTTGCTCTTGATCTTCAATGATCTCCAAGTTGCTTCAATCTCCAAAACTAATAAGAACTAGGGTTAATGTCTAATCTAATGGAGTGTTTAATCTAGTCTAATCTATGTAATCCCCCTTTATTTTATGCATCCCATCATGTATTTATAGGTTACAAGTCTAATTTTTAGGTTAGGAACAAACCCAATCCTATTTGGAGTCAAAAAGGTGTCAAATTTCGCCCAAAACGCGTCCAGGCCATCACCAAGCCCTTCCCCAGCGCCCCAGCGCTGGGCTCGACGCTGGTATTCTGCCTTATAGCGCCCCGGTGCTGAAAATAGGCTTAAAATGGGCGCCCCGGCGCTGCCACTTTTTCTAACATTTTATGCTCCGACGTCCTTTGGGAAAATGGTCATAACTTCTTCGTCCGAACTCCGATTTCGATGATTCAAGATGTTCCGGAAAGAGGAGAAGTAGATCTACAACTTTCATTCTTTAAGTTTTTCGAAATAAGGTCCGTAGAAATACTCAAATTGGCCCTGAAGTGACTGCTGTGTAAATGGTAAGCCAAAAACGCGAATCTAGCCACCCCGAACGTCGATCCAAGTAACTTTTGTCCCAATTCCTACAAAACAATGTAAAACATGCATGAATGGACACAAACACTTAAAAACTATTCTAAAAGACTTGAGAACAATAATAAATTAAGCCCGAATGTATCCAATTCATGTGTATAAAACTCACTCATCAGCGCTACAGGCCACATATGACTTTCAACATAATATAAACATGAGGATGATGACAATGATATACGAATTCAATAAAAAAAGTTCAAGAATTAATTTATCCAGGAACTAATAACGTCCAAATTGTCAACATGATACTTCTTTATAGAGTAAAATTCAAGAATGCTTAGAAGAATATTTTCATGAAAAGATACTGGATGAAGCGCAAATATCAAGGATATTCCACTAATTTCATGGAGTATAGAAGTCAAAACTTTAACCAACTTAGTATAATAAAGAATGGAATAACAAAAGAAATCACCAGGCATGCGATAGATCGCACAGACAGGTTATTCCAATAGAATAATAAATAATGGAACCAGGTCATGCGTAAACGCACAGACAGGATATTCCAACAGAATAATAAATAACGGAACCAGGTCATGCGTAACGCACAGACAGGATGTTGCAATTCTTTCTTCTTCATTTCTTTCCAAGCATACCACCCGTGACTAACATGTCACTCCCAATCCCCATCCCACTATCATGTTTATATACATATTTATATATATATATATGTGTGTGTGTGTGTGTGTGTGTGTGACAACCCCAAAACAGGTCCATTCCATCCAACCTATTCTGAGTCGCCAAATACGTGGTACAGAAAACAATTAAAAATTTATTACAACAATTGTCGTACAAAATACAACAACACATATGCTGTGAGTTTGGATACAAATATATACCAACTGTGACTCTCATCCCAACCTTGGATAGCACGTCACAATGACACCTTACATAAAGGTATAGTCAAAAATTGTTTTAGAAATTAGAATCTTTGGGAAGTGCTCAAGGAAACCTTCGTACATGGGAGGCCATGCGTCTAGGTTATGATAGATATCATATGACAACAGAATTATCCTTGGTTGACCCAATAGGCCCCAAAGAAAAACGAGAAGATTACTATCATATTCTTTCCAATGGTGAGTCTTCTCTTGACATATAAATATCTTCGTTGTCTCCAATTGAGAATTATACTTCAAACAAACACCAAGATTATATAGGTAGTGCGCGTAGATATACTCAGTAAGTGGATGTGCACAACCCCGTCTTATGATGACACGAGGTTGTATGTCATTAGACATCTTGTATGATAGTAGCAAAACACCCTTCGCCTCACCCTATTTGATTCACCAAATATAACTACTAAATGATGACCATCATTCTATTCCCCTGTTACCCCCGCTCGACCCAGCTACACTCTTATTACCTGAAAGGAATTGTGTAACAGAAGGTTGAGCACAACTAGCCCAGTAAAGAATATCATGACTAAAGATAAATAAATTATCAATAGCCTTCAACAGTAATAAATTAGAGATTTAGAACATATGGTAGATAATAAAAATTTTCAACCATAGTTGCAGCGTAACGAGCAATCCATTAGAAGAGTCAAATCGACTATAAAGTCTATTATCTTCTCCATGTTAAAAATTTACCAACAATGTTTTATCCTTGTAACATCAATCAACAATTCTGGTCCAAAATCATATGAATAACTCATAATCATAATTATGATTCTAAATTCCTCTTCGCACCCAGGACAAAGATAATTTAATCACTTGTCTTTACCTGAAACATCAAAGATCATGGTTATACCAAATCACAGTTCCTGTTCAAAATCATACTAATAAATTCATCTTTGCACTACGGCCAAAGATATTCATCAACAGTTCATATTTGCACTACAGGCCAAAGATATTCAACAACAGTTCATCTTTGCACTACAGGCCAAAGATATTCAATCACAGTTCATCTTTGCAATACATGCCAAAGATATTCATCAACAGTTCATATTTGCGCTACAGACCAAATATATTAATATATATAATCATTTCAAAATCTATATAAACCATAATTATAACCATGTTGATCAATTCACCTTTGCATTTAAGCTAAAAATATTCAATTGTAAATTCAATGGTCATGATCATACCAGTCAACGATTCAACTTTGCACTACTGGCCAAAGAGAACCCATAGTCATGATCATACCAATAATCTACCCATCTTTACACTCAAGTTAAAGAGAAATTTCAGCACCATGATTATAAAAATGTTATATATGATAATAAAAATAATATGATCAAAACACGGATTTAATTTCAAGAGTAAGATTCATAAATCAACGATAATTTGGTCAGAAAAATAAACCAATTTTGTCGTGAATAGTAACTCGTGAATAGTACTCCGTATTCGTACATAGTACCGTATGCGTAAATAATATCATATACGTAAATAGTGTCATATACATGAATAGTGCCGTATACGTGAATAGTAACCCCGACTCAAAAAGGTAGAAATTCCACAATAACATCCATACCAATATGTCAGTATAATGATACTGAAAGAATAACATCATTATGAAGAATATAACATCCCTTAATATCCTTTACTATCCCTTACCTCAAAAGAGCAGCACTTCTGACTGGATATCGGATATGACGCTGAAGGAAACTTGCACTGATGAACAGAAACTCACAAAGTATCTAAATACTCACAAAATACACTCAATAATCTAGAGAGAGAAAGAGAGAAAACTTGTTTCTGGTGTGATTTTTTCAATTCTAACTTAACCCTCTATTTATAGGAAAATGTTAGCACGTCGAAGCAGACTTAACCTGCAACCTGATGGCTTTACCTGCTACTATTTTCACCCACCACATTTGAAATTCAATTGAGCACATTTCTCACCAATCAAAAGTGGGGTCCACTCAATTCTAGAATTTTCTACCAAAATGATTTATAACCTAATTTCCGAATCAGTCACCTATTAAAATTCACAAAAAATCATACGCTCATTTTTAACGGTTCAAAATTTGTGGACATATACTCAACTTATATATGTATAACATATCCAAAAATTACAACGATCCAACGGTCGGATTAAATATTATAACTCACACAATAAAGCTGTAAGAACACCGATTTGATCTTTTAATACCTCCAATCCGACAAAATACTGATAAAACACCTCAATAATAACTCTTTCATTTATAACCACATAAATAAATCCATCATTTATATCCACATCAAATAAATATTTCCTTATCATATAAATCAATAATTAATTATTCATAAATAATATTACAGAATCACAATAATGACAACCAGGCAGTTCCCAAGAAAGAGGGGGCTTTCCGATTAGGATTTTTCCTTACTAACACGCAATTAGGTGACCAAACCTCTCCTTGACAGAACTTTCTAGACATTGCCAATAATGTTATCTAATAATATTATTCCAAATAATATGAATTATTGATCTAATAATGGAGATACTGTGCAGTGACAATTATTGAAACAACAATAATATAAAATATCAACGCAGCAATTATTGAATCAATAAAATAAAATATTGAACAGTAATTACTGTAACAATTATTGAGTAGTGTCTTCTTACGTAAGAATCAATAATTCAAAAATACTGTGTAAAACCGTGTGCTACTGTTCAAACACGCGTATTACTATATTTTAACCATCGGGTATTCTAACAGTGTTAACGGTAACAACTACGTCGTTATTTATAAAAACTCAAATTTGTTATTTTCTTCATCCGACAGTTATTCTGTTATGGGGCCCACAAATGGCTGCGCCGTCGTACGAATATTCCCCGACAGAAAGAATATTCCACGACTAAACGAATATTCTCCGACAACAATGAATATTTTATAACCACTTGCGTATTTTGAAAAAAAATTCATATATCACCCTTAACTTTAACCTTTTATCAATTTAACCATTTACGGAATAGTAATTATAAGAAAAATTAAATACTTTTATTTCATAAAATTCGGAGTCTTACAATCTCCCCTCCTTATGAAATTTCGTTCCCGAAATTTACGTACCTGGTATTTCAAAGAGTTGAGAATACCTTGCTTTCATCTCAGATTCCATCTTCCCTGTAATCATGATTTCTCCATTACTCATCTCCTGTTTTTCAGATATCATTCTAGAATACAGCTTCAAAACAAGGGTTAATTGAACAAATTAACATATCACATAATATTCTGATATTGTGATTGACCAATAAATAAGCTTAGGTAGGACACACTAGCGAAGGATTTACTCATCTCTCCCCTCCTAGTTCTATTCCCCGATCTCCGCCAGAGACCATATCCCTAAGCTCTGATACCAAATGTGACAACCCCAAAACAGGTCCATTCCATCCAACCTATTCTGAGTCGCAAAATACATAGTACAGAAAACAATTAGAACTTTATTACAACAATTGTCGTGCAAAATACAACAACACATATGCTGTGAGTTTGGATACAAATATATACCAACTGTGACTCTCATCCCAACCTTGGATAACATGTCACAATGACACCTTACATAAAGGTATAGTCAAAAACTGTTTTAGAAATTAGAATATTTGGGAAGTGCTCAAGGAAACCTTCGTACATGGGAGGCCATGCGTCTAGGTTATGATAGATATCATATGGCCACAGAATTATCCTTGGTTGACCCAATAGACCCCAAAGAAAAATGAGAAGATTATTATCATATTCTTTCCAATGGTAAGTCTTCTCTTGACATATAAATATCTCCGTTGTCTCCAATTGAGAATTATACTTCAAATAAACACCAAGATTATATAGGTAGTGCGCGTAGATATACTCAGTAAGTGGATGTGCACAACCCTGTCTTATGATGACACGAAGTTGTATGTCATTAGACATCTTGTATGATAGTGGCAAAACACCCTTTCAACGTTGGGTTCACCTCACCCTATTTGATTCACCAAATATAACTACTAAATGATGACCATCGTTTTATTTCCCTGTTACCCCCGCTCGACCCAGCTACACTCTTATTACATGAAAGGAATTGTGAAACAGAAGGGTGAGCACAACTAGCCCAGTAAAGAATATCATGACTAAAGATAAATAAATTATCAATAGCCTTCAACAGTAATAAATCAGAGATTTAGAACATATGGTAGATGATAAAAAATTTCAACCATAATTGCAGCGGAACGAGCAATCCATTAGAAGAGTCAAATAGACTATAAAGTCTATTATCTTCTACATGTTAAAAATCCACCAACAATGTTTTATCCCTGTAACATCAATCAACAATTCTGGCCCCCAATCATATGAATAACTCATAATCATAATTGTGATTCTAAATTCCTCTTCGCACCCAGAACAAAGATAATTTAATCACTTGTCTTTACCTGAAACATCAAAGATCATGGTTATACCAAATCACAGTTCCTGTTCATAATCATACTAATAAATTCATCTTTGCACTACGGCCAAAGATATTCATCAACAGTTCATCTTTGCACTACAGGCCAAAGATATTTAACAACAGTTCATCTTTGCACTACAGGCCAAAGATATTCAATCACAATTCGTATTTGCAATACATGCCAAAGATATTTATCAACAATTCATATTTGCTCTACAGGCCAACTATATTAATATATATAATCATTTCAAAATCTATATAAACCATAATTATAACAATGTTGATCAATTTACCTTTGCACTTAAGCTAAAAATATTCAATTGTAAATTCAATGGTCATGATCATACCAATCAACGATTCAACTTTGCACTACTGGCCAAAAAAAACCCATAGTTATGATCATACCAATAATCTACCCATCTTTACATTCAAGTCAAAGAGAAATTTCATCACTATGATTATAAAAGTATTATATATGATAATAAAAATAATATGATCAAAACATGGATTTAATTTCAAGAGTAAGATTCATAAATCAACGATAATTTGGTCAGAAAAATAAACCAATTTTGTCGTGAATAGTAACTCGTGAATAGTAACTCATGAATAGTAACTCGTGAATAGTAACTCATGAATAGTAACTCGTGAATAGTACTCTGTATTCGTACATAGTACCGTATACGTAAATAATGTCATATACGTAAATAGTGTCATATACATGAATAGTGCAGTATACGTGAATAGTCCCGTATACGTGAATAGTAACCCCGACTCAAAAAGGTAGAAATTCCACAATAAGATCCATACCAATATGCCAGTATAATGATACTGAAAGAATAACATCATTATGAAGAATATAACATCCCTTAATATCATTTACTATCCCTTACTATCCCTTACCTCAAAAGAGCAGCACTTCTGACTGGATATCGGATATGACGCTGAAGGAAACTTGCACTGATGAATAGAAACTCACAAAGTATCTAAATACTCACAAAATACACTCAATAATCTAGAGAGAGAAAGAGAGAAAACTTATTTCTGGTGTGATTTTCAATTCTAACTTAACCATCTATTTATAGGAAAACGTTAGCACGCTGAAGCAGACTTAACCTGCAACCTGATGGCTTTACCTGCTACTATTCCCACCTACCACATTTGAAATTCAATTGAGCACATTTCTCACCAACCAAAACTGGGGTTCACTCAATTCTAGAATTTTCCATTAAAATAATTTATAACCTAATTTCTGAATCAGTCACCTCTTAAAATTCATAACAAATCATACACTCATTTCTAACGGTTCAAAATTTGTGGACATATACTCAACTTATATATGTATAACATATCCAAAAATTACAACGATCCAACGGTCGGATTAAATATTATAATTCACATAATAAAGCTGTAAGAACACCGATTTGATCTTTTAATACCTCCAATCCGACAAAATACTGATAAAACACATCAACATTAACTCCTTCATTTATAACCACATAAATAAATCCATCATTTATATCCACATCAAATAAATATTTCCTTATCATATAAATCAATAATTAATTATTCACAAATAATATTACAGAATCACAATAATGATAACCAGGCAGTTCTCAGGAAAGAGGGGGCGTTCCGATAAGGATTTCTTCTTACTGGCGCGCAATTAGGTGACCAAACCTCTCCTTGACAGAACTTTCTAGACATTGCCAATAATGTTATCTAATAATATTATTCCAAATAATATGAATTATTGATCTGATAATGGAGATACTGTGCAGTGACAATTATTGAAACAACAATAATATAAAATATCAACGCATCAATTATTGAATCAATAAAATAAAATATTGAACAATAATTACTGTAACAATTATTGAGTAGTGCTTTCTTACGTAAGGATCAATAATTAAAAAATACTGTGTAAAACCTTGTGCTACTGTGCAAATATGTGTATTACTGTATTTTAACCACCGGGTATTCCAACAGTGTTAAAGGTAACAACTACGCTGTTATTTATAAAAACTCAAATTTGTTGTTTTCTTCATCCGACAGTTATTCTGTTATGGGGCCCACAAATGGCTGCGACATCATACGAATATTCCCCGACAGAAAGAATATCCCACGACTAAACGAATATTCTCCGACAACAATGAATATTTTATAACCACTTGCGTATTTTGAAAAAAAATTCATATATCACCCTTAACTTTAACCTTTTATCAATTTAACCATTTACTGAATAGTAATTATAAGAAAAATTAAATACTTTTATTTCATAAAATTCGAGGTCTTACAATATATATATATACTGTGACGACCCCAAAATAGGTCCATTCCATCCAACCTATTCTGAGTCGCCAAAAACATGGTACAGAAAACAACTACAACTTTATTATAACAATTGTCGTGCAAAATAAAACAACGCATATGCTGTGAGTTTGGATACAAATATATAACAAATGTGACTCATGTCCCAACCGTGGACAGCACCTCACAATGACACCTTACATAAAGGTATAGTCAAAAACTGTTTTATAAATTAGAATCTTTGGGAAGTGCTCAAAGAAACCTTTGTACATGGGAGGCCATGCTTCTAGGTTGTGATAGATATCATATGGCCACAGAATTATCCTTGGTTGACCCAATAGACCCCAAAGAAAAACGAGAAGTTTACTATCATATTATTCCCAATGGTGAGTCTTCTCTTGACATATCATTATCTCCACTGTCTCTAATTGAGAATTATACTTCAAACAAACACCAAGTTTATATAGGTAGTGCTCGTAAAGATACTCAGCAAGTGGATGAGCACAACCCTGTCTTATGATGACACGATGTTGTATGTCATTAGACATCTTGTATGATAGTGACAAAACACCCTTCTAACGTTGGGTTCGCCTCACCCTATTTTCTTCACCAAATATAACTACTAAATGATGACCATCGTTCTATTTCCTTGTTTCCCCCGCTCGACCCAGCTACACTCTTATTACCTGAAAGGAATTGTGAAACAGAAGAGTGAGCACAACTAGCCCAGTAAAGAATATCATGACTAAAGATAAATAAATTATCAATAGTCTTCATCAGTAATAAATCAGAGATTTAGAACATATGGTAGATGATAAAAATTTCAACCATAGTTGCAGCGGAACGAGCAATCCATTAGAAGAGTCAAATAGACTATAAAGTCTATTATCTTCTCCATGTAAAAAATCCACCAACAATATTTTATCCCTGTAACATCACTCAACAGTTCCTTTCCACAATCATATGAATAACTCATAATCATAATTGTGATTCTAAATTTTTTCTTCGCACCCAGGACGAAGAATATTTTCAACACCTGTCTTTACCTGAAACATCAAAGATCATGGTTACACCAAATCACAGTTCACGTTCATAATCATATTAATAACTTCATCTTTGTACTATGGCCAAAGATATTCATTTGTATCACCAGTTGGTCATGTTCATCTCAACACATGTTCATCTTTGCACTACTGGCCAAAGATATTCATCAACATTTTATCTTTGCATTACAGGCTAAAGATATTCATCAACAATTCATCTTTGCACTACAGGCCAAAGATATTCATATCTCAAAGAAATATATAATCATTTTAGAACTTATATAAACAATAATTATAACCATGTTGATCAATTCACCTTTGCACTTAAGCTAAAGATATTCAATTATAAATTCAATGGTCATGATCATACCGGTCACAAATTCAACTTTTTCACTACTGGCCAAAGAGAACCATAGTCATGATCATACCAATAATCTACCCATCTTTACACTCAAGTGAAAGAGAATAGCATCATTAGGTTTATAAAAATGTTATATATGATAATAAAATCAATATAATCAACATGTAGATTTAATCTCAAGAGTAATATTCATAAATCAACTATAATTTGGTTTGAAAAAGAAACCAATTTTGTCGTGAATAGTAACTCGTGAATAGTAATTTATGAATAGTAACTTGATATGAAAAAGGTAAAAATTCCACAATAAAATCCATACCAATATTTCGGTATAATAATATTGAAAGAATAATATTTATTAAGCTTATAAACAATTTATTTAAATTATTTACATTTTACTAATTAATGTATTTAATCATTATAAAATGTCAACTCTTAAGATTTCATCATCAATAACCAAAAATCCTCATCAAAAATCTGCATATACCTCATATAGGATTGTCAAGCCATAAAATCCTTTTTTTCAATTTTCTTACTTCACATAATATATTTAATTCATTTACTCATAACTAGACTATTTTTATAAAAAATATCAAATCAGTTCCAAAAATATTTCTTTTCTGGGATTTAGCAGAATATAGTCTCATATTTAACATATATTTTTTTCCAAATTTTTAAAACTCATTTACTATTTTTCATATGGCCAAAACAGCCGAATATTTAGACATTTATCATAAATTGTACTTTTATTCAAAAATTCCGAAATTTATAGAGTATACTTCTATCATATACATGTACTCTCAATAAAAATTTCATCAATTTTGGAATTAACCACAAGGAGTTATAAGCGGTTACTTTTAATATAGTCTTTCCCTGTAAAATTCATAACTCTTAATCTATACATCCAAAAATCACCATTTTTGGACACAATCAATAAAACTCATCAAAATATTATTTTAAATTTTTTCAGAATTTTCTAAAGGTCAGAAGAATTACGAACTGAAAAACATAATAACTCTTAAAATCTCTTACTATCCCTTACAATCCCTTACCTTAAAATAGCAGCACTTCTGACCGGATATAACGCTGAAGGAAACTTGCATTGATGAATAGCAACTCACCAAGTATCTAAATACTCACAAAATATACTCAATAATCTAGAGAGAGAAAGAGAGAAAACTTGTTTCTGGTGTGATTTTCAATTCTAACTTAGCCCTCTATTTATAGAAAATTGTTAGCACGCCGAAGCAGACTTAACCTGCAACCTAATGGCTTTACCTGCTACTATTCCCACCCACCACATTTGAATAAAAATCTCAGCACATTTTTTCACCAACCAAGAGTGGGGCCCATCAATTCTAGAATTTTCCACCAAAATGATTAACTCCAAAAATTCAACAATTTCTGAACCAGTCATCTCGCAAAATTCATAACAAATTATACGTTCATTTTTAACGGTTTAAAATTTGTGGAAATATACTCAACTTATATATGTATAACATATCCAAATATTACCACGATCCAACGGTCGGATTAAAAATTATAACCCTCGCAAAATATCTCAAAAACTCTAATTTGATTTTCAATACCTCCGTTCCGACAAAAATACAGATAAAACACCTCAACATTAACTCCTTCATTTTTAACCACAAAAATATATCCCTCATTTATATCCACATAAAATAAATATTTCCTTATCATATGAATCAATAATTAATTATTCACAGATAATATTACAGAATCACATTTATGACAACCAGACCGTTCCCAGGAAAGAGGGGGCTTTCCAATAAGGATTTATTCTTATTGACGCGCAATTAGGTGACCAAACCTCTCCTTAGACAGAACTTTCTAGACATTACCAATAATGTTATCTAATAATATTATTCAAATAATATGAATTATTGATCTGATAATGGGAAATACTATGCAGTGACAATTATTGAATAACAATAATATAAAATTTCAACGTAGCAATTATTGAATCAATAAAATAAAATATTGAACAGTAATTACTGTAATAATTATTGAGTAGTGCCTTCTTACGTAATAATTTCAAAAATGTTGTACAATACCGTGTGCTACTGTGCAATAACGCGTATTACTGTATTTTAACCGCCGGGTATTTCAACAGTATTAACGGTAACAACTACGTCATTATTTGTAAAAACTCAAATTTGTCGTTTTCTTCACCCGAAAGTTATTCTGTTATGGGGCCCACAAATGGCTGCGCCGTCGTACGAATATTCCCCGACATAAAGAATATTCCACGACCAAACGAATATTTCCCGACAACAATGAATATTTTATAACCACTTGTGTATTTTGAAAAAAAAATCTATATATCACCCTTAACTTTAACATTTATCAATTTAACCATTTACTGAATAGTAATTATAAGAAAAATTGAATATTTTTATTTCATAAAATTCGGGGTCTTACAATCTCCCCTCCTTATGAAATTTCGTCCCCGAAATTTACGTACCTGGTATTTCGAAGAGTTGAGAATACCTTCCTTTCATTTCAAATTCCATCTTCCCTGTCATCATAATTTCTCCATTGCTCATCTCCTGTATTTCAAATATCATTCTAGAATACAGCTTCAAAACAAGGGTTAATTTAACAAATTAACATATCACATAATATCCCGATATTATGACTGACCAACAAATAAGCTTAGGTAGAACACACTAGCGAAGGATTTACTCATCTCTCCCCTCCTAGTTATATTCCCCGATCTCCGCCAGAGATAATATCCCTAAGCTCTGATACCAACTGTGACGACCATAAAATAGGTCCATTCCATCCAACCTATTCTGAGTCGCCAAATACATGGTACAGAAAATAACTACAACTTTATTACAACAATTGTCGTGCAAAATACAACAACGCATATGCTGTGAGTTTGGATACAAATATATACCAAATGTGACTCATGTCCCAACCGTGGACAGCACCTCACAATGACACCTTACATAAAGGTATAGTCAAAAACTGTTTTAGAAATTAGAATCTTTGGAAAGTGCTCAAGAAAATCTTTGTACATGGGAGGCCATGCTTCTAGGTTGTGATAGATATCATATGGCCACAGAATTATCCTTGGTTGACCCAATAGACCCCAAAGAAAAACGAGAAGTTTACTATCATATTATTTCCAATGGTGAGTCTTCTCTTGACATATCATTATCTCCATTGTCTCTAATTGAGAATTATACTTCAAACAAACACCAAGATTATATAGGTAGTGCTCGTAAAGATACTCAGCAAGTGGATGAGCACAACCCTGTCTTATGATGACACGATGTTGTATGTCATTAGACATCTTGTATGATAGTGACAAAACACCCTTCTAACGTTGGGTTCGCCTCACCCTATTTTCTTCACCAAATATAACTACTAAATGATGACCATCGTTCTATTTCCTTGTTTCCCCCGCTCGACCCAGCTACACTCTTATTACCTGAAAGGAATTGTGAAACAGAAGAGTGAGCACAACTAGCCCAGTAAAGAATATCATGACTAAAGATAAATAAATTATCAATAGTCTTCATCAGTAATAAATCAGAGATTTAGAACATATGGTAGATGATAAAAATTTCAACCATAGTTGCAGCGGAACGAGCAATCCATTAGAAGAGTCAAATAGACTATAAAGTCTATTATCTTCTCCATGTAAAAAATCCACCAACAATATTTTATCCCTGTAACATCACTCAACAGTTCCTTTCCACAATCATATGAATAACTCATAATCATAATTGTGATTCTAAATTTTTTCTTCGCACCCAGGACGAAAAATATTTTCAACACCTGTCTTTACCTGAAACATCAAAGATCATGGTTACACCAAATCACAGTTCACGTTCATAATCATATTAATAACTTCATCTTTGTACTATGGCCAAAGATATTCATTTGTATCACCAGTTGGTCATGTTCATCTCAACACATGTTCATCTTTGCACTACTGGCCAAAGATATTCATCAACATTTTATCTTTGCATTACAGGCTAAAGATATTCATCAACAATTCATCTTTGCACTACAGGCCAAAGATATTCATATCTCAAAGAAATATATAATCATTTTAGAACTTATATAAACAATAATTATAATCATGTTGATCAATTCACCTTTGCACTTAAGCTAAAGATATTCAATTATAAATTCAATGGTCATGATCATACCGGTCACAAATTCAACTTTTCCACTACTGGCCAAAGAGAACCCT
Organism: Panax notoginseng; assembly: GCA_016801055.1. Lineage (NCBI taxonomy): Eukaryota > Viridiplantae > Streptophyta > Magnoliopsida > Apiales > Araliaceae > Panax > Panax notoginseng. The sequence goes on along the minus strand of CM029021.1, from coordinate 95,590,355 downwards.
AGTCATGATCATACCAATAATCTACCCATCTTTACACTCAAGTGAAAGAGAATAGCATCATTAGGTTTATAAAAATGTTATATATGATAATAAAATTAATATAATCAACATATAGATTTAATCTCAAGAGTAATATTCATAAATCAACTATAATTTGGTTTGAAAAAGAAACTAATTTTGTCGTGAATAGTAACTCGTGAATAGTAATTTATTAATAGTAACTTGATATGAAAAAGGTAAAAATTCCACAAAAAAATTCATACCAATATTTCGGTATAATGATATTGAAAGAATAATATTTATTAAGCTTATAAACAATTTATTTAAATTATTTACATTTTACTAATTAATGTATTTAATCATTATAAAATGTCAACTCTTAAGATTTCATCATCAATAACCAAAAATCCTCATCAAAAATCTGCATATACCTCATATAGGATTGTCAAGCCATAAAATCCTTTTTTTCAATTTTCTTACTTCACATAATATATTTAATTCATTTACTCATAACTAGACTATTTTTATAAAAAATATCAAATCAGTTCCAAAAATATTTCTTTTCTGGGATTTAGCAGAATATAGTCCCATATTTAACATATATTTTTTTCCAAATTTTTAAAACTCATTTACTATTTTTCATATGGCCAAAACAGCCGAATATTTAGACATTTATCATAAATTGTACTTTTATCCAAAAATTCCGAAATTTATAGAGTATACTTCTATCATATACATGTACTCTCAATAAAAATTTCATCAATTTTGGAATTAACCACAAGGAGTTATAAGCGGTTACTTTTAATATAGTCTTTCCCCGTAAAATTCATAACTCTTAATTATTATAATTCACAATATTAATCGACCAGGTCGTTCCCTAGAAATAGGGGGCTTTCC